>CM045466.1:6648763-7248763 GCA_024666655.1 Dascyllus trimaculatus
GGCTTTAGCATGGATATCTCCTGCTGGTGGTGGCACAGCAGCAGTGTCCTCGCTCGCCTTGCCTTTCTGTCGCTTCCTTCCCTTTATCGCTTCCCGTGCCGCTGGTACAGATGCTCAGAGTAGGGTGGGGGGGGCACAATAAGTCAGCAGGGGGGGTACGGCCCTCGAATGCCCCCCCATGACGCTGACACAGACCTATTCCCACACACGGTAAACTCACCCCAACAAAGCTGCCATTATGAGCAACTAGATGTTTAGTGTCTCACCCGAGGACACTTCCAACACGTTCAGGGATCGAACCGGCAGTCTTTCGATTAGTAGATAGTCCGTTCTACCACCCAAGCCTTGTCTCTACAATCTCGGCAGCTAAATATTGTTTATACTAATGCAAGACACAGTGATGTATGTGACATATCCTCTACTGTGTAGAGTTTGAGAATAGCCAGAAAAGGCATGCTGGCTTGTGTACTGCAAAATGCAAGAGGGACATCCTGGTATTTTTGACATATTGCATTTGAAATACCATAGATTGGGACATGCTAATTATTTCTTGGGCATATTAGTCTCATCCTTCAGGAGTGGCTTTACAGATTTAAAAGATTTGATCATACACACATCTGTGGAAACTTTAAAAGGTTTCAGTGAAGTGACTTGGTGAGGATCAGAAAAGGGGACATAGCTGGAATGCACCTAATTCTCAGCTGCTCATTGAAACCAGCTGCTGCTCACCCATGTTAATCACCTGCACATCTGTGAGTTTGAGCTCACAGATCAACAAAAAAAGCAGGTATGCCTCCCACTGTATAGAACCATATGTATCATCCCACACTTACCCGGAAGCCTTGCAGATTTTTCCTCTTGAATTTTATCCGACATGCTTTACTCGTATATTCAATTGCATTCAGATGTTCTTTGGGTTTTATTCTAGTGTTGTGCTCACTGGAGAATAATAATCCTCAGTTTATATCCTCAAAAACAACCATAAGTACCCTTTTACATAACCTATCAGACAGCTACAGGCAGGGGAGGTGAAGAAGAGGACACCGTTTACTGCTTTGGTATGATTTGTGCACAGAAAATGACATTTCCAGTGATGGGTTAGCTGTTTCTGCAATAAACCCGGCATCAGATGTGGAAAGTAGCTGGAAACTAGGCTTGAATGCCAGGTAGTATTCTGAATAAACAGAAAGGTACAACGAATCCTAGCGGTATAATGCATGTGTATTTTAGCATTTAGTTTAATGTATACGTTTGGTTAATGAGCTAATCCTGAGAAGATAAAAAAATAAATAAAATCAAACTCCAAATCAAACAAGGAGCAGTTTGATGTTGGACATGACAGCGAGCGGCACATAGAAGCTACAATGTTCCAGCTCGAGGCGAAACACTTCATCGTGTTTAGAACTTCTCATTTTTCCGCCTTATTTTCCCCTCCGAGCTGCAGCTGCAGCCGAGCGCAGGATGAATGAACAATATCTGGCCGCCGCTGCTACCGAATCCTCCCCTGACTGACGCTTCCATTACGTCCGGGCTGCTTGCATTCACTCTTTAAATTCCAGGCGAAACGCTAACACAGTGTGACAATTTAACGTCATATAATTACCGTGCAGACTCTCGCTCACGATTACATACAGTAAGCAAGCCTTGTTTATTGACGCAAGTGTCAAGGATGGACGGTTCAGAGGTCAAGCTGTTGGCATTTTTTCAGTAAAAAAAGTCTGGCACTCGCTGAGAGGAACACCTGTGAGGACAATTACACCTGGAGACAGTACAGTAATTACATCCGCACTGTAGCAGTAAATCTAAAGATAAATGGGATTTAAAATGTAACTTGACAACACTGGCATCTCTCAGCGCTTGGCACGACGTCTGAATCAGCAGCTTCACACCTGTAAACACGACTGCGCTCCTGCAAAGTAACAAGAACAGAAAGGAACCCTTAAAGAGGAGCTAAATGGCACTGCAAGCCAAATTTGGAGGGTCTTTATAGCTTTTGTCAGGTGGAATGTCGGCTTTTTTTTGCAGAACACCCACAAAGACGTTCTCTTTTTGTGACTACACGTGTACAACTCGTCAGTGTTTTAATTGAGATGTAATCAAGCTGTGACTAGCAGCTATTTATTATTATTATTGGGTCACACAAAGCCACTATTTCAGAAAAAAAGACAACTACAACTTTGGAGATAATCCTGTTCTTATGATTATTGTTTTACATCATAGAAAAAGAAGAAACTGTGATGCCTGACTTATAAAAATCGATTTTTATGAGAGTAACTAACACATGTGGCTTTAAAAAGTAATTTTTGATCTCAATGTGCAACCTTTTTTTAAAAATTCTATGTACGTTTGTGCGTTTTCTCCTTAACCAAACTAAATGAATATATAAATCTCATCTACAGACTAGTCTATTTTCATTTGAAGCCCATCTTTCTCCCAAAGAAAGCAGCTTGACCTTGCAGCTCATGTCCCTGCCAATCACCCTGAGACTGAATAGTGAGCCCCTTGCTTGTTTTCAGTAGCCGCTCTGCCCCTTTGTTAGCACCACGTTTTGAATTTCAGCTTAAGGAACGCCAGGAGCACTTGTTATTTTCTGTGTTGACCCAGGACACACACGAGCACATACTGCCGCTCTGCCGTCGAACCACCCTCAGAGACTAACTGTGACCTCTGAACCCGCGATCGCCTCCCGGCTTTGTGACGAGGCTCCATAATGCGGGAGACCTCTGCTCCCGGACCTGTGGGCTGCGGAGTCCGTGTCAGTCATGTCAGGGAGCGAAAGTGCAATAGAAAGGAAAATTAGGGGGCAGATGAGAGGCTAAAAAACCCAAAGGAGCCGCCTCATTTTGGAATATTTCGCAAGATTTGAGTGTGTGTTGGCTGAAAAAGGGCTGCAAGGCCGGTGCAAAGTTTTGGTTTGATTGCAAAAGCTTCCATTTTCACTGCTGCTGTTCCAAAACATTGATCTTAAGCTGCGGTGCCATGTGTTTGATTAACGTATTTCTGCAGTCATGCAACCTTTTTTTGGTTCAGTATTCTTAAAACAACATGCCATGATTCTGATTTAGTTATTCTTGCGTCACGTTACATCATACTTTACCACCGTCATACTGGATGCAAACTGACCTCAGATCTGCCATGGATGATTCAGTCACATCATCCCTAATTACTTCTGAGGCCACAACTGCTCCTACTCGCATCGTCTTTGAATTTCTTTGCTTGTTGGAAATCCCAAATGATACTGGCTTTTCATGCTGATTCAGACTTTTAGGTACCCCTTTTCCACCGAGCTGGTTCCAGTGCTAGTTCGGAGCCAGAGCCTGACTTAGCACCAGTTCTTTGTGTTTCCACCACCTAAGCACCGGCTCCAGGGTCTAAAAACCAACTCTTTGCTGGGCCAGAGCGAAGCACCAAGTATGTCGGAGACTGGGGGCGGGGTTATCATGACCAACGATCAGCGGTGGAAAGGGACACACAAGCGCTAATCAGTGTCCCTTTTTTCCAGGACGTCCCTGGTCTGATCACAGATGTATTGGAATGACTCCTGGGTCACACGGAGGTTTTGCACAAACTGTTGTGCGCTGAAATCGGGTACAATTGTGTCCCACCAGTAGCCTGATCGCTAATGTGCCCAGTCAACAGGTGACCTCCACCTCGCAATCAGCCTTAAGTTCATCTATAAAGACAAACATAGATATTATCATCAACTTATTGCGTTTAACTGCTGTGTAATGGATGCAAGCGTAATCGTTTTACGTTGACGCAATGGCCTGGCCCCAACTTAGCTCCTTGTCAGTGAAAAAGCAAACAGGTTCTTAGGAGGGGCGAGGTTTGAACCAACTAAGCACCAGCACCAGCAATAGCACCAGCACCAAACTAGCACCTGGTTCTTCTTGGTGGGAAAGGAGTAAGGGAGTGAAAAAACTTGGATTTAGATATATTGGCTGATATTCTTTGCACATGCAGCGTAGATGTAGGTATACGGTGCGTACATACAGCATGTTGGTTATATTGAAAATGACCATTAATTGTTTATTAACTTTTCAGCAAAATATCTCACAAGCTAGTCAGCAAGTTACCATGAAGACACTGCTTGACTGCACATCACCATCTGCACCACTCTGCTACATGTGCTGCAGACAGAGCTGAGTATTGGACTCAAGGTGCTCTGCTGGATAAACTATGGGATGACACAATATCTTTTTCTGTTTAAAAAAGGAGGAGGGGGAGAACAAGAACAAAAGTGGATATTGGAAAACACATATGCCAATACTGATAGATCTCTGACAGGCCAATATCTAAGAATAATATTGGACAACCGATATACTGGTTAGGTATGGTTTAAGTCCTAATCGTTTCATCTGGAATGGCTAACATCAAGTTTAATTTGGTATGGTTTACTGTCCAGAAATATGTAACCTACATGCTCACAAAGACATTGTATTGTATGTGCGGTTGCCAGCTTAATCTCCCGTTGGCAAAGCTTGAATAAATGGAACACTACGACCATTCGTCCTTAATTGTCAGTCTGGTTCTGACAAGGCAAAAAAAAATGTTGGTGGGATTGGTAGGACGATAGTGTGACTACTAATAAGCAGATTAGTCAGATTATGCTCACTGTCTCTCTGTTCATTCTCCTCACACAGCTGTTATCACTGTTGCTCTTACTGTTGTTGTCTGAAGGCCAATAGATGCCTCACGCTGGGTCGGAGGTGGTGTGAGGAATTCGAGCCTCCATGATACGAAATATTCAAAATATGAGCAGCAGAAAATGATCAACAGCTCGTGAGACTTTCATTTTCAGCCTCTTATACCTTCTTCTCTCTCTAGTTAACTTTATTCTACAATAGTTGTGTGCATAGCTTTCATTTTCTGTGATCAGATCTCTTCTCTTCATTGACTAAAGTTGCATGCGGGCTTGCAATGGATTACAGAACCCACAGTTTGGATTGTATCACAGCTTTTCAATAGGAAAACTAACAAGTCATGTGAACAGCTTCTTCGTATCATGCCACTAGAACTGTACATCAAGATTTGGGAAATAATCACTGAGGCAGATACAGTTGTACGAACTTAATTTGTTCTTTGACTCCATTCGGGAGCCAAAATGTTCGCGATCCGAAACAATTTTTCCCATTGAAATGAATGTAAATCCAATAAATCCGTTTGCCCGCCCCAGAAACATACTTTTTCAAAGCTTTTTTTATGGGTTTATGTGTGGCAAAAATATAGAAAGGAATTAATAGAAAATTACAGTAATTGTACACTTTACCTTTGTGGTTGATAGTTGCTGGCACAGGTGAATGTTGCTGGAGGAAGACTAGTCCTTCGAAGAAGAGTTCCATAATAAGCTGTGTAGGCATTTCTGGTGTGTTTTTTTTCTTGTTTGTATCCTGGGACGTAGTTCGATGGCTGGTTCAGTGGCTTGCGTTTACACAAGACAACGATTCAGTTTGTGCGTTCGTGCACTGAGGCACTGTTCATGGGTCGAGTCAAAATTTGTTTGGAAATTGCGTTCGTGGGCCGATTTGTTCGTGACTAGGGGCGTTCGCGGTTCAAGGTGTCGCTCTCATTGCAATTTGTTTGTCTGGGTTGGGTTTGGACTGTCCATTTTTGGCTGTAAGTTTGATGCTCCCACTCTAAATTTCATTAAACTTGGTGGACAATCAGAACATAACCAGTTAAATATCAGTGTAGATCTGGATCAAGTTTCTCAAAAATTGCAAGATGGGACACTGGCCATGGCAGAGAGCTGCACCTTTACAGCTTTTAAAAAGAAATGGCGGCACTATGATGTTTAAATCGTACAATCAATCCATGCTTTCATGTGTGTGCCAAACTGTTCATAACTATGGTCTGTTACACCACTCGTTTCCACTTCAGCATCATCAAAGTACAGTAGGATTTAGTTTCATATCACAATCTGTTATTTGTACTATGAATTTCGTTCAGGTTTGTATTCTGCACAGTCTCTGCTGCACTGTAATCTATCACGGCTACAAACAACATGGAAATTCCCTAAAACAGGAAAAAAAAGCCAGGCTCTGCTAGCAGATGTGTTTTCTTTTTGTTCGTTGGTGCATTTTAATGTCAGCTGGGGCAGCTCAGCCTGCTTTCTCACAGCCGTCAGCTGAAGAGCGATGACGATCCGGTATCTGACTGACTCATACCAGCAAGACCTCAGACCGGACCCCTTTTTTAATCTGCAGCCACCCACGGGCTCAAATCCCTCGCTTCACCCCCTTCTCACTGTGTTACTGTTTTCTTTGCATGGAAACGCCAGTCGGTTGCTCTTTGTCTTCTGGCTTCTCTCTCATCACAAAGAGTGGTCTTTGCTTTTTGTTTACCTCCAAATACACAGACTACTATGGAGATCTCAGAACACTCACCGAAAAAGTCTCAGATGGGGGAAGAGGGGGCGAAACAAGCAATCTTGGCAACTTACAAAATATATTCTTTGACTAGAAACAAACATCCATCAAAATGTTAGCTTTCGCCACATATTTATAAATCATTCATTACTTCTTGTTTCAGTTGTTGTGTGGAAAGTTGCAGTTTATATACAACTGATTTGCACTGGTAAATACATTCTGGATAATAGTAATTACTGTCTACTTTAGTTTCACAAACTGCAAACTGGTCCAAAGCCAGAAATATGATGTGTTCATTTGGAATGAGTGGTTGATCTACATCCCATGTTTCAGGTGTGTATAGGTTGAGGCTACTAAAGCGTGTAGTCAATCATCAGTTGAGGATTCCTTAAAACATGACAGCAAAGCTTGGAAACACAACGCTCTAATGTTTCTTAGATGGACGCTTGTTTTTACCCAAACAGACCTCCATCATCCGCTCTGACTCAGAGAAACACCGACTAAACGAGACACCTGTGATGAGGAATGAACACCTGCACCTGCATGTATTTTCTTCCATGCCGGAAGAATTAAAACTCAGCCAAAATGACCAAAACCTGTTTAAAATGATACAAAATGGTCCAATTCCACTTCCATTGCCACAGCTCTTCATTTCACAGGAGCAGCCCCTGGACATACTGGCCTTGTATAAAAGCTGACTTACAGCAAGCAAGACATTTATTGAAAGAGAAAGGGACTTAGTCTGGTCCGATCTGTTTATTTTAGCATGTCCGTATGAAACCAGCAGTGAATTTCTGTGCTGTAAATAGTAGGGATGTACTTAATGAGAGACAGACATTTAAAATAGTTAGCTTGTCTAAAAGTAAGAAGACGCTGAAAAAATTGAGCATAACTTAAAAATAAGGTTGATCGTTATCTGAAAAAAAAACATTGTGTGTAACTATTCAGGATCCATTATTAGTTTTATTTTTAATGCTGTGGAAATATGGGATATTTTGCGCCATACACTATAAAATTAAATAAAAAAACTGCAAAAGTCAATGGTGAATGTCTGACAGCAAGACTGCCTGAAAAAAATGCATTAAATGCTGGAATGATGATAAACAACTGCAAAAATTGTAAAAAAAAAAACAAAAAAACAAACCTCCCTCCCCACAATTATCTGTAAAATAATATTCTTAACTCATAGAAATACAGTGAAATAGTGTATTTTTTTCTGGGATTTTACCAGATATTATCTGTAATTTAACAAAACACAAGAAGTCTGTGAAACAAAACTGTTGTTTACCATATTTAATCCTAAATTTATTTTCTTTCAAATAATGGCAAATATCTGTTATATAATCTTTTTAAAGATTTAAATACAGTAAAAAATAGTGTAATTTTATTGTCAAATGTTGTAAAAGAACTATATACCATTTGTAATTATACAGATTTTTGTGGGCAATTACAATTTTGGCCTTTTGTTTCTCAGGTTAGCATGTAAATGTATACTTTTTTCTGCTATTTGGCTATTTATTATCTGTGATTTAACAAAATATAGTATATAAGAAATATAGTAAATAGGACAGTATATTTTATCAGTTTTTGATTAAAAAATACGTTTTTTTATTTGGTGTCTGAAACTTCTTATAAGTGGATGCAAAATACTGTAAGGTTTAAGCTGAGAAAATGAGGGGTTGTAAAACAAATATTTAACCTCGTGTAAGGACATCTCATTACTCATCAGCAGCATTTGACAAACTTGTAACATAACAGCGTTCAGAGGAATGTCGCCCGACAACAGCAGCACTGGTCGGCCTGCGTGAGGTCAGTGAAGTGAAGACAGCTCATCACCGCTGCCGCCTCCAACAGCATCACTCACAGGCCGTGATGGCTGTTATCTGTCTGAGCCGTCAGAGACGAGGTCTGAACACATCCTTATCTGTCCTCCCCTCTGCCACGCCGGCTCCTGCTGCTAGACTGCTGGCTGTTTGTTTTAGGCAGATTCCTCAGGGCAGAATGCTCTTCAGTCCAGACATTGTGGCAGATGAATCAACAGAGGCGTTACCACCTGCAGAGATGAGTAACTTCTTCATGCCTTCTGAAGTTAAAGTGTGTAGGCTAGGAAATGAGAAACAGTTGATGAGTCGGAGGAGTTTAAGAGTGATTGAGCAGAGTCGAGGTGAGCTGGTGTGCTCAAGCTGGAGTGATTGGGAAGGTTAGCAATAGAGGTGGACTTCATAGATCTGCACATTCTCAAGGCAACAACATACATTAAAGCTATTTTTGGGCAGGAAGTGTTTACTTTCTTAGTAAAATATGTGACTTTGATGCATAAAGATGAGCTTTTAAGTTCTAATCTTTATTCAGAGAGCACTTTGTAAAATCAAGAGTGCTTTACAAGGCAGCAAAATGAAATGGACAACTCATAAAGTCATGCAAAGTTAGAGATAGCTAACAGCACAACATGGTGTATAAAACCAACACATTGTTAAAGAGATAGAAACATGGTTAAATAAGATAAAAGAAAGTTAAAAAGAAAATAAAAACTCCAATAAAATCGGCAGAAGCTCTCAAATAAGTCTGTCTTCAGAAGAAAGTCCTTGCCTACTTTGGTCATCAGCTGGGAACCTGAAACAGATGAAAGACCTTCTGTTGCACAACAAACTAAAAAGTCTGAAATTGAACAAGGAGCGAGGCCCTGAAGGGCTTGAAAAGTGGTCAATAAAACCTTAAAACCTATCCTAAAACACAATGGGAGCCAGTGTAAAGACACTGAAACAAGGGGATGTGATCATGTTTCTTGGTTCTTGATAAAAGACTTGCTTCCCACTTTTATTGCCATTCAGCAGGACCTTCGTAATTCTTTGTGTGTTGGAGTAGATCAGTCAGCTCTTCAGCATCTGATATTGCTACAAAAGCCTGTATTTTCTTCTCTCCACTGACTTCTTTTCCATTTTAGGATTGATTTTAAGATTTTATTGTTATCGCTTAAGATTTTAAATGGGTTGGCACCTTGTTATTTAGCAGAACTCTTTCCATTTTCATAACCCAATTGGAGCTTTGAGGTCAACCAACCAGATGCTCTTAGATGGTCCAAGATCTAGACACAAATTGAGGCGATCGAGCCTTTGCTGCAGCTCATCCTAACCTCTTGAACGCTTTGCTTTTTATTTAAGAACCGCTCAGATCTTAAAAACTTCTAAGTCACTGGTAAAGACCGATCTCTTCTCTTTGGTGCTCTATTAAAGTAGAGCTTGACACCATCACTTCTTCTTCGTTTATTGTGTTTTTATTCAGATTTGTCTATTAGTCATTGTCTTTATGTCTTATGGATTGCTTTATATAATGGTACAATACTTTAGTTTAACTCCTGTTGTTTTGAATGTGCTTCATAAAGACATTTCACTTGACATCTAGGGGTTTAATCAATGACCAAAGAGTAAAATCTCAAGCAACAGACCAGCTTATTCCCTTTTTATTCTTCAAAAGTATTATTTAGAATTTCTACTTGAGCACGTCTTTGTGATTTGTGCCAGTGTTGATGTTATCTCCGATTCTGGTTGTAATTTCCAGTGACCAAATGTCTAGAAACCCCTAACAAGTGCAGAGTTTTGGTAATCACAGGATCACATCTGTCTCCTGATGATGCAGTTCCCTTGGTTTGACCAAACTACGACACTCTACCGCACAGCAGGGACAGTTTATAAGTTTAAAAGAAGTGTGTGTGAAAGCCAGCAGCTCCAAATTTGAGGTCTTTGTGGGCAGGAAGCTAAAGTACCACAAGATCTTGAAACTATGGGACGAGTTGCTGTGATGCTGAATTGAGCCGGAAGGCGCAGTTTTAAGTTTTCGAAGTTCCAGCTGCAACTTATGCTGACATCTTCGAAACCATAAAACATGTAAAATGTAAGAAATTGAATTAGGTCTTTGATGCACATGGAGGGAATTCGCTTTTCACAGTGGGGTCTAGACAGTGAAATTTGGGTTTTGTGAATGAGAGTTCCTCCTGGGTGCCTCCATGTCCACATAAATGTCCAAGAGGTAGAAAGACCTGCAGCAGACTTAGAATTAAGCCTGGAAAAACTTGCACTAGGAAGATCTGAAGAGTGTGGGTGGGCTGGGCAGAGTTATCCTGCTATAATTATGGGAGAAAATTATAAAATGCATGGATGGTTGAGTATCAAAATGAAATATACATATGTCATTTTGGAATATAAAGTGGGTTTGGCTTGTACCAGTCAGATTTGGATGAGTTGGCTGAACTTGCTCAGCTACATGGCACACAAAACACAACCAGCTTTAGTCTCAGAAGTCTGAATATTTCCAGAGACCAAATGATAACCTCTCTCAAGCTCTGGATGATCTTAAGCTGTCCCCCCTTCCCAAACAAGTCAAGGTCACACTAGAAAATCACTTCACAGCCACCAGGGAAGTGAGAGAAACCACACCATTGAGGAGGAGCGGGAGAAACGGAGTGAGGGGGAGGTGGGGGGTGGGGGAGGAAGGACTTAGCCGGAGTGTGTTAATTTGTATCTGGAGTTGTGATGTCTGAGGGGAGGGCCGGATTAGAAAAGCGGTGGTCCGTAGAGAGACGCTGGGAGTCGGATTTCAGCTTCGCGAGGGCCCCTTGAGTCCCGACGCACTGAAGCTGCCTTTGTTTGACTGGGAACTAGAGAGAGAGGGAGCCAGAGAGAGAGAGAGGGAGAGCGAAAGGAGGAGGAGAGTTGGAGGTTTTTATTTTGGACTGAGTGAGAGAGAGAGGCAGAGTGGGCTCCATCTCTCTCTCTCTCTCTCTACTATCACCACCACATATGAACAGGGCAACTTTAGTGTAAAGCTCCTCATCACTCAAGATGACTTCCCGGTAAATGAAACACACTTTGTTTTCCATAAAGAAGTTGCTCCAAGTGAACTTCCAGCTGCTTTTCTCACTCATTTCTCCTGTTTTCGTGCAGCATTCCTCCCTGGTTCTTTGGATTATTTCTACTTGCCCTCCGGTTGTGCCGCCGCTGCTCCTCTGCCTATCAGCTGCTGGACGGTATGTGCATTCTGTATTTTGTTTAGCTTTTTTTCTGCTGTTGCTAAACTTTCTGCTGGCTCAGGAAGTTTTCATGTGCTGAATATGAATGATGGAACTGTTGCCCTGCAGCCCTGCAATGGAATCAGTGCTACACTGAGGCACAGCATGATATTAGAAGGGTAAATATTACTGTTATGCTCTTATTGGGGGGATCACGTGAACTTTGTAGTCATTATTATAAATCCCTGTGGTTGTTTTAGTGATACCCTGCCAGTTTTTTCTCTTTTTTTTAACTGCAAATCGCTACTCTTTACTCACATGTAGGTGTTAATTAAAGTGCCTATATAGCAAAGACCCTGGAGAAATCTTAAGTAGATTTGAGGCTCTGTTTTGAAAGCAAACCCAAAAATATGCCTCTATCTGACGAGACCAGTACATTCCAGGGGATATTGGGTTGGACCGGGTCCAGAGTGACTGTACATAACATTGTTTATAATGGAAATGGGGAGGTATCAATGTGGACAGTGAAACATGGCGCTTCCCCAGACTCTTTGGAAAGTTTGCAAACCGCTGCTTTTAAATTAATGTCATGACATCAGAGTGCATGAGGGGAGAAGACTGTAGGCTTCTGTGCTGTATGATGGTTTCAATTATTGCTATGCTGCTCATACGCTGCCTCCCAGTAGTGCTTTTTGCCGTTTCTGCAGACTGTTTTTACAGCTTAAACTTGAGATTTTTTCATCCGGTGATTAATAGATCAATCAGGACGCTTCAACGTGTTCCCAATTAGTGCAGATTTTCTTTTTCCTCTGCAACTGGAAACAAGGCGAAAGCTCACATTGACAGACCAGCTCAGCAATCAGTGGCACTGCATGATTAAGGTAGTGAAGATGATGTAATGCTGGAGAGCGCTTGTCAGAGATGAAGGTCAATTATGTCTGAGAGCTTCATTTTATTAGTCCTCATCCCGGCCCTTCAGACAGACGGGCCAATATGCCATCGCTGCTTTCGTCAGTGTGCTGGAATCCAGATTGGCATTTGCAGTTATGTGTGCGGATATCTTGACCTATGATCACCGCCGAGACCTCCGTGTCACAAAAGCGGCATTGTCCAGGCCTAGCCAAATGATTACGGGCTTCTCTTTAGCTAATGTGGCCCCACGGAGCTTAATTGTCCGTCTGATATTTCAAATCAAGCACCGATTTGGCTGCTCCAAAAGGTGTATCCACTTTCAGTTAAACCCCAATTATGAGATAAGTGGAAGATGATCTCGCAGGAATGATCGAAACAGGTTTGAGATGTGGGGAAATCTGCATCCTTGTAGGAGTTGATGTTTATTGAGGAGGTGGGTGGAACAGCATTGATGTCTAAGTAAAGTTTTTCAAGTGTGATTTGCTCTACTGTAGATCCTGCAGATGTTGGCTCAGCCAGAGGCTCCATTCTCAGGCTGTTTGTCCGGTTGCCATATTTATAATCCTCTGCCATGATTCACTTTTTCAAGAGGAGGAGGAGGGGGGAATAAAAGAAGTGTGTGTGTGCACGCTCACGCTGGCTCACTTACAAGAGAGAGCACCAGGGACAAATATTTCCAGGCTGCATGCTGTAAATATTCTTAAAAACAGAGCTGTCGCCGTGGCAACTTTCACTTTTCTGTGCACGACTGTAGAAATAAAGCTGATATAATCCCTTTTCTTAATGCCAAATAGGGCACATTTCTTCTTCTTCTTCCTTCTCTTCCAGCTGTGTCTGTTAGCAGTGTTGCCCCGATGTTTTTAGGTGGATGCAGCTGAGCAGAGAGCTGGCAGGACAAATGAAATTCTAGGACACAGAGCTTTATTGCAGTTTAAGTTTGACACAAAAACTAAATTGTGTTCAGCAGACTTTAGTAATTAACTACTTAACAGGCGCATTAGTCTTCTTATGTAACTGAAAAATACCCTAAAAAGAATGATTGAAGGGTTGATTAACAAATTAATGAGGTGAATGGTTTGTGTAAAGGCTAATTCAAATCAAAAAGTAAGAATATGCATAAGAAGATGATCAATGGATGTAAGGAAATGAATGGATAAAGTATAAACAAGTAAATAAACCCACAAACAACAATAAAAATGACTTTGGCTCAAGTTCAGACAGATCCAGACATGAGTTCCATGTACAGAGGAGTCATAAAATCATATCCTCAGGGAATTAGCTGCTTTGAATCTTCACTAATGAGTTGCATATAGTGCAGCATCATGTATGTACACTTATTGCCTATACACCACGACTGCAAACAGAACACACACACATGCAAACCTGCGCCTCATTCCTGACGTTCTCCATCTGCCGTACACATGGCAGTTATCCCCAAGTGATATTGTTTTTAATCATCTCTAAAAAAAAAAAAAAACACCCCAGGACACAGTTGGCGATTAGAGGTAATGGATAAGATGACGTGGCTGATGATGTGAGCCTCGCAGAGTGCTGTCATGATAATTACACTGTAATAGATGATGCTGATGATGGTGATGACAAGGATAATTACGCTGAAGACGATGGTAATGACAAGATTATTAGAGAGGATCACTGGAGGGTGATGTTATTACAACACAGGTGGTCACACTTAATAGATTTTTATATAATGTTGCATATAAAAACAAACTGTTGCAGTTCAATTTCACAGTATATGACAGTGTTTTGACATTTTTTACCTGAAATGATATAAAATCCAACTAATATCAGCTTTTTCCTGTTATTTTAATGCAAATTATTTGTATTATAGCAACATTTGACCGTATTTATTGGTGGTTTTATTGTTTATACACATGTAAATGTCCTTCATTAAGCATTAAAAAGCCAAATAATACACATGATCCCATGGAAGATGAAAGCTAGAAACTGTATTTTAATGATGGAATATTCCTGTGTTTTTATGGGATGGTTATTTTTCCATTAGTCTGCAGTATTTTTTGGTTGTCCAGCTGCCAGAATGTTACTTTTCTTTTTCTCTTCCCCTTTTTTATGAAGTGTATATTACCAACAGAAAACCACAAACAGGGTGGGATATGACTTTAACTGATTTCTACATGACCCACATTTGACTTACAGATGAATCTGTTTTAAATCAGGGCATTTTGAGTCATAAGAAGGGCCGTGCATCCCTAAACAACACAGATCGGGTATGAAAGAATCTAATCCTCGCTCCGGTTTTGTTTGACTTTATAGTTCAACAGGTTTTCTGTATAAGACACAACCTGTTCTTTTCTACATATGTGATTTTGTGGAGGTCAAATGTCTGCTTTTTTAACTTTTCCTCTCAAACTTTGGTCACTACTGTTGTAAGATGCAACAGAATAACAATCATCTTGTCAAAAAACAAGTAAACGCGCCAACTTTACCAACCCCTTAGATCAGTTCAAGCATAAAGGAGATCATCTGATATCATAAGCTTTTCAAAACACTACGACCAAAAGCTACTTTGGAAGGGGAGCTCCACATTTATTACACATCAATCTTTGTGCAAGTTTTGGGCAGCACTTCAGCAGATGTGAAAACTTTCATACAACCTTGTGTAGCTGGAAAGTCAGCTACACAGCGTCAGATAAATCACCTGCAGTCATGTCACACGAGTCGGCTTCAGGTGACGGCTTCAAGTGTGATGGAAACAATGGAAGTGGAAACAAATCTGGCATTCTGGAGTACGAAAGAAATGAGCTTACCATACCTCTGTAGCTCCTTGTTTCTGCTTGAACTAGTGACTCGAGGTCATATTAGGCTTTGCAATGCTAAGTCTTCTTAGGGGAAGTCCCTGGTGTAATAGCTCATGCAATGGAAATGCTACCCAGATTTAACATTGCTTCAAAATGTTCAGTTTTTAAAGAGTTTAGTGGGGTTTCTGTAACTTTTTGAGACTTTCTGATTGAAATTAAAAGGGTCTGCCTTGGCTACTGCTGTTATCAGACTTTATCTGAAGGTTAAAAACCCTTCTGTTTCCAAATTCTGGGAACTATTAAGCAGAGAAGGCTGTTTTTGCAGGAGAAAGACAGTTCATCTCCTGTGCCAAAACAAAAGCTGTGCAGAAAATCGACATGCTACTGTAGCTGCCAGAGAAAGAGATGACAAAAACACAACAGAAGCAGACAGAAACTCTACCTGATCGCTGGTTTTCTAACTTTTCCTAAGAGTTTAACGTGTGAAGTCACCGTAAAATCAGCTTTATATGAGTAGCTGATGAGCATCATTGCAAAAAAAGAGTAGCGACACCTGTAGATTAGCTGTTCACACAATAGATTTGTCAACAGACGTGTCCTGACACTGAGTTTAATGAAGTAATGTGTGAATTCTTGCACATCCATTTGGTCTTAACAAGCCCTTGGATTCGCTTCAGCTTCATGTGGGTCATCAGGACTCGGGTAACATGTCTTCTTTTGATTAAAATTGTAATTTCAACTGTAGCGCAGTACAATCCTCAGCTCTGTCCAACAATGATTTCATGATTGAGCAAGAAAAAAGAACATAAAAAGCACTGGAGACTTTTAAAGGCTGTGACATTTTCCTATAAATGAATGTCCAGTTTGCTTCCATCCACGAGATGATGTAATACTCAAGTGGGTCAACTTACATCTAGTTTATGAAAGTTTATGCATTTCTTTTACTAGAAGCACATGATACTGAGCAGGTACTTCTTAGGAAAACATCTCCAAAGCTGCAGACAAAAAACAAGCAGGCGAGTTCATCATGACTCCTAATAAATGCGAGTGGCCAGATGTTACTTCGACCACATCGATGAGTGTTTATACTCGAAATGTCAAATGCACAAGTGGGCTGTATGAAAATTACTCTCTCTGCCACAGTATGAGGTAATGATAACTGATGTTTACGTCTGAGACACTCAACAGATCCTCACATTAAGAGCAATTAACTGTTGGACACAAAACCATAACAAAAAATCAACTTTTCTCTAGTTTGTGTTTTATTCTGACGCAGTTATCTTGTAAAGTTTTTGGCCTGAGAGCAATTTTTACAATGCAGATCAGGATGTCGAGTGGGTTCGGGGTCATGTGTTGACTTTTGCACAATAAAGGATTGATTCTGATGCATAAAATAGAAATACTGTATTAGAGAAATTATCCTTTATTCTGCAGAAGTCAACATTAGATCCCAAACCAACTAGAAATCCTACTGTGCATTGCGAAAATTGTTCTTAAGCCAAAAACTTTACAAGATAACTGACAAATACCTCGTTATCTCCATTGATTTGAAGCAAAAACAGAAGTTTCATGTGCCCCTAGTGTGCAGCTGGACCCTAAAGGAATACTTCCTGATTTAGGAAATATGCTCATTAACTTTCTGTGACAAGAGTTAGATGGGAGGATTGATGCCTTGTGTGAATCCAGATGGAAAATGTCGTTGCGTTCTAGCTGTTTGTGTTTCCAGACCGGTTCCCATACAGAGATAAGCTAATCTAATGCAGGCTGTAATTGTGTTCTATTCAAAGCTCTCCGACGTTCCTTTGTGAAGCTTTTAAATTTACATTTTATTCTCATCATCTCACAGATTTCACGTCTTTGTTCATGAGATGGGGATTGGAGCCGTTCTAGCGGTTGTGTGTACACTTTCATGTGTCAGCAAGCTCAAAGTGATTCAAGATGTACTGTGAGTTGTTTGTGTTGCAGTCTCTGCATCCCAGGTTATTCCGGTTTATTTCCACCGACATTTGGTCCACTGTGACAGCTGTTATCTTCATCTGAATCATAATTAATTTCTCACTTGTAATTGATTTTTGCCTTTATAATAAACTGAAGTAGCTGGAGACCATGTGAGAGCAGCTGGAGGGTCACTGATTATGTATTCTGCTGACACAACTCTGCACATATCTGCAAATAATCTAAAACAAACCCAAACTGAAAACATGTGCATTATCCCGGAGGGTAAACAGGAATAGCTAAATTTATCCTGGACAAAACAGGCCACTGCAGTGTGACAGACGGTGTAGGATGAGATATATTACTCCCTACAAAGCATGAAAGCGGTGGACAAACACAGGATGTGTTAAGTATAGGAAGGTTTCTGCGTGGGAGGTTAAAGGTGTGGCGCCAAATGTCACTTCGACCTCCTGCTTGTGCTCCTATAGTTTATTGTTGTTTGTCCTCTGTAGTAAAAGCCTACAAGTGGCTGTAAACAGATCAGCAAAAGAATCTACATAAACAGCCGAAATCATAACGGCTTTCATTTACGGGAAAACGGCTTCAGTGGGAATTAACAAGGTCTTAAGAGAACCCTTAGCCTCATTAATTCTTCCTTATCCGTCATCGCTGCTTCAAATCAAAGCTTCGGCCATCAAAGGGTTTTCATGCTAAATGTTTTGGGCCTGAGCACTTTGC
Source organism: Dascyllus trimaculatus (assembly GCA_024666655.1). Taxonomy (NCBI): domain Eukaryota; kingdom Metazoa; phylum Chordata; class Actinopteri; family Pomacentridae; genus Dascyllus; species Dascyllus trimaculatus. The sequence goes on from CM045466.1 coordinate 6,666,499, forward strand.
TGGATGTCGTCAACTGTTTTCCTTCCTTGGTCTTTATTTTAATATTAGAAGATGCAGATCAAACAGAAGAGCAGTTTGACTCCCTTAATAACCGCTGTTCTTCTTTATTACTGTCTTTTTGTGTGAATCGGTTAAACTGCAAAACGTCAAGTCGATAGTTTGTGTAGATACTGCATATTATTCAGTCTCTTTAAAGCTGTATTCCTCTGTATGACCCACAACACAAAAAAGTCCACACCTAAATGATATACACACATTTTAACAATTTGATCAGATGCTCATGGTCCTCAGAGGATGAATCTCGATAAAGTTTGAGATCCCCTTACTTTCTCACTGTAGTGCCACCAGCAGGTCAAAGATCGTTAGAGTTTGGCACAGAAATTCTTTGTTCCCAGAGGATTGACCCAAATCACTCCTTCCTTGTTCTTTGCTTAGCCAATCATGATGTTGGCGTACAGTTTTGAGAGAAGTGTTTTAACTGTTGGACAGTTTGGCATGAATGTTGGTACACTTACTCATGCCTACCTCAGGAAAGGAAGATCTTGTTGTAACTTTAATATCCTGACTTCCTATCTTCTGTCACCATCAGGTCAGTAGAGATTTGAATCTGTCCAATATAGTGGGTCATGGCAAATACCTGCAGAACTAATAACATTCCCAAGTGTTTGTGCTATTTAGGGGGAAAGACCCCGAGGATGTGACACCATTTTCAAACGTACCATACTGTCAACAACTCATCCATGTTTTCTTCAAGTCTCACTTTAACATGTAAAAGCTGTAGTTGTCGAGTTGGCACCAAACTTCTTAACCCACTGCTGCCACGACTCTTCGGTGGGGTTCAAAAAAAGCAAAATGACACCATTTATCACAGCGAGATACTGTGTAAACAGAATCATTTGATTTGCAACTTTCCAATGATCCATAAATGCATCACCTTCTATGTGTAGTTCTGTCAGGAAAGATGACCAAAAATAAGCTAAAAAAATTGTTATATTTAATCAAAATCACTTTATTCTACATGCCCAATTCGAAATAACAGTTTGATCTCACCAGGTCCTGTCAAACGTCCAACTGAGAAGCCATGTTTGATTCTGCTGCGAGCAACAGTCACGTGACAAATATTCAGTGGCATTCTGGGTGAACTGCAGACAGTGTCTACGCAGAGCAGGGAGGAGACAATGAAAGATTGAGGGCAACATGGAACATACTTAATCAATCAAATACATTCAGGGTAAATCAAAAAAGTACACAGAAAGTTGTCAGCAAGTTGTTGGAAGATACATTCAGCATGGTGAAATATCTTTGTGTGGTCAAAATGGTTGCATTGACAACCTTTTTTGATTGTGAACATTAAAATTCCACTGGGTCACGTTTGTGTGAGTGCATGAAGATCATGAGGCTGATATGGTTCCCCAGTGGCCAACATGGGTAGCTGCAAAAATAGTACCTGTTCTTTTTGTACTGGCTCAGTCAGTTTCTCCCTGCCTGAGGTCAACTCATGTGCTTTTGCGACCAACTGAGAAAGTTGGTAGTAGCAGTGCTCACAGTGGAGAGGTTACTCTGGAGCCCTAAAAATAGACCTAGTCACATAGCCTATCTATAGTATCTGGAGACCCCATTTTTTTTATCTACAGGAGTGTAAAAACAGCCAGTAACTGCTTGGGGTTGAGAGGGTTAAATGATAATCTTGTTGACCCAGCCAGACATGGTCTTTGGTGAAGCCCCCTTGTTGCTCAACACTGCTGTGGAACAAGTCTGTGACAAGAGGATATTAAGATAGTGAGTCAGACCAGCTGGAACAACGTATCTGGGAAAAATGCTTGGGAAACGCCTTCTATCCCCTCAACAGCCACAGACGAAATGCCCTTGAGCAAGGCCCTTACCTCTCTGCCCCTGTAGAGCTGCTCAGAAGTAAACGGCACAAGGCAGTTGCTGTTGAAGATTTGAGTATGTGGAGGTATAAACATAATTAAAGAAAATTCTTGTCTCTCGCTGAGCATTACAGCATGTAAACATGGCCACAGCTGTAAAGGGCATGGTTGTTACAGAACCACAGTGCATCCTGTGTCCTATGAGTAAATTATGCTGAATAAAATATGCCGTGTGATATGAGTCTTCCTGTAGTCCAGTAGGAAATAGCTTACTCATAGTTTGTCGTCAGAAGGGCTTAGAAGTGCATCAAAACCCCAATTTAGGATAATGTAAAGTGGTCAGAATTAGCATGTTTGTTTTTCTGGGAGCGGCCGGCTTCCTGGCTTTTGCACCACAGAAGCCCGATGGGTGAAAACATGGAATTTCTAACAGTCTGGAAATTGTCTGTCAGGCCGGAAAGATAGAGCCGAAACAAGCAGGTGTCTGTTCAGCTGTGTGGAGACCACAGAGCGAGAGGACATGTCCTGTCACACGGCAAAGGAGCATCTGAGTCTGCAGTGAGGTCATGGAGTGCAGAGCAGCAGTGTGTGGTTTAAAAACATGCATGGATGCAACAAATGGGGATTTCAGTGCCTCTAATTTACCGCAGTCCTTGTTAAATCACATGTCTGCATGAGTAACAATGGAAAAAGTAATGTTCGATTAAAAAAAGTGCACCTTGTGTTTGAGTTTGCAGCACATTTGTGTGTCTGTTTGTGCTGCAGGAGGAGGGCTCTTCTAATGACAGAGCAGTTGTCAGCGAGGACAGATTTATGAAGACTTCCTTTTTCCATTTTTTCCAACTCTGAAATATCACCTTTACTCTCCTTTGCGCTGTGATCTCTCCTTGTTTGATCAGTCTGCTGCCTCCAAATCAGGATGTTGGTGTTGAAGATAAGAATGTTTTCTCTCACAGTCTGCCTAATTACTACTCCACTGAAGATAGCACTGCATTTGAACTCTGAAGTCTTAAGGAGGTTGACTTTTGATGTTAGGTGATAAGGCCCGGTGTTGTTGCAGTTCATCTCAAAGGTGTGTGATTGGATTAGGGTCAGTGCTCCTTGCAGGCCAGTCAAATTCTCCCACACCACATTCTCCATTATCTCTGTGTGATGTAGCATCAAGATTGTCCAGTGTCTTGAAACTGGTCCAAAATCGCTCAAAATGTGTCGAAAAATGCTTAAAATCTGTCCAAAATGGCGCAAACCCTTTTTGAAATGGCTCAAATATTGTCCAAATTGTCCCAAACTTGTCCAGAGTGACTCAAAATTTGCCCATAATGGCACAAAACATTTTAAATTTGGCTCAACATTTGTCCAAACTGTCCTGAAAACACGTTTAAAAGACTCAAGAACTGACCTGTAACATAAACTTGTCCAAAGTGATTCAAAATCTATCGTAAATGGCATGAAACCCTTTGAAGATTGATCAGAAATTGTCCTAAAAACTTGTCCAAAGTGGCTCAAAACTTGACCAAAGTGACTTACAAATAGTCCAAAATGACTCAAAATTGTCCAAAATAGCTTAGGTGTGTTCGTAGTAGCTTGAAACTTGGACAAAACCAGTTGAAACTTACCTAAAATTATTCGAAATTTGTCCAGAACAATTCAAAATTTGTCCAAAATGTAAATGATGTAATAAAAGACACTTAAACTAACTTATCTGTGTTGAGACGAGGCAATCTTTGAGGTTGCAAAGACCTGGTCACAGTCCAGCTGTGGTACTGGTATATTGTCCCAACCTTGAACCCCCATGGCTCTGGGTTTATCTCCTGTCAGGCTGATAAATGAGTTGTGGTCATCAACACAACAAAAATGAGACTTCAAAGAAAGTTTCAGGTTTAAACTTTACACCACAGAAAAAAATGCATCTTTTGTTAACTTTTTGACTTGTTTGCATAGTTTGAACTTGTTTGCCCAGGCCTGACTTCTTGTGCAACAACAGCAGCCGATTCAGACATTATCAGGTCAGTAAATGACCTCATTATTCTCATACAAATGCACCAATGGAGCCCTCATCAACCTTCTAGTAGGCTTAGAAGGTGCATTATTGCTCAGATACTCACCGGTATGTTGAAGTATTGTGATCATTGATAAACAGGAAGTAACTCCTATAGAAATAGACGACCTGTAACTATGTGGCCAGTGTAGTAAAGTGATGTATTTTAACTGCAAGTATATTAAAAACGCAAGTAAAGTAAAAAACTAACTTGAACTCAAGTCTCTTGGGTGAAAATCTGCTGTTGTAGGTCTCCACAACTATTTAAAAATCCAAATGTGGACTTCAAATGGATGTATTGTAACCCAAACTATGATCCTTTTCTAAACCTAACCAAGTCTTTTGGGTACCAAAACTTCACCAACTAGTTTTAGTGTCTGAAATTATCCAATTACAGCATAAAAATTCAAGTAAAGTAAAAAAAAAAAAAACTGCCACTTGAATTCAAGTCTCTTGCATGAAAATCTGCTTATGTAGGCCTCCACAACCCCCTTAAAAATCCAACTGTGGACTTCAGATGGATGTATTGTAACCCAATCTATGATCCTTTCCTAAACCTAACCAAGTCTTTTGGGTACTGAAACTTCACCAGCTAGTTTTGGTGCCTCAAATGAACCAATCATTGCCTAAAAACACAAGTAAAGTCAAAAACAGGGCTTGAACTCAAGTGTCCAGGATGAAAGTTGATCTCCACAACCGTTCAAAAATCCAAATATGGACTTCTATCCTATTTGTAAGTCCAAAGTTGCAGCTCCACCACCAGAAGATGGGGTGATGATGGCCTACTAACGCTGCTGGAAGGCGGAAGAAGTCCTAACCAAGTATTTCTACTGTCTCAAACTGACCAATCACTGCCTAAAAATGCAAGTAAAGTCAAAAACAGCAACTTGAACTCGAGTGTTCAGGACGAAAGTCTTCTGATGTAGGTCTCCACAACCATTCAAAAATTCAAATATGGACTTCTTTTCCTCTTTGTAAGTCCTAACCAAGTATTTCTGGTACCCGTCTGGTACCCGTCCTCAACCAACTAGTTTTGGTGTCTCAAATTAACCGATCACATCCTAAAATGGCAACTATTGTCCAAAACAACAACTGCAAGCGTCATGGGTAAAAATTGGCTGTTGTAGGTCTCCACAACCATTCAAAAATCCAAATGTGCACTTGTTTTACATGTTGCAAGTGCAAAGTCATAGCTGTATCACATTAAATAGGGTGATAACGGCCTACTAAGCCTGCAAGAAGGTGGAGGAGGGAGTCCCTACAGGCCCATGTGTACAGTAATGACCTGTTGATAACATCCGTAAGAGATGCTTGTATGACGGAACTCTTCGTGATAAATTTCACTGTATTTGCAGACAAATAGTCATTCTTCTTTGGCAGTCTGAAGAATGACATGGTGAGAGATTAACATGAAGATAGCACGGTGTTGAGAGGAAAATTGAAAGGCGTATTCCTCGAAGAGCATCTGTTGTGATTGTTTCCCACTGGGAGGTGGGATTAGCGGCGGTGCATGTGTGCGCACTCAGCTGGTCTGCAGCTGGGTTGTTTGCGAGCACGCCGTCGACTCACTTCCTGAAAATCCCAATGCAAATCTAATTAATGGTTTGGTCTCTGTTTACCTTATGTTTTCACCACTGCTGGCTAGTAAACATCAACAAACATCTGTCTCTCGCTCCCATTCCCCCTTTTTCCCTTGTCTTTCAGCTTCCCTCTTGCATCTACATCGCATTTGCGCTTCTTTTTTGTCGCTTTCTTGCTTTCACACGCCATTCAGAAAGAGCTGGTGCTGTTTATAGCGTTGTGGTTAATCCTGGAAATGCACGAGGGAAATAATATCTGAGAATCAAAGTCAGTTTCTCACCTCGGTTTGTGGTTTTGTTGCTGTTTTTGCCGTTGGCCTCTCATTAGCAATACCAATCCTTATGTCTGTGCATGTACTACACTCTCGCTCTTTCCTTCTTAAACCATAAGTATGTGGCAACTTTCCATCAAATCAGAGAAAAGCAGTGGTGGTAAATCTTTCTCTTTCATTAGACCACACTGTATTACTGTTCTCGGACTGTCAAAGAGCAGAGATGACTAAATATAGAGATTCAAAGATGGAATATCCAACTTTAATTGTGACCATTTTGACACCATTGTTTGCACTGACAGCTATTTACTGACTCAAGCATAACTGTGGCTTCTAATTAGGATTCAATGGTGTGGTCAGAGCAGTGAAGTCCGACATCTCGTGACTGATTCGTTGAAGCCTTGTTTGAAGCAGTCAGGCTTGTAATAGATTAGATTTGTGCTGGTGGATATATATTGAAATGTGTTCTTCCTAGCATCATAAGTGCATGACGTGACCAAAGTTATTGAGTTCTCTTTAGTTTTTCTCAATGGTCCGCAATAAAAAAGACACTGAAATGGTCAAAACAGCTTGCGAATTTCCCGAGGGCCTTCTAAATATCCATCTAAATTGCTTCAATGTTGATGAGGGTAAGTGTTTTGGGTGTTGTGCATTTCTCTGTGCTCTGTCATGCCTGCCAAAGCTTTCACTTCAGCCCTGTTGAGCGTTCAAGATGACCCAATAGAGGCTGGAGATGTGGTTCTGATTATCTCCCTATGTGGTCCCACAAGTCACATGGGTTTTAAAATGATAAGATAACAGAACGACTGTCCTCTCATTGCACGCTGTGTTTATTACGTGTATGTTAAAGGTGCATGTTCCCCCGTTTCTGCTGAGCCCTTACAAAGATGTAGATATTCACACTTGCTCGCTGCCCAGTTTGAAATGAGAAGCAGATTTGTGTACCAAAGTTGTCAAGCAAAACAGTTCAGCCTGAATCGGCCTTGTTGATTGCATCAAAATGGGTTTATTTAACCTCAAGGCTTTGTGGATTATTTTGACATCATCTTCTTCTTCTGTTAAATCTGGTAATAAAGTCTGTGAGATATTATAATGCTGGCGTTGTTCTCTCAAACACTTTGGGTGGATCAAGTGCAACTCTTGGTGCATAAAGCTCCTTAAGCTTAAAAGTCTTTTTAAAAGTCAGAGACATACTTGCACTAATGCTGGCTTTGTAGCTGCACTTCAACATTCAATGCAATTATGCAGCTTTTAAAAGCATTTTTAACATAAACACAAAAGGCAGTAGCACAGAATGCACTGAAAGTTTGTGAAAAACATCAGTGGTCAAAATAAATAACTTCCTGCACTGCAAAAAATAATTTAAAGTAATTTTATGGACTTTTTCCTTTTTATTTACAGTTTTTTTTCACTGTTTTTGAAATATATTAACACAAAAGATAAACTAATAACTAATTTATTTACATGTCAAATGTAAAACTGTGCTTAAAACATAAAAGATAAGATCTATTAAATCTATAAGATTGTAATGTTGGGTTATTTATAAACACTCATATAATTTGGTCTAAATTTATTCATATATTGTAAATTTTCAATTGTTGCAATTTTTCAAAGGTAAACTTAGCTAATTCTAAAGGTAGACGTGCTTTTTTAACCTGCCAAATATACAACATTTTTATGTAAAGTTGCATACAAAAATTTATTTTACACTTGAAATGACCTAAAATGAACAAACTGCTGCAAGTAGAGACCAAATTGCTAGTTTTTACAAAGTATTTTGACATTTTTTTGTACAAGATTTTGTATTTTATTTATTTATTTACATCAAATTATGCAATTTAACCAAACTAACAGCAACACTTTTCTGCAGATAATGGATAATTTAATGGTCTTTAATGTAAACATCTCTAATCAACCATTAAAAAATAAAAAAATACACATATTGTCATTAAAAATTAAGGCTAGAACTTGTATTTTATTCATGGACAACTATTGTATTTTTACGAGATGGTTATTTTCTGTCATTTTATCTCATTTTATATGTCTATTTGCATATTTAATAACCAATCCAAATTGTTAAAAGAGAACTTTTGAAAAGCCGTCGCTATAAAATTAGTTTTGATTAAAGCTGTAACAGCATTTAAAGTTCAAGGACTTTGTAGGCTTTGTAGTGGTTTTGGGAAAAAAAACCCTTCAAATATTTTTCTTGCTGAGTGCAGAGAGCTTTGCTTTTCTTCTGCTCCAGTCCTTGGTTGGACAATGCTGTCATCAGTCAATGCCTCAGGCAACACCAGACATCCCAGTCTGGTGCTCAACCCCCCTAAAGCTTTCAGCAGCGTCTTTTGACCAGAGAAGAAAGAAAAACAGATCAATTTTCCAAAAAGCGGGAGCAAGTTCAACACCTATTCAGCTGCAGAAAACAGCCTCAGTGTTTTCATTACACCTAATTCGGAAATCTCTGCTTATTATGTATAATTGGTCTGGTTTTTGGATCAGCAAGAAACTAAAGTAATATGACCAGTTAATGGGGATCAACAGATGAGTTGTCAAATTCTGGTTCAGACAGGCAACTTGTGTAACTGTAACAGACCACCACTGTGCAGCACTCAAGCTCACAAACATTTCAACAGCCTCTTCTATCAAAGTGCAGAGAAAAACAGATCCAGTCTCCCACAGACACCGAAGCAAAGGTCAGGTCCTTATTTAGCTCTCATTCCCCCAAAAAATGCCATTTCTTTGCCGTTGCACCAGTTCGTTAGCTGCTTGTCTCAGTCAGTAAACTTTAATCTGTTAAATCATGGGATTTAGGCACAAAACCATTTCACAAAATATGTGTACTTTCAGTAATTTTCAAAAAAAGCAGCAATCTGTCAATTTCTGAGCTACTTTCACGAGATTGAAACAAAATAATGAGCAGATATTTTTATGCTTGCTTAGCGTAAGTAGTCATGGTATGAAGCAATTTGCCTTCCCATAGGCAGTTACTTCCCATGTGACGTGTTTGCCCATGAAAACTGAATGAACCTTGGCAACGTGGGGAAGTTGAAGGCAACAGTTTTGATGGAAAATCATGGCGGTTTAGCAAGATGCATCTGGCAAGCAGGGCCTCGAATTAACTGCAACACTGAGTCGCTGGTAAATTTCTCCTGTGGTTTTTTCTGGCAAACCAAGTCGTCTCTCCGGTAGGGAGCAACATAGTTTTTAACTAGTAGTAGTTATGTTGTAGTTTTCAATCCATCTAATTTGCTTTTTGGCTTCCCTGGTTTTTATAATCGGCTGTCCAGCCATGCCAACTTGTTGAGCTTCTCTGTATTTTATGAATAAAGCTGTTGTTTGCATGGGTTAGCTCTGACGAGATCGAGAGCGAAAACACAATTTTCCAAAGCCCCCGCTCGCAAATCGGCTCCTAAATCAGCTCCATGCTCCAAATGAAAGAGTCTTGCCTCTTTCCAGCTGAACAATGCCCTGTATCAGCACTCTAACAGCTGAGTCAAACCTGGCAGCGTGGCCGAGGGGAAGAGAACCAATTTACTGTGATGCTGTGGTTGCCTGAGGAGACTTTCTACCCATTTAGCAGGCAACCCTGGGTTTGATAACTCCCCTACTGGCAGCAGATATGAAACGAGAACTCTTCTCCAATTTGCTCGCGGCAAATAACACCAACTGGGAAATCGCCCTGCTTTTTGATGCATTGTTGAGCGTAACCCCGACTGCGAACACTCGTGGCAAAAGCTCCCGTTTTATCTTTTTATATTTCTTCATTTCATTCTTGCAGCTTCATTGTGCACAACAGAATAAGCTTGTAAGCTGATATTTTTCAGCTGAACTCAACACCTGTGCGGTGGAGAAGAGACTTTGCCAGAGATTATAGGAGTTAACAGTCGCCTTTTGTCTGTCAGAGTTAAAGTGAGTGAGGACTTTATTCTTGCCATTTGTGAGCAACCAGAAAGAAACCTCAGACGCTTAAGTTTTCCTTTGAGACTTTATATTATAAAATGAAAAACACATTAAGTAAACAAATGAGTTGTGGCTTAAAAAGACGGGATAGATGAAGAGCAAAGAGTGAGTTATAGAGGAAAAAAACCTCTGATTTATTACATTGGATGCAGGCAAAATATCTTCATGTGCTGCATCATTAATTCTCCAAACTTTGTTGCTGTTACTTGGCCTATTGTTTTATTGGCCAGCTGGAAAAATTAAGGCATACTGTATATTTTAACAGTAAGCTCTAAAAGTTTCCTCTCATTTTCCTGATCTCACTCCCAAAGATGTGTTTTTAATGGAAGGATTTTACACCTGACAACTCAGGCCGACTTCATTCTCTTTGATACTCGATCAAGCCTGTTATACTTGAAGCTTAATTTAAAGGCCTCCTTTAGAGAAAATCATGTTTTTTTTTTAACCCCCGTAACATGTCCAGATGGTGTTTTTTATGAGCTAGAAGCCATATTATGAGTAAAATAAGCAGTAAACACCATGGCTGAGCATTTCCACCTTGAAACGGTCTCAAAAATGTGGATTCAAACTTATAGGGTTTCAACAAACCTAAGGACCCAACCCTGTCTACTTGTGGACCGGGGCTTTCTGTATCATTACTCTTCCAGATCGAGCATGTTAACGTAAGAGAAACCCAACAAATCCAGATGATTCCCTCTGAGCAAGCTCTTTGGGAAGAAAGAAGCAAAAAACTCCCTTTTAACAGGAAGAAACCTCCGGCAGAACCAGGCTCAGGGAGGGCGGCCATCTGCCTTAACGGGTTAGGGCGAGGCTAACGGAGATAGACAATATAATAACATTTTAGAGAAAGCAATGGAGTGGTCACAGCTTGTAAATTCGATACACGGATGAGTTTTTAGAGGAAAATCGACGATCCGAGATGACCTTAAAGTGTCATGACACTTTCTCAATGGACACTTTCATAGTCCATTGGCAGGCAAAGCAACAGACTTCCAGAATCAGGAATGGCAACAATACTGGCATCTGAAGCGTGACGGAACATGTTCATAGGCGTGATAGTCTTTGTTGGATGTTTGTAATGCTCCAAAGATGCACAATAAATCATCCTTTACCATGGACTGAATGATTGGCCGTCCTCACTCTGGTTAAATGATAAAGTTTAAAACAGACAGTAGACTTATAAGAACAGGTTAATTAAAAACGAAAACCCTACATGCTCTTAGATGGTCACTAAAGTAACCCAAAACCTTTTCGACAAACATCAGTTTCTCTAGCTCTGCAGATGAGCATGACACTGGTAGAGAAACAGATGGAAAAAACTCTAAATATGTTTACATCAAACCATCTCAGAAGGAATGCGTAATCAGATAGAAGCTATGTATTCAGTATTTTGCAAAGCGCTGTACATGTTGGCTGCTCATCCCAACAGGTGTTTTAGGTTTCCAGCATTTGTTACCAATTTGCATGCTTTGTCAGTACAAGGCAAAGGGGCTGAAATCAATTTGCTTGGAAAACTTATATTTATGTAGAGTGCATGACGGAAACCGCTTTATAAATGGCTGTTTGAATTAGGGCGATAATGCACCTGAGGATTATTTGGAGCAACGGCTAATCGTAAAACCAACAAGACAAATTTGGCAACTTAATCCTCCAATATCTCAAAACGTAAAGCATTAGCTGATCCGGTTTTCAGTTTGTGGTGAATTGCATCAGGAGGATTGAAGCTTCAACTCCACAGGCAAATCCTAATTATCTGCTTTTAAGGATACTTTGTGCGTGCAGAGGTTGTCATGCTTGTCAGTTTATCTCCTACATGAGGAAATCAACTTGAGTTCACATGTCGGGGATCAAAGAGGCTGTCAGAGTGCCAGCAGGTACTTGAGGATTTTTATGGAGGCTAACGGCTACGTGCAATCTTTTCTGGTCTAGAGTGACTGTTGGCGAGGAGAAAGGCCCGGCTTCTAAATCTGGAAAGCTCACACAGAAAACGCACACACAACTTTGGACAAGGCTGAGTCGTAACATTTGCTTCTGGATTAAGTTACCTCAACAATGGCTCTGTAAATCAAACTGCTCATTCTGGGAAGCATCGAGGACTGGTCATTACTAGAGAGGCGAAAGAGATTGTTGGGGTTTGCGTAGTTCATGCTGTGGGGACCCAGAAGTCACATTGTTTAATTTAAGGTTAGTTTAAGGATTAGGGATTGTCAGGTTGTGGTTAGGGTTGGTGTAAGTGTCCAGGAAAGGAATGTGATGTTTGAATTATTGGAAGCACGTGTGCGAAGAATAGCTGCTTCATTTCCAGTTTCATGACTGATTGTTTCTTGCACATGCAGAAGAGTTATGAAACCCTCATGACTGAGTTTCCATTCAGGAGCAGTGTCAAGTCTGGTTCAGCCACTAAGGTCTGCTTATTCAATAAAAGCCTGAACTTAGAATAACACCGTTCAGTTGCTTTCATGCAGTCTTTGCTATTGTCTTAGAGACTTATTAATCAATAAGATGCCAACGACTTCTCTGTTCCACCTGTTGAAATCTGAGGATTTGCAGCTTTTCTCCATCCTTTGTTCTCCCCTTTTGTTTCAGTTCTGCTCTTAAAATGTCAAAAAAGGGTGAAGTAAAGACCTCACAGCTCTGAGTTTCTCTGTTTTTTTTCCAGCCGTTGAGCCAACATGCATGTCATTACCTCACGATCTGTCAGTGTTTCATCGACAAGTTGATATGATGGAAATGGACACAGATAGTCTCAGCGGAGCGATACGGACACACTGCGAATATGGCAAATAAAAACATGCTGGAAGCTAATAAACCGCGACTGTGAAAACAGAGCTGGTGTTTCCGTCATGCAGAGCAGCAGCTGGAGCAGAGACATCTCTGGCTTTGAGGCACTTAAGGAGCGAGGCTGTTGCTGTACACGTTGTTCGTAACTGCACTGTTGGGATAATGGTTGCTGGGACACTAACACATAGCTGTTTGCGTTATTCTCTTGCGGTTGCTTTACATGAACAACCTCAAATTTGTGGATTCTTCACACTAATGCAAGACCTGAGGAAAAGAACATTGTCTAATAAGCAACATAACTGTTAGTCATTCCTCCTATACCTGATTAAAACTTTTACAAGGTCTTAGTGTGAACTGTTCCAAGTGTTTGTTATTGCCTTTAATGCAACTTGTAAATCTTGTCCACACCCTCTTTCGTATCTTTTCCTTAAACTGCCTTTTGCTTCCTTTTTTTCCTCAAACCACATTGTCCCGTCTCCTTCTTCCTCTCTTCTATTGCTTCTTGCATAGCAGGTGTAGGCCAAGTTCAACACTCTGAACTGTCTAAACCCTGCAGAGTAGTTTGCCTAGACGTTAGAATTGAGTATTGAGGCTTATCCAGCTCTTTATATAATGTCTGTCCACTTTCAAATGAGTACTCCTGAAAAGGCTCATATGTTGCTTTAGCCACAACACTTCAGACAATCTGTAGACAAGAGGAATTTGAAGTTAAAATAACAAGCCAATGAGCCTGACCTGGTTTTGACCTGACAAATGATGCTAACAGCTGCTGAGTGTTCTCGGTTGTTGTAGGACACTGGGGTCACGGATTGGGGTCATTTCCTCCCCAGGATGAACCTGGACCACGTTTTGACCCAGTTTAGCAACCAATGCATTTTCGACACAGTTGGGATGCAAAAAAATCAAAGTTCTCTTATTTGCTCGGAGGTCTTTTTAGCCCACAGTGGTAAGCTGCACCATTTTGGCAATGTGTTTGGTGATGAGGAGTAATAGCTGTGGTGTTCCTCACTGTACTTCTGAAGACATCAGGTGGTAGTTGAACCGAGTAATTCATAAAACAGTACAGTAGAAGAAAGAAGATCTGCCTGGGTCACAGTAGCTAAGAGCTCTCTTTATTTTTTACCAAGAAATCAAATGCAAAACATGACTTTTCTTTTCGTCGTAGCTGTGTTTAATGCAGCCATTGTGACGTATGTCATGAGGCAGCTAAATGCAAACGATTTAAAGTCTTACCCTTGACACCCAAACAATTTCTTTCTTGCTCCAGTCACATTTTCTCTCACTGTTGGCTCATTTTTCATTGCAGTATAAAGTCCTGTGCCTCTATGGAAAAAAGCACCACCATGGCTGGAGGTACAGATAACTTAAAAATGTTTATAATGAAGTATAGCAAAGTTATTAAGCCATTAAAGACACAAAAATGAAAGCTACATTTCTCTAATTAATTCACAATAGTTGGAAAAATCAGGAATCAAGATGGACAACATTTTTCCAGGTGTCACCAATGCTCGAAAACAGAATATTATAGACTATACATACTATAGATATTTTACTACTTTGAAAGAAACTAGGCATTTTTCACACAACTAATGCACTTTAGTTCTATCTTGTACATAGACATCACCATGCTGTATGTATCTTCCAGCAACGTGCGGACTACTTGCTCTTTTTATATCGTTTTTCAGCCATGCTACACCAATTTTATTGCTTAAGTATGTTTTATTTTGCTCCTAATCTCTCTAATTGATTCCCATACTTGTCTCCTATCTGCTTTGTATGTGCACAGCCTGCAGTTCAGCCGATTAGGGAAGTTTCGTCTGCTGAGTCACTCATGGTTTTAAGTTTCTTATAGACTCAGTGCAAGTGATTTATTTTAGTAGATTTTTTAAATGAGACATGTAGAATACAGTGATTTTGATGAAATAATACAATTTCAAATGCAGTTTTAGTTGTATGATTACGTACTTCAAGGACTGTGTATAGTTTCAGTTTTTTAACAAAAGATAACATGCCTTTTAAACCCACTAGCCGGTTTGGAGTTCAGAGAGTTAACAGCATCGCCTGATATCACAGACGAAAACCCAGTAAGCTTTACAGGCCTATAACATCAACAGTTCCCCACTCGGCCTCAGAGGGGACAAAGCAAAACCTTTGCTCTGGAGCTGTGGGTGGGAGGATTTCCAAAACCGAACAGAAAGCGGTCGGAGTAAGTTAGGGTTGAAATCACAAGGGCTTTATAACTCAACAGTGGGTTTATAGTAAGCCCACAAGAGCATTAGGGAGGCAGAGCACTGAGCGATAAGGCCTGGCTCAGTGGGTGCTCCAGTTCATCCTCAAGGTGTTGGATGAGGCCGAGGCTCTGGGCAGACCTTTTACACCAGACTTGAAAAGTTATTCTTTGGGAAAATTATTCTTTAGGGGCGCACTCAAAAAATACACTGAATATCTGTGTAACCTGCAGCCCCAAGGATTCCTTAACTGGGTCTAAGGGGCCTTGTCCACAAATATACAGCCTCATACCAAAGATTTGTGGTTTGTTCATACCCGTCCTCTACAGTTACTAATTTATTCTGACAAGCTGCATTCTCTTAGAATCTTGGCGAGGATTTTTGTATTATACTGCATCAACATATTTGGTAGATGTACATATACTTTTCAGATGTTCCCAGCAAACACAACATCTTCTTTCGCTCTTATTTGTGTGACTCACAGGAAGATTTTATGAGCGCTACTTAGTGAAAGTGTCTCTTTTATGATCTATAAATAGAGTGAATATATCTACTAAATATGAGTACTTTTATACTTGAAATAAGTACTTTGCACTCAGGTCGTTCAGGTTGTTCTCATCTGGGTCAACCAGGCCGGTCAAGACTCTTAAAACAGCGACAGTCAACTGGCGCTGTTGGATGCAGCCACATTTAACTCAATGAATGGACTGGGCGGCGAGTAGATTGGCCCGAGGCCCGTTTCTTCAAACTGCAGCGAACAACTCGCACTGCAGAGCCAAAGCAGATGGTATCACTCAGACCTCCCCCTCTTCCACCCGTCCTCCGCAGGAACAGTTTGGATAAGCTACACGAGTATCTCCTATGTGATGAATACAAACATGCCAAACCTTCGCCTGACTGCAAAAGGCCTTGGCGCACACCGGTGGAAAAGTAAGGAAAAGAGATCTAAGGGGATTTCTTTATGTCTTGAGGAGCTGATATGGATGAAGATGAAAAGGTCACCGGGCCACTGCAGATGTCGATCCTTCAGTTGCACCTCAGCACATTTGCTGAGTTTATAGTTTGTCCATCTGAATCACTTTCTGTCTTACCTAAGCAGTGAGCATTTTTCCATTCATTGTCTCCACTTGTTTTCTTTCCTGACAGGAGCCATGACCAACCATGTCAAAAGGTTCCACTCTTAAGCTGATTAAGTTGGAAAGAACCTTTATACCTTTTTCTATATAGCTTCTTTAAACTCTTGATTGATTGTCTTCAATTTATTCATTCACATTATTGCCTTCCCTCATTCTTATTCTCTTCTGTTCTCTCTCTTCCACCCCAGTGCTCATTCATCACTCATTTCAATTGAGAAATCACCAATTCATCATCCTTCCTACCTTTCTCGTGATGAAGTCAGAAAGGGACTTTACAGCGTCTCTCCACAGGTCCTGCACTGAGGACTGGACATTGTGGCGGCAAGCTGCCAAAAATGGGCCGTGTTTTTTTAGCTAGCCCATCATTCTCCTGACACTTTGGTCAGAGAGCAGTTTCTACAGCTGGTTAAACACAGCTTGGGGTAAGCCGAAACAATGTGCCGTTTACACGGAGCCCCGTGACATCTGAACCCTGTAGACATCCGCTTTTAACATCACACTGTAGCTGCTTTAATTAACTTAAAGGGAGAGTAAGAGAATGTCTTTCAAGAAGTTTGAGAAACTAGCAACACTTGATCTTCACTGATCCAAATAACACTGGTAAAGCGAAGACTTCAATCTACAGGAATTAAAACACAAAAGTCTATTGTTTTAGAGTCAAACCCCTGTTTTCCATTTTAATGTCCTATAATTGAGTAGAAGTGGGACTGGGTTCCCTTCTATTTTCTTCTCCTGTGTTACTTAAATTGTAATATTGTGTTCAGTTTTTATATTTTAGGGAATTTTTCTGCTGCTATTCCTCTGCTAACTACAATATATCACTCCACCTATTGGGGATTTTTCATTTTCTTGAGGTTTCCATGAACAAGCAAACTTGAAATCTGGCACTATGACTTTTTCGGGAACACGACTCCTCTCATCGCTGTTTTTGGCGTGTTCAGTCGGACAAGTATGTAGTGAATGTAACTCTAGTGAATGGTACTGAAAATGTACTTGCCTGGCCTGTATTCTGAAAGTCGAGTAAGCACATTTGGAGGCATGACTTGTGCACAGGTCTAGGTCACAGCTATACTAGAGCAGTCCAGATTTGTATTTACTTGCACATTTAAATGGTAAGGAGTGCATTTTTTCCATCGAATTTCAACTCTTGTTCTTGTAAATAACTAAAAACAAGCTCCTCGAAGCTGCATGCAACTCTGATATTCTACTAAAAAGTGACCTCAGGGGGCTTTAAGTTAATAATTAAGAAAAACTACACCAAATATTTCACTTTACAAAGGTGATACTGTCCTTCTTGCTGAAGCTGCCAAGTCGGTACCCCATATCGAGATGGAAGATAAGAATTTCTGAAGGAGCAGGGAGCTGGCGGCGGTGTCCGCAAGTTTGTTTCGTTTGAGACAGACAGGAGGAGTACTTGGCACCACTAAACTAACTGGCTAAACTATTTGGCCTCTGGCTCTCCTCAGCTTCGGACCTGCCAGCATGTACAGTCATGGAGCAAAAAGACCCTTATCAGTGACCCGGCTCTGTCCAGTCTCTTGGCTTATATGGGCACACTCCAGAGCTTTAAGTCGCTAACCCAGACTCAGACTAAAATGTCTGTGAATCTTAAAGGATGGTCAGAACTCTTGTGTTACGGAGCCAAAAAGATTTCACACTATCATGTTGCCCAGTTTAACTTCCTAGTAGAAGCAGTTCTTTGAGTGTAACATGGCATGGAAACAGCATGAAGGTAATGACAAATAGGATATTGTCAAGTCTGCACCAAAGACATTCAAAACATGATATAAATCATGACTCTGCCCTGACCTGCCACGACTGCCTCTCCTCTTGGTTGCTACAATTACAGCATTTTCATTAGGAAGTCATTAGTCTACTGGAGTCCCACTGAGACCTTTAACCCCTTGTGAAACCTACAGCAGTGTTGCCACGAAACACCACTTTAGCATCAGACCATGGAGCATCTATTTCTTTATTTTATTGTGTTTTTATCTTCCGTAAAGTGTCCTTGGGTGTTTTGAAAGGCGCTGCTAAATAAAATGTATTATTATTATCATTATTATTACTACAATCTGCATTAGATGTGGTTCAGTCCCATCTCTTTAACCATAAATTGGTTTTAAATGCAGAAAACTGGTTGTGGAAATCAGGTTCATCACTGTATCTTGTACGCAACAGCTGAATGTCCGTCATTGTGTGTCCGCAGACTGTCGCATTGGTTGACTTTCATTTATAAATGCATTCTTTGTCTGCTCCCCAGGTATCTTTGTGAACTTCTGGTGAAAAGTCAGAGTGTTTATGCTCTTCGCTCACAGAGTTCATTTTCTGATGCTGGTTCCAAGAGTAAAAACTGAACTTTGAAAAATTCTGCCCCAACATCCTGGAACAATTTCCAAATAGACAAATTCACCTGAAGTGATCAACTCAGATATTTTTTAAGTCTTTGTTAAGAGACTGTGAAATGAGGTCTTTTAGTGAATGTAAATGTTTAACCTTATTTGTAATTTGTGGATGCTCGGTGTTGTTTGTGTATGAAGCTTTTTATTTGATTGTTGTTGCTGCCGTCTTGGCCAGGCCTCTCTTGTAAAAGAGGTTTTTAATCTCAGTGCGACTTTTACCTGGATAAATAAGGGATCTATATATTTATCAGTCTGAAGCAGAACTTCTGTTGGTTTTCATGGATGGACAGTGGTTGAGTTGTGAAATTGAGACACAAAATGAAACATGTACCTTCAAAACATACATTACACCCTAAAAGTCAGACGTTTTTGAGCATATTTAATACATTGCTATGCCCTGTTGGCATTCACGCAAATGTGCAAACATTCTACAGGAGAGAAAGTTGATCAAAGAGCAGATCTGCACCCAAAGTCAGCGGATTTCTGAAAGGGCTTTCCACTGTATACATTATCATATATTAAGTGGACGGTAGCCTGTAAAGACCACCGGCCGAGAAGAAGCTGGTCCGCCTCACTGAGAAACGGTAAACCCTGCTCCCCAAGACGAATGTTGGATGAAACACAAGAATGCGCTCGGCTTACCGCTCAGCCCCTTTCACCCCGATCCAGACCTCACTTTACCTGTCACACATAAGGCTCCCGTTGTGTGTCCGTGTGAGCACTGCAGTGTGAGAGAGCTATAGAGTGAGAGACCTTTTAAAAACTGCATTAAGCAAGATTTCTATGTGGTGATACGTTGATCGTTGCAGCTTGAATCTTTCATGGTGTCTGTTGGCTGTATTCCCCCATCTAAAATTAAATCTTGGTATAGGATTTTGCCACGGGCAGAAAGTCTTCTCAACACACGAACAGTGGCAAATTGAGCCTTAAGAGTATAGCGCAGAGAACTCTGAACTCTCCAAATAGTGGCTGAATCCCTAAATCCATCACCAGCAGCCATCAGAAAGAAGTCAGCAATACCAACTTAGTCACTAATTCCTTAATCCTACTTAAGCAGGAGCAAAGCATGCTGGATATGTGATTACTAAACAGCAAGAGTTACCCAAATTACCCCAATGTCCGTCTCCCCAGGCATGTCTTTCGGCTCTTCTTGAGGGATCCCAAGGTATTTCTAGGCCAGATGGCATATACAATTACCCCCATTGTGTTCTGTGGCTGCCCTGTGAACTTGGAGGCGTCCAGTTTCCCTTTATAAGAAGACTATCAGAGCCATTCTGATCAGATGCTTGAACCACTTTAGCAAGCTCCTTTTTTTAATTTTAGCTGCTTGAGTCAGTTATCAATTGTTTGATCACAGTGTAACAGGTAGGTGAGGGTTTGGTAGATTGACCGGTAAACTGAGAACTTCATCTTCATTCCTTACCGCCACAGATATACCCTTTAGACACCTGCATCACTGCGGACAGTGCACCTGTTGTAGTCCTTTGTGAAAAGACTCTCGAGCAACTTAAGCCCCTTTCCGACATGCAATCCTTTCTGTTAATCTGACTGCAACTGAACATGTCGGCTTCATGTCTGAGTGCGCACTCTGGTCACTTTTCTGTGAAAGAAGCAACAGCAATAGTTTGGACATAGTAACATTTCCATATCAGTTTTAACAAGGCACAAGTCTGAACTGCTCCCTGTCACATTAACAGATAGACAAGCAAGAAACAATACTTCCACTGCTACTCATAGTTGCGTTAAGGGATTAAGGAAAGGCTTTTTTCACATTTCAGCGCCAATATTCGTCAAGAAACGTCAAAGTCTTTCCCCTGAATTTATTAAATAGCTGCAGCATCAGATAGCAGCTGAATCCACATGAGCATCTCTTTCACTTCACATTCGACATTTAAGCTGTCACAGTTTAGTTTGTTGCTTCTCGTTGTTTGTGGGAGTCTTTCCTCTGAGTTTGATATCCGACAGCAGCAGGTTCCATATGAGGGTCTCCAAAGCAAGAGTTGTGCACATCCACTCAAAAAAACAGCAGTAACTTTGTTAATTAGTTATATTTATGAAGAAAGTCCCTGACATGGAAAAAGGATTGGTCAGGATCTAACAGCAAGCGACACTTTTAGCGTTGATAAAGCAGTAGTTAGATTTTTATGACACGTGGACAGACTTTTTAATGTGTAGGAAAGCGTAAATCTACTAGTCTGATAAGCTGCTGTTAGATTAGATCCAGTCTTTTGAGTGTTATGGCCTTGTTATGCATTATACATCACTTAATGTATTGTCTAATAACAATGAATGATACATATTGTGTGTGTACTGCAGCTTTTTCCAGCCCCGTGGCATGTATGTCTGAATTAAGCCGTGAAGAACATTAATGGTAAAGTGACCTAGGTGTGAATGACTGAATGCCATCACCTTAATAGAATGGTGAAGCCAGTAATGTTCAATATATCATGTGTGAAAAGAGCTGTAAGTTTCTGTTGCGTTTGGCACCACCTTGCAGCAGCCAGTCCTTTCTTTTATGAACTCAGCCACTTCATCTCACGCAGAGTGGAGTACATACACTGCTGAGGTCACCAAACTGGACACTCTTCAACTACTTCAGCATTTCTGTCCATAAAGATTACAGGCAAACCCGAGTCTGCAACATGGCACACAACCTCCGCAGTAATGAATCCCATCTCCTCACATCTGGGGGTTTTTGTTGGTGGTTTCAACACCGCAGCTGGCATCAATACGGATGAGACAGCGCGCACTACCTCATTAAACTGCGGTGGGTACAGCAAGTCATTTCTTGGATCTGAAATTGACATATTTGGAGCTGGATAAGTTTCACTTGTTCAATAGCAACACGAAGAGGCGGGTCTGTTTGGGCCACAGCTGCTGTTTCTACTTAATTTCATTTGACAAATTGTGACAAGTTGAGGACATTCAAAAGAGTTGTTCTGTCTGCACAGTTTGACTTTCTCTGCACACTCAAATACATGCATAGACTAGAAAACCACAGCATTGTCATGGTCACTACACATATAAACCTGTTACAATACCAAAAAATAAATATCTGTTGATCCTCTAAGGAAAGCTTACTTGATAAACTTAAGGTCAATGGAATATCTTGTTTTCAGTCTGCTAACCACAAGGATCTGTATTACTCAGTCTGCGACCAAAGCCACTTAACATGAGCTCCACATCCAACTTATCATTTCCTCCCTGCGGGATCATGTAAAGTTTGGCTACTGTGGAATTTCCCCCAAAACATTTAATGCTCAGGATTCGTTTCCTTTTACCCGATGAGCTAATTGCATTTTTCTTTCCACCCATGGATGGCAACTAATAGCTCAAACCTGAAAAGTCAGACCCACAGCACAGTCCTGAAGTAGACCCTTTCTTTAAACAGTGGTACCCAGACATCTGTAAAGGGGTTAACCGGGGACATCGACAAAGGTTTGTTTGACTTTGTCGAGCCGAGAAAGTTGTGTCAGGGATTTGTTACAAAATGCAGCACACAGAATTTGGATGTGATTGGTGATGATGTTGCGGGTAACTGCAATCTCACATTGGCAGGATTGTTCTTTCTTCAGCAGTTTGCACCGTCGCTGTGGCTCATGTTCCCAGCAGCTGCACTGGGAGTGATTTGTTCATACAGTAGAACCAAGCACTGACAATGAATGTGGAGCACACCTACTCAGAATGAACTGATAAATGTGGCATGCAACAATGGAAACAGACTCTTGTGAAACATAGATTTAAAAACAATTCTGTCATTTTCAAAGTTTCCAAAAGTTTGAGCAGAAAAAAACATTCTCATGGCCCGTCTGGCTCCACTAATTAGTCCTGCATGTTTTCTTTACTGCCACTGGCCTGATAAGAATGGTCAAATGGAGTCTGTTGATGGCTTAATAAATGAATTGAGGGGGCAGAGATTCATTCAAATATGTTTGAAACTGCCAGGATACCAGGATTTATCCAGATTCCCGTAAACCATCTGGTTCATCTTACAAGCTGCTGAAACTTAAATGGCTGTAAAAGCTGTTTGCAGTTTATGGGACAATCAGCTGTGCTGTTGATGTCCTGTTGCAGGGCTATTAGAGCATGAACTCATGTTGGCTTTATTGTGGAAAACGTCCCTCTTCCTTGGGAAATTGTGGAGCCAACTGCTCGTCATAGCTCATCGGGGAAAAAAAACTTTAAACATTGTAAATGTTTAACACGCTGTATGTTAGGATTTTGTGTTCGTTTTCAAGAGGTTACTTCCAAGAAACCTCCCAACATCTCCTTATATAAAGTTCGCTTACTGACCATCCTGACGTCTTTGGGTTTTAACCGAAGTGAGAACAAACTCCTCTTATGCTTCTGCTGTACATTAAAAGCTGCACAGGGTAATGTCCCACTTCGGAAACCCCACATTGCAGCTCCAGATATCTGTTTGCATTCCTGAGCATATGAAGGACTCCATTGTAACTGTGCTTCTATCTAGGGTGCATTTACTGTGCTCTATGGCTGTCCTAGTTTTTGATTTATACTTTAAGTGTCGATGCAGCTAGAATGCAACAAATACAGGTCACTTAACCTGAAAACACAGCTTTTTTTTCAGTGCATCACAAATGAAATTCCATTTTCAGGTATTGTACAGAAGTGGAGGCACTAACAGACGTACTGTATCTCAAAACCTGGGCAAATGAAAACACCTCTAAACCTGTTGCCTGTATGGCTAAATACCACTTTTAATAAGAGACTGAGCTTGATTAGATTTTGATGATAAAAGATCGAAGGTCAAGGTTAATTCATACGCTAATTATAACAAAATCTCACACAAATAATAGGATAAAATTAAAAAATGATGATGTTTTGTGTAACACAGGTCTTGACTGTACAATCACAAGTCGGAAATTCCTTTTTCCCCTCCCCATTATTTGGGTGCATCCAGCCTTTACCCAGCAGGAGACATTTTCCCATACAAATCATAACCTTCAGAGTCTCGTCTCCATGTGTGGCTCATATGATTCACTTGCTGCTGTAAGGTGCTTGCAACACTGCAATCTGTCCTCCCTCTGGGATCAATAAATGGATGCAATATCAACCACAAGCTGCCTGTTTTGGATGAAACTTCCTCAGAAAAGCTGCATCAAATTGAATAAATCTGGTAGCTCGCTGACTACAAAACATTCTTCTTGTGTTAGATTGTCTGTTCTGTCGGCCTCTTTTGTGATCAAGACTATCACATTCCCAATGTGGAGGGTCACACAGGCAGGTGTTGCCTCATTCCTAAGATACATGAATCTAACGTTTGCCTTGAGCATGATGGCAACATTCCCATGATCTGGTTATCACATTCTGTCATTCTTTGGGTTTGTTCGTCAGATTTTTTTTGCTTCATCACTTGTATAAGTGGATTTTAAGATGTACTTGCTACTGTATGAATGAACGGAGTTTGGAAAGATTGGAA
The DNA here is from genome assembly GCA_024666655.1 of Dascyllus trimaculatus. Classification (NCBI taxonomy): domain Eukaryota; kingdom Metazoa; phylum Chordata; class Actinopteri; family Pomacentridae; genus Dascyllus; species Dascyllus trimaculatus. The sequence continues at coordinate 6,690,201 of CM045466.1, forward strand.
AAAGAAATAATTTGAGGATGAAAATGAGATTTTCTCGTATTCAAGGTAGGATTTGACATGTTTCTAGGAGATATAAATCATTTTTAAAATTTGTTATTGTAAGCAAAGTGTGCTGTATCACACACAATAACTGGAGCACACAGAGGTCTGTTTCTTTTTGCAGCTTAACCTCTCCTCTAAAACATCCAGACAACAGAGAAAAGTGCTTTTTGTTTCTGCAACACCCTGACCAAGATCCATTCATCGCCGTGCTTTTAACTAATAATGGTGCAGACATGGCACTTTAGCTCGACGCTAACAGAGCAGCTTTGTACTAAACGGAGGGGGGGTCTGCAGCCTCACCTGGTCTCACACATGCATGTGTACGCTCACTAGTTAAATACACCGGCTGTGTGGTCTTTTGCAATTTACCCAGAACTTCCTGCTTCTCACAACAACACGCGGCTGACATCACTTCTGCTCTGTCAATCAAACGGCAAGAGCCTTTGGCATGAAAGGGTTTTAGAGGTGTCTTGTTTTGTCTACCTGAAGGAAAGTCAGGAGACCTCTTTATTTGAAAAAGAATTAGTCTGTGGAGGCAGAATGGAACAGAACAGAAGGGAAACTCTTGTTTGTTTAACATGTGTGCCATCACACAGATCGGGTTATCTGCTATAAGCCTCTTACTTTAACAGATGTACTGCTTCCTCTTATTAACTTTAACAATACTGCTAATATTTTCTGAGTCATACTTATAATCAATTCCCTACCATCTAAGCAGACACTGGATCTAATCAGCATTTGCATAAATAACTTATTGGCTTCGTGTTTTCGTCAAACAGGTTGTTGTTGCTTGGTAATACAATTGTTAGCAGCTGAATCCTCCATTTAGATGCAGCTCAGACGCTCAGTATTTCGAAATCGGCTGGCTGAAGTCACTTTTTATCCCAATAAATGATCAAATTCATGCTGTTAGATCAGCGTTTCTGAACCGTTAGTTGTCTGGGTTTATTTTCTTTGCCGTTATTTCTCTGGAAATCTTGCTTTTGTCATGATTAACTGAGCTTTTCAGTGTGACTCATCACATTCGGTCACAGTTGAAGTCAGTCTTGCTTAAAGATGTCAGGGAATACAGAGATTTTCGATGTTTTAAATGATTCCACAGCAGTGATCTGGCCTGGGAAATGGCGTTTTGCAAGACGTGGTGCGACCAGGTTTTGCATCTCTAAACACTTGCATAAAATGTGAATTACTTTGTCAAGATTTTCTTCACGTATGAATAGTTGTAGTGATTGTATGTGTTCATATGAATACACACTGGTAGGAAAAGTTGCATATTCCCATCATAGTATCTGTGATGATTTCATGGTTTGATTAGATTCCAGAGCCCTTCATCAGACGTGACATCTCATTACGAACCTCTGTGCTCTGACTGACAGCTGAGCGACTTTGGCCGGCCCTATTTAGGCCTGTCCAAATAATGTATCCATCATCTCCAGCTTATTATGATCCCCGTTTCTTTCCAAGTCCAAGTAAAACACACAGGTTTTATATCCAGTACGAGGTACATACCCATCAGACCTGCGACTGAGAAATGTATTTTGTCTGAAGAGGGGGTTATTATAATGTGACAAGGCTGGCGTCACACTTGCCGTCAAGGCTGCTCAGTGTATTGTTTCAGTGGCTATACAGAAATCTGCAACAGTCAGATTGTAGGAAGTGCAATATGAAGTAAAGGCAAATGAACTCAAATACATCATGCTACAGGCCCAGTGACAATGGCCCAACATGTTGATTTGACCTCAAAGCTTCCTACACCCCATTCTGATCAAGCATCAACAGGATGCAGTGGAACAAGTTTGATTGTGTCACAAACCGGGTCAGTAAGTGGCAAAAATGGAGTCCACACATGAAATAACGAATCAAAATAAATGTATTAATCAATCATTTTACCTGGAGCGCAAATAATGGTTAAATCATTTAATTAGAATGTAGGTCATAATTAAGTGTTAGAAAATAAACCTAGATCAAAATAAATCAAAAGTAGTATGAAATGTAATGTTGAGGGTCGGTCATGTATGCAGTGTATGGATGAGTGGAAGGTGTGGTGTGAAATGTTGAATGCCAAAGGAAACAATACTTAGGCCCCACATGGCAGGTGGAAACCTGGATCCAGGTCTCAGTCCAGATGCAGCAAAGAGACTGCACAGTCGAATGGATCACCCTTAAATACAAAGTTCCCCATATACCCACAGGTGAGGCAATTTGGCCTGACGACCTGTCCCCGCCTCCACCCAGGGCACCCAGCCAGTGCGTAGACAGAGGGGGCAGGTCGTCACAATTGACAGAGGCCCCACTGCACAAGCCAGAGTACCCAAAGGATCCAGTGCCAACGTCCTGGTTCCAGACCCCATAGGACACCCTGAGAGGTCCTCTTGTCCATGTCCAATGGTTCAGACCACATTGAAGCACATAAGGGGACCAACACAATATTAGGCAGGTAGTCATAATGTTATGACTGATCGATGTATATTGCAGAAAAACTAAATATTGCAGTGCAAGTTTTTTCCAATATCCTTGCCAGAATGTGTTAAAAACATCACGATAGCCCAAAGTTTCTTATGTATCACTAAACTTTAAATCACCTGCTGGATCACATGTACTGTAGTGTTAGAGAAATGGCAGTCCTCGTGTCTTTCAGGTTGCATAAGGCTACGTTATAGCAGTTTGTACTGTGTCTGTCAGCATTCCCCCATCAGAGACACACTCCAAACACAGCCCTGTGGAGACGCCAGTGTTTGGATCTACTGTTCCTCGTTTGGACAGAAAGCTGGCATGCAAACACTCTAAACACACCGAACAAAGAGACACGTCCTCAAACATCTACAGTGTACAGAACATATTTTCTCTCATGGCCATCTTCTTATATAAGGACACTAGTTTTATAATATCCGGCTGCCTTGGAGTGTCGTAATTCATGCTTTTCCTCAGCCTGACTTCCTTTATGTCATATATACATACATATTTCATAAGGCTACATAGCAACATGGTGATTTTTCAGTTGTCTATAGGTGCACTGTGAGCATACAGTATCCTGTGAAATGAAATCTATTGTCACCATTCATTGCACTAAAATCACCATCCTTTCATTTTTAGCATCAGTGGTCCAACATGAACTCTCTTTTTCCCAAGAAAAGGGAGTTCACCTTGCTCAAGCCAGGGTTATTCCTCAGTGACTCCAAGGCTTCATCACACGGCAGCATCTACTTCTCCTTTTATACACCTTGAAGTTATTATTTTGAGCACTAGCTGGAGGACAGACACTCCGGAGGCTTCCCCTGCTTCTCTTTCCCGTGCCCTGTTCCAGTGCAGGTGGTGCTCGTTCTGGGCCAAAGCCGATTATTCTTGCGAAGTTACACCCTGAGCGGAATCGCTCGCGGGTTTCTCACAGCTGACATCTTCCTGCTCTGGGGCGTTTTCACTGCTCTACTTTTAGTATTCAGTGTTAAGTCAGCAATAACGCCAGATTCCTTCGACATGATCTTGTTTGCCGATAAGGGATGTTGCGTGACACCGGACGGACGCCGGTCCTTCGGTTCCTGTTGAATCATGAGAATTAGAGCTAATGCAAGGGAGTGCATCAACGTCTCCATGGCGATGGGTCCAGCTGTTAAGCCTCTGACCCACTGGAGGAACATCTGCAGTGAAGTCACACTCGGGCAACATGACAGGCTGAGCTGTGGGAATTTTGGCAAGACCCGCTTTGGCAAGACTCAACCACTGACAACACAGAGAAGATATAGAGTGAAGTTCGCGTCTAGAGGCGAGGCAGCCAACAGGCCAGTCATCACATTCTGATTCCAGGGCGCTTTTTTTTTTTGCAATCAGAGTCAAAGAGTACATGGAAAATATCTCTTAGCATTTGTTTTAGCTTTCTTAGATTTCATTTTATCAGCTAAGTAATTAGTGCCTAAACCACAGACCTACTTCTTATTAAATTCCTCTGGGAAGAAATAAAATTAAACAACTCTGCTTTAACAGTGAACATGCTTTTAGCTGTTTATTGCATGTTTAATATTCCTGACATCTTCCAAACAGTGCAATGCTGTGTTGTAATGGAGTATTTCACTGATAAACAGCTGCTTAATCAGGCGCATCCAGATTTTGGCTCAACTTGTGCAAAATTCTGGCTACTATAGTACTATTTCCTCACAGTTCTGGAAAATTTTAAAAGGTATTTTGGCATATTAGCGTACTTTTGTTGGAATTATTTGAATTCAGGACACGTTGTTTTCAGATTTAGTTGTCTGTGGAGCCATGCAACTTTCCTATTCCAGTGTCAGCAGAAGCAGTGCTGGGAAATTACAGTATTCGGCTGCAGTGGCGGCTACACAGCAGAACGGTGTGGGTTGCACTTCATTGTTATTTTTTAATTGCCACAGTCTGTAGGGGCTTCAATCCAATTAATGCATGGGGGAAGGAGTGTGCCTCTCATCCTGTGGGGAGGCTTACTGGCCACACACACACGAGTATACCCACACTGTACTTGTCTTAATGTTTGCACTCTCAGACTCTTTTTTTTCCCCCTTCGTCGCTCTTTTGCACACAGACACACACACGCCACGCGGTAAGTCTAATTTACAGGAGCTGCCACTGCACAGCATGCGTGTATTAGTCGAGCCTAATGCCTTCCAGATGCCCGGCCTCTATACCCCGCTGCCCGTACGCCCCGAAAGAACAGACGATTGTTCCAGGGGTCTTCCCGCTAAAGAGAACCAGGTGTGGGCGAGACTGCGTGCGTGCACGAGCTGCTGTGTGTGACAAAAGTAGTGAAGAAAGATGTTGTGGGCATTCGCAAAGCAAGCTGCACACACATTCTGGCATGCAGAGCTTGTGTGTGTGACTGACGAGCAATTGTGCATTCAGCCGTGCACGCAGTAATGGTGAGTTTACAGAATATGATGACATGAGCTGGGGCATAAGACAAATAAGACAGATGGAAGCTCCTTCTTAGTCTCTTGGCAAAGTTTATGGGGAGTTTCTGACGTGTTGTCAAACCCATAAATGCCTAAAGACAGAAGCAAAGAGATCAGGAACATGCTGTCTTTTAAGTGTCCATAAAGAAGACGTGTGAAGGAGCTCATGGCCTACCTGGCATCAGATAAAGACTTCCATGGTTGCAGAAAATTAAGAAATGTCTTGCATATTCAGAACTATTTCACTGCAACATTTAGAACCAATTTCACAAATTCATCTTTTCAGTGTAGAAGGTAATTAGGAGATGACATAAGATGAGCGCAACACCGACACTGTCTGGGCTGTGGAATGCTTTAATATCTGGAGCGACCTTTCTATCCTGACCCAAAACTGGATTAACCCACTGGGGGGGCCCAAGAGCAAAAATGAACTATAGGCTAGCACTGGCCCCCAGCTCTCTATGAACTGTGTACGCTGTCACCTTCAAGTACCCATCAAACCCAGAGCACACAGCACACTGCACATGGCAGCTTCATTATTCTGTCTGGAAGTACTTTTTACAGCTTCATGACATAATAATTTTAGCAAATGTTTTGCTTAATGTGACTGTATTTTGGTTGTTTACAGTGAACGGTTTTCATTGTTGTGATCTCGTATATGTTCAGTAATTTCTTGATAGGGTTTCCTCTTTGCAAAATAGATCTTGATTTCAGTGAGACTACAGAGTAATTAATTTAGTTTCTAGTAGAGCTGCACACTTGACCAAATATTAATCTCAATCGCGATTTCGATCTCAATTTTCTGCTTATAGAACACAACCAATGTAAATACAATCAGCTGCTTTCATCTTGGGTGAATTTGACATTAAAAACACTTTGTTTCACTCTTTTCTGGGTAAGTTTTGGTCACACACCTGTCTGAGTTGCTCCAATACTTGAATGGGGATACTGCAGGCTTCTGTACAACCACCTGACAGTGGCGTTTATGGAACATCTGTAAATTGTAGCGTCTGTCGATAAATAGATGTTCAGCAAGGTCTGTGTTTTGCGCACAATTTCATTCACTTTTTGGCTCTATAAGATCCAATGCAAATAAAGTGCAGTATTCTATCTCTTTAAATTTAATAATGATTATAATCCATCTATTGATCTCCCTACTGTTGAAAATAATTGTGATTATCGTTTTGTCCATAAATGTGCAGGCATAGTTTTTTGGTATTTTTACTGAGCACACATGTACTAAGGAAGATATAAAGCATAAGAGCAAAAACACTTAATGAATTGCCCCTAGTGACCAAGGATACAGGCAATCGTACAACCAGCCCTTCTTTATTGGCAAGCAGAGAGCATTGTGGGAGTTTAGCTAGTGAAGGACCACCATGAAAAAGTCTTTTGTGACGCTTAATGCCTGCTGGCTCGAGCTTTTCTTTTGTCATTTTGTGTGAACAAATTACTGATTGTTAACATTACCGATTACCACTTAAGAAATTTGTTTAAACTTTGCATCTCTAATTTTAAATTTTGTATTTTAGTGTTGCATAATTTTCAACTAATCATTATACTTAAGACCAACTTATGTATAGTCAACTTGGACCCCTTAAAGACCCTCTTTCTCCGACCTATTCACTATAAAGTACAAGGAAGTGCCATAGTGTAGTTTGAAAAATATTGCCAGAGAGGCAGTTCATCCTTCAGAAACTGAAGTATTTTCATTTATCTTGACATGGCCGAAGGAGAGATCTGGCTGCAGGTGCTCTCAGACAAACAGGATTCGTCATACATCACTGTTACACTAGTTACCATGACTGACATAAGAAACTTCTAGTACTAATGGACGACAAATGCATGAAACTCCAACTTCCGCTCCAGTTTCACCCTTGACTCCACACTGCTTCCACATGGCAGCAGTCAGTTTTCTTGTAACTCTTTGTTTGACTTTTTCAGGCCAATTTATTTTTACTGGGTAAAAGGTGTCAGCAGGCCAATGATGAACTCAGACTCACTTTGTTGGATGACAGATATATTTGCTTTTCCCCTGCACCAACATAGTTTCCACTTCTGTATTTGTTTTGTGCAGATGCTGGTTCTCAGGGAGCCTCGGACCTGACAGAGTTGATCGGCGTTCCCCTCCCTCCATCCGTCTCCTTTGTTACGGGATTCGAGGGTTACCCTGCTTACAGCTTCGGCCCGGACGCCAACGTCGGACGCCTCACAAAGTCCTTCATCCCCGACCCTTTCTATCATGACTTCGCCATCACGGTCACGGCTAAGCCAACCACACGGCGAGGCGGTGTGCTGTTCGCCATCACAGATGCCTATCAGAAAGTAAGACACCTGTTTGTTTCCTTTCTGCCATAAGCAAACAAAAGAAAAGTACGTTTTTTTTACATCTCTTGATTGTGCTCTTTAGATTGTGCAGTTAGGCATAGCGTTGTCCGAAGTGGAGGATGGTTCCCAGAGAGTCGTGTTTTACTACACCGACCCAGAAACCAGAGGTGGGACCCAAGAGGCAGCTTCGTTCAAAATGGGAGACCTGACAGGAAGATGGGCGAGGTTTACGCTGACTGTACAGGGTGCAGAGGTGAGTGTGCTGTGTTCAGTTTGTGTGACTGAAGATGACGTGTGTTTTTTTTAAACAATATTTTAATGAGAAATAATTGTCTGGATCTGCTGATTCGAATTCTGCATCTGAAGTTGTGAGACAAAGATATTACATTTTTAGCTGGACTGCACTGGCATTTAAAAGAGGAAGTTATTTTTATAATAACAGTACAATGAAAGTTTCAGTATGTCAGAATGCAAATATCACCTTTGCAAAAAACACTAATACTTAAGTTAACTTTTGTTCTTCATACGATGAAGTATGTATTGTTTAGGCTGATTCAATTAGGAGATATGTGTTATAATAATAAGTGGGTCACAAATGCGTATTAATTTCATAAAAGGCTAAATAATTTGCTTAAACAGCTCAGTATTGTTGTAAATAACAAACATTACTCGAACAGGTTCACATACTAAAGCACATGTTTGGGGACTACTAGCCTTGGCTCATGCCCCAGTTTTTACTGCAGCAGGAGAATGTGCTTGCATGTGGGCTGAAGTAAAGTGCCCATGTTCATGGTATTGAAGGAAAAGAGTCATTTGCCAGTTCAGCAGTGTGACTCACTGATGTGTTTTTAACAGTTTTTGCTCAACAAAGGAGGTCTGTGGCATAAGCAGACTTTGACTTGCACATGCAATAACTTTGTCAGTAAAGTTCACTGTAGAGTACCTTCATAGGAATTATTAACATCAACTGTGTTTCCATATATAGTGTCAAATGAATGTGAAGCAAACTTTAGGAATATCACAAAAATTATTTTAAAAAAAATACGAATTAAGCTTGTTTCCACTAAATGCTAAGGAATGAATAAACTAGGCTGTATATTGTGGCGCTATAGGCTGCATTATGCATGGATGACAGAGGAGAACAAGCTGGAAACAAACCTAATTATTTTCTACTGGCTGAAAACCCTGAGGAAGAAGAAACGAACCAAACTGTGGCCATCTACAAAAAGAAAAATGAAGAGAAGTTTTCAGAAATGGTTTTCAAATGGGAAAGTTGTAATTGTTCTTTCTCGTCATCTGGTATTAGACATGTTTCATGCTATCTTGAGTTGAAACAATAAAAAAAAAAAAGTGGAAACAGATGATCAGTCATTTTAGTTAAATGTTCAGAAATAATGTTTCCGCCTCCCATGAAGTGTATCAACTTTTATTTTCTCGAAAAAGTCAATTTCTTTGCAGGATTGGGATTTTTTTTTACCCTTTATTATTTCTATTAATCTATTAATACTTTTCAATGCAATACTTCAAAATGCACATAAAATTAAATAATCCAAACACGGCTATTAATGGAGAAAGACACCCAACGTATCCTTTAACATTACTTTTTTGAAATAACATGTAATTTGCAGAAAAATTAGACATTCAGTTTGGATATTGTTGGTTTCACCAATTTCTTTTGCACAAATTTACTTTATGTATGAGTAATTTGTCATAAAATTAAGCAAAACGTCAATAATATGTAACTGTATACATGACTGCAGGAAACAAAGATCTCAATTCAATTCAATTTTATTCATATAGCGCATATTTACAGCACATGTCATCACATAGAGCTTTACAGAAAGAAGAGACAACAGAAAACCCAACAGTCAAAAGTTGCATTTGGGTTCCCTATGAGCAAACAGTCAGCGACGGTGGGAAGGAACCAAAAAACAAACCCTAGGATAGGGAAGGGGGAAACAAACCTCCAGCAGAACCAGGCTCAGGTAGGGCGGCCATCTGCCTTGACCAGTTGGGTACGGATTGGGGATGAGGAGGAGGGACAGCAGGAGAGGTTAGGGTGTGGATGGCAGGACAGCAGCTGGTGAGGCTGCAGATCAGAGACATGTAGATCCAGATCCAGAGAGAACAAGCACAGGACACAGGACCTCAGGGTTACACAGAGTCAGCGATATGTAATGGTGATATATAACAGTCTAGAGAGAGGAGAGGAGAGGAGCCCAGTGCATCATGGAAATCCCCCAGCAGTCTAAACCTATAGCAGCAAAACTAAGAAACAGCTCAGGTGATCGGGTGATCTGTCCCCAGTTGTTCTATTTGCTGTGAGCATTCTGTTTTTTGTTGTTTTCAAGCTCAAGTGTGTATTCCTGTGGCCTTGTTTCTGCATTTAGGTGCGCCTCTACATGGACTGTGAGGAATACCACAGAGTTGCCTTCACCAGGAGCGCTCAGCCTCTGACCTTCGAGCCCAGCTCAGGGATCTTTGTAGGGAATGCCGGGGGTACAGGCCTGCCGAGGTTTGTGGTAAGTCTTGATTGTGCTCTATTTACTGTCTAAATCTTCCCACATGAGAACTTGAGTGTTTCCCTGCTCCTTCGTCCTAATGCCAGTGGGTTTGGATCAATGAGTTAAGAATAAACATCCAATCCACCACAGCTAGTTGCAGAAACAAACGTGGTGTTTGGGCGTCTGCCTGCTTTACATTTGAGACATGAACACAATAGTCTTTGCTGGCAGCTTTATGGCCGCCACAGGAGACAAGGAATGAATGACCACATGTGTTTATGAGCACTGCTTTATCCTACGAGAGCTCATAAATGACAAGCTCTGTGTGATTTACATTTCTGGAATATGGTTGACAGTCTCTCATCCTGAATGGCTCACACTGAGTGCAACTGTGAGCACAAACGCCAATAGTTCAATCAGAAGAATCAAACAATAGTAAATACGCAGAGGGTGGAGGTTCCAAACCCTCACTATGGCTGTTATAAATATGCGTGTCGTTTATAGTGATTGTGTGTGATACAGAAGTGCTGAGAAATCAGATCCAGGAGAAGAGATAATAACACATGCAGTGCTGGTTTTCTGCTCTCAGTGCTCTTGTAAAAGAAAAAAACAGTAAATGCTTCAGCTCTTTCCTCCCAATCATCTGTGATTTTCTGGTTTGTAATTGCAATGGAAGGCTTTGTTTGTCCCGATGTAGCTGGAGGTATGATGAGAAGAATGTAGTTCACTGTAAAGGGAATATCATTCAACTCTGCACCATGTGATGAGGAGGCTTTATTTAATTCACCCGGAATATTACATTTTAATAAGAGGAGGCCAAAGTTCATGTCGGAAAATATGAAGGCACTTCTTTTTCTGAATAACTGAACTTGTGGCCGTTGGATAAGCCAGAAAAATACGCGACCTGTGACTTTAGCAACAAAAATCAGGCCTCTTCTGTGCTGCTTTTCAGCCTTTTGTCCTTTTCTCATGATTTCTAGTTACACGAGTTCATGGGACAGACAAACTACACGACGTTTAATTTCCAGGACAGTGGAAAGAAATTGTTATCACCAAGCAGCTTCTTTTTTTTTGGTCTCATTGAGATTTTATTGCCGAAATCTAAGGAGAGTTTCAGAGAAGTCCAATGAGCCAGTAAAGGAGAGCGAGTGTTTATCCAGGAATTTACGGTCTCAGGTGGGAGTCCGTTTTGTTACTGGAACAATCTGTCAAATAGGTTTTTCTGCCTGCTGCAGTTTAAAAAAGCCAACTCTGACGTGCGTGGTCGTATTATGAAGAGCTGCAGTTTCATTTTAGACCAAAATAACTGCTGTAGCATCATTAAGACACACAAAAACAATCTGTGTTCGCCTTATAGGGGGAAAGTGGACCACTTCATTTTCAGTAACATTTGTATGAAAAGCTGTATATGTTGACTTTTTTTAGCTGAAGAGCACTTTTATTGATTGTTATAGTGGCTTAGAGGGAATAGCAGGAGATGGACCGATAATAACAAAAACAACAGTAAGTTTCTTTGCCCCATTTTATTGCAATTCAGCTTTTAATGAAGATATAATTATTTTATCACACACATTGTAGCCATTGGCCTTCTGCCAAAGCCTCTTGGAAACTACTCTAGTTATATCTTTGCTAAAATCCTCATTTATCTGTAATAAAACCTCTCTGGAACAGCAGGTGGACTTTTTACATTTGGAAAAAGCTAGAATACCAGTTTCCCCTTGCTTCCAATTATTTTTCTGAGCTACAGTAAACTGACTGCAGGAGGCAGTAGCTCTATTATTCACAAACCTGATGTGGGCAGAGGTGATCTTTTCTTCTAACCCAGGAGCAAAACAAATACACCTATTTTTTCTAGCAAAACTATTAAAGCAATACAAGCAAAATAGCTTAGCTTGGAAAGTATTCAGTAACAGCAGAATACATTATATTCAGGGGCAGGTGACGTATTCAAAGAACCACAAACTGAACTTTCATGGTAATGGAGAATTATGTTAAACTGTATCTCTGCTGTTGGATTGCTTCAGTTGGCTTTTGAGATGATTTCAAAGCCACGCAACAAGACTCATTACCTGCAGTAGCTGACTGTTAGCACTGAAATGCTGTGTGAAATACACTTGACTGAAGTCATGAGACTCCTAAAGGTACAATATGCAAGAGTTTGAGCATAGATATGGCATTAATGTAGCGGCAACAGCTATCTGCTATGTTACCACACGTTAGTGCATGTGAGTCCTTCCCTTTGAAACTGTTGGCCCTCCCTGTGTTTATAAACGGGCAAATGTGCAGTTCAGTGATCACTACGCCTGTTTGATGTGTTTTAAAATGTCAGCATGGGCTAATACTGTCAGCAGGATTACTATTTGTTGCTGCTTGTGTGCACAATCTTTCTGGTGGGAGCAGAGCCGGCTCACCCATTAGGCATATGCTAAGGGCTCTCCCATTAGGCAATGTAGGCATATGCTAAGGCCACTGTGGCCTCCAGGGGGCGCAACAAAAATCGGGAAAATGTTCACCTTCAATATAATTGTATTAAAACTAGTTATTACTATTCACTGTTAAAATGGAAAAGCTCACACTGATTCAAATGTAAAGCAATGCCAAATTAATATTACAAAACAGTGCTATTTGATTTCTTTTGTAAGCGTATGTAAATTACCGATGGAGGGGGCCGCCATATAAAATCTCGCCAAGGGTGGGGCCGGTTCTGGGTGGGAGGATGTGTGGCTGACATGTCCATTTGTTCTTGTCTGAGTTGAATATAGCACAGAGAACCTTTAAAGGACTGCTTTGCCCTTTTTTTGGCGTTACTCTTAACTCAGTCAGTTAGGAGCTACTTTTAGCATGATATTTGCGAATAATGAATGAATTAGAGTTGAAAAATGTAGGGATACCAAGACTAGGACTCCTAGCTATTTAGAAATAAGTATTTTAGGTGATAAAAGACGTTAAAATTGCATTATAGGAGCTCCCAAGTAGCTGAATGCTTACATGGATGAGATAAAACTGCAGCATCCTTGGTTTGATAGCCACAGTGGACCTGGTTGCTTGTTACACTCCTCTCTCTTCCCTTGTTTGCTTACATTTTACTGCTGACTATACAATAAAAGCAAGAGGGAAACCTATGCAGCTTGTATTATTGCTCAAGGGCTATAAAATTCCAGTATGGCTCTCAACAAGCTAAGTGACATCACCCAAAGGCCCTCTGAGTTTTCCTCTATCTCTTGCCAACAAGCTCCATCTCTTTCACTACTCTCTTTGCTCTCTTCATACTGTCCTCCCCTCTCCTCCCCCTTTCCACCCATCGTAGACAAAGAGGATCAGTAGTGACCGTCTGTTTCCAGCTGCTGCAGTGTTTGACCTGGCAGCTCTGTCAGAGATCCTCCTGTTACTCCGAGGGAGAGCAGCAGTAGTTCAATCCCTCACAGCTTCACATGAACACAAACAGATTAAAATATCTTCTCCCACACTGACTCATTCACTCATATTTTTGCTTATTTCTACTGAAACACACCTCACGTTGGGTGTCGGCATGTGTTTGTGTCGGAGGGAGTGTGTGCAAACCATTTTTTGAGTTTTCTGTATCTCCCTGAGCAACTGAATGAGTTTTCTTGCTCACAGTGTTAAAAAAATACAGCCTTAGCCAAGTATATCTCTGCAGTTATGTGCTGAGTGTTTTATGGAGCATGGTTTGCTGCAGTTTAAAGCAACTTTCCTTTTAATCACTAGGGTCAGTTTGCTTCCCAGATCGTGGGATTTACCTTTTAAAACTGCAGAACTGAAGTCCTATAAAATGCTCATATGAAGGACTCTTACCTTGTTTTGCTCTAATGTCTAAAAAGTTCTGATACATTGGAGACATCTTGTAGCCAAAAGAGCCTACTTAGTATGTGCAGCAGCACAGTGATGCCTCATAGAAGCCTTGCAATATATCTGAAATCAATTTAATGTGTGCTGACCATGGATACAGTGGTGATGACCTTCAGAATGTTCTTTCTCACATACTTGGCAGATGAATTGACTTGCTCTTTGTTGCACAACGCTTTCCACGCTGCCAGTAAACTGAAGACAGACAACAGTGTCTAAGAAGTGCTTAACCTTTTCCTCGGCCATCTCCGACGTCTGAAAACTGCCAGGTACCAGTCTGTGGACAATACCCAGACAGCGGAATATACACAGCCTTAAATCATGTCTATCAGCTGGAGGTGAAGATGCTATAACATACTCAGTTGACTGTGTGGTTTGGAAAAAGCATCACGTACTATTTAATTATAGACGTCTGTTGGAGAATGTTTGGACTTTCTCATAGATGAGTCATTAACTTTCATACCTGTCATGTACACAATCAAGAGGTTCTTGCAATTAAACATCTTTTTCATGTCTACCACACCAACAGGCTTACCTCTTACCCTCATCTTAAACCTAATATACTCTTAAAAATCAAGTCCTGAGCCTGAAACCAATGGTTGGCGTCCTGACATCCTGTCCCAAGAGACCAGTTGATTCCCAGTGACGCTACCATGTTTTTGCCACCACAGCATCACTACACTGTCTCGTGCAAGCAGCTACCTGTTTTTTTTTTTATTTCTGACTTGCTGTATGAACTCCACAAGATCTCCTACTGATCACATTTCTGTGTTTCAGAGAATCTCAAGCAAGGTTTGATTCACACATCTGCCTTAGAAACACAGCTCTATGTGTTTGCAGGCTTTTGTGCAACCATGCAACCACAGATGTGTCACTCAAACCACCTGGCACAGACGGCTTCTCCCGCTGCCTTCCAGTGCTTACATTCGTATAATCAGAGAGTTTTACAAACTGACCAACTAAACCATTAATCCACGCGGTTGTGGCTCGAACTTTAGGGGGATTACGCATATTAAAGCTGTTTGAAAGAAGCGGAAAAGGTTGCGTGGCGCATTCTTTGTTTGCTTCAGATGTGTTGTTTACTGCACAAACAGATGTCTCTGATTTGGCTCGCTATCCCAACTCACATCCACCCAGTCCATTTTTGTTCCTCTGTTCTTCCCCCCTCCATCTCTGTTTCTCACTCCTTTATCACCATTGCATTTCGTAGGCCATGCTTGATTCTATTAAAAACAGGTGTTGGCATCTGTTCTCATCTCAGTATCAATAAACTTGGCTGAGTTTGCCTTTAGCAAGTATTTACTGATGTAATACCGAGTGACTCACTGACACACTGGCTCTCCATTTTCGAGGATCAATCGCCGCGACATGCGTGTATACACTCACCCATACACCCTAAAACTGGAAAAATACGCTGTTCCATTTCAGATGAACAACCCCGCCCTATTTTTGTTGGCATACAACCTCAAACATGACACCATGCATTAGCTGTCAGAATCTGCAGCTAAATTTGACAGTTCATACAGATCATTACACAAACACGTCTTCAGATCGCCGACAGACATTGTTCTTTTTCTTTTCTTTTAATAGATATTGCAATCGGCACACGCATCATCTGTCGTTTTAGCCAAACAGAAAAGTCCCATTTTACTTTTCTTTTAACAAGTTCTTAGTCTCTATGCAATGTGAGGCAATAAAGCAAGTATGAAGGGTTGAAGCTCTACAGGCCCGCGGAGGTTTGGAGGGCGAAAAGCTGGCAAACAGTCCAATTAACATAGTCCGAAACCGGCTTCAGCTATTCTGCTTTATTGGCCTCATACGCCCTATAAAAATGGGTACATTTAATAAGATAATCTCGCCTTGTAAAATGCAGGATCGGGAAATATTCATGTGAAACGACAGCATTGACCATCACGGTTGTCTTGGATGAGCTCCAATGCAGCTTCTGTGTAAGAATCCACTTATAAACCAGCTGAAAGTCTGATTTTTATAAGTGTTAAGTATTAACACTGTTACGGGGCATTTCTTGAGCCACTAACTCGACGATGTTGCAACAAGTAAGAGCCTGAAAAAAGTTAGAAAGTTGATCTAAACACCCATTAATTAACCAGTAGCGCTAGCGCATTTGATAGTTTGGGCAGTGGTGGCGCAATGGTGAAGTCTCTGGGCTACTGATCAGAAGGTCAGACGATCCAACCCCAGTGTGGCCATTGCTGGGCCCTTGAGCAAGGCCCTTAACCCTTCCCGCTCCAGGGGCGCCGTACCATGGCTGACCCTGTGCTCTGACCACAGCTGGGATATGCGAAAACAACATTTCACAATGCTGTAAAAATGTATTTGAAAAAAAACATTTTCTTTCTTTCTATAATGTATTGTCACTACTTAGATTAGATTAGATTAGATTATACTTTATTAATCCCACAATGGGGAAATTTCCTCGTTACAGCAGCAGAGTAAGCAGAAAAACACAATATACCCTATGCAGACAAAAAGAAAAATAAACAATCTACTGTAAGATACATTTTACTACTTGTTCAAAGCATAATCTTACCTTATCAGTAGCTGTAACTGCTTATCCTTTGAAGGGTCAAGACTGGACCATCCTCTATACAAAACACCCTGGACAAGTTGTTAGTCAATCATGAGACTTAAAATTCCATGTAAATCCAAAACATAGAACCATATTAGCATGTTTTGTCCACTAAAATGCTCAAATTCAGCACAGCAAAGTCAGTGTTTATATTATAGATGGGTGCTTTAAGGTTGATGTGAAAATTGTCTTTGGAGCACAGACAGAAAAACACCTGTTACCCAGCCAGATGTTTGCAGCAGCGTGTGAATGTGTCGAGTGTGCGTGTTAATGTGTGCAGCTTTCCGTGTGTGTTTGTGTGCTAAACAATGTGTGGAGCAATGAGGGAGGGAGACGCAGACAGACTGTTGTGCAGAAAGACCGAGGCCACGTTCGGTGTGTGGGAAATGTCCGCTAAGCTTCAATAAAACTTAATGACACACAATGAGCTAAATTATCAGCCAGTATAACGCAGATGCTCCTCTCCCTCCACTCCTCGCTCTCTCCAGGGCTCCATCCAGCAGCTGGTGCTGAAGTCAGATCCCACGGCCCCAGATGACCAGTGTGAGGAGGATGATCCCTATGTGAGTCTGCATGAAAACACACCCAAAAGCTCTGAAACAGATAAAAAGACAATTTAATTTTTAATGCTCTGCAAACCTGGAGCTATGGCGCCCTCTGTTGGTGGAAAAAGGACACTACAGGAAAGTCTAGCAACAGCGTGCATAGTAGAGGCTATGTGGCGGGTCTATAAAGTAGGTTCTTGTCAAGAGAAAAAGACCTCAACTCCATCCAGAGTCTTTGGAATTAAAAGTAACATCGGCTGCAACTTCTAGAGTCGGTGTTTGGTCTCGCTGATGCTTTCATGGCTGATTAGGATCAGTTTCCAGCAGCCAGGTTTTAAATCTCCTGGAAATCCTTCTTCGAGAGGGAGTGAAAGTTGTTAGAGCAACGGATTATTGCAAGTAGTTCAGGTCAGTAAGAAAAAATGACTAATTGATTGATCTATGAAAAGAAAATGATGATGATGAGTGACAGAGCAACAGATTTATGCTAATAGTTTAAGTCACTGTGAGGGATTTAATCAGGTAATTGATTTGTCTACCAAAATAAAATGAATCTGCTAATATTTTGCTAATTGATTAATGATGTGAGCTACTTTTCAAGCTAAAATGCCAAATATTATCTGGTTCCAGCCTTTAATATATTAAGTGTTGGTACTTTTTCTGAGTTTTTTGTGATTATAAGTGGAATATATTTGACTTTTTAATTGTTAGTTTGAAAAATATAGCTAATTTTTAAAAAATCTCATTGATCTCTGTGGAATTTTGTAACCTTTAAAGGCAAAACTATGAATCTATTAATCAAAAAAGTAAGTGACGCATTAATTGGTAATAAAAAGGTCATTTTATTGAAAATGATGAGGCGTTATGGTGCAGAATACTGCTTTTTCACCACATTTTGCCACCACGAATATATTACAGAGCTTAAATTTGACAATAATTTTAACTTTTCTGAAACTGCAAGAGCTAATCAGCTATTTTTCTTCCTTTTATCTGTCACAAACACGTGTATGAGCACTGTTTTTAAAATAATCATGGCCCAAAGTAGCCGTAGAACATGTAAACATCTTTGAATCATCAAATGTGTGTTTTTTCCTCTTCTTCTTTTTAAACAAAGATAAACTTTTCAAATCAGCTTGTGTTATGTATTCACTACCAGTTATCAGTTCAATGTTTAGGCATCCTAGAAAAGATAATATTGTTTAGGACATTAATCACTCCTGATATCCAGGGCTTTTCCAAAGATAAGCTACAGATTATACACTGGGTGTCATGACCGACACTGCAGGAGCCAAAACTCTGACTATCAAAGCCTTTTTATCCTCCTCATTTAATTTTCTCATCCCTAAACTTGAACTCCGATGGCATTCGTCTGTTAATCTCTTCTGTCTTTCTCCATGTTTATCTTCTAACATCTTTCCTCCTGCTCTCATCGTCGCTCCAGGCCTCTGGGTACGGGAGCGGCGATGATGCTTACGATGACATCGAGGGAATAGATGAAGTGAAGAAGATCGTGGAGGAGCGAGAGTACACCATGGTGCGTACGTTTTCCCCCCGTCTAGCTTTGCTGGACTTCAACCAGAGAAAACAGCTCTTATCCTTTCAGGCCTGGTGGAGACTGGAACATGGGGATATCTGCTGCTCCCTGTCGGCTCTGTGCTCTCTCGGATGAATTTAAAGAACACAACAGGGCACACATTCCAAAAAAGTTCCACACCTTGGTTAGTTAGAGAAGATTGCTACCAGTGAGCTTAGCTTAGCAGAAATCCTAAAAGCAGAAGGAAACAGTTTGAACAATCTACCTTACAAGACTCCACGCTGTTGTAATTGTAAGACTTTAAGGCGGCCAGCAGGGACAACAGTTTAGCTTTGTGTTCAAATCACACAGACAAAAAAACTCGATGCAACATGTATTTTAGCGACCTTAGATCTGCTGGTAGGTATGTTTCAGACTCGGGACAGACTGTTTCCTGTTTTCAACTAAGCTCATCGTCTGCTAGCTGTAGATCCATGTTTCTGTACAAACATTAGAGTCCCACTACTACCCCTCGGCAATGAAGTGAATCAGCGAATGTTGTTTTAAGGATGTATACAGTTAGTCTGTGTGGATTCTCAGTCATCCAGGTCATGGTCATTGTGGGAGCTTCAGTAGAAATCTTCTCTTATAGGTTCTTGAAGACATTTCACCTCTCATCCAAGAGGTTTCTTCAGTTCTGACTAATGGATAGTTTCAGAATTTATAGTCACTTGATACGTACAGTTACTTGACCAACCTGTCATTCTGTAAAACAGAAGACAGACAAAGGTGTTTTCCTACTGTCTTAACAGCAAAACTGAGTCCACTTTTTTCATCTTTAAGCTCCGTTGTGTCGGCTTCATGTCTGAATGAGCACCTTGCTCACTTTTCCCTTAAAGCAAATCCTTACAGCAATCTTATTTGGCTGGATCAAGTAATGTTGGAACTGCGTTATTAAATAGACTTGAACAAGCAGCAGCGCTTGAAGTCGTGTGAAGTGATTTGAGGAAGTCTTTTTTCACATTCCGGCATCAATATTGGTCCAAAAACTTACCAGAGAGCAAAAAAAAGACACAAAACACCTTTTTGATTCACTTAGCTCTACAATTTCACATCTATTACAAACTGAAAAGTCCATAAAAATAAAACGGATTGTTGAGATTCACCAATAAGGTAATCCAGGTTTTGACAAAACATTAAATGGGGCTTAGTTTAACAGCGTAGCTTAGCATGTTGCTTCCAGTTGTTTAGGACCATTTCCTCTGAGTTTAATAAATACCTTCTGCATCAAAAATATGAGCATCTGCAAAGCGAGTAAGTTTACCAGCTGAAGTTGAATCATTTCTAACATAGCGATTGTCCTCAGGTTGAGTCCTGAGCTTCATCACGCTGTCGGGATATTGTATTTTACTGCTTGTATAGTGGCTTGTAATTATCATCCCACATGGACAGACTTCTCAGTGTTTCAGAAGACACAAATAAAGTAGCCTTTAACTTATTTGGCAACCTTGCTGTTAGTTTAGATCTAATCTTTGGTTCATTAATGCATTATTAGGCATTATACATGACTTGATGTGCTGTCAAATCTTACATAAGTGACAAACATTGTGTTTTATATGTGAATGAAGCTGTGAGAAACATTGAATGTCGATGTCTGAATGACAGAATGCCGTCACTTTAACAGACTGACGAAGCGGCAATGAGCAGAGCTTCATTCTGGCTGTTCCACTTTGGGAAATAGTTTAAAACTACGCTCAAAGTATTGAGGCTGCTCTCACAAATTATTCATTTCCAACAGCCTGATTACTTGTTGAGGACTGCAGTTAGTTTCCGCTCGTATTAGTGCACCAATCTACAGCTCAAGTTTTCATTTTATTCAGGGGAACTTTTCTATCACACGTTTACAGCAGGGAGCTTACCAGCATAATCTGAGCCGCTGGAGCCGCTGGAGATTTCAATGCTTCACTTAAGGGCATATTAATAGAAAGTATCTTCTAGCAGAGAAGAGACAGATTTGCCTCATTTACCCAGATTTTCTTCTTTAACTCCATGCTGCTATGAATATGACTTCACCAGTGCTACCTTAAGTCACCTCAGTGAGTTTTGTCACATGTATGAATGGGTTCTCCAGATGTGTGGCGGCGCTCGTCCAGCCAGTCTGAGCTACTTGAAAGATTTCTCAGATCAGCCACATGAGGATTATCAAAGGATAGATTCAAATCCAACGCCCCTCAGGAAAGAAAAAGAACGATTTATAACTTTTTTTTTTTACTGGCAGCCATTTCCATAGATCATTCATGAACAGGACAGTGGGCTTCTCTGAGGCGTGATGAGGTCAAGACGTTTCATCATCGCAGCAGATCTTGCAGAAGTAATGTTGAAATAATGCGTGCAGCGTGTGGAATGTCGCTTTCAGTCTGACACTAGCTGAATCTGGTCTGAGAGAAAACATTTCCTACCATCTGTGGCGAACACTGTGCTCACTTTCTTCTTTTCTTTTATACCGAGCAACCATTTTATCGGAAAAACGACATTGCTGTTAATGAAAACCAAAAACTAGAGTAATGAAATGTGTGATACAGCGAGGCTCAGCTTTTAGTTTTCTGTAATTTTGGATAAAATTGAGCAAAATCAACTAAAGCTGAGTGAATTAGAGCATTCATTTTGTTATATTTCGAATATTTCATGCATCTATTACACTTAAAATATTAAATTCTGTCTTAAAATGCTTTAAATTATTACAAAAAAAACCCAATAATAGGTACAAACTGCAGGTTTTTATGCTCTTTTCCTGTTTCCAAAATTCCCTTTTCAGCTTCCTCAGAAAAATATTCGTGAATATTGTTGCAGGGGGCTGCATAGTGGCTCGGTGGTTAGCAGAAGATCCCTGGTTCGCGTCCCAGTTAGGACGCCTGGGGTCTTTCTGTGTGCGGTTTGTATGTACTCCGGCTTCCTCCCACAGTCCAGGGAGGTTAATTGATTGCTCTAAATTGTCCGTAGGTATGAATGTAAGTGTGTTTGTCTCTATGTGTAGCCCTGCGATAGGCTGGTGACCTGTCCAGGGTGTCCCCTGCCTTCGCCCAAGTCGGCTGGGATAGGCTCCAGGCCCCCCACAACCCTACAGAGGATTAAGTGGTGTATAGATAATGAATGGATATTGTTGCAGTTTTACCTACGAGAGGGGGAAAACGTAACAGAAAACAACTTAACTGGCTTCTTTTTTATGTTTTGTAGCCTCTTCCAGAGCTGGACCCCACTTACAGCTCCCCAGTCCGAGCTCCACCCACTGACATATCACTGAGCGATGATGAAGACGAAGACATTGAGGAGACTTCTGGACAGGGGGCGGAGATCGGAGCAGTAAGAGGTAAAATCACTTTAGGAATTCTTTGTTTGGAGGCAACAAACAGCAGTGATTTGTCTTTTCTTTCTTGCAGGTATTAGGCCAATAACATGTTGAATCATTTAAACTGTAGCACATTGCAGTGATGTTGTAACTCATGACCAAGGCTGTCGTATTTCCAAGTTTGGCCAGCAGATGGTGATGAAGAGACATTGAAGCCACCTCTTCTTCTCCATGTTCTCTTTCTTGTCCTCTGAGCTGCCCTAATTTAAAGTTTCCTCTCCAGTTATATGTCATATAGTTGACCAATCTGTACAAATCGTGCGTGTAAAATGCGAACTGGGATGTTTTTAATGTGTTCAATTTGTGTCTTTTGTTCCAGTAAAATCATTACCGACGGCAGCTACTCCAGCTTCCACACCTGAAACTGTGAGTACAAGGGTATTCCTCAATATTTAGACAGCATATCTCTAGGATTCTCAATAATACATGCCGTATTTCTGTGTGGTGGTTCAGCAATGTCCAAGATAAATTAACAATTGCTTTACTGTAAAAAAACATATACATACCCTACGGCCAGAATCCTGCAGTGTAAGTGTGTTCCAATTACTGCAGCCAAGCCTCTGCCCCACTTAAAAGTCTGCTTTTGTAATGTTGTTGCTTTTCATAAAGAAAACTGCCGTCCCCAGTTTTGTTTGTTAACCAATTTCATGCACACATAACTGCTCTTTGGCTCATTCTGAGGTGAAAAACGCTGGAGGCTGCACACTATTAATGCCCAGCGCTGCTCCAGAGACTCTAGGAATTAAGTAATCGAGTTTCGTCTACATTCAGTCCCTCCAGGTGTCTCCGGGACAGAAAGGGGAGCGAGGGGAGCCGGGTCCAGCCGGTCCACCGGGACCTCCTGGTCCTCCAGGATCAGCCTCAGGAGATGGAGAAGGAGGAGAGCCTGGACCACGGGGCCCACAAGGACCACAGGGACCCTCGGGCCCACCCGGACTTCCTGGAAAAGACGGACAACCAGTGAGTTTAATCTGCTATGTTTTCAAACAATCTAGCTTTCTGCTTTTGGAACATGAGATGAGCTGTTGAGAACCGACTGCAGCGTTCTGTTGTTCGTATCAGACTTACAGGTCAAATTATAAAATGATGGATTGGTTTTCTATTTTTGTCTGCTCTCTAGGGAAGCAAAGGTGAAAGTGGTTCCCTGGTAAGTAAAATCTTCCTGGCCTTGTGGATTTATAGGTACTTTCCTTCTAGTGGGAGTCATTTTTTAATGCTTCTGGGTAAAACCGATGCACTAATGTAGCAATTTCCAACCTACAGATATGAAGTTAGAGAGCTACACTTTACTTAAATGCTGATGCATCCTGACTGTTTACCTTAATTGACTCATGCCATTACACGAGGGTTGCAGTCTTGGTCTCATATCACTATCTATGTTAATGGGATGCATCTCTTATCTGCTGTGGCCTTGAGCGGAACTGTGATTGTGTTTTTCTCAGGGAGCTACAGGATTCCCCGGGCTACAAGGAGAGCCTGGTCCTCAGGGAGAAAAGGTAAACAATAGCCATCATTTAATAATTAAAAATACTCTGGATACTTACAGACACATTGTCGTGAATCTATAAAAGGCGACATTGTTGAACCCTCTGAACCCCAAAACACAACAGTGAGTATTTTGAAGGCATGCCATCTGTAGAATATCCACCAAAATGGCAGCATTTATCAGAGTCAGGAACTGTAAAAACAGAAAGAATTGTCAGGTTTCCAGCAGTCCTTGAAGTACTCATCTGTGTTGCGCCACTTTGTAAAAAAAAAACAAACTAAACCAGATCTAAGCTTAACATCGAGATATTTCATCAGAATTGCTTTATTCGACATGTCTCATTTAAAAAATGCCAAAAAGTTGTTTGCAGAAACAAAATTATTTCTAAAACTAAAAAAGAAATCTGTATTCCTCGACACAACTGTCAAGCCATTAGTGACTCAGCGGCAGCCAATAGTCACATCACAAAAATTTGCTGGTCCGACAGAACCAGGCTCAGGGAGGGCAGCCATCGGCCTCGACCGGTTGGGTTTGGAGTGGGGATGAAGGGGGAGGGGATGTCAGGACAGCAGGTGGTGAGTCCAGCGGCTGCAGATCAGGGACGTGGAGATCCAGATCCAGAGACATCCACGGAGAGACCAAGCACAGGAAACAGGACCTCACACACACAGAGTTAGTGATATGTAATGGTGATATATAACAGTATAGAGAAAGTAGAGGAGAGGAGCCCAGTGCATCATGGGAATCCCCCAGCAATCATCATTATTCTTTTAGTTCCCTCTACTTCTAGCTATGGTTGTGTTGTTTCTGTAGAGGTGCAACACTTTTAGGTTGTGTTGTACGAATGAGTCACAGTGAGTAAAAATGTGACAGGAGCCAAAAACACCCAGAAACTACTTTGGGTCCAGAGGGTTAAATATGCACTAAAATGCACAAATAAACACATAAACATCCTGCTGTTGTCTCTCTCAGGGTGATCCTGGGGTTGGACTACCCGGCCCTCCTGGCCCTCCTGGCCCTCCAGGTCGACCTAGCAAGTCCTCTATGTTCATGGTAGGTTGTGGAGTAACATTTTTGTCTTTCTCTTGGTCGTTACAAAATTTGGCTATGAGCTAAGTTATAAAGTGAAATCTGTGTTTGTCATTGTTAGAACTTTACTGTAGCTTTTTCTATGTGCATTTATCAGGACGACACTCCCTGTACTGTGCTATTTATAATTGCCGAGTTGGTTTGTTGACTTCTAGGGTTTCATACAGAATAAAAGGAACTAATACTGTCAACTGGCAGGGTGGTACTTTCTGTATCATTCTTCTTCTTAAAAATCAGGTTCCGAGTCCAACTTGTATGGCAGAATTAGTCGTAGGTGAGCTGGTGTGCTTAAGCTGTGGTGATTGGGGAAGAGTAAGAGGAGGAAGTAGCGGTTTAGAGCTAAATCTAAGGCCTTTCAAGGCAGGAAGAGATTATTTTCATAGAGACATCTTCTAAACATGTGACTTTGATGCACAGAGATGAATTTTTAGGGGTTAGATCAGCAACCAGAGGCAGGCTTCAAATTTACTTGAGGCAAATAACCGAATTCATTTAAATTTATTCATCATTTAACACTATTCAGTTTTTGTGAGGTTACAATTACAAGGTACTTAATTTCTCTTACAGTTGTGCTGTGATGCATCCATCCTGTTCATTGTGTTCACTGGCATTTTATGCACTAATAACGTACATGAGACAGAAAATGGAGCTAAATGAAACATTCATTGTGTGACTGGTGCCTGCCTAAATGATTACTAGAAGGAATGTGAAGCATTTATGACTCGAAACCCTTTAATTCTACTAGTGTGACTTGTTTGTTGGCTAATTTGACCAATCACATGGTTTGCGTTCCTCAGGAGGGCTCTGGATTTGAAGACTTTGACAGTGATGCAGAGATTTTAAGGGTGAGTCAGGTTTCTCTCTGTGGTCTGACACTACAGCCTACATGCTAATACATGATCTTCAGCTAAACAAGTACATGCAAGATACTGTTCAGCATCATTTCTCCTTCATAAGATGTAAACTTGCTGTCTTGTGTTGTTTTATCAGGGGCCTCCAGGACCTCCAGGTCTCCCAGGACAGCCTGGGCCACCAGGAACCCCATCTGAGGACATCTTTCCCGGACCACCTGGGGCTCCTGGGAAAGACGGAAAGGATGGAGAGGCGGGTGAACCTGGACTCCCTGTGAGTTTGTCATTCATTCAGACACTGAATGTGTGATATTGCCAGGATTTCATAGTTGTTTGTGTATAAAAAACTGCATCATTTGCTGATTTTACTTCAGTCAAATGGTGAAGATTTAGACTACGGTAATAATGTTCTGGCCTACAGGGCACAACAAATTTGCGAGATAAACGAGATGGCAGATCCAAGATTTCTCTCTACAGCTGTTGATCTTTAAAGTTCTTTGACTGAGTTTTGGCCTTTATTCTCATTACAACACTCGCACTGCTGACCTAGCCTCTGTTTTCAGGTGATTGAGGAGTGGTTTAGTGGCTCTGGGTCTGGTTCTGAGTCAGGGTCTGGTCAGGTATTGACATCTGGTCCCAAATGCAAGGGACTGAAAAGACAGTATTTCCCCCCAACTCTATCTGGAAACTCCTGTGTTCATTTACTACTTTCCTGCCATTGCTTGCTGCAGTGTGTGGTACATAAATATAGTGTCTTTGTGCTCATTTGTAAATGTTAATACCTTACAGCCACTTCACCGGTGGCTTATTGTCCAACTATATGCAGCCACCTACCAAAAGTTCAAACAGGTCGTGTCTTTTTTCCATTATCCTCATATGAGCAGCATTTTGACAGGAAACAAAAGTAATGAACACCAAGAGCTTGAATATGGTTGCAGCTGTAGCATCTGTTGGGGCTAATGTGTCTTTTCTCTTCTAAATTTTAGAAGCTTTTACTAACTGCGTGAATGGACTGCTCACCGGTTTACAGTGTTTACCGCTGCTCTGGTTTTGCTCATGAAGGATTTATTCACTTCAGGTTTTGGCACCTCATTAGTTTTGTTTAATATGCTCACCTTTATGAGCTCGCACCTGGCACCCACTTTGGTTCAAAAATAAGAGCAACAACCGTACAAGCCATTTAAAATTGTGCCGTTTCCCTGCTTCCTAAGTATCTGGTGGATACATACATGCACATGAAGTTTGAATATAAATAAGGTTTTATACTTTTCCAGGGTGTCGATGGAAAAGATGGTGATCCTGGGCCTGCTGGGGAGAAGGGAGACAAGGTGAGACTAATGATCATCTCATTGTATTTTTTATCATGGACAGAGAAATCCAACTCACTGCGCTGACTTTAGAAAACATAGAATTCATGCTGTCATGTGCAAATGCGCAGCACCCCGGCTTTGATCTGGCTCTCGCTTGTGTGATTTCGCAGCCTTTTGTATGAGCCCCCCGCCTCTGATTTCCCTCGAGCAGGCCTCTTAGTGCTCTGTTAGCAAAAAAACAATTACACACTGACTAAATAACCACCTATCACAAAGGGCCAAGATCTTAATGAGGCGACCCCGTGGACTAATAAAGCCAAGGGGCTGGAGTGTAAACAAGGCTGTGTTGCGATAGCTGCTCTGCCTTTTCATGCACACCAGGAACAGCAGTCTGTCTCTAGTCAACACCGTAGCTAATGTGATTTTATTCTATTTTATTTGTTTGTTAATAGGGAGAGCCTGGTGTGAGTGGGCAGCCAGGACCAAAGGTAAGCCATACTTGACTGGCTAATGAACCACCATTACTGAGATTAGCAATCATAATTATGCTGGTCTTTTATACCAGCATTGTACCCGTTGTTGTATGGCTCGTACTCTTGTAGTTACATCATGTGTTTTAACAGCCAGAGTATACACAGTTTGGAATATTATTTAATCAACATGTTGAATTTATCGTCTTTTAGGGAGATCAGGGCCCACCAGGGTTCCCCGGCATACCAGGGTCAGACGGACCAGAAGGGCAGCCTGGTCCCAGGGGTCCACCTGGTCCTCCTGGGCCCCCAGGAAGAGGCTACACCCTGGACTTTGAGGTATGGTGTGGGTTTACTACTGCATAACTGAGCCAATTTGTGTCTTTATTATGGTTAGGATTGAGATAATAGTAATGGAATAGTACATGTTGACAGATACTAGCATAATATCTACACACAATCTGCAAGTAAGCATAGAATCACTGCACTTCAATAGACTTCCCAGGTTGCAGTGTTTGTCTAACAGCTGTTCAGTGGTTATTTATACTGCACGAATCCAAAACTATGAGCTTTTTCATTGGGAATGTATCACTGGCAGTTGGAGGTGTGATAATTTTAAGAAAAGGCTTCGACACAGTTTGATCAGTTGCTTTAATGCTTGGTTTTTTAGGACCTGGAAGGATCTGGGTTGCTGACAGATTTTGGAGCTGGACTGTCCAGAGGTCCACAGGTACGAATGTTATACAACATGAATGTGTCATATAATCATCATATCATTTTATCACATCACAAACAGCTACTATTGTCACCTGACATATTATTCTGGTTTGATTTTTATAGGGTCCTCCAGGAATCCCTGGCCCCAAGGTGAGATAGTTGTGTGTATGTTTATGTGAACATGCACTCTTTGGGTACATTGGATTGCTGAGGGCTAACGTCTAACCTCTCTGCAAGGTCATTTTTATAGATGGTTTAAAACTTTTGTTTATTCTGTTGGATTGTTGTTCACTGGCTGATTTCCAATATAAAGTTATCTATTTTGAGAGAATTTCTTCTCCTGCTGCTCTGGACAGAAGGCCAAAGGGTCAGTCTGATTCCATCGACAGCCTTATACAAGATAAGTTGTCAGAACAGTGTTTCCAAAGGCTGCACACAGGCCACTTAGAAGTAAACAATTGTTCCTCATCAGCTACAGACAGCCATGGAGATATGTGGAGACTCTGGGCTGCTGTGTTGTAGCTTAAGAATAACCTTGGTTGGGCATTAGAGGAGCTCTCTGAGGAGTAACATACTCTTTGTTGACAAGAGGACATTCATTTCCATCACCGTTTTATTAAGATTTAATCCTAAATGTTCTTTCTCTTTAATTTTTTTCCCTTTCATGCCTCTCACAGGGTAAAGACGGTGTAGACGGCTCCCCGGGAAAGCCAGGGCAAAAGGCGAGTCTGCTGTTATCTCAACTGTCTTTCTGTTGTGCTTCCTCGGAGGCTAAAGATATCTGAGCACAAATCAGACAAGCTACTAAAAAGTCTGCACCCTTTAGGTCAGTCAGTGGCTGTTAAGTGAAGGGCCTCATGGTGAAGAGAGATATGAGCTGTTGGCAGCACGGTGTTCTAGAGAGTACAGATTCTGCCCTTTTAAAGGTTCACAACTTGGCTTGTTGTGATTCTCAGTTAGTGTGACCTGACCTCCCAGTGCTTGCATAGAATGAGGCATTACAATCCATAGCAGTGCAGCTATGGACTGACTTTACTAATCATTTATTACTATCCCCAAAAAAATGTCTTTTCATGACAAAGGCAGAAGCCAGACAGACTGTGCTGGCAGTAGCCATAGCTGGAGGCACTATGTCTTCAGCTCGTCATTCTGTGTCTATACATCTGTACATCTGTGTGTCCCATTCTTGTAAACATGGTTTCTTTTGAGCCCCTTGATGGATTTCTTTTTCAAATTTGGCCTCGCCGTTAGTCGCACTCAAGGATGAACCGATTAGATGCTGGTGCTTAAAGGTCACTGTGCCCTCACAAAACACATTTCTTGGCCATAGCTCCAGATTTCATACAGTAATTTTGACAAAATTTCCAACAAATATCTAATAAACACTTTGGTGGTTGTTATTCAACACTGTCCTCTTAGTTTCAATCATAGCATCTGGTCTTGCTTGAGTTTCTCGAAGACTTTTCACCTCTCATCCAAGAGGCTTCATCAGTTCTAGTTGGGAGTTCCAGATTTTTATACTCTTCTGCTACTGATGAAACCTCTTGGATGAGAGGTGAAACGTCTTCGAGAAACTCAAGCAAATTCAGACACTACGATTGAAACTACGAGGACAACCATGATCTGGATGACGGAGAATCTTCACAGATTTGTGCAACACTGGTTCTCAAGACCAGAGAGAGGCGACTGTAAACTACAACTTCACTAGCTGATGAAGGCAAACTCCCATGAGGTGGTACCTCTAGTCGACCATACGTCAACTTGTAAATGCGGGATCTCAGGAATGCTTTCATGGAAAGTCCTCAAATTTGGTACAAATGAATTGAGTTTAGTTGTCAAAGGGCAGTGTAACTTAAGAATTCATACGCTAATGGCGACAAACATTCATTCAAAGGTCTAAGAGGAGAAAATGGGTGAAGTGATGACATTTTATCCAAGAAAATCAAAGATCAACATCACTGTAGCATCACAATGTTCTGCAAGAACACTGTTCTGGCCACTGTTCAGTACCATAACTCAGAAAGAGAATAGGAGACAGTGATGTTTTACACGTTTGGTCAGATACTGATTTGGTAACCCTTGTGTCACCTATTAATTCCTTCAAAGCTGTTACAACCGTTATGATATGATTGTGGACAGAAATGGATATCAACTGCAACCTCATTGCTGATGATGACTACTGATGATATGTTTTTGTGGTTTCTTCAGGGGGAGACTGGTGTTAAAGGACCATCAGGGTTTCCAGGTGTGGATGGACTGCCAGGGGACGAGGTCAGTATTATAATGGATTCTGACTGATTTTTAACTTGAAATGTGCTTTTAAGGACTTATAGCTGAATGAATGCTGTTGATGGTTGGAATTTCTGGAAAACATCCTGATAATGTCTTTACAAGTATTGCAACATATGGCTGAAAAACACTTCTCATTTACTTCATCTTGTGTCTGCATATACAGGGACCAAAGGGGGACAAAGGTGATCCAGGACCAAAGGTGAAGACATTAATAGGTGGACATATGAGTAGATATGTGTTTGTGTTTACAGAAAAGCTCAAATGTCAGCTGTGTTTTTCAGGGAGAGGCAGGCCGTGATGGACTCAGTCTACCTGGTCCTCCAGGACCACCTGGACCACCTGGACCTATTCTCAACCTTCAGGAAGTAAGTAGATGTCCATGTGGATGTTTTGAAGGATGAGAGCATGTGTGTTCAGTGTTTCTCAACATGTTCTGTACTGTATAACAAAAGTGATGAAGTTGTTCAATATATGTTTTTATTGACAAAGCTCTCTTTTTTGTCTCTTCAGCTTCTACTTAATGATACCGATGGTGCCTTCAACTTCTCAGGGATTTTTGACGCTCAGGGACCCGCTGTGAGTATCCAGTGTTGACCCAATAATCTTGATATCATGACAACAAAAGCACTTTGCTTTGATAGCAGTTGTTAGTTTGTGCTTTTAGAGTATAACAGTCCTGTTTTCCAGTTACTTGACACATACAGATGGGTGACATGTTAAAGGAAAAACCAACATAAAGTGTCTTAGAAGGTGTTGGGATGGTTCAGTACTCTTTGGCATTGGTTCTTCAAGTCTGTGAAACTCTATTAGAAGGATAGAACACCATTCTTTCCAAAGATATTTCCTCATTTGTTGTTTTGACGGTGGTTTTGTGTATAAGTGTTCAGTTGGGTTGAGATCTGGTGACTACAAAGACCACAGCATGATTCATGTCATTTTCATACTCAACACACCATTCAGTGACCCTTGGTGCCCTATGGATGGGGAGCATTGGCATCCCCGACGAGAACACCCCCATCAGAAGTGAATTGTTTCACCATAAAATGAAGATGATCCCTCAGAACAACTTTGTATTGATTTGCAGTGACCCTTTTCTTCAAGAGAACCCAAACCATGCTGTCAAAATGCCCCTCACAGCATTACAGTCACCAGATCCCATCACCGTAGAGGTCAAACATTCAAGCCCATACTGTTCTCTTGGTGTACATGAACTCGCCCACATGCTGGGAATATATTGAAGGATGACTCATCTGACCATATCTTTTTCACTGCCTGTGGGTTTTGCATTACTGAACTCTCAGAATGTGCATTCATCTTTGTAATGAGGTTATGCCCTGCAACCCTGCTATAATATCGCTCTGTGTAATTGTCAACAGACTATTCCTGCTGACACAGTCGGATCATGTCCTGCATTGACATTCTGAGTCACCTGAGGAAGAGTAGCTGTTCTATTTTTCCTTCCACATCACACAAATGCACAAGCATCACGATCTTCAAATCTGCACTGCCGAGCCTATTTGCTGACGTCTTTGCCATAGATCTACGCCCAGATGTCACTTTATTCGCTGTTCCTATTGAAATACTTGCCAGT
Source organism: Dascyllus trimaculatus (assembly GCA_024666655.1). Taxonomy (NCBI): domain Eukaryota; kingdom Metazoa; phylum Chordata; class Actinopteri; family Pomacentridae; genus Dascyllus; species Dascyllus trimaculatus. The sequence goes on from CM045466.1 coordinate 6,721,712, forward strand.
TTTTGTGAATGCCATCTGTGCCCCAACAATGAACCCTCTTTCAAAGTCACTTACATCATTTCCTCCTTCCATCTTGATACAAAATCAGAATCAAACAGGCCTGGCCCAGCATCTTCATCCATGTCACAGAGCATGATTTAATCCTAATTACTCAACAGTACAATGCAACTGGGACCAAGCATCTGCATTCATTGTGCTTCTTCACTCATTTATCCTTGACTTCCTTTAGTTTGTCGCCCATCTGCGTCGGTACACAAACACAGATGTGACATTATGATTGACAACAATAATTCCTGTTATGACAGCATTTGGATAATGTTTATTTCCCTGCATGATTGCAGGCACCACAAGGTCCAAAGGGTGACACTGGGTTGCCAGGTTTGCAAGGACCTCCAGGACTGAAAGTAAGTGAATGTACACACTCTACTCTTGTATGGAACATGCATGGTTTCAAAGCGGCAGAACAAATATGATTTGTACTCAGATTTTCCTGCATACACACAGTGTTAGGGGTTAGAGTTTGTGTATATGCGTACTGCGTTTCTCGGTCTACATATGGTTTGTTTACTTGTGTGTGTATATGCAGGGTCAGAAGGGTGAGCCAGGGTTTGTCATAGCAGCAGATGGATCCATGATGTCGGGATTGGCTGGGCCAGTGGGACCAAAGGGAATGAAGGTTGTATTTTCTGTCATTGTTTTCACCCTCTAAGGCCAGATTCATTTCACCCACTTCCCTGAGAAGTTATGTTCAAGTGGAACAGCTCAGAATAAGGTCTTCTGAATATGTTAATCAGTATTTAGCAGTTAATATAAGCATGTCTTTGTTTGCAGGGAGATAACGGTGGATTCGGACCCCCTGGAATGCCAGTAAGTGTTGACAGCGAGCAAATAAAGCAAATATCAACATTTCAACACCATTAAATTCACTTTGCCTGCTATGGATGAAACATATGACACATATATTTAAGATATCTATTGAGTTACTCATCTTCATTCCCTTCAGGGACCAATGGGACCACCAGGACCCAAGGGAGAATTTGGTTTCCCTGGGAGACCGGTAAGAAGCATGAAGTCACCAAACCTTTACAGTTGGATTAAAAGAACATAAGAACATTAAACATATAAATTCCTGAGTATAGATATTTTTTAAAATCAAGAGATTCAGGTTTAAAATGTGTGTATATATACTTTGGTCTTTTTGTAAGTCGTCTGTGGTGAAAACATCCTCTTTGCACAAGTTTTGAGTTGAGTTAATCTGCTGTGTTTCAGGTTTTATTTTAAATTAAATCACAGATTGAGTCATTCAGCAAACGATCCAATTTCCCAGATTCCCCTGTAGGAACTGTTAAAGTTAAAAGCAATCTAACTTCCCGCATTAAAACGTAAATGCCTTTAGATAATGTCTCTGTGTGTGCAGGGTCGTCCAGGTCTGCTGGGACCTAAAGGAGAGAAGGGGGATTCTCGAGGACTACCAGTGAGTCACGTATATGTATATATATATGTTGTATATGTGAATCAAAGCAAACTAAACGCCTTGATAATCTGCAAATTAAACACGCAGAGTTCTGTTGATGAAAGTTGATGTTATTGCTTTAACTACAACGTAAGATTTTGTAGCATCTATAAGTCACTGCATATATTTGTTTGTCCTCAATGTTCACAAGTTTTCTTGACTTCTTCTACTCTTCTCAGGGACGTCCTGGCCCCCCTGGACTGCCAGGACGCCCAGGAATATTCAACTGCCCCAAAGGGGTAAACACATCCTTTCATTACCACACATTTCCTCTAAGTTATCGACTATATTATGTGTCTTATCTTCTTACTTTCGTCTCTCTTCTCCTGATTCCTGAAGACGGTGTTCCCCATCCCTCCCAGACCCCACTGCAAAATGGCCGTAGGTTTCCAAACGTACAAATCTCTGCTACTAAAACACGTTTTCATAGAAGCGTTTATCGCAGCCTGTGTCGGAGAACTTAAAGGTTAATTTAATGAAATCCCATTGATTTGTAAAATTAATCTTTGTCTCTATGATGCTTTTTGTTGACAGTATTAGGAACATTGAAGTCTGACAGTGATGCATCTTTAATTTTCTCTGACACAAGCTGTGAAAAAACTCCAGATGAATCAATTATCTATAGGCCTTTAGAGCGTTTGTTGACTCACATCTTGTATTTATCAAACCTCAGTAGCCTGACTTCCTTTATGTGCGGGAACCCACAGCGCTGTTTCCATTCAGACTTCTCTCCCACACAAAACCTCTTTTCACTTCCTGTTTCTTTTACGCCTCCCTCTGCTTTCCCTTCTGCCCACAGATAACACGCATGTTATTCTGTGTAACACTGGTAACCTTTTTATCACTCAGACCTTCTCAAAGGTGATTCGAAAATATTCCTGCATGCTGCATGTCCAGTCTGGAAAGGTGAAGGGTCAGTGCCGAGGAGAAAATGAGGTAGTGCTAAAATCACATCCAATGGAAAATCTGCACCTATCTGAAATTGCATGTTGATTATGATATTAACCTTATAGATCGGGTGTAACTGATAATGGCATGTATGAGACATTTTTACTGACAATCTGACAGTGAAAATAATCCGTTATCGTGGACTGCTGGTAATGTTTTTCCTCCGTTATTTCAGCTTAATCCTGATGGAACGATTGCAGCTGGTAGGTTGATTCACCTTTTATGTTGAACTTAAATCAAAATATTTAATCATACACTGCCTTTAACCTCAAAATTATAGTAGAAAAGTACATCTATATATGATTTTTACTTTAAATTCAGCCTCAAATGGAATAAATAGGTCGATAAAATGGCTGTGAAGTTAAGTTTGGTTGTTTGTCTCCAAGGTAACTGTCAGACGGGACCAAAAGGAGAAAAAGGGGAAAAGGGACCTCCTGGGATGCCAGCTTCACCAAGTAAGTCACAATTACTCACTGAATATTACCATAAAAAACATTAAATTTAATGAAATGTCTTCAAAGAGAGAAAAAATAACCCATGATAAAAAAGAGAGTGTCACAAAAAGCCAGTCTTTGCTCGGTTTTGTTAATGCACCCACCCTGCTGTGATTAAACAGTTTAAGTAGCTCTTGGAATATTTCAGAACTTTCTTGGTGATACAGTTCTGTGTTGTAACTCCGTCCCCTGCTCCCTGATCTGTTTTCTCTTCTCCAGGCACATTTCTTTCCAGAGGAGGCTGGGTAAGTTTCTCACTAAAACTTTCTTTGCTTTCATTTTGTTTGGGGACTTGATGTGCCCGAGTCTTAACTCAGGTTTTGTGTTTGTGTGCTGTGCAGTCACAGGGGGCGAGAGGTGACCAGGGCATCAAAGGAGAGAAGGGAGACAAGGGGGAGGCAGGGTTTCCAGGGCAACCAGGTATCCCAGGGAGACCAGGACTGGTGGTGAGGCAACGTTTTCTGAATGCACAACCACGGTTTCTTTTTTAAAGACAGCGACTAAAGGAATCGGTAACTTCTTGCTGACATGTTTCAGGGGCCCAAAGGAGAGTCGGTGCTCGGTCCTCCAGGCCAGCCCGGGGTGCCAGGCTCTCCTGGTACCCCAGGATATGGCAGACCTGGTCCTGTTGGGCCTCCTGGGCCACCTGGGCCTCCAGGGTCATCGTCACGATACGGTTCAGGTACAACTCATTAAACCTGCAATATGTTGTAAAGTTACAGCAAAAATGTAATAATAAAATATAATATAGTAATTAATATGAAGAAATTTAAGAAAAGGTGTTTTTTTCATGGCAGCTCTGACCATTGCTGGACCCCCTGGACCTCCCGGACCCCCTGGACCTCCTGGTTCTTCGAGTAACACAGCATCTGTAAGTTAAGCAGTTTCTGCCATTCATTTGGTGGCAAACTTTAATTCATTACTACAACAAAAACAACAATACACTAAAAATTGCATTAGTGATATTTACAGGTGTCTTTATTTGTTTTTCAGCTGAGAACATTTTCGACTCGTGAGACTATGATGCAGCACACTGCCAGGGATGCAGAAGGGACTCTGGCCTACGTCACCACAACAGGCAGTCTCTTCCTCAAGGTTTCCCAGGGATGGAAAGAGATCCAGGTATGGGTTGGAATACTTTTCAATATTTTGTTTAGATGTGTTTAATGTAAATGCTTATGTTCTGATTAATAATACTTAATGCTTATTAAGTCCATAAGTAGCTTAAAAATTCAATGCGTACTGGAAACTGTGTTTTCTACTGAGAAACGAGTGCTTCCAATTATTTTAGGCCACTGCTGCCTCTGACATTGGTTGCCACAGATGTGCTTTCCAAATATATCTCAAGAAACGTCACTAAATCCGCTTAAAAAACAGGGAAGTCATGTTTCTCACCGCTGCAGAACCTGCTTGACAGTCAGCACACTTTTAGGTTTTCTTCAGTCATGAAGTAAATCCATGGTAACTGTCTGTGCTTTGATTGGTGCACTGCAAACTGGAACTACTGACTGCTAATTTACCAGGAATTTAATGGTGATAATTTGACTAAAACAGGCTAACAATACAAGACGTAGCTCACCGCTAGCTAATGGACTTCCTGGTAAACGTAGTTACAAAGCTACACAAAAGATAAGAATAAGATTTTTCTTTTGCTCTTGCACAGCTGTTTCTCTACATCTCTGTCATAAAATTTGCTCAGACATCAGTGGGTCAGTATTCTCCTAATAACTGCAAAACTCTCCTGAGAATGATCAGACAGTTCTTTTCTGTTTTTAAGGGAATGGTTTCTATCATGCCTTGTAGTTCTTGCTCAGTGTGAGCCTTAACGTCTGCATGCTTCAGGCCGTGTGACTCGAGATGTTCGTGCTTGGTATTTGTAGCTTATTCTCTTGCTGTGAATGAGCTGGAAACAAGAGTATGATTCTTGCTTGACTGACTGTTGTACAGTAGTGACTGACAAAATCTCCATCTTTTATAAAAATCAAAGGCCTGAATTATTTTTTGTCTAGCTTCAATGATATATATTTTTAACAGAATGTAGTTTGAGCAAATGCCATAAGAATATATATAAAAATAACTTGCCTCTTAACCCGCCCATGGGTTCAAAGGGTTAATCCAAGACTTATTTGTAGTTGTAATAATAAACAACATAACAAACTAAATTCTTCTTGACACTTTTTTTTGTGTTACATGCATTTTAAGACTGACACGACCTCAAACAGCCCATCACATGAAATCTGCTTTCCTGTCTTGATTTGTCTGTTTTGTCCTTGCAGCTCGGCAGTCTGATCTACCTCTCCAATAACATTATTCCACAAGATGAGGTACTGGATTCTTTTTTTGGCTTTTTCTGCAGTAAAAAACATGTTATTGTGGAATTTTGTACAGCAATATTTGTCCACTTAACATCTCTTTTCAACGATTCATGTAGCCTCGAGTTGCATATCACGTAAGAGGAGACACGATGGAAAGGATACGTTCAGTTAAAGAAAGGGTGAGTGTTGACAAGACTTTGTTTTGAATTGTCTTTGGTTTAATTTGTTCAAGACTGCATGTTGGTTTGTAGGGCAGACTAACAATTCTCAGAGTGACTCAATGCTCAAGATGTTTACTCAAGGGGTTTGTAGTATCCTACAGTGGTCTAACACCAAACTGTTGCTTCCTCCCCCTCAAGCTCAACCTGGTGGCCTTGAACCAGCCCCACTCGGGGGACATGACGGGACTCGATACAGCTGACCGGATGTGTTACGAGCAGGCCAAGGCGATGGGTTTGGCTCCAAACTATCGAGCCTTCATTTCATCCCACAGGCAAGACCTGGTCCATGTCGTCTATCCTGGTTTCCGGGAAACTCTTCCAGTTACCAACCTCAGGGTGAGTCTGCTTTTACTGCTGTTTCTTCCTGTAAAACAACAGCTAAAATGTATCTAACCCAGTATGTCTCCTCTTAGGGAGACGTGATGTTTAGGAACTGGCGGTCAATCTTCAGCGGTGACGGGGGACCAATCAATGCCAGGATACCCATCTACTCCTTCGACGGCCGGGATGTTTTAGCTGACCCCTTCTGGTCTGTGATTTGCTACTTCTATGTTTGTGTCTTTGTGTCCGTTCATCCATCCATAACAGTGATATTTTCCGTCTCTCAGGCCTCAGAAGAGCATCTGGCACGGCTCCACCAGCAGGGGTCTCCGAGTGGTGGACAAACACTGCGAGACGTGGCGAGCCGACCACGTGTCCGTCACGGGCCAGTCGTCGAGCCTGACTTCAGGGCTGCTCCTGGGCCAGCAGACGCGAAGCTGTTCCAACGAATATATCGTCCTTTGCATCGAGACCCACAAAAACCTTTAAACTCTCCCTCTTATACCACTCCACCAAGGAACCCAGCATAGCCGCCGTAAAGGTGGAACACTCGGACAAGATTCGAGTGTCTAGAAAAGGACGTCGTTTTCAGCACATCTTTGGTGCTACGTGTAACATTTTGTGGCTTTTAAAACAAAGGACCAAGAGAATGCGATTATTTGTCACTCTCCCTTTTTTACGAGGAATTCGAGGACGTGACAAACTCCCGACAACATCCCAAGGCATCTTCTGGGAAGCAAGCGTGAACATGATGCCACGCTCTGGAAATGGAATCATTTTGTGGAGAAAAGGAATCGACCTTTGTGCTGTAAAGCAGTCTGAAAGATTTCGAACCTGGGGGCACATACTGTAATGTAAAATGCAACACAGAGGCCGAGGCAGGCTGCCAGTCTTCCCATACTTATTCATGACAGTAACATCTCAAATGCAATGTGGTCATGATTTATTAATGCTAAAATGATACACGCAGCACCTTCATCCAAGTTGCAACAAGACGCATCTGTGTCACTTTACAAGAACCGAGTATAAAGTGACACAGATATTTTTTTTTGTTTCCAACAGTCACCCAGGTGTGTTGAGGATAAGACGTCTCTTTTAAAAGTCTCTTTGTCCTTCAAAAGACTGAAAGTAGAGACTAAAGACGGCTGCAGGAATCTGTACTCGTCGTGAAACTTGGCAGTCCAAAGACTTTTGTGATAGAAGCCTAAAATGCTACTTTGATTATTTTGTTTACAGGTTGTCATGGAAGTTTTTAATCCATTTTTTTTTTAAATTTCAGGAGACATTTACTAAATATTTCAAAGACCAGAACTTTCCACAACTAACTCTGTCCCTCGTCCAACAAAGGGATGACTTGACAACCAGTGTTGCCACCAAAGTAATTTTTTGATGCACTGTACTTCATTTTGAAAAAAAAACAACTTTCTAATTCAACATTTTCATCCTGGAAAGTGTTGCTTGTGTTGTAGCTTTTCATACATCTTGGTGATCTCACTTCTTAGCAGCTCTTTCTCTTTAATAGGCTATTTAATTTAAATTCAATGATTTATTTATACCGCCACAGCACATAACATGAAATCAGATGATTAAATTTAAGAATGTAATTTATCGTTTGTTGTTTGTCAGATGTCTGTTTCTTCTCACTTTTTTTTGCCTATTATTTTTCTATTTTTTTGTACTTTTATTCTGGAGAACGTTGACAGCAGTCTAAATCAAACTCCGCCTAGTGTAAAGGTGCCATTGAAACGAGCAATGCAGTTTTATGTCGGGAAGAAATACTCGGAAAAAAGTCTACGGGCAAAAGTGAGAGCACATGTTTTGTATAAATATTGGTGCTCTGTTGAATAAAGATCTCTCTTTTCATAGCTTGTACTTGTTTCATTGACATTGCAATTGAAAGAAATTCATTGTTTCCTCTGGAGGACTGTTTTAATGTCCTTCAACTTGTATTTTTCTGTTTTTTCAGCACATATCTATGTTTATACAGTCTTGGCGCTCTTGTCAAGGCTTGCTTTGGGGAATAAATAAACACTACGCAACCTTTATAACACCAAATAGTGGTAAAGTTGTAGCAACTACCTACTGAACATTGATCATTTAGCAACTAGAAAAACAAAAACAACAGCAAGAACAGTGGATATTGACTTTTTGTCAACATAATGACCAACGAATATGAATCTTGTTGTTTGTCGACTAAAGTTTGCCAACAATAGCATGTTTAGTATAACCGGTTATGTGAGCATATGACGTTTTTTATTTGGTTGTCTAATATATGTACTAGTAAACTTGATTTTCATCATGTTTTACATGAAAACAGTGTTTCTAAAACCTCTCTTGGCTTTATCCCTTGCTGCAAATTCATGCTACTCAATGGCCGACACAGTGTACATAGTTACACCAGCTTATCTTTGATAAGCTAAAATTAGCGACGTAAATATACCAACTAAGCTCTTGGCTCTGCGTCTTTTCATGGTGCTGAAAGATTCTGATTTATTGTTTTCTTCATTTATAAGAAGCAAGAAATCGAAACTACTTGACATTTAAAACCTAGGCTTGGATCAGAATGTTGCTGTAAGGTTTCACTTATCACAGTTAACTTTAAGTTGTTGAATTCATAATTAACTTAAAAAGAATCCAAGGAGTAATGAAAACATGGTGTTGCAGCCGTACCAGAGCTACAGATGTAGTAATAACAGCCTACAGTGTTGTACCTTTGCAGTCATTGTACTGACTGTGATTCTGTCCCTGTCCTTCACTGCAGGTTAAAGGTTTTGCAAACAGAAAGTAAACATACAGCAGCTCTTCAAACAAGTTTTTCTTCCAAAGGTCTGGAAAAAAACAACCCTCTCTCGCATTGCACTGAGCTGAAACACAAAAGTGTAGTGGTAGTAGGTTTTCTTACTTGACTTTGGATTCTTTTTGTGATTTATTTGACCACATGGACATGGAGGCACTCCAGGTATTGCAAACATTTTTCCATTTAATACCTCTTGTGATAAAGAAATTGTATTATCTGTCTCCGTCTACCAGTAAAGTGCCTTATTGTCGTACTGTTTTTTAAAACTCACCAAATGTATTTAACTTTGACTTGAAGGTCCTGTTTGTGCTTCTCCTGACTGCAGCAGCAACTGACGGTCAGTCTTTCCATATCGGCAACTGTCCCCAGCCGTCTGTTCAAGAGGACTTCAATGTTACAAAGGTAAATGCAGCAAATCCAGTCTGATGATGTTTGGTTTGTGTATTGTTGTGTGCATCTTTCTTGAATAGTTCAGGCTATTTCGCCGAGGCAAACCAGTAGATAGTGCCGTATTTGCAGCTTCCACTCATTTGTTCACCCTCAAAAACCTTTGCTCCCTTCTTGCTCCAGTATATGGGCACCTGGTATGAAATAGAGAAGCTCCCAGCTGTGTTTGAAAAAGGAAGATGTAACCAGGCCACATACAGTCTCCTCCCTGATGGGACTGTCCGCGTTCACAATGCAGAGATTCTGTAAGGATTCCCTGCTGCTCTGCTGTCAACACTTTTATTTGGCTTGGAAAAGCTTTTATAGTTTACCCTGCAGAGGAATCAATATGTTCCTCGTAACCTTCCCTTCCTGTCTATACAGCTCTAATGGGAAGATGAACTCAATTGAAGGAGTTGCCACAGTTAAAGAATCATCTCAACCTGCTATGCTTGGCGTCAGCTTCTTTAAAGGTAAAACAGTGGTTTTAGAAAACTGAGCTTGCAAATGACACACGGAATACCTTCCACTCTACTGTTTTATACCATCTATGTCCATATCCAGGTGTTCCAGATGCTCCCTACTGGGTACTCTCCACAGATTACCAGTCATATGCTTTGGTGTACTCCTGTTCTGACTACTTTCGTCTTTTTCACGTCGACTTCGCCTGGATCCTGGCTCGCACTCGTGAGCTGCCTCAGGACGTCGTTAGCCAGCTGCACGATAAGCTGACTGCTGCTGGTGTAAACGTAAACCGCCTTATTGTCTCCAACCAGACCAGTTGTGAGGGTCGTGATCAGTAATCGGCGCTGATTACCTGCTTGAACTTCTACAGAACAGTTTGTAACAACACTTAAGACTGTATATAAAAGATGGAAGTAGCAACCCTTTTTGAAGCCTCAAGTTTGGCACTTAGCTGTCACCAAGGTGCATCTAACACTGCTTATGGTGATACGATGCCGACCTGACAACCACAAGGTAGCCCTGCTCTAAATGACACTATAATTTACAAAATAAACACCATGCTGTGTTCAAAAAGTCTTGAAACCAGTGATTGAGACCATCATTTTCTCATTGACTTCTATACAACTGGACTTTTTTTTTGCAACCAGAAGAGTTGCCCTATAAAGGATGCAAGTGTAAGGTCTCACTTGTCAGACCTGGAAAATATGTCTGTAGCAACCAATAATGTAATAATGGCCAGCAACATAATACCTGCTAATAACGTAATAACATTTTGCCAATGATGTAATGAGTTATTATGCGAATGGCTTAGCATAAAAAAAATCCTTTGAAAATGTAATAATTGCAGCTGATAATGTAATAATACATAAATACAACTGCATTTCTAGGAAATATAAGATGCTTTTGCAGTTTTTGTGCAGTTTACTCATCAAAAATAGGTCTAGTGGATGACATTGTCCTCATAATCATTCATCAAGGATATGTCCCATGTAGCTCTATCTCCTTAATTATGGCTGTAAGAGCTAATTTGAGACTTATCTGTTGTACAATTTTTTTTATTTAGAATATTGTTTATTTGCTTAGATATGTAGGTTCATAATTTCATGTCAGTGAAACAAACCGTTAAAATTAAATCTTAAATGATTTCTGTATGTGTTAATTAACATCTATGTTGCAGGTGAAATAAAAAGCCTACAAAATAAAAGCAGCAGTTTCCGGTTCAAACGGAGTCTAATTACTGGTAGCAGGTTAATTGGAACAGTTGCGTAAACGGAGAATAGTAAACAAAAAGAAAATGTTTGCATCTTGCTGGTTCATTACTTAATCCCTTAACTGTGAGAAACAAAACGTCGATTTTTAACAAAGTCGCCTGAGGTCAACGCGTTGCTTTTATTCTGAAGGAGGCACCCGGAAGTGTTGTGTGCGGATGTAGAAGACAAATGGCGACACTCAAACGAGCCGCTGTGAGTTGTACCTCCAGCAACATGTTCCTCTTGTTTCTTTGCCTTTCTTTTTCGTCCCTTCCCTTTAGTTGGTCAGCGAAGAGAAATGACAGACCGATAATTGGTGAGTTACGAACGCGTTGTTTACTTTAGCAGCAAGCTAAGCTAACTTTGACGCCTAGCCGGGCTAATGTCAACAACAACAACTACTGAAAATGGAAAATGACAACAGAAGTCACGTGAAGTGTTTAGAAGTGTTGTCTTCTTCTGCCTGAAGGTGTTCTGGCTCAGGAGGTTTTTCTACCTAAACCAAACCAAACTTCTTACATCGCTGCGTCGTATGTGAAGTTCCTGGAGTCAGCAGGAGCGAGGGTTGTACCTGTCATGTGAGTTTTTATTATCTAACCGCAAAAACTGCCATCTATGCACAAGACTCCGGCTTTATAGCTCAGTGTGTTTCAGCTAAGTCTGTATTAACTTCCCTTTTCTTCTCTCTGCAGGATTGACCAGAAACCAGAGGAGTACAAGTCCCTGTTCAACTCCATCAATGGGTAAATCAGTAATATGTATATATATAATGTATATTATAAAATATACTTAACTTAGTGATGTAATTCTACCTACAACTGCAGCTGTGCAAAGCCTAAAATCAGTTTTTGTAGGGCTGAGTTCGGATAAGTGAATGCTTTATGCTTTAATTGAAATGATCGGCTCATCATCAAGCTCTGCAGAAGCCTGATAACGATCCTGATCATTTGAATCAGGTGTGTTGGAAGAGGGAAGCATCTAAAACATGCTGGATAGGGGCCCTCGAGGACCAGGGTTGGCTACCCCTGTTTTAGATGTTTCCCTCCTCCAACACACCTGAATCAAATGATCAGCTCATCTTCAAGCTCTGCAGAAGCCTGATAACGATCCTGATCATTTGAATCAGGTGTGTTGGAAGAGGGAAACATCTAAAACATGCAGGATAGTGGCCCTCGAGGACCAGGATTGGACACCCCTGCTTTAAGCTTTACAGACTGTTTACACTATTTATATGCTACAATTTGCACTTTAGCCTCAACATTTACATAATTATTAAGCTTAAAATGCCCTTTTTGTTAACTTTCTGAGAAAGTATTTTATTATACTTTGAACTTTATAAGAATGTACTTTACTTTTTTTGCAAGGTCCTTACAGACTTTTTGTTTTGCACACATTTTACTCAGGCAGTGCCTTCAAAATGCTGTTGTATTGTAGATTTGCACTGCATTATTATGACAGTTAAGCTTCTTAGTTAAATTATAAAGCAAATATCCTGTTGCAGTGTTATTTTTTTTGAGTTTTGCGTATGCTTTAGTGGCAACAGATGCAACAACAGCAGCTACCATGAATCTCAATTTGCATGTTAGAAAAGTAAAGTCAAATAATCCCAAAAATAAACAGCCCAGGTTGAATATAGTGATTAATAATTAGAAAAAATGACACAATCCTGGAATGACAGTCACAAACTTTTGGAAGCAGAGTTTTTAAAGCAACATAGTGCGGGAACAAACTCACTTGTTAGCTCTTAGACTATAATTAATTCATATTTTAATGACTTATTCAGTATCTGAATCCGTTCATAACCTGATTTCTTTGGGGCATCAATTGCAGTAACGCATTGAGTTGACTCTAAACCAATTAAGTCCATTATCCAGTTGTATTTCAAGTAGATTTGCAGCATTAATCAATCAGTTGTCACGTATTAAATTATTTAATTTGACTATTTTGACTAATTATTTAAGTAAAAAGAGTCTAAATTCTCTGATTCCAGCTGGTTTAATGTGAAAACTGTCTAATTTTTTTTTACCTCTGTGTTTCAGTGAATGAAATATTGTGTTATAGACAAAACAAGACATTTGTGGACATCATATCGAGCTTTAGGAAACACTGATCGACATTTGTCACCATTTTCTGACCCATCAAGCAACCAGCTGATGAATCAAGAAACTAATCAACAATGAAAATAATGTTTATGTGCAGCCCTGATGCTCAGGCTGTCTACTCTTTTGTGTTTCCATTTTCATTATTTCTTTTCCAAGTCTGGCTCAGTTTCTGTGTGTCATTTCTTTGTTGACAGGATCCTTTACCCAGGCGGCGCCGTCAGCATTATCTCATCCGGCTATGAACGGGCTGCGAAGATCTTTTATGAGCTTGCCATTGAGGTAAACCTGTAAGATGTTATTAATGATGTTAAAACCTGCTGATGCTGGATTATGCTGCATAAATAATGTGATGTTCCAGGCAAACAAGAAAGGGGACTATTTTCCCGTGTGGGGCACCTGCCTTGGATTTGAACAGCTGACATATTTGACAAGTGGGAAGAGTACACTGTCGCATACCAATACAAGCGGCGTGGCCTTACCTCTGAACTTCACTGATGGTATGACTTTACACTAATTGAACTAGTGAGATGTTTATCTGGTTACTTGATATCTGAAAATCCAGGTTCAAGTCCAAGCTTGTCTTTTACAGTGAATGAAGACATTGGTGTTGTTTAGGATGCCAAAATGAAACCTTGAACTTGATCTGATTTAAGTTTTCAAGATCTTAACACCTTAACTAGAAATACACCAATCAGGCATAACATTATGACCAGCTGCTGAATATTGTGTTGGTCCCCTTATGTGCTCAAAAATGCTCTGAACCATTGGGCATGGACAAGAGGACCTCTCAGGGTGTCCTATGGGGTCTGGAACCAGGATGTTGGCACTGGATCCTTTGGGTGCTCTGGCTTGTCCAGTGGGGCCTCTGTCAATCCAACTTGTTCCACTGCATCCTGTTGATGCTTGATCAGAATGGGGTGTAGGAAGTTTGGAGGTCAAATCAACATGTTGGGCCATTGTCATGTTCCTCAACATGTTCCTGTTTGTTTAATGTTGTTTCCATGTGGTGGGGTGCATTTTCCTGCAGGGGTAGGTCAGTGACATTTGGGATTTCCATTTGCATGAGGGAGTGTGTTTGTTGTGGGACAATGTTTATTTGGATGTCTAAGTCTCATCAACATGGATGTTAAAATCCAAGGTTTTCCATCAGAACACCACATAGTACCAATGTGATCAATGTTATTCACTTCATCTGTCAGTGGTCATAATGTTGTGTCTGATTGGTGTATTTAAGCATAGTGATTGACAAAAGTGGTAAAGAAGTTAAAATATAAAGTTCAATATGAATCCACATTTTCTGCGTTAAATAAAACGTTGTCTGTGTTTTGTGGGATGTAGTTATTGCTGTATGAGAATATTATATTAAATCAGCTTCCATGTTTAGGTTGTTGCAGCATAGACTTGTTAGAGAGCAACATAACTGCATTAACACCCTTAAATATCTTGTGAAAAGGTGAATATTTGTTCGGAAAACTACTTTTTAAAAGATAATCATAATTTTCTGCCTCCTTCCCAGAAATCGAGGACAGCAGGATGTTCAAAGGCTTCCCGGCTGAACTCATGAAGGATCTGGCCTCTGAGCCGCTGACAGAAAACAGTCACCAGTGGAGTTTGGCGATGTTGGTACGCCATTCATTACTATTATGATAAGATAAATCTTCAGTCTTCAACAGTAGCAACACCATACTTTTACCTGAAAGTACTGTAACTCACTTCTATTACTGTGTTTCTTTCAGACTTACAACACGAATGAGGAGCTGCGGAAGTTTTACAAAGTTCTCTCAACAAACACAGATGGAAAAATAGAGTTTGCATCAACAGTGGAAGGTATTTATCACACAGCATTACTAGTGTAAGCTTACAGCACAATAACAAACTGTTTTAATGAGACGACTTCTTCTTCCTTACCTCTGCAGCGTATGATTATCCGATCTATGGGACGCAGTGGCATCCAGAGAAAAATGCATTTGAATGGACGAGGCCTTACATTCCACATTCTCCATCGGCTGTCAAGATGACCTTCTACATGGCCGAATTCTTTGTCAACGAAGGTACGAGCGCATCGTTATTTTGAGCTTCTTATTTCTGCAAATACCTGGTGAGGTGCGATCTGTAAATCTGGCGCTGTTTTCTCTCCTTGCAGCCAGGAAGAACTTTCACAGATTTGAATCCGAGGAGGGGGAGAGCAAAGCGCTGATATACAACTACAGTCCTGTTTACACCGGGCACAACAGCGGCTTCGAGCAAACATACTATTTCTGATGTGTGTTAGCAGAGTGCTTTTCCCATTCAACGGCTGATTGGCTGCTTTAGTCGTGACTTGAGAGTGTTTGCACATAATTTGGCTTGTTTGGTTTTGTATTTGCGGCTCTCCCCGTCTGTTCAATCTGCAACTGAACAAAGTAGTAAACTGGAAATAAAGGAGATTTATACATGCCTAAATATTGATGCAGGGCAGGATTTTAGAAAATGTCAAATCATGTTTTCTGGATGCCGTAGTGGTGTTTACAGTTGCACAATTAAATGCTGTTGCACACTTTAAAGCCTTTTTGCCTCAGAGAATTATCACCAAAGTTCAGAGTGAGGATAGCTGGAGAAAATAGTTCATTTTGTGCTTTATGAGTAAGAATATAAGCCTCAAAAGGGAGTAAATGTCAGGTTTATGTTTGCTAGATGACCAGAAATGCTAAATATTTACAAATGATGCACCAAAGTAACAGTTTTCCGTGTGTTCTGCTGCCCCCAAGTGGCCAAGAAAATCCCAATACAGCTTTAAAATTCACAAAAAACATTCCAAAAAAACACCGAAGGCTGATAAAATATCTATTTTTTTATTCTAACATTTACCTTCATGCCACAATCTGCCATTAGTCTCCGTCTATGCTTTGGATAACAAAGTTGAGCATCTTGGAAAAAGTCCTCAACCGCTGGCAAGAAAGTTTGCTGCTGCCATTGGCATTTAGAAAGTCCACTTTCAACTCGATTCAAGGACGGCAACAGGAGAACAGAAATGAATAGTCAAATGTAACTTCCAAAATGCTTTATGCACAAATAACACTCAGGTAATATTGTTTTTTCTCTGTTTTTTTTTCCTTTTTAGAATAAAATGATATTTGAATAACATTTACACATCAAGCTGACGAGACTGGGATCTCAATCACAATACTACTGGAAATGTAATTTATGCAATCCAGTAAGGAACATTCAAGATGTCAAAAATTACCATGTCGAACTGAGCTATCAGGGATAGTGCTGCAAATGACCTCTGAACATGCACTGAAGCGTAACACAAATGGCCATTCGAATGGAATTAAAAGTAATAAATAAAAAGTAGAAAATGATAAATTAAAGTTGTGCCTCGAGGATTCCATCATTTGGGGTGATAAAATAAGTTTTCTCCTTTATATACAAATAGTCTTCAGGGTATAACCTTCATCCCAACGGCGTCTTACGTTCACCCTCGTACGACGTGTTCACTGATTTAAGCTGGGAGTATTGCAGTTTCTGTAGTGGTTATAGATATTCTTCATCTACCATTTTGAGTTATTATACGGAATGATACATGCAGATTCTGTACATTTTAGCTCGACCTCGCGATGCCATTGAGCACTTTCTGAGACAATAGTTTGAAATTTCAAAATCCCTTCATGATTTCTGAGTCAATTTGCCATTAAAAGTACCTCAGTTGTTAATTTATTATCTATTTCAAGCGATAGCTTTAAGGCCAGACACTACAGGTGAACAGACATCACTGTGAAAGTTCCCCAGTTGATTACTTACATGAAGACAAATCAATCATGTATTACAAGATTTCTGACTGTTTCTCATTGAATATGCAAATTACGTAGTATTTAATTAAATATGCATCGATTTTAATAAATTATATAAACAACTAAGTGTGTGTTTTTGACATTTACTTTCCACAAGTGTGCCCAAAAGCTCCAAAATAGTTTTCACCTGCCATGTCTCGCCTTAAAACAGTCTTTAATAGTTCTCAAGGCATTATGGGAAATATGCTCATGTTCCTTGCTGAGTTGTGTGCAAATATTGATACCACCCTAAAGCCAGGAGATTGTTAGGATAGCATGAAGATAGGAAGCAGGGGGAGACAGGTAGCTTGTCAAAAGGTAAAAAAAAATATGTCTACTAGCCCCTAATGGGACTCCAGGAAATCATTTCCTGTCCAAATAAATAGTCTAGTCTTTAACCATCCCTAAAAGCACAACTTCTCCTCGTATGTTCTGCAGCTGCCCTGCTGCTGCATACAATTGGGACACACTGCTTTGTCTTAATATTGTGCCTTAAACTTTAACCGTCTCGCCCACATACATGTCACAGTCTCTAGTGTGAAATGAGCTGTCATCTGCATTCTCAGCGTGATGTGTGTGATGTATCCTCCACCGTGCAGAGGATTGTGGGTCGGAATAGCGTCGTGGCTTGCAGAGTGCTGCTAGATGTAGGAGGATATTCTGGTGTTTTTGGCCTAGTAAATCTTTCTCTAGCATACTAAATGTGGTAGCATGGGTACTGGAGTGGTTCTTGGTTTGTTAGCGTGCTAACAGTGAGTGTCAATGAGCTTTTGAAGATAAATATAGCATTAATATAGCAGCAAACAACTACAGCATCGGCCACCTCAACCTAGCGTTCGCATCATCCCAACTACGAACTTACTGTCTTATAAAGAACAGACACACTGTGGAACCTTATGTGAAGTATAATTTAAGCAAAAGACAGAGATCCCTGTGTGCACAGTTACGCTCAGGAACATTACCATTCGCCTTAGAGACAGGGAGGTTTAATGCTACTCCGGAGAAGGACAGACTTTACTCTTCAGTGACGTCCTCTGTTTATACTGACTTCTTTTGGTTGGACGACCATGAAAAATGCGAGTCATGTTTTAGAAGGGGAGCCTTTTTGATGGCAGAGTTTCTTTGCCAGGCCTGGGATAGAAGGCAACATATTTTGTTTGAGGACTGAGCAGCAGAATAATGAGTGTTTTGAATGGACTGCTGGTATATTGGTGTCTTGTAAACCCATGCGGTTTGGGCACACTTGTGTGCATGAGACGAAAATAAAGAAATCAATCAATCGCTATTTGCCATGTAAAGATACACTGGGGTAATGTTGTCCTGGTCAGAGAATGAAGTAACTGCCTGTGTGTCGTAATGAGAGCTTTCTGTTCCACGTTTTGGTAGCTGGTGTGAACTCAAATGCATGTGACGCCCTTCCTGAATTCATAAACAACAGATAGTGACCCCTCACTGTGAAAGTGACAGAGCAGTCCGGAGCATTCAGCAGAAAGACAAAGACTTTAAAAACAAAGTTATTTACCTAATTTATGTGCACTCGCTTCATTTCAGCTCACTGCGAGAGCCTCTACTGTTGTGCTGCTAGTGTTTATGACCATTCAGTGTTTTTTACAATGCTAGCGTGGACTAATGGTTGTCTTATTTTTTGTTGCCTCTTGTGTACACAGCCTTTCTGGTTGTAACTGAACCCCTAAGGTTGAGTGATTGTGGCTGACATGCCCATTTGTTTGGTGCTTTAGTGTATACAGCACCTCCAGTGTGCACAGGTGGTATCAATCTTCCTGTCTTACTCTTGGCAAAAAAGCAACCAGGCGTATTTCCCAAAATGCCAAACTATGCTGTATTGTAGTTAATAAATGCAGTCCCGCAGCTTGGAGGTTTTTCTGACAAAAGTAAGGCACAGTGACTAAAACAAGTTAATGCTTTTGAACACGTTTTGATAAAAAGCGGAGCGTCACAATAAAACTGTCTGGATGAACGATTAAGAAAACCCCATGGCATTTTTTTCTTTTTCTTTAAAACATTTTTGCCATTCTGAGTTCGGTCAGCGTCACTGAAACACATAAAAATGAAACCACGAGATAAAACCAACGTCGGGGGGGCAAACATGTATACCGAAAGAAAAAAATCTATCCGTAGTAGCTGAGTGAATGTTTGTGTGCTATTTTACATACTGTAAGAACAATAGACACAACCACAGTCCAACATGAAAAGTTCTTCACAACTTTAAAAATAGTAACATTTCCTGTATCCGCACTATTCCAGACACCCATTATGAACACTGCCAGTCAGTGTTTTTTTCCGCCAAGGGGTCTGATTTTCTTCAATATACAAGTTATGTGCTATAAGGTTGTTCCTTCTCCTCACAGCTTAAAAGTCTGTGTGAGAGCTGATGCTTTCTCTCCACTGCTTCTGAGGAGCTGGTCCATCCCGCTGAAGGAGACTGCTTCCTGTCAGTATATTCCAAAACTTCATGTCAGGTCATCAGTCTTTCTTGGCTCTCGGTAAGGGCCTTTTGGATTCCAACTCAGGGCTGAAGATGAAGAAGTGGGTGGGTAAAGATGCAGGGGTAGATCCGTCGTCTGCAGGAAAGGCAGTTTCGGATTCAGCGCGAGAAGTCCGGATGCAGGGAGAACAGAAACAGATGGGAGTTGCATATTGTGGACGCCGGTGTTGTGCTTGGGCACAGGATGGAAGGTAGGTAAGATGACCGGATGGGTTGGGGGGAAGATTTTTGGGGCAGAGGAGGAGCCCAACGAGGCCAAATCTAACCCTCGTCTTCTACTTCTTCTTCCAGAGCTTCCTCAAACACCCTCTCTGGTAGCCTGAAGCACTCCTCGAAGAAGTTCACCAAGGACTGGCTGAGGTGCTGCCTTGTGACGTCGCTGTGGATGAAGTGACCCTCGTCTGGGTAGATCTGAGGCACAAAGCAGAAGGTAAGAACATGACACACAATCTTTATAGTGAGATTTCATTAAAATCAACAGAGGAAGTTCAAGTATCACCACACACAAGGAGGTTTACTATAGGAATCGACCAATACGGGATTATTGGAGCAGATGCTGATTATTTGTAATCAGTTGTTGGCATATTGCTACTGTACATCACTTGCCAAGTGTTCCAGTAAAACAACAGGAAACTATTGCGAGGAATTATTGCTTTTTGGTCCTATTAGAATCCGACAACCTTTACATATTGGACTGTTGGTTTACAAGTAACTATCTACCATTTCCTACTTAATATGAATAACTTTCCTTGCTTCTTTGGCACATGCAAAAGCACAAGTACCGTGTGTTCTCGATATTTGGATACCGATATACATTAACAGCATGTGATAGCAGAGAACTTGTCATTCGTAACCAGGCTTATTCATTAATAAGGGTGACTAGAACTGAATATGTAAAATAGAAATAGGAGTGATTAAATTATCTCTGTTTATGTGGGATCAACGGAGATTTATCAGTTTGTCTCCTGCAGTTATGTCTGCTGTTCGTCTTTTATCTCCCACTAAGGTCCATATCATGAAGTATTATTAGTTATTGTTTTCCACACTCCGTTTCAGGGTGATCTGTGGCCGCCTTAGCCATTAGCATTGCTTTAGCCACTGTGAGAGTAGCTAATTTCCTGGTTTGTGGCAACGGCTTGCATTTTTTGTGTAGTTTTTACAGTCTCTGCTTGAGACATTTCTAAGACCACAGACAGAGAGAGGAGGCTGTATCAAACATGAAGTAGCACATTTATTTTGTCAATAATCAGTCAATAAAAATAACAATACAGATAGTTGGAAAAAATCCAAATATCAGCCACAATAATCGGCCTATCCGTAGTTTATTGTCATACGCTAAGAAAGATTCCTCATGTCTTGTGAACCCCCAGGCGGCTCGAATACCCCACAGATTCTTCAGTCACAACAGATAGCGTTTTCTCATTATCATTTTGATTACTGAACAATGTGCCTGAAGCTACTGGATGCAAAAAGGCATTTTATTTTTTGCTCTGGAAACTGCTTATCTAGTATGAGGCAGGAAAAGAAGCACAATCATGTTTTTGTGATGCTTGCAAAATAACCAAAACTAAACTCAAATAGGACTACATTGCAATTGGGATTTCAGTTATGGTTCTTTTAGGATTTTTGAAAAGTTACCAGCCCTCAAAGGGTCTTGTTTTGTCCAACCAACAGTCCAAAACCAATAAGAATTCACTGCTGAATTGATAAAGATTGTCACACCCATGGGAACAGATTTATCATGTTTATATGAACCTATTAGAGGCTAGCAGAGACACTGGGTTAATGCATGTGTGCACAGTGAGGTGTCTATTGGTCAGTAATGAGCTTTGATGAACATTCATCTGCAGCACATTGTATCGTAAATGGATTAGTCCTGGTGTTAATGCAGGATGCCCAAGGAGGTCTCATAATCTCATTATATGGAATGGAGGCATTGTGAACAGCTAATCCTCTGCCTGCTGTGGGACCACCACTGGGATCGCAAAGCTCCCAAAGGCTGTGAGAGAACCGAACCAGGGAGAGAAAGACAAGCAGGGAAATTGGATGAGCAGCGGAGTGAAAGTAAAACCGCATACCTGTAAGGTGTAGTTGGCCTTTTCACTGATGAGCTGGGCGATAAATTTGGCTGTATGCTGGAAGTGGACTTTTTCTGAAGAAAACAAAGATGCAAAAACATCAAATTAGTTTATTCTCTTTTACATATTCACTTATTTGTTCAGACACAATTCTTAACCTACCATCAGCTGTCGGATGGATGATAAGAAACTTCTTATCCGTGAACTGAGATGCTCTGTGTGCTAAATTCGCCGTCTGAAAAGCACATTGGATCAAATTATTAGTTCAGTAATTACTGCAGCTGAAATTTGAATTTTAAAAATGCAATAAAATCTTACTGTGTATGCCCTCGGATCAGGTTTGGGCAGTCCGAGATATCTCTCAGAAAAAGCAGAAGCTAGAGGGGAAATGAGGTTTCAGTTAGTATTTCCTTTTGACATGCATGAGTAGATCCTCAGTCATCCATGTCATAGTAACTTAAGTACTTAAATAGAAGGCAACTGGACGACTTTGTGGTTCTTGAAAATGTTTCACCAGCCATCCAAGAGGAGTTCTCACTTCTAATTGGCTGGTTGGGAGTTCTTGGTATCAATTATCACGCCCAACTTACTTAAAGACCAAAGGCGCAGTAAAACTGAACAAGGAGGGATGTCAAGGCTGCATTGACATCCCTCCTTGGTGGCCCTGTATGTGGCCACCTCTTCTATTTAGATAGCTGTTCCAGTTAATTACAGTCCAATCCTCAAAGGGGAGTCCTATATACTTTAGATGCAGGTGGACTGTTGAGTCTTGTCCAGTGAAGCTAACTCTCCCGTGCTGTGCATTAGGAACAGTTGTTTGGTCTCCCTTGTGTAAAGATCTGTGCACTCCTCGCTGCTTTGGACTTCATATATATCATTGCTGAGCTTGTGTTTGGGTGTTTTCATCTAAGGGATGTTGTGTTTGAAGAAAATCTTAAATTTCTCATGCACTCCGGCCACACAAGGGATGATGATGATGTAGTTGGGCGTCCTTTTATTTTCCTCCGTGTTTGATGTCTTGGTGTTTTTCCCAGATGTCTTAGCTGACTACAGAAGGCTCAGCTGGGCATAGCTACTGGTTCTCAGTGCTTTCTTTCTATGTGTATGCTCCCTTTGTTTCCTTCACTGTCTTTAGGGACATTCTCAGCCCAGTGGTGTAATGTTGTAATAACTCCCAGCTTATGCTCCAGTGGGTGGTGGGAGTCAAACAGTCGATATTGTTGCGTGTGTAGGTTTCCAGTACACTTCAATGACGGGGCTTCCATCCTTTTCAGTTTACACAACACAATCCAAAAGGAAACTTGTTTTCCCTGACATCCTCCCTCGAGAACTTGATGTTGCTATCCGTGTTCTGTAAATGCTTCTACATCTCATGTTTTGATTTTGATCCAGGTGTCATCCACATATCATAACCGGTGGCTGGGAGTTCAGTGTTCTGCTTTTTATTTCCTCTGTGTAGAGACTCTCCACAAAGAGGGGCCTTGGGGGAATCCATGGCACAGCTGAGCTTGGGTCTGTTGAAACCCTTATTGTGCTTGAAATAGGTGGTGATATATCTAATTAGAGGTGAAGTTGGTTCTGTTGTTTAAAGAGCTGTCTTTTACAGGTCGTTTTCTGCCTCAGATGTAGGTGTTCATATGAAAAGTGATGCAACATTGAATAATACCATGGTTTTATCTGGGGGCAGTTTTATTTTCTGGACTTTGTCGACAAAATTGCTAGAACTTTCAATGTAATGCGGAATATTTCCAACCAGAGGTCATAAGATGGTGGTGATTTGTCACTGCAAAGCTCCTCCTTCGCATGCCCTCAGAAGTCCATATAAGCATGGTGTGCATTTTCCATGGTAAAGACAGTAATATGGGGAAACGGTCAATGGCTTTGACCTTTTCCAGTTGTTGAAGGTACTTCAGGACCCCTTTATTGTAGGTGCGTACTGTGGGATCTCACATTAGAGCCTTGTAGGTGGTATTGTCAGTTAGTATTGTAGTTACTTTGGTATGATAATTGGCTGGTAGGCAACTGAAACTACCAATCTATGAGGTGGATAGCAACATCAAGTTCACAAGGGAGGATGTCAGACTAAACAAATTGCCATTTTTGGACTGAGGAGGTTAGAAGCCCCACCATTGAAGTTTAGTCGAAACTTGCACACAGAGACCAATACCTACTCTTCGACTCCCACCACGCACTGGAGCATAAGGTAGAGGTTATCAGAACCAAACACCACCAGCTCGAGAATGTCCCTACCAAGACGGAGGCAATAGAAAGGAGCAGACATATTAAGAAACTCTTAAAACACGTAGCTATCCCCACTAGGCCTTTATTAAGTCGGCAAAGATCTCTGGAAGAAACAAAACAACATGAAACAGAGCAAGAAGAACATTCCAAACAGGATTGAAATCCTTGATATTGCTGGGACATCTAAGAAACTTTTCTCCAAACACAATATACTGGTGGTACTGGTTCACGATGAGTAGAAAACACCAAAACACAAGTTGGGCAATGTTGTATATGGAGTACAATACAGCAAGGAGTGCACAGACCTATAGATGAAGGAGACTAAACAACCACTCCACAATTGCATGGCTCAATACAGGAAACTCAGCTTCCTAGGCAAAGATTTAGCAGTTAACCTGCATCTGAAAGGGAAGGGATGCTTGTAGAGGACAGAGAATGGTTTGAGAGAAGAGGGAAGGAAGCCATTTATGTTGAACTGGAACAGCCATTACTGCACAAGGAAGGTGGCCGACCGCACCACTTATCAGCCACATACAATCCAGCCTTCCCTGTTCAATTTCACCCTGAGCCATGTGAGTTGGAGGTGATAATAAATACCAGGAATGCTGCACCAGTCAGTTAGGACTGCAGAAGTTTCACGGATGAGAGGCGAAAAATCTTCTAGCACTAAAAAAGAAGTCCACTTGCCTTCTACTGAAGCACTTAGGATTTGCTTTGACATCAAAATCAAATAAAAATGTCCTATTAATACTAAGACTGATGCTCCATTTCTGTCGTGTTCCGGCCATTTTTTAGGGTTTGTCTTCCCATTATTCAAATATATTCAGCCATCTACATATTCCTTAGTTTCCAAGCAGTTGCAGACTGTCTTCATTTGCAATTCCAAACTTACACAGTGTCATGGCTTGTCTCTCACCCCCTCCGGCAAAGCGAGAGAAATCAAATAGATGGGAAATCAGTCACACCGCAACGCCCGGCTCCTCCTTAATTTGCAGTTTCCTTACTCGGAGCGCCTTCAGCTACAGCGGCACCGTCTCTCCTTCTCTGTGTCTCTCTCCCGATACACGGCAAATTCTACATTTCACACATTTTTATTCCTTTGGTAGCTGAGGTGAGGGTGGTGTAGTTAGCTTTGTCTGGCGCCGCTAGGATTGGGTTCTGGCCGTATCGGCGCCATCACGCTGATAAGATTCCTTTCTCTCCTCACATAGCGTACATACATGTGTAGCACAGTGGGGGAAAGTAATCCTCGCTGCAGGGGGAAAGGTGCTAGATTTGGAGTATGTCTTTCTTTTCCCCTTTTGACAGCACTACCTGAGCCGGGATGATTATGCAGAGATACTGAATTTGTTTACTACACAGAGCGTAGCCTGTAGCCTTTTTGCATTTGAGTGTATGTGTTTGTTTTTTTTTCAAATCACCGCAAACAACACGACACAGCTTACCGTATAATTCAAAATCAGTGATGGGTGAGAGGACGGCGCCGCATTTTACGGGAGAATTCTCAACGCTGACCAACAGGCTGGTCACATAGCCTCCGTACACCTGAGGTACAACAAATGCATGTTATCACAGAGCAAACAAGCAGCGGTGTAAATACTGAGAGCGTAAAATAGCATATTGCAACCTCTTTGCTCCCGAGTCCCTGTAATATAATGAGTCTTGCAGCACACATTGAGACTATTCTTACCTTCCCAAAAGCTCCCACTCTGGTTTTATCAACATACGGCTCCTTAAGCATGAAGCTGTAAAAGATAAACATTGGTTCTTGGTTAGGAAAAACATTCATATTTGGACTCACAATAGCAACTGCAGCTGATAGAATGTGAAGGTATGTCATGTAGTGTTTGTTGCACCGTGTTTTGAGGGAATGTGCTCTGATGCCTGTGCGCTTTTTGCTTTGTTTGGCTTAAAGTTGCTAAAATCGCCGAAATCCGATGGAGAAAGGGAAAGAGAAAGACAAGGAATCCTACAGGGAGACGCTGAATTGCAATGCCAAGCAACAGCATTGATACATATGATGTAGCAGCCCGAGACTACACTACACACCCTGATACAGTACCGTCACTCACATACCTAGTTCTAAGACTAAATGCTTACATTTAGTGTGAGGTTAATAGTCACAAATCCTTAAGTCCTGAAAAGTTTAGCAGCGGCTGATCTGCTCATTCACAAGCTGACAAACTGATTGAAATCACGCAGAACTTTCAGAAACATTCTACAAACTTAATTATCGAGTCAAACACAGTGGGTTCCAGGGATTTGTAACTTTTAAACTCATGCAATCTGTTTGCATTCACTCCCAAAAAGAGATGGTTTACAACATCTTCGGTCTGCCAACTCATATAGATCTACGTTGTTTATCTTAATGTGTCCAAAAACTGTTTCTTGGCATGGAGATCCAGTTTCTTTGCTACGATCCCTCCTCATTCTGGCTCCTCTCCTCCATCAGAGTTGACTGATTTAACCAGTTTATAATAGGGCTGAATGATTTAGGGAAAATATCTAATTGCCATTTTTCTGCCAGTTATTTCTTAAAGTCAAGCTTCAGTTCAGTTTGTACTGTGTAACAGATTTAAAATAAAACATGTCTGCACGAGATATCATTAAACAAGTATGACGGCATTAATTTGTAAAACCATTGACCGAAGTTTAAACCCTGACTCTGGTGAGCTGGAAAATGTACAATGTAGCTAATAAATAATAAAGCTGGGTTTATGGCAGTCAAGCCACAGTATGTATGACTGACCCACTTAATGTACACTGAGAAAACTGAAGTACACCTTTATAATTTATGAGCCACAAGTCTTAAATACTGAATTACAGAGTTTGTGATTTGCTAACTACATTATTTTAAATTGAGATTTCGCTTTAGTAGGCTCGGGTAACAAGGCACACTCCTCACATGGTGGCGCCGCTGCACCAACATGCAACACGCTTTGATGTCAGCTTCATGTTTTTTATATAAAGATATTTTTTAACAAGGAACTTTCATCATAATATTAGAGATTCACTCATCTGGAGGCACCGCTGTTGTTCATTAGTTGTGCAGTAATCCCAGTTTTTGAATTCTCCAACACCAACAGCTTGTCATTTTTTTTAGCAAAGCCAACATTGATGTAATAGTAAGTAATGAGAGGAGGTGTTTGCATGGCATATTTTGATTTGTTCAATGGATTTTAAATTTCAAATTACTTGTTTTAAACAGAAAAATACACACCGATCAGGATGTTTAAATCGAAGGTTTTCCATCAGAACATCACATAGTACCAATATGATCAATGTTATTCACTTCACCTGTCATTGGTTTTAATGTTATGGCTGATCAGTGTATGTGCAAATGAGTCAATAGACACTGTCTAATATTTCAATCCTGAAATCCAAATTGACATCTTAAAACCTGAAACTTCACTGATTAAACTTCAAAAAGTGATGCTGTTTTTTCACAGAATCACCCACTCACTCGAGCGCCTCCTTCTGATCCTGCTCCTCGTACACGCCCAGCTTCTTCTGGATCCGGTGCAGCAGGTTGGTTCCCTGGAAGCCGCTGCCTCGGCCGTCGCAGCGCACCACGATGGCGCCGAAGCTGCTCACCAGAACCGTGGCCCAGTCCATGTGGAACTTCTCCGACACCATCTGACCACCAGGTGTCCCATCGCTGCACCACAGACAAGCAGGTTAGTGTGATCAAGGCTCCTAAACGTAATGCTCATTACGTCCATCATAATAGAAGCTTATAGGATATGAACTGTGAACTTTATCCTTTACTTTACCAGAAGCTAGTATACAGGGAAATACAAGAAAGCAGCATTATAGAAAGAGAGAATAATTATGGGAAGCTTACCACACAGAAAACCTTCAAAATCAATGAGACTTATCTTTTTTTTAAGTGTAATTGCAGATATTCTAAATTTGCATTTGTTAGATATCAATTAGATTCAAACTAATAGGAGGTTAAACTGAAAGTAGAAAGACCAATCTCAATAAAACCTTAAGCTGCCAAGTTATTCCTACTAAAAGTAATGTGGGTTTACAGCAAATTATGGTTGCATTTTTTTCTAGAAACACGCCAGCAGGAGCGACATTCTTAAACGCCTTGGTTCGAGCTGTGAAGCAAAACAGTCTGAGGCCCGAGGATAGAAATGCTAATGCAAGAGCGGGGTGGAGAGGAGGTTAAGTTTCCCTGTTCCCAGTGTAATTATTATCCAGCTGGAGTAGAGGACAAAGCAGCGCAGCTCCGAGTGAGATTAATATGCCTGATTAAAACTCTACTCAGGAAGTTTCTATTGATAAGGATGGACATGTCCTCCTCTAGCTCGGGAGTGAAGCATGGACATGAGTCAGCAGCGCTAATGGACGCCAACTTTTTTGTCTTCTGTGTGCGAAGCAGTGTGCTGATACATACACAAGCAGGAGCAGCGGGTAGTGGGCCGTGTCCGCGAAGCCGGCGGGCTTCAGGATTTGCAGCGACAAGGCTGTAACACAGAGGTAACGCACAATAAGTTCACTGTCACTAGGAAACAAAGATAGTATATTTGTTATAACCCCAAACTGGGCCACATAATGCATCAAAAATCGAAGTATAGATTGCCTGACATGCCTTAATGCCATTTAACTGCTACATGCGGGTGACAAATTAACGGAAAAAACAAGCGTCTCAGTAAGGTGTTGTGCCACAAGAACAACTTCAGTACTCCTTGGCATTGATTCCTTACAGTCTCTGGAGAGCTGCTGGAGTGAGAAACACAATTCTTCCAAGAGATATTCCCTCATTTGACGTTTTGACAAGTGTCTATGATGTCAGGCCAGAATCTGGTGACTGCAAGGACCATAGCATATGATTTGCATCATTTTCATCAAACTATTCACTGACCCCTCGTGTGCTATAGATGGCATCCAGGAAGACACCACTCCCACTAGGATAGAAATGTTTCATCACGAAGAACAACTTCTGTATGGGTTTGCAGTGACCTTTACCATTTAAATGCTTATTATTAGATCTACTTTCACATTTTTGTACTTTTCTAATTCTCTGCTTTACTGTAAATACCAGCAGTGTTGCACCTTATTGTAAATATCAACTATTTTTGCACCTTTTTTTTGTAAATACTAGCATTTTTGGCAACTTATTTCTATTTCTTCGACCAGCACGATTTGAGTGTTAATTGCATGTTCTTTTATATTGTTTCCTTATCTGTCTTCAGAGTAACTTGTGTCAGCTACTGGATACCTTGAATTCCCCCAAGAAGATGAACCACCCAACCAACCAGCCAACCAATCAACCAATCAACCAGTCAACTATCCATCCAACCATCCCTCCATCTGGACCCAAACCATGCCTGCAAAATGCCCCATGTTTTTCCTGTAATTTGTCACTCATCTGTCCATAACATTGTTTGTATTTAATAAAGATGACGATGACAACTACTCTCTGTTTGAACTTCAGTTAATAAGTTTGACAAATTGTAGAAAAGTATCACCTAACTATGATGGACTGAAAAATCTCCTCTTCACTGGTTTAGATCATCTACTGCCTTTGTAAGAGTATGTAGACTTGAAAGCTTTTTTTTAAAGTTGGTGTTTAAGTGCCTAAAACCCAGTTATCATACAGTGGCTGAGTGTTTGTCATTGTGAAACATACTGTAGTCGTCCATGTTGATCTCCTTGTACTCCACTGTGGGCATCTGCATGGAGTCCAGAGTCTGCTGCAGGTTCTCATTGCCCTCCAGTTTATAGACTTCTGCAATACCTGTGGACAGCAAGAGATAAAACCAATCAGATTACAGTTTATAGAGCTTATACTGTTGATATCTGGGCAGGAATACAGTCACAGAAACATTGCCATATAAAGATATAAGGTGATTATGATACCTGGCATCAAATAAATGCTACAGCAAACATACATGAACTATAAACCTCTCAACAAATCAATTGATGTGCTTTTATTTCCATGTGAATGAAGACATGTTAAATCCGTAGAGGACAGTTAATCACATGAAAATAGATTCAATATAGATGTGATATTATGTACTGCGGCTGTATTGATTTAGAGTTTATTTTAAATGTATGTTCCCAAGACATCATGTAGCTGTTCTGATAATAAGTATGTTCTCCTGGTTACACGCTATATTAAGTTCTGATATCAGAGGAGGAACTCTAACTAATGCAAACCAGAAAATAAAACAGACGTTACTGCAGCTGAAACTGTGACCTGGATTCTCTCTTTAAGCAAACTCTTTTTCCTCGAGAGCTCGTCCTGAAAACAGAACAAGCCGTACTGAATTCAGCAGCTACAGCCTGGTTTGTCCGACGTTCGCTTATCACCCTCGGTTGAAGCCAAAGAGGCTGCAGCGGACATCAGGGGAGGTTTGTTCGAACGGCCAAAATGCAGCAACCAGGAGGGAATTGAAACAAAAAGGCTGCAACAGCTGCATCGTGCTCGCGAGTTCAGATAAAACTGGGCAGACTGCTGGTGGGAAACTTCAATTAAAACTTCTGAAAGGACGGAGAAGAATAGAAGAGGCTCCGTCTGGACTGTGGACTGGAGCTGGGCACAGTAATCAGTGTTTCTGTACATATACATCGACTAATTCTGATATGACCTTGTTGTTATCAGTCCTCACTTGTGAGCTGCAGCCACATTGAAGGACAAACTGAATGGACTACCATGAAATATTATATAAAGGCATTAATATTCTCCTGTTCATGTTCCATTAAATTTTCATATATGAACTTATGTTGAATATTTTTGCATAAAACTCTGTGCAACAACAATTTTCCTACATGTGTACTAGAATCTGTGCAATATTAGTACTTCTCCATCAGTACTTTTTACTCATTAGGAATCTGTGCAACGTTGTTATTGCCATCCAGAGGAATTTAAACAGTGTGAATTATTGCTTATGTATATTTTTGGTTTAGTTATTCCTCAAATGTTTGCACCATCCCCTTTGCTGCTGTAATAATGCAAAATTCTCTACTCTGGGATCAATAAAGGCTTGTGGTATATTTATAACATAATATTTAAAAACTAGTGACATCCCACTAAAAGTGAACACAGTAAACATCATACCTGCACAGTAACTGCATTTAAAATATTGCATTTGAGCATACTACAATGTAGAGTTGTAACACCTAATTGATTGTTTGATTTGAGGTATTTCTTTTAAAAAGTCTGAATTCTTTCATCTAATTTCATAAATTTGAATAGTTTCTGGTTTATTTTCATCTTGCGTGACAGTAAACTGAATATATTTGGGTTGTGGGAAACAAAAAATGGACATTTTGCACCATTTCCTGACATCTTGCACTATTTACTGATCATTTTGTACCATTTTTTGGACATTTTGCACCATTTTCTTACATTTTGCACCATTTTTGGCATTTTGCACCATTTACTGACATCTTGCATCATTAGCTGACATTTTGCACCATTTATCAGCACCATTTACTGATATTTTGCACGATTTTCTTACATTTTGCACCATTTGCTAATGATGCAAGATGTCAATCTTGCATCATTAGCTGACATTTTGCACCATTTTCTAACATTTTTGCACCATTTTCTGACATTTTGCACCATTTTCTGACATCCTGTTGACGAAACAACTAACTGATTAATCAAGAAAATAATCTACCGACCAAGTAAATGCATTGTTTAACTGGGATGCCACTTTGCGTACTCCATCGGCATCAGTCAAACCTTTTAAATGCAGTAAACTCACTCGTTTTGCAGGTGAACATTTGGGAAACACTCCTGCAGTGCATTACATGTAATAATCTATAATAATAACATTTAATTGCTGCATTTACAGACTTTGTTGGGGCAGGGAGCTCATATTGCATGAAGATAACTACGACTGGTGCACACACACACCGTCATAATCAAATGACAGTATGCTGATATTGCTGTTGGGCAGGTCGTAATGTAATGAGGACATCCATTGTGAGGAGTAATGTGATTACTGCCGTCCTGCCAGACTTGGCTTGTAGACAAACAGTGACTCAGTGCACAGGTGGTCACTGTGCACCGCAAACACTTCTCCCGCCTTTTGACAAGGTCATTTTAGATGTAGCCATTATGCTGCTGCGCACAAGGTCACTTGTAATGTCTTTAACATAATTCAGAGGCTTGTAAATGCAAATGTGGCGGAAATACTCACTCTCTGTGTCTTGCGTCTCGCTCTCTGGCTCTCTCTGCGTCTTGTAAACGGCCACGAATGGGATATTCGGTCCTGAAGAGAAAAAAAAAAGTGTGTATTTTTATATTAAACAATGACACATGGAGGCTTTGTTTTACTAGAAAGTGGTTTCAACTCAAAGAGAGCAGTAAAAGAGAAACGTTCAGCTTAGATTTCAGTCTATGAAGTTGTGACACTGCAGGTAGATTGCTATATTTAGTTTGTGGAAAGAGAAAATTGATGCAAGTCTCCTCCACCGCCAGATCTTTTGTTCGCCAGACAAAGAGCCAGTTCTTTGCTTATTCGATTTATGTAATGCAATAGTCGAAATAGCTTTTTTTTTTCCATATCTGGGCCACAAACAGAAGCAAAGCCTTAAAACCCCAGAACGGAGGGAGGAGGGTAGTGATTGATGCACTTAGCAGATTGAGGACACGGTACAGGAACAGTGCGGTTGCATTTCGGTGGACCATCCCTCTCCATCTCCTCCTGCTAATGCTATCATAACCTCATCACTGGAGATCACACTCGGGCTGCGAAGGAGAGAACTGGATTACAGAGATACGAGGAGCAAGATCATCGGCTGCCAGTGATTTTCTGGGGTCAGTGGAGACGGTTTGGTAACGCTGCGGCCGTCTTTCGTCTGATCTGAGGTGACTGACGTGAAAGCGTGATTAAATATTGACGCTACAGGCTTCAAGTCAGACCGGAATCACATTTTTTTTGCGGCAGGGTGACAACGGTGTGATGACATTCTGATATTTCTCTGATCCTGAGGAGTGACTCGTCTGCTCTCTCTCTATTTTCATGCCCGGCGCAGCGCATGTGGATCAAAGGTGGAAGGAGAAGTGCAACGAAGTGGGAGTTCCCTTTTTGTCTTCTTTTGACACTTTGATGAGTGAATGCATGAAAGCACTGCCTCTATTTATAGCACAGTGTCACTTTTCGCAAAGGCGACTCTACCAGGAAATGCACATAAAATACCTGACAGAAATATGACATTTGCAATAACTTTAAACTACAAGACTAGTAATGGAAAGAATTTAAGCATATTTACTAATTACTGTACTTCAGTGTAACAATTAGGTGCTTTTTATCATATTTATATGCCCATGCATTTCAATAGAAAGATTCCAATACAGTTATTTAGCAGCTACAGTTAGTAATTACCTTGCAGATTAAGATTTTACACACAAAATATGATGCATTATTAAAGATTCAACTATCTAACAGTGAATGACACACTTAAAATGAACTCCACCTCAACTAAATATAATATTAATGTGCTGCTAACATGTTACTGCATCAGTAACAATGAGCCTACAGTGTGCTGCTAGGGGCCGTTACCTAAGTTTAATTACATTTATTACTTTAAGTGCAATGTGTTGTTAATATGTTTACATAAGTGAACTTTTAATGAGCATTTAAGGACTCAGGATCAGAACTCTTACAATTTACATTACATTGACATGAGAAAAACTACAGTGGAACTACTGCAACAGCAAAACGTGCATTTCAGTAACCCTGTGCTTGAGATTAAAGAGCCCATATCATGCACATTTAAATGTTATAATTTTATTTTGGGGGGGTTAGTTTAATATGTTTACATGCTTTAATGTTCAGAAAACACACTATTTCTCTAATACTGTACATTGCAGGAGCTGCTTTTCTCAAGCTCTGTATGAAACACTCAGTTTTAGCTCCTGTTTCTGTTTTGAAAAGCCCGGTCTGCTCTGATTGGTCACCTGACCTGGCGAAAGCAAGGTAATTATAGTTATGTTTCTAAGCATAAACTGAGGCATAAGCCTACCTGAAGCGGCTCTAGCAAGTAAATAGTGTGTGAGAAAGCAACCCGTTCTGTATTTTGAGGGCTAAACTCGCCTCTAAGCAGGTGTTATGCAAATGTGTTCCATGGTGATGTCGATACGTAACAGCAGAAATGCCTGGACTCCAAATGAAGCGTTTCAGGCAGGTTAGGAGAAGTGTTTGAGATGTAAGGTTGCAGACCTTTTACATGCTCAAAAAAAACTATAACACACTAAAGAGAAGTCGAAAACCCCCAAAGTATAATATGGGCTCTTTAACGCGCAATTACACACTTTTACCTACAGCAGAAAACAACTTAATTATTTAAATCATGACACTTATCTCAAGACAGCAGCTTCTTATTTAAGGCAAAATTATTTGCAACAAACCTCTGTGTTCCCACACAGATCAAATTGCTCAGCTAAAACCTAAAGATTAAGTATTAAATCTTAAAACCTACTTGAAGTGGCAAAAACTGGCCATTTACAAAAGGGCTGACTCGTCACTACACCACTCTGATTTGTCGCTGACCATTGTTAAGTTTCTGTGCTGTTATAAAAGCAGCAGGTGTGCTTGAATGCACCATCTTTGACTCTGCATGTGTGTTCATAAGGCGAGTAACAGAGGGCTGAAGGCTACCTTGGCACTTGAGCAGGAAGTAGCTCATGTTGTGGCTGAAGGAGCCGCTGATGTAGCCACAGCTGTCGGACAGGGCGCAGGACAGGCAGCGGCGGTTGAACGAACCAAATGTGTCGGCACTACGGGAACAAAGAAAACATTTTGCTGATTTTTTTTCATCTAAACAAGCAAAATAAACACTTTACCCACCATCAAAACCAACAACTACAGCTAAGATTAGAACAAATGTTACCTGTACAGATGCCTTCGCTTCGGACCATCTTCAGTGCTCAAGAAATATCTGTCAACATAAAAAAGAGCAATGAATGAAGTAACAGCAGATTGCAGCTGCCCTATATTACACACGTTGATGCTTATCTGCACACAAAAACAAACAGGAGCTTTTTTTGGTCACCTGTCAGCTTGGAGAGACGACAACAAAAGCACCTGGAACACACAAACCCTACCTCAGCTACTCGCTAGAATAGATGCTTCATAAATGAATGATGGGGGTATTAGAAAAAAATGGAGGGTTGGATCCTTTTAGAACCAAAGTAGGTCAAATCGTACCCCCTCAGGAAGCAAGTTTTTAGGTGAGACTTTTTCAAAAACTCTTGGAATAAAAGAATCACCGTGTGTCTATATCCAGCATGTTTATATATATAAGTGTGTGTGTGTGTGTGTGTGTGTGTACATGTGAAGTCATGTTAGTCAGATCCTGCAAATGTAGGAGTGAAAATATCTGGGAGTAATGGGAGTGAGTCACACTCGGCTTTCACACCCTGAATATTTAGGGCAGTTTATGGTGGGGGACTTTATGAGCCAAGACAATGGACGGTTATAGTAGCTGTATGAGGATTTAGTGCTAGAAAGTAGTTGTGCATCATATTCAGTAGTAGGGATCGACCAGTATGGGTTTTTCAAGGCCGATACAGATTACTGGTGAACAAGATAACTGACATTTGGAGCCGATATAAATTAAATGTAATGTTTTAACAGCATGTGATGGCAGAGAACCTGTCATTCATAACTAGGCTTCTCCCTTAATAAGACTGACTATGACTGAATATTTAAATTAGAAATAGGAGTGATTAAATTAGGACGATCTCCTCTGTTTATGTGGGATCGACTGAGTTCTCTATTTTCTTAATCTTTCACTGTTGTATCACTTTTATTGTCCGCTAAGGTCCACATCTTGAAGCACTGATAATTATTGTTTTCCAGACTCTGTTCCAGGTTAATCTGTGGCTGCCTTCTAACTTAGCTGCTAGCCGTTAGCGTAGCCTTAGGCACTGTGAGAGCAGTTAATTTCCTGGTTTGTGTTTCTTGTTCAGTTTTTGCTGCTTTGGAGGCATTTTTGACACCACAGACAGTGAGAGGAGGCTACATCAGACATAAAGTAGAGCTTTTAATTCATCAATAATCGGCCAATAAAAATACAGATACCGATAATTGGAAAAATGCCAAATATCGGCCATTATACTCAGCCAGGCTGATATCTATCTATAGGTCTATCCATATTCAATATACATCATTACAATAAATGTAAAATGGTGATTTCGGTGCTGGAACATTGAAATTATGGGCCTTTCTCTGTCCATGGTGCTGAAATGTTCAACTGCTTCTTCTGTTTAGCAAAACCAAAGATGTGTTTTTTCTTTGCTAGCCAACCAGGACATGCAAATTTGAGTTTTTCGCACCACATTTTTGGGATAAAACAAAGTCTCGCCTTCATATTCCTTAATTACCAACTCATGTATGTTTACCTTAAATGACAAGGCACGCTATGACAGCGACTTCTGCAAAGTTCAGTATGTTTAGCCGCAATGAGAGTAAATATAAACGGGTAGTAAACAGCTACAAAATTGTGTTATGCAGGTTTTTTTTTTTTTGGTATGACTTGGTGGATGTTGCAGGTGGTTTGTGCATACTCACATCAGCTGGCTGTCCTCATTGTAGGCCAGGACCTGAGTTACATCCCAGTCTCCAGATGTGATGGACTGCAGCGTGTCTGTACTGGTGTTGGGCTTTGAGTGTAGAGAAGTAAACAAGGGAAAGATAGAAGAGAAAAATGCCATTTTATAACGAAAAGTGTAGAATTTCTTTATTGTCATGGCACAAGAGTTCCATTCTCTTATGACTCTGGGGTAGAGGCTGTTTTTCAGTCTGTTTGTGATTTGATGGACCTGAAGCGTCTACCTGAGGGTAGCAGGTCAAACTAAAAGCTTAATATGCAGATTTTGTTGCATGAAATGTGTTTGAACAGTGTGTTTGTATTACTTAAGGAGAATTATGTCCCTGAAATCTAAAAATATGACTAATTTTCCTCTAAAAACAATCAAAATATTTCAGTTTCTGCCTATTAAAACTCTTATTTAGAAAATGATGATGACTAAAATAGTGGTACAATCAATTAGATCCAAACTTAAGCATGATTTCTCAGTAACAACTTGAAAAAAGTGTTCTATAAGTCCTTTATGTTTCGTGTTATGAATGCAAATACTGTACATAAATGTCCTCTCACCTGGGAAATGGACATGGAGATGTGGAAGAATTTGCCTCGGCCTCCTTGAGGAATGGCTCGCGTGAAGAACAGCTTCAGCCCGTCTTTGGAGAACAGAGGCTTCTCATTCTGAGGAAACAAAGAGGATTGTTCTAATCAAGACGTGAAAACAGACTCATACGTGAAAGTTCCCCCGCTACAAAAGACAACGCAGAAAAACCTGCAACACTGCCATGTTAAATCTAAGACTTGAATCTAATCGTGGTGCAACACTGAGCTTTAATGCCTGAGAACAAAGCGTGTAAACAGGGATTTTAATTAAACAGCATCGCAGAGGAAACCACCGGTACGAACACCTCGATGTTTTAATCAGGCAGTCCAAATATAACCAGCAGACGTGCTCACCTGCCTGTGAAGCCACCCTTCACTTTCATCCTCGTGTTTCTGCAAAGACAGTTTGACAGGCTTCAGTTGGCACATGGAAGCAGCCTTTTTTCTACACGAAGCGCTTGTAACGTAGAAGTGTGAATCGTACCTTGGTGCAGACTCCCGTTGTGGCCTCGCACAGCGTCAGTATGGAGATGTTCTGCGCTCTGTTCAGCCAGTTGATGGCCAGTTTGGTGGTGGTGGCCCACTTCACCATGGTCACGTAGTACTCGCTGACAAACACAGAGAGCAAATCCAACATTTAACTCGACTGGGTCATCAGCAGCAGCAGCAGCAGCGGGATCATCATCATGAGCGACTGCACGATCCTGTCCAAATGTTTCCGTTTTATAAATTGCAGATTATGCTGGAATTTTAAAAAGGGATGAAACATTAATGATGTCAAGCGGTGAAATTAAGGCATTACAGCAGCATACAAAGAGGCACAGCAGGCCGGATAAAAATTGGGCACGGACCAAATTGAGGCATTAAGCTTAATAGAACCAAACACGGGGCCATATCAAATAAAAATACATCACAGGAGAAGGAAAATTTAGAATACCAGTGCAGAAAAAACCAAAGAAAAGAGCAAAGGAATATAAACTACTGAACATTATGCAATATAAATACACTGATCAGACAAAACATTATGACCACCTGCCTAAGACTGTGCTGGTCCCCCTTATGTGCTCAAAAATGCTCTGAACCATTGGGCATGGACAAGAGGACCTCTCAGGGTGTCCTATGGGGTCTGGAACCAGGACGTTGGCACTGGATCCTTTGGCTACTCTAGCTTGTGCAGTGGAGCCTCTGTCAATCAAACTTGTTCCACTGTATCCTGTTGATGCTTGATCAGAATGGGCTGTAGGAAGTTTGGAGGTCAAATCAACATGTTGGGTCATTGTCATGTTCCTCAACATGTTCCTGATTGTTTGATGTTGTTTCCATGTTGTGGGGTGCATTTTCCTGCAGGGGTAGTCCAGTGACATTTGGGTTTTCCATTTACATGAGGGAGTGCGTTTGTTGTGGGACAATGTCTATTTGGGTGTCTAAGTCTCATCAACATGGATGTTAAAATCCAAGGTTTTCCATCAGAACAGCACATAGTACCAATATGATCAATGATATTCACTTCACCTGTCAGTGGTCACAATGTTGTGACTGATCGGTGTATAGGAACCTACTTAACATGAGAAAAATAATATATATGAACATTTGCACTTATTTACACGCATGAAATTTGATGAATATAAGCAAAATATGCAGTTATGTGCAAAATAACTGAACAATCAAACTATTTTTCAATAAAGGTGGACTAATGACACATACGTTTTGCACATGAAAACACAATCAAATCAATAAGAACTTTGCACCAGGGGCTCCAGATTAGATGCTAATGACTAAAACCTCCCTAAGAAGCAACAGGTTTTATTTAAATGAAGTTCTTGTTGCTGCTGAGGTGTGTGAGCGTCATGCTGAGATCTAAAGAAGCCTGTAAGGCCTTTAGAAAAACAGCTGTGGGTGCCTTTGAGTCATGCAAAATCATTAAATCATTGATCTGTATCGAACGCCATCTACAAGTGGCTGGTTTCCCCTTCATAAATCCAGCCCAAGAGCAGACCATCTATGCAAAGAAAGTCTCCAAAAACCCCAGAATTTCATTACAGACCTGCAGGCTACTTTTGCAACTGCTGGCGTCAAAGTGCTGCAATCACACAGAGATTGCACAGATTTCAGCTGCATGGGAGGTGAGCCAGAAAGAGGAAAAAAGGCCTTGGCCGTCCAAAAGGAACATTAGAGCAAAACTACAGTTTGCCAGCGAGCAAACAGGCAAAGAGCAGGCCTTTTGGCGTGAAGCGCTCTGGACACACTGATCAAACATGGAGTTGTTTGGCCACAGTAATGGAGGATGTGTCTGGCAGCTTTACAGGAGAAGAACCTCATACAAACTGAGAAGCACGGCTGTGGAAAGTTTATAGTTTTTTAGCTGCTTTGCTGGCTCAGGGGCTGCGTACAAGTAAATTTACTTAAGTACTGCACTTCAGTGTAATTGTTGGGTACTTTACTGCCCCTTTTATCGTATTCATATTCCATTACATTCATTTAGCGGCTATAGTCCATTTTGAGATTAAGGTATTTCACACGAAACGGATGATCTGCATTGTTAAAGGTTCAACTCTCTACCAGTGAATGAAGCACTTAAAATGAAGTCAGCTGGCAGTCATCGAGTCCACTACGAGTTGTGCGTCACATCAGAGAGTGCTTGAAGATAATGTGAGGCCATCTGTTCGGAAAGCTGAAGTTGAACCGGGAGCGGATCTTTTAACAACATAATGATCCGAAGCACGCTAACAAGTCCACCAAGAAGCAGCTCGAAAAGAAGAGGTGGAACAGCCTCGTGACAGCCGTTTAAACAGACAGTACAGGCAAGAAAGCCCTCAGATATGAGGCAACTCTATTTGCATGAAAGCTGATGTCAGAAACTGCTGGACAATTACACAAAACAAGAAGTTATTTCTGCTGAAGGGGGCAAAAGTAGCTCATGATGCTAAGGGGGTGTAGCTGCTTTTTCTACTGGACAATATTGTTTGTCCACATATGTCAACAAAAGCAGTCAGTTTTTCGTAAAATGAAGTTATATCTTCACATCAAAACCAAATCTCTGATGTGAAAAATGTAATTCCCAACTAATAAATGAGTTGGCCAAGACTGCAAATATATCTAATGTCAATATATGCCAATATATCAACCGCAGATATATTGGCATTGGCTCATGTTGTCCGACATGCGCCGATAAGAGCGTCGAGTGTATCATACGGAACAAAATTCAGAAGAAGATGCTTGGGGTGATTTAGAAATGGCATCGTGATACAGTTTGTCCAGCAGAGCAAGTCTGACTCCATTCTTTACTCTCAGCACTGTCTGTAGCACATGTAGCAGAGCATGTATCGCAGACAGTGGTGTGGAGTCAAGTGGTGACTTCATGGTAAACTGTTTACTACTTTTTGAAAGTAATTACCAATAACCTCATAATTTCCCCTTTGCAATGTTACCCTAAGATACACACATACAGCTGTAATCAAAAGATTCCATACACTAGCAAAGACCATGTATATTATGACAGTCTTGAGACTACAATAACTTCAAATTTACTATAATGGAATCACTGAAACCCATGTATCACTAAAAACAACCCTGTATTTTGGTTCTTTCATGAATTTATTATAGATTTTCTGGAAATATGACCAAATCTGCTGCTCATTTTTTGTTTCAACTCACCACAGAACTTTCCTCCAGAAGGCCTTTTCTTTGTCCATCAGCAGCAATTCCAGTCAAGCTTTAATAAGGTTATGTTTCTAGAGGAAGAACTTCCTGCTTGCATGGTAGCTTCTTAGCTCATGGCAGTGTAAAACACTACACTCTAGACACTGACAGCTGTGGTCCAGCCATTTCTAATTCATTACAGACCTGCTTTATGGTAATTATTGATTGACTCTTGACCACCCTGACCAATCGCCTCTGAGCAGCAGGTGACACAACTGTACTACACACTTTATACTTACAATGGTTTGCACCGATGATTTTGGGATTTGCATTGAAATGGCTCCAAGTGACTTTCCTGACCTGTTCAAGTCAATGTTTTGCTTTTTCAGATCTTTGCTGAGCTCCTCAGACTTTCCCACGGTAGCATTTGTGGCTGAGTCTAATGAGTCGTAATGAGCCCTGATTAAATTGGCTCAGAGGAGTCAGCAGCTGTAGTCAATTGTAATCACTCACAAGAAGTCAAGAGGCCACGCCACGAAGAAAATTAAATTAGCACAACTGTCTACATCTGCAATTCTGATTCTGAATTCAAGTTGCTGTATGTATATTTTTCACCCAGCAGATTTTGTCATATTTCCAAAAGACCCATAATAAATGTATGAAAGAACCAACATGCATAACTGTTTTTTTTAGACAAAGATCTATGTGTTTCAATGATTCCATCGCAATTATAGGAGTCATTGGAAACTCAAGACTGCCATGATATACATGATCTTCACAAGTGTAGGTAAACTTTTGTTCACAACGGTATATTTCAAAAGAACATCAGCTAGTATGTCAGTGTAAGTAGTTTCTATTCTCTAAAAATCCGTGTCAGCATTGGCCCCAAAAATGCAGTATCAGTCGGGCTCTTAACTCTAACTTTTTGTGGGACTCACCCTATCCTGGGATCATCAGGTCTCCTCATCTCGATGGTGTGCAGAGGACCGTTGAGGTTCACGACATAGAGAGTGATGACTGGGTTTTCCTCGCCAGCCTGAGAAAGACGAGAAGAAACTCGGCTTAGTGAACTACAAAAGCCACACATCCACAATTTCCTATTACAAAAGTATCAGTAAAATGCTGTATAGAGGGAAAAATGCACACCTTCGGGTAATGGTAGTCCTTCCCCATTGGGTAGGGCGAGCCTGTAAACATCGGCAGCTCCATCCTGGGCACCAGGGTGTCGTTGATGGTGGCATAAGCCAACCTGGCACCATCTGGAGACCACCAATGGGCGACGTGGGACTGGAAAATCTCCTCTGGAAGAGTCGGAGCAAAATGACCATCAATCATAATAACGGCGGGGAGGAAAAACTGCAAAAACACAAGTTAATTACATGGCTGCAGGCCAACAGCATCACACTGTTGTTACTTGTCAGGGTTAGAAATGAACGGGCGTTGTGGGAAAAATACATTTTAAAATGCATAATATGCTCATTATCATTAGCGGCGCTCTTTGTGCTTCGCTTTTCTTTTTTGCTCATTAAATTGCTCATGCGTGAATGTTATCTCCTATTGGACATCACGAGGGATTTATGGATGTAAAGTTAGGCAGTGTTTTTGATTGGAAGCACGTCAAAAACCAAAGAGCACAAGTGAATGATAATATAATCCCACTCTCAAAGATGCCATCTGGTTAAGCTAGCAAAAAGGACAGTTTTCCTCTTGGCCCTATGAGGACTACAGTACAATTGTCTGACCTGTTTGCTGTATTTGGACTCTCTTACAAACCAACACACAAAAACACAACTTTTGAGGTCATAAATCACTTCGGCTTTTCATCTTAGTGCAGCCCGTTGACTGAAATAGAACCCGGCTCCTGGATAGTTTTCAGGTTGTTTCCCACCATTTTCAGCAAGAAAAACTCGCTCCAACTTATTTCAGACTCGTGACCTACAGGGTTCCCTCGAGTCCCTCCTCATGCAGGTGTGTGAAATAATGCAGCAATCACACACACACACACACACACAAACACACACTCCCGCTCAACAGACAGCCTGAAAATAATGGAGGACGAGTGCAAGTCTGGGTCCTCCATCTCTGCAGCGACACCCACAAAAGCCTCTGTCAACACGCGATGACTCATTAAGAAATTATGCAAACAAACTTTTTTTTCAACAACATAAAGCATCGCCCCGACAATCCGACTTCATTATTAAGTCGGCGGCTAGACGCAAACTGTTGGACTTATTGTTGCAGCCCGCCACCAGCTACACTTCTATCAACTTTTCGCAATTAAAATTTCATTAATGCTGTTTGTCTGTGCGGCTGGGTGCTGGCTTCGGGGAATTAACAGACATCAGCTACCAATTAGCATTTTCATTAACTGTGCATGCTTGGCGGAATTGCTTGATATGCAGCATCATTTGTCAAACACTCTGGGCGTAGATGTTTGTGTGCATTTGTTCTCTGATGCAGTTCTGCAGAAGTAGCTCTTGCTTGTGTCTTTCCACTGCTGGACACTGTTTGACTAATTGAAACACCAGAAATCTCTATGCCAAAGACATGAGAGCTAATGGAAGCATCAAGTCCAGGTGCCCGGCCTGTCCACTCGCACCCTGCAGGCAGAGCTCAGCGGGGTAAAGATTGGATCTCGCTGTTTGATGATGAACAGAGCAGTGCGGGGCAACGCATTAAAGTGCATTTGCAAACGATGGAGAAGGGGGGGGCAAAAAAAAAGTAGAATAAAAAAAAAGCGATTTCCCGCACGGCCGCTCCCGCCGCTGCCTGCTGACTCCACCAGAGGCAGCTTTAAAAAGCTTTCCACGTGGAGTGGAACCGCCGGGCTGTCGGATCCGCTCGGCTGGGGACGCCCAGTCACCTTGGCTAGTCAAGGAGAAATGTTTCTAGAAGTGTCCTGATACGTGCACGACAACAAAAAAAAAGAGAAACGAGAAGGACAAAAGGGAAGAGGCAGCGAGAGAAGAGACTTTTTAATGAGCCGACTCTCATTTTCTCTCTTACGTAATGAGATCCGTGTCTCCTTTTCCTTTTCACGGCCGCCTCATTGTGATGATCACCAAGGTGAGCTGTCGGAGCCTCATCTCCTCGCTCTGTGTTCTCCATCCCGCTGTGCAGACTGCATTATTCACCGAGCACAGGGCATTATTAATGCATGAGATAGCCTGAGTCAAGTGGCCGATGAGAAATAATGAGTGCAAGGTGACAGATTTAGGCAAATGAGAAACAGACAACTAAATGCTCCAGGTGGCATTTAGGTGATTTTATTTTTTACTAATAATAGAATGCAACATCACGCACATGGATGTATTAACCGTATGCTGATGGTGGAATCTTATTTTGACAAAGTGATCAAGTTTAATGCTCCTGTAGAGAAAATGTAACTCCATGCTTCCAACAGAGGGCAGCGGAGACACATGCTAAGGCAGCAGCACAGCAAAGGAAGTAATGCAGGTTTGACTTTTAGGCCACTGATTCTATGTTTTTGGATATTTATAGTCTGAGTAGCATTCACCTCTGCCAATCAGATGGCGCAAAACCAAGTCTCCACGCAGCTGTCC
Organism: Dascyllus trimaculatus; assembly: GCA_024666655.1. Lineage (NCBI taxonomy): Eukaryota > Metazoa > Chordata > Actinopteri > Pomacentridae > Dascyllus > Dascyllus trimaculatus. The sequence continues at coordinate 6,765,558 of CM045466.1, forward strand.
TGGATAAATAACAGCCTTGTGAATGACTTTGAAACATGCAATTTAACTGAAAGAATGAAATCTGACTCCACACTATATATATATACATGTCAGGATGAGACACACATTTGTGCCGGTTCGGTGACTAGCAAATCTGGTTAGATGACACGGCGTTCTAGTTTCTCAGCCACAAAAACGCGTCAGTGAAGCAGGTATCATGATAAATATAATCGCGTTCTCTCACTGTGCTGACTGATGATACAGTGGAAGTGATAATGAGCCACAGAGAGAGACGCACATGACGGGGAGGTGAGACTTTCCCTGCTTAGAAATCCTCATTTACAGTTTTGCTGTTTGGAGATGATGCATGGAGAAAAATGCTATTACAGTGCTTTGCTTTTGCAGCTCTATATTGAGAAAACAGAAGAAAAGAAAAGAAGAAAACCATACACACCGATCAGGCATAACATTATGACCACCTGCCTAATATTGAGTTGGTCCCCTTATGTGCTCAAAAATGCTCTGAACCACTGGGACAAGAGGACCTCTCAGGGTGTCCTATGGGGTCTGGAACCAGGACGTTGACAGTGGATCCTAATTCCTCTAAGTCTCATCAACACGGATGTCAAAATCCAAGGTTTTCCATCAGAACATCACATAGTACCACTATGATCAATGTTATTCACGTCACCTGTCAGTGGTCAGGATGTTGTGGCTGTTCGGGGTACATTCGGGCTGCAAAAACACATGAATTCAGATGTTTTCATTGATTTGATTGACCTTTTTTCTACCATAACACCAGTTATGGTACCCACAAAGTTCAGGTTCTGTTCCAAATGTAAAATTAACCCTGGAACAGAAATTTACTCAACAGTATAACTTCCTATTTTGTCGAGATAAGAACAGGATTTTGTGGAAAAACAACAACAAAAAAGCAACATTTCCCAAGAGTTCTGGGCTTAACATCATAGTCAGGAGGCTGCAGTTAGCTCAGGATGTTTGCAACAAGATGCAGACAGACAGGACTTAACACTGTAAATGGCTTTAGAAAGCAGTTTAGAGCTTTTAAAGATTGAAAAATGACTGAAAAAGACAGTGTTGGTGAGGTTTATGGAGTCGTTTTCATGGGAGCTGCGTTTCTTTTTTGTGTATGCTCTCAAATTAGCCGTTTACCTTCAATTAAGTCAAGAGGTTTGCCGTTGTCTATTAGCAGCTGCTGCAGTGGATGTTTTAGAATATAGCAGCGGTGGAAGATGTAGTCACAAACTACAAGAATTAACAAAACACAGTAAAACTACTCCACGACAAGTAAAAATATGTTCCTTTCAATGCAGTAATGTGTGGTCCACGTCTGTGTTTCACTGTTAGGAATATTACTGCTACTTTAATGTCCATGTTGCATGTTCCTGCTGCACATGTTTAAGGTTGAGCTCGTTTTAACAACTTTATATTGCAATGTATCGTATTCTGTATTCTCATCATGTGTTTGTAGCATTGCTGCCTTGTGAGAACAACATATTTTTTCTAAAAAGCTAAAAAAAAAACAGCCCTGTTTTTTGTGACAATGCATTTTCTCAGCTAATCCATGAATAGTTTATTTGGCTTAAACAGTACAAGAATGCTCTGAGCCCATAAAGGAACACTTAATCCTTCAGTTTAGTACAAACATTTAAAAATACCATATTAAGAGATATAAAGTTGGTGCTGGACAGGAGCTATAGATATATATTTATATATACACCGATCAGGCATAACATTATGACCACCTGCCTAATATTGTGTTGGTCCCCCTTATGTGCTCCAATGTGCTCTGAGCCATTGGGCATGGACAAGAGGACCTCTCAGGGGGTCCTATGGGGTCTGGAACCAGGACCAGGGCACTGGATCCTTTGGGTACTCTGGCTTGTGCAGTGGGGCCTCTGTCAATCAAACTTGTTCCACTGCATCCTGTTGATGCTTGATCACAATGGGGTGTAGGAAGTTTGGAGGTCAAATCAACATGTTGGGCCATTGTCATGTTCCTCAACATGTTCCTGATTGTTTGATGTTTTTTCCATGTGGTGGGGTGCATTTTCCTGTGGGGGTAGGCCAGTGACATTTGGGATTTCCATTTGCATGAGGGAGTGTGTTTGTTGTGGGACAATGTTTATTTGGGTGTCTAAGTCTCATCAACATGGATGTTAAAATCCAAGGTTTTCCATCAGAACACCACATAGTACCAATATGATCAATGTTATTCACTTCACCTGTCAGTGGTCATAATGTTGTGGCTGATCGGTGTACATACATATATATAAAATGCAATTTAGTGAGTAACTAAAGCTTTTAGACAATTGAAGTGGAGTAAAAAGTACAGTATTTCCCTTCGAGATGTAGCGCAGTAGAAATACAAAGCTGCAGGGAATGGAAATGCTCAAGTAAAGTACCTCAGATGTACGCTTAAATGCAGCACCACCTCTGGAATAGATCTCATTAGGAGCCAGTGGAACAGAGGCTGACCCGGACACAATGTCACGACTTTGGCTCTCTCTGAAAAAAACGACTGAGTTGCATTCTGGGAAACATGCAATCCAGCCTTTTTTACAGCTTGGTTGATACAAGACGAGAAAGACTGAGATGATCTCTTGATCGCTGCTTCGTCAATTATTTACTATTCCTCTTTCAGTCTCATGATTAACCCAGCTGTATGTTGAACCTTTAATGCTACACTTCCCACAAAACACCTCAACAGCGTGTTCTGTATTGTTTTCAGGCCGTTTTCAGCCATGTTCCATCCTGTTCCTTCCCCTTTCTATCACAAACAAATGGAGAAAACATCACCTCCAGTCCAACAGGTTTAATCAGTATTGCTCAGAATATATCCTTATTTCCAACATGTGGGTTTTTGCTCCATAATTCAACAACAGTCGACATGCAGTTTTGTTAAAATGGCTCCAAACACATCTGAAAATGACTCCAAATCACTATTCTACAATGCTAATATCAAAAAAACAGACACAGAATCTTTCAAAATTCATCGACTTCCTGTTTTGCTTAGAAAACCGAAGAATCCCGACCGTCCCAAACCCAATTTTTGCGTGATAACCCACAACCATTATGGCTCTGATCCACGGAGAAAAAGTTCTACCAAACAACTTCTAACTGGCATCAGCTTTAGCTTGTATTCACACCAAACTAAAACTAATTTTTTTTTCACTCCCTTATTTAATCTCTCCCTTTCCGGTGTGTGGCTGTTTGATTGTGTGGTTACTCTCCGGCCCCCGCAGGCTCCGACACCAAACAGAGCGATAAACAGAAACAACCCCGACGAACAAGCCTCTCGACGCAAACAGTCATCTAGCCAAACATCTATGGGGCGAGCACGACTCGTATCAAAGCGGCGCCGGCTTTTTTATCTCGGCACACCAGAGCCCAATAAACAGCTGTTTCCTCGGGCTGCGTCACACTGCATGATGTGTCAGTATCAGTGCGGCCTCAATAATCAGACAGCCGACAGATGACAGAGCACTTGAGACTCTCCTGAGGCGTTTTGGACTATTACACTCAGCCGACGGGGCTCTTGGCTGCGTTTCCTCTTGTATTTTTTTTTTAATATTGCTTTTAATTTACTTCTTCTTTTCTCTCATCACTTTCCGTCTCTCCTGCCGGCGCACTACAAACCAGACAAAAAAAACACACACGGATTAAGACGAGCAAGCCAGAGGATATTCAAGCCTGGGAGATTATTTGCCAACCTTTCACCCCTCAGCGTAAAATCTGCCGCACAGCGACAGGCAGAGCTTAAGACCTCATTTCTCCGCGGCGGCAGCAGTCTGAGCCTCTGCTTGACCTTGGCCAGAGGAGAGTGTGAGTCATTAGCATGGAAAATCGTCTGCCTTGCAGTCTCACTGATGAATGTAAACATTACACAGCTTGGCGCGGCTTCTAAGCTCCCCTGGGGATGCTTGCATCACCCCCTGGGCCAACGCCAAATCTATTTACAGGCTCGCAGATACACTTTTCCGAAAGAAGATCCATCATTAACGGCACTGAAGAGGCCTTTTAGTGCATTTAAAGTTAAAGAAAATAAACCCAGATCAAATTAAATCATCAGCTTCCAAGACATTTTGACATGTGGGCACTGAAAAGCTGCATCCATAAGCAACTGTTTAACATCTCATTCCATAACTAAAGGCATCTTTCTGCTGTTAGCACTCTATCCGGTTGCAGGCCTTCCACCCGTCTGTGAAACCTGGCAGTAAATTCGTGCCTCCATTTGGCTACGAGAGCATCGCTGAGGTCCAACACTGATGTTGGGCGATAAGGTCTGGCTCACAGCTCCAGTTCAGCCCAGAGATGCTGGACGGCGTTGAAGTCAGGACTCTGTCCAGGCCACTAAAGTTCTTCCAACACATCAAACTGGGAATTTCTTTCTGAACGGGGCTTTGTGCAGAGGCCTTTGTCATGCTGAAACTGTTGCCACGATGTTCAAAGCAAACTATTGTTTAAGATGCCACTGCATGATGTAGCATGAAAGACCCTCTCTGGTTGATGATTAACCCCTACAAACCCACATCTGTGCATCAAAAGTCCAATTTGCATGGGGCTAGTATTACCTGGGGACCTCGTGTGATGTACAAATTAACCCTCTACGTCTGTTCCATGTGGCCTGTTTGCACGAGGTACGCAATGTCTGCATTTTACTCAAACTTACTGGCATCATCTGCTGAGTCCTGCATGTCCTCCATCTGAACATGCTTCAAGATTTCAGTCCTCTAATGGATTTGAGCTCTCTGTGAAGGGGTCTGCATGCTGTGTACCAGCATGATCCTTCTGAATTTGCACCCCAAAACCTCCATTTACAACTGCCAAAGAAGGCTCTGTAATTCTCAAGGCGAGAGAGAGGCAAAGGGAAAGTGTGGAGAAAACAAAGAACCCTGCAAGAAAAGTAAAAAATGACCCCTAATTACAGTGTTGCCAGTGCACACAAGACTACTATTATCACAGGAGGTCTGTGTTTGGAAAAATATTAAAGATAATTTTCAGTGGAATCTTTACTTTGCAAATTATGGACAAAAAAAACGACCTCTACAATTATTACAAATTACTAGAGATCCCAGGCTAATGCTAGTCCTGAGTGAACAGGGGTGAGGTTTCACATCTGTGAAGTGAAATTACAGTTTGATATGGTTGCTTCCTCTAGAATGCATGGATGTACAAAGCCCCTGCATCGTGCTCTATCCACATCGTCCCACTCGCTGCAGCTCGAGCACACCAGCTCACATACGACTCTGCTCAAACCCTGTAAAAGCAGTTGCAATATAGGAGTAATTCAGCCAAACAATAAGAGATAAGGAAAGCACCACCTCGCACATGGACAGAATTAGTTCCTTAAGTTGGTTGTTTTATGCATTTCACCCAAAATCTGTCCTTAAGCGTGTAAAAAAAACTCACTAATGAGGTAAAAAAAATTGATTTTCTTGAGACTTCTAATTGCTGGAGCTAAGGGGCCCAATCCAAAACATGGAAAACAGCCTCAGACAACTGGGGTGTTTACATACTTTCGGGCACATGCTACCCAATTAGTGCAGAAAACTGAATCGACCATAACAACTAAAAACTATCTCAATGTTTTCTATCTTAAATCAGCATATTTAAATTGCTAATTCAGTGAACGGGTTCTCAAATACAGTGAATATCAGCGCCAATATTCCACTGGGTGTACCTCTTCACAATAAAATACTTCAACATCACCTACTTAAGGCACAAAATACAATTCTGTTGTACTATGATTCACTTTTATCGCAGCATTACGAGGCTGATTCCGCGTTTTATCTCCGACTGAAAGATTTATCTGGTCAATAAGTGATGAGTGTAAATTACCAAGCCTTCAGCAGCCCATAAATATGAGTCGGGGGGGTCAGAGGCCGCAATAACGCTCTGATTAATGTTTAAACGGCTGCGAATGGGGGATGGCTCTAGAAGGATGTGGACGCGAGTTTCGGCAGTGATAAGAGGAGCTGTGGGAGGATGATGGGAAATAAAAACAACCAAAATATAAAGCTGTGACCTCAGATGACCTCTAAAGCCCCAGAGGTCTCCAATGCGGCGGCCATTTACATCATCAGACGGATGTGTTTCCTGCAGCTTGTTGTGTATCTTAGGTTTTCTTGTATTTCTCCTATCAGTGCATCTATGACTCCGCAGCCCCCCGTCTCAAGCTCGCTCCGTTATTAAAGCACTGTTCCACTGGAGCAGAGCGTTCCCCCAGTGCAGCAGATATAAACTCATTAGCCGAATGCTACCGCAGTCCCCGCTCCTGATTCGCACCGTGAGAGGCGCACAGGTGAGCTTTGATCCGCCGCGTTGACGCTGGGAGAGCACTTTGACATCTGTATCGCAACACACACACACACACACACAGTCGCGCCGCCGCGGAATTAATGCAAATCAACCGATGTAGAACATTCATTCATTTTCGGGGGGCTGTGTAAAGCAGAGGCAAATTGACAGAATATCCATTTTTAATTTACCTGCAGGAAATCAAGCGCCACATGCCAAAAATACTAATGCGGCTGCAGACGCTTGGGAGTCGTACTGTCTCATGTCATTACTCTCCGATACATGTGTTGCTGCGGATTAAGACTAATGGGATAAAGAGAGGAGACAAGGGACGGAAAGAGGTTCAATATGCATATTTTCCGTATTTATCAGGACTTGAGCTCCCCTCTGTTAATGTGATGGCTTCATGTCTGAATAAGCACCCCGGTGAGTTTTCCATTAAAGTTCCAGCAGCATCACTTGAGACATGGAGAAACCAAACTTCATGCTGTCACATCAACAGACAGGAGTGCAGATTGGCTGAGCGGCATGGTTTTAGTACTTAGCAAGGTCAAGTTCTACAGTATAATTGAATGCATTCACGTGCACAGTAATTAGGCTACTGGTGCAAACGTCCTGTTGCGAGACCCAAAATTCTCTGTAATGAAACTCCATAAACGGGTCAGACTTCTGTCCCCTTTCCGACAGCTGTGATTGAGTTATGCAACAAGTAATTTAACTGTAGCTTGCTGTTAGTTTCCGTTCAGCTTTTTGTTTATGCGTCACTCCTTAAACCTTAATGTACTGTCCAATCTTGCACATATGGCAAACACCAGCTCTCTCTCTGTCATGACTGCATCTGAATGAAGCCGTGAGGAACATTACTGTAAAACTGACCTACGTCTGAAAGATAGATTACTGTCATTGTCACCTTACCAGACCAGTGAAGCCAGAAATGTCACGTATCCCTCATCTGAAATGGATTTTATTCACTTATATATTCCATTGGCAAGAAGTAGATGAGAAGACAGATGCCATCCACATGTCCACATGGTAAATATACACTCTTCAGCCACAACATTATAAGCTCTAACAGCTGAAGTTCTAATGACATTCATCATGTTACAAAGCACTGAGGTTTCTTTTTGCTTTTATAGTTTCTGGCTGATAACTGGTGTCGTTCTGGGGGTATTTTAAAGACAGCATGCCTTTCTAACACAGCAGCAGGCTTTGGGGTTTGGAGGGTAAGTGGTTCACCAAGGCCTTCAGTAAGGACACCAGTTTTATCAGAAGGAGCCACTAATAAATTGATCAATATTGTTGGTTGAGTTGGGAAATCTTGGGTTTTGCCACTTAAATATTGTTCTAGACAGAGCACAACCTGATTCCAAAGGATTCCACCAGCTAGACAAAGTGTCCTACCATATTGTAAAACCTGCTCAAGGAACATGATAAAGAGCCCGAGGCGTTGACCGGGCCTGCAAACTCCCCAGATCCCAAACTGTATTAGCATCTGCAGGATGTGGCTGATCCACAGAGGCCCCATCTTGCAAAAAAAAAAAAAATCGTTCCTCCACTTGGTGCCAGCCACAAGATGATTCAGAGGTAATTTGGCTGGCATGAACAGGACCTCACAATATTTAACAGGTAGTTTATGGTGTAACACTAAAGCCAATAGTGGTTTGCTCTGTTAAAAACTGAAAAGTTGGCACCATATGCCTGCACCCACCTCTAAAGCTCACCATTTGGCATTTATCCCATGCCATAAAGGGTATAAATGACAATTTGCAGTATGGGTTATGTGCTGGGACTATTTCTTAGCCAGGAGTAGTAACTTCCAGAAATCAGATTTGAATGGATTTTAGGGAAACAGTAGGTAACCTTTTACCTCCCGTTACTCTCTAGCTTTTTCTCCATGTCCATGCTCAAAAACAGTACACCGGTTTAAAAAAAAAACATTAAATTTAAGATATAACTTTAATGGAATAGTTTGGCATTTTAGAAAATAAGTGTATTTACTTCTTTTTGCCAAAGGTTTCCCGTCTCTTCATAACTAGGAGGCCACATGAAATACATGGAACCATCTCATGTTTTTAACTTTGTACTCAACAGACAGCTATTTCACAAGAAAGCAAAAGTGATATTTCCAAAATGTCAAACTTTGCTGCCGACATGCTTCTTTGCGTTACCTTCGTACAACCAATCGCTGAGCCCGTTGAAGATGACGCCCTCTTTGCCGGTAGACACCAGACGGATGGAGCGACTCTCCACCTTGGACCGGTAGTAGATGTTGTTCTCAAAGACGAAGATCTACAAGAGAGGGAAAAACACAATAAAATCAAATTATGAACCACGCATCCGCAAGATCCATGGCTTTAAAAGCAGCTTTCGTCCTGCTGAAGCGTCCTTCCAGCTTTTAGGACATTGATTTGTGGCTGATCCTGACTGGCAGCCTTCACCCTGGGAATTTCCTGAATAAGCTTTGTTGTCGTTATCGACACGCCAAAGAGGAAAGCAGAGGACAGTGTGGCATTTATACTGAAACATAACATCGCGGGTGGGAGACCTGGGGACAGCAGAAGTCTTGATATCACTGTTTAGATCAACCTCGGGGTCAAAAAGCTCATTAGCATGTTGCTGTTTCACTTGTCGCGCACCGGAGCAGCATACATATTTGCAACCGCACCTTGTGATTAGAGGGAAGCCGGGGGTTTTGAGTTAAGTACAAAGAGAGAAAAATAAGTCTTTTCAATTTCCGATAAGACGGCACACCTTGGGAGCAGATTTTGACTTTGACGCTCTCCTCCGCGGCCCTGCGGGGCTTTCAAGATAACTGAAGGTCAACTCTTTCATTACAGAGAATAATAGATCATCAGCACCCACGGTGAACTAGGTGGGGCGGGGCGGCTCTTGGGGCTGAAATTTTAAAATGCTACAGCATTAATGCCGCACTGAAATCAATCTCAGGCTATTACAGAAAAGGGCTCACTCTGTATCTCAAGGATTATGGAATCTCTTGGCCTCAAGCAGGTATCGTGGTATCAGTTTGTGAGTGATTCTCCGACAAATATTCACTCTGAGGAGCCTAAATGATGAAGCTACCCTCAGCAGGAAGCCCGATCTTGTAGCTGCATACGGCGGCCGCATGTTGATTTTTATTTTCCTTCTTCTTTCTGCTGTGTAAAAAGAAGAGCCAAATGCTACAAGGAAAACACCATGGAATAAATCCATCTCTCTATATGCTGTGAATCAGTAATGAGGCATTTAGCACACAGGAAGATGAATTAGCCGAAAGTTTCTCCATCTTTTAAAAGAAGTAACACAGAGTCAGTTACAACTAGTCTCTCTTGAGAAGCTGCGTGCTTTGGTGTCACTTTGGTGCAGATGGAGTCCCTGTATAGAAGCTAATCTAGGCCACAGCACAGAGAGAAGACCTGGCCCCGTTCTCTGAAGGAAGGAAGGAAGGGAGGAAGGAATCTGCCAGCGAGAGCAGTCAGCGAGAATATTTGGAGCAGAATCGGGAGGTTAGGGTATGTTTGGACCAATGAAACTACTCCACCACAATGACAAAATGACTCATCCTTCAATTATTAAGTGAAGTGTGGTGGAATGATGTAGATACAGATGGATAAATGCATACTTTATTCATCCCCTTGAGAGAAATGTAAGAAAACTCTTGCATTTTGGAGAAACTTCGGGTTCAGCATCTTTCCCAAGGATGCTTCAGCATGTGGAGGCACCAAGGATTGAAACCTTGCAAGTAGTGCAGAGCTGGATGTACCACCTGAGCCATGAAAATGTACTATTGATAAAGAGGGACAGATGAATTGAGCCAATTCAACTAAAGCTGCTCTCCATGTTTAGTGCTAATTATGTAATGTTAGCATGCTAAAATCAATAAAATCAAGTGTATTTATATTTGTGGTTGATTGGTATTTGGTTGGGCTAATTATCAGGTCAGATATTAGTCTTTTTTCCCAATTATCTGTATTATTCTAACCATTTTTTCATTAAAATATTGGAAAATATGAAAATATAGTCCCAACTTGGTGGTTCTGGTTACACAAGACAAGTATTAACCTTTCAACACTGAAAGCTAAATGTTGGAAAAATCTGTTTTTGTATTTAAAGATATGTAAAACACTAATAAAACAAAGGCAAATCAGCAAAGTTCATGCTGAAGTTTGTGTTATTCTAAATTTCGCCACCAAGATTTTCATTTTTACTGGCATATACACTGATCAAGCATAACATTATGACCACCTGCCTAATATTGTGTTGGTCCCCCTTATGAGCTCAAAAGTGCTCTGAACCATTGGACATGGACAAGAGGACCTCTCAGGGTGTCCTATGGGGTCTGGAACCAGGACCAGGGCACTGGATCCTTTGGGTACTCTGGCTTGTGCAGTGGAGTCTCTGTCAATCAAACTTGTTCCACTGCATCCTGTTGATGCTTGATCAGAATGAGGTGTAGGAAGTTTGGAGGTCAAATCAACAAGTTGGACCATTGTCATGTTCCTCAACATGTTCCTGATGGTTTGATGTTGTTTCCATGTGGTGGGGTGCATTTTCCTGCAGGGGTAGGCCAGTGACATTTGGGATTTCCATTTGCATGAGTGTGCTTGTTGTGGGACAATGTTTATTTGGGTGTCTAAGTCTGATCAACATGGATGTTAAAATCCAAGGTTTTCCATCAGAACAGCACATAGTACCAATATGATCAATGTTATTCACTTCACCTGTCAGTGGTCATGATGTTGTGGCTGATTAGCGTATGTTGGTACCAAATATTGGTTATTGATCTCCTGGATTACCAATAATTACCACTGGTATCAGCAAAAAAAAATATGAATCTATTTATATGTATGAGCCAACCAATGATTTACATAGCATGTTTTAAAACAACTGGAGTCGACCATTGTACTGTACATGGTATAAGAAAGGCAACAACAACATCAACATCTAAAAAATCTGCAAAAAAGCAAGACCGACAAGGACTTGTAAAACCGGTCTGAACAATTAAATGAAATAAATATCCATAGGAAAAAAACATGTCAAAATCGGATCACAAATTGCAGGATCAAATTGTAAAATAAAATATAATCAAATACACTAAAATATTAATACTACTAAGGGAAACCAAGAGCCACTGAAACATCTCGAGATTTTTCTTAAAAGTATCACTGCAGGTGATATATTGGACTGAAAGAGCCAAAACTTTGGAGTTTTCTACCGCAAAAGCTCAATCTGCCTTCATCCAGCAGCCTCGATCACGGACCAGTTTCAAGCTTTGAGAATGGAAGAGGCCTGGAGGTAGAGTGGAGCAGAGGCAGAGGAGTCATGCATGGCTTTACAAACAAATAAAAGCACCTTAAAATCAATTCTGGATTTAACAGGCAGCCAGTGTAGGGAGGCTAGTATGACTGTGATGCTTTCCCTTTATTCTGGTACCAGTTAGGAGTCTAGCAGCAGCCTCAGACCAAACAGAGAACCGGCCAATACCCAGGTACAGTGAGCTGCAAAAATCCAGCCTTGAAGAGATTAGAAAATGGATTTCAACAATGGAGAACTAAAAGTAGTGAAAATGGTAAATACAGCTGCTTTACATCAACACGTTAGCATGTCATTGTGGGCTTATAAGCACTGTGAGCCCAAAGATGTTGTCAAGATGCATTATGGGAAGTGTAGGATCCAAAGGGTTTTGATCTTGACTGATAGTAATTTCAAGTTCAACCTTTTGAGTTGTCAATTTTTAAGGAAAAGCAGCAATTAACTCTTGGAATTATCTTTGAATACTCAATAAAAGTGTAATTTAACCACTGATCAGCCACCATAAGCTTAAAACTACATAACTAGGGGTCAATTGGTTACCAATTTGGTTGATAATCAGGTCTGATATACAGCATTTAACTGCTTATCAATGTTTTTTTTTAACTGTTTCCTGTTAAAATAAATGAATTCAAAAATAACTCTGACTGCAATACAGTTGCCTCCTTGTATCTGTAGTCATCATTCTGTGGTTTCTAGCAACCTCAATTCTGAAGTTATGCATTAAAAGTGACAGTTTATCAACACCAAAGGAATAAAATTGGAAAGAAAAGATATAATAAAAGCTTTTAAGTTATTAAAAATTTTTACATCAAGATTTTAAAATTTTTACTGCAAATGTACACCAATCAGCCACAACATCCTGACCACTGACAGGTGAAGGGAATAACACTGATCATATTGGTACTATGTGGTGTTCTGCCTGAAGGACCTTGGATTTTGCCATCCATGTTGGTCAAGGTAAACTTTATTATCCCCAAGGGGCAATTTGTTCTACAGCCAGCAGTATCACACAGACAACAATCAGCAATAAATACAATAAGCAGTCCATTAAAGACAACAACACCAACATTACAAAGAGTTATTCAGCAGAACAATGGCTGCCGGAACCAAAGAATTCCTCATCCGATTGGATGCATCAACATGTTGATGAGACTTAGACACCCAAATAAACATTGTCCCACAACAAACACACTCCCTCATGCAAATGGAAATCCCAAATGTCACTGGCCTACCCCCACAGGAAAATGCATCCCACCACATGGAAACAACATCAAACCATCAGGAACATGTTGAGGAACATGACAATGGTCAAACATGTTGATTTGACCTCCAAACTTCCTACACCCCATTGTGATCAAGCATCAACAGGATGGAGTGGAACAAGTTTGATTGACAGAGGCTCCACTGCACAAGCCAGAGCACCCAAAGGATCCAGTGCCAACATCCTGGTTCCAGACCCCATAGGACACCCTGAGAGGTCCTCTTGTCTATGTCCAATGGTTCAGAGCATTTTTGAGCACATAAAGGGGACTAACACAGTATTAGGCAGGTGGTCATGATGTTATGCCTGATCGGTTTATATCGACTCCAAATGTCGGCATCCTTGATTATTACTAAACAGTGTCGGCCCTGAAAAAAAAAAACACGTGTCGACCTCTGATTGTAAGGAAATTCTACACAGTCTAGGAACAAAGAATAGCCTACACATTGTATTCCTCAGTGACTTTGTCTTTTTCTTTCTCTCACTCTCTCCCACATAAAGTCTCTCCATTGTAACACAAAGGTTAGGCCTCGTTGGACTAAGCACCTAACTTGTTTAATGTGTTTGCCGAAGATTAGCAACCTACAGGGAGCAAAAAGAAATAAGTCTATTCACTGAGGGATTTACTCTCCACAATAAGAAAAACATGTTTAAAAAACAACATATTCTTGCAGATAAATGTTACTGTGAAAACAGGACGCTCCGCATTTATCAAATTACTCTAACTTTTTAGCCTGACAAGCAGCTCGGCATGTGTCTGGACAGCTGTGTTCGTGCATGAATGGGCATGTATGTGAAGGACTCTCTGTGGGGAAGTAAAAATGGGGGTTTTAATCAGGTGCGTCAGGGATTTGGGAGCAGGGTAACAGGTGGGCTGATTTATGCATATTAGTCTGTCTAGATATGACAACACACGCCTCGGCTTCCAGTCTGTGTTTGCTTGTTTTCGCTGACGAACACGTCTCCCGTCACCCTCAACCTCTCTGACAGAGGACATGCGAACCTTCTGGGGGAAAAGCAGCTGCTCGGCTTCATGCTAACACAAACTCGCCCGCTGCAAGTAAAAAAAAAAAACACTTCATGACTAATGGTGGGAAACTTGAGGCTATATCAATCTAGCAACTGTGTTAATTAATCCGCTGACGAGATAACAGGTAATTAATAGCATTGTGCTGCAGGATGTAATCGCTTACAGTCTGACTGCCCTGCAAAGCAACAGACTGAAGCTCATTAATGCCGTGACAAGTTTGATTGTGCGATGATGGAGGTGGAGGATGATTCATCTCAGGAAGGAACGCAAAGGACCACTGCGTCTTCAAACAACAGAGTTTAATTTGGAATTTGTTTACTGGGAATCATTAGGTTGATTTACACCCCGAGGGACAAAATTGTTTTTGCGTGATGTTTTTCAAGGGCTCCAACTTATACCGTATCAGTGACTTGAGGAAAAGGCTGTCTCTGGAAGATTAAGATTAGCCCTGTCACAATTCAGAGGCCACATACTCAGAAATAGAATTGTCTTGAGGCAATTTTCAAAGGAGACAAAGCTTTCTTTTGGCTGAATTTGAAGGTTGCAACCCGTCAAAAACCCAGCACTGGTTAATTGGTGAATGTAATGGTGTGTTGAGTTCATATTGTATTCATCAGGTTGTTCAGGTGGTCATCAATCACTGGTACACTGCCCCGATGAAAAGCCACAACAGGATGGAAGTCACAAGCGGTATACTATTTCTGTTTCTGCAGTAGCTTCCTGCTATTCTATTTCAAATGCACTGTTGTTGTCATGTTTCTTCCACTGCCTTCTCAATGACATGCTATTTTACCCTCACAGTGCCTCCACAAAGCTTTATTTTCTCAGTACAGCCGACAATGCCAAGTCAATGTTTTCAGATTTAAACATTATTTTGGAAAAAGCTCTGTTGTAATCTGGACGGAGGACTGAAAAAGCAGCTCTTATTTGCCGTTATAGCTCACACTCACAGGTCTTACCAGTGTCCCCTTCAGGTGTTTTAAGGCTAACAAAGCTCTAAATCATACACACTTTGGATTCCCACCTGTATTACAGAATGGAAAAGTTGACAAGATCCATTTTGTCATAATTTAACCGCTAAAAAGGCTCATCGAGATTATGCATTGTCTTTAGAGGAGCATGGCCAAGACCGGCCGCTGGAAAGGTGAATAATTAATCATTATTCTATGAATTGCTTTGAATAATTTAACCGATTAATAATGTATTGACTGATACGGCAGAAGACGAAGGACATGCTTGTCAGAAAATGTATTGCACGTTAGCTGATAATACTTTAGCAACCCATGGAAGCGATTGCTCGGACTGTTTTGAAGCAGAAATTGTCTGGGTTTAGCTGGCAATGGGCACCATGACAGAGACTTCTGTGGTAGTTAATGGACTCTGGCCAAAACTCACATATTCAAGTGGGACTGTAATATACAAGGACAATGCCCACAAAAACAAGTAGTAAATGCAGCCAAGCCAGTTGAGTGGAGAGTGGCATGTATCCGTGATTTAAATTAGCTTCATTAGCTTATGACTGTACTTAATCCACATTGTTGATTAAATGATTACTGATTCATAACATCGCTGACTATTGGTTAAGAAAATTACTTAAAATTTGCATTTCTACGAGCCTATGGGTGAACAGGTCAGACATACAGTCATAAAACAAATTAAATAGGGTTTGCATTAAGATTAAGGGGTCATATCAGCAAAATATACATTACAAGTCATCAGTGACGATGAACTTGAAGATGTGAGTCGGTCATAACATGTGCATCCAAATTGGTCTGCCTTGCTTTGAATTCATTTAGTGATCAGCAGCTGTTCTGATGTGTGAAATTTACAGACATTACATATAAATTGGACCCCCATCCAAATGACAGATTAAGAACTTCTACTGGATATAGAGGAGCATTAGCAAATAAAGAGTCGGATAAATCCAAGGAATTGTTAGAGATCAAAAAGGAGAGTTAATGGTGGACTTAAATTCACAAGGACACAAACAAATTTAGCCCGAAGAACACAGCTAATGAATGCTAAAGCTCTCTGCATAAGCCAATTTTTGCGGACATGTTTTTCATTTCAACTTTACAAGGTGATGATCTGACAGCGTTGAGTTTACAGCTCGTCGTGCCCCGAGTGGCCCCCAAAAATCGATTAATGCAGGTTTGAACAAAGGACACAATTAGGACCCTTCGCTCCTATTAATCACTCCACCCCTCCCATCAGGTGGCCGGTGTGGAGCCCTTCTGGCCGAAGCGCACCTTCAAAAATAATTAATTCCTTCGGCTATTAAAATTATAAACAGGCAGTGAAGGACACGGCATGTCAAAACTTACTTTGCTTTGTTGTGTGTGTGTGCTGTGAAGGTTTTTCCACTTTTTCAAGGGCGAGTTTTTATTCCTTTGTGATGGATGTCGCTTGATTTTCTTATTTTATTCACTCATGGGCCAGCAGACGGAAGTAAGGACAGTGGATTCATGAATGTTTTGGGCCTTCTTACCAGCTGCTGATCCTGCGGCCCCCAGCCTGCATACTGTAGCTGAGCATTTCGAACCTCCGGAGGGTTCAGGTTCCACGTCTCCCTGGGGTGCACAGACAAAAAAGAAACCGCTATTAGATAGAAGTGAAGACACATAAACCCACACTGAGTGTCTGCTCCTGCAGCAGCAGCAGCAGCAGCACAGGAACAAGTGTAGAACATGTGAGAACAAAGGTTTAAGTGTATCCATAAATACCGGAGCTCTATAACAGTGTCACCTCTCCTTATGGGGAAAAGTGCTGTGCGGTGCAGGCTGCAGAATTAGAGGTGCCACTGCCTCTACGTCTTTGTCTGGAGCTCAGGATGAATGAGGTCATCAGCCGAGCTGCTCGCTGGCACGTCACCACTGGGTGGCAGCACGCAAATAGATTTAAACCGGAGGAGCTGCTGACAATTCTGTCAAACTGTGACCTGATGTGGAACTAATTTAAAAGGGAAGTAACTATAGTTATAGCACAAAATGCCCTTAATATGTCTTGGCTGCTGAAGGCTGTAGCACCTGATTAACTGGGACTATTTCTGAAAACGCCAGGCGTCATGGTTTTCTGTTGTGGATCCCGCGAACAGCTGCTCCTTTATATGTTTTTTATTGCAAAGAAATGAAGATCAGACAGGTTGAAATGCAAATTCGCGACGCTCTGCTCATCTCGCTCCCTTCTGAAGGCATTTTAACAGCTCGACATTGGAGGACAAGTGGCATTTCAAAAAGGCTCATTCTCAAGCTGTGTTATTAGTGCAGGTCCTCATCTCGTCTCTGGCATCTAAATTTGCAAACTTCTTAATGGGAGTCTGTAGTTACAAGGTAAGCCGAGAGGACGGACAGAGGTGCACGAGGAGAACATCTGCACACGTTGCGGTGACTCTAACTGTGATTCGAGGCCACAGATTGCCAGATACCCTCACAGACAGCATTCAGGGAGGTTTGGAAGCAAACAATGTGGCCGAGGTCAGAGGGGCTTTGTGGGAGGTTGTAGCGAGAACAGGTGTAAATGAGCTTCATTAGCAGTCATGGGCAGCGAGGTCAGGTGAGATATTCCCGGATAACATAACATATAAAAAGCAACACATGTGGAGCAGCGAAGCTCTGGCCGCCTACTTACGGGGTTTCCAGGCTGCAGATGATGTAGAAGGCCGTGTAGGAATGCTGGTACACCTGGAAGGAGACGCAGGACATGAATTATGAATGGTTTCTTTGTTCTATTGTTCCCTAGAAACAGTGAAAACATCCATATTCATAAAGTCCAGTGAGATTACTTAAGATACAAGTGTGTTTTTGAAAAATACTGAATGTAAAAACAGCATTAAAAGTGACAATAATGAATCATTTGAGCTTAAAAATACACACTAAAGTCATTCTGAGTTCAAGTTTTTCCAATAAAATGAACTCGTCGTGTCTTAAAATGCCTCAGGTATAACTCTACACTGCAGCCCGAGCACACCAGCTCACCTGCGACTCTACTAAACAACGGCAAGTTGTGATATTGAAGTAATTTAGCCACAAACTGGAAGCTAATTCTAAAGAATAATGATGCACAAATCCCCGTTTAGCAAGTTGACAGGATTGGTTCCTCAGGTTTGTGACATCAGAGAGCCTGGAAGTCCAAATTCATGCTTTTGAGATGATCATTTTTACACCGTAGTCCAAGTTGGAATTGCTCAGCCATGGCGTTGATTGCCTTTTTCGCAAGTGATGTGACTTCTAGCATACAACAACACCACAAAGACAAGCTAACAAGGTATAAAGTTTGATTTTCATGGTAAACATTTCCAGCTATACCATCAAATCTAAGCTGCAGTTAGTTTCAGTATAACATATCCAACCCATTCTCTTTCTAAGCGTCTCAAAAACTCCATGTTTTCAGTCAGAGTCTCAGAGATTTGTTCAAGGTGTCCTCTGGCTAATCGATGTGGAGAAGTTTTTCCAGTTTAATAGACCAACATAAAGAAGAGGTTGGAGTTTTATGTGACAGACTATAATTTATTTTTCGCTTAGTTTCATTTTCTTTTGTGACTTCAGTTTTGCTGTCGCTTGCTCTTTGGTTCAGTCAGGGAGAAGATCAAGGATTCAGTAAAAAAAAAAAAACACCCTTTCACAGGATTAACCACCACACATTACAAGGTTGACTTTTTGTTGGCCGAAAAGAACCGACAGTGACGACACCAACTTAAAACTTTTGGCTGCAGCTTCATGGTCATATTTCTGACATTCACTGTTTTTGCATGGGTCGATCAGAAACTGAAAAATAATGCTAGATGGTCGGAGGTTGTGACAAAGCGGCCGTATGGGAGTGAAAACAAGCTCTAATATCTGAACAAACTGGCTCCCAAGGCTACGTCGGTCCAGTCTTAGTATCTCAATCCAGTGGTTCAGTGCTACAGCTACTCATTTTTGGCCACATCCACTGACACCTCTAAGTGATTCTGGGTGAGCTTAAAGGTGTAAAAAAGACATAAAACTCTCAGCCAGAGAGGGCAGTGAAATTTGAAGGTGGTGTTAAGCTGTTAAGTCTTCAAATCAGCATGTTTAGCTCTGTTGTCCAGAAGCTGCTCGGGATTCCTCAGACAAAGTGAGGATGGCTCTCGGCCAACGCAAAGCCACACTCACAGTTTAGTTGTTATGTTTTAGTTGTTTTTCGTCTGTGTTTGCTGTCAGACAACAGTAGCAGTGTGAAATGTGATCACGACTCATAAATATGCTGACCGGCAGTCATTACTAAGCTGCCGGAGCAGACCGACCAGACAAACAAGCGTACAGACTAACGACTGCGATGTGAGATCAACCACATGGAGGTTTAAACGAAAGTTCAAAGCAGGCAGAGCTTTTTCTGCTCGCAAAACAAACATACAGAAATATTATAATAAATCAAATCTGTGTTATAAATGTGGCTGTTGGAGAACAGATGCTTTAAAGCAACAATGGACCCACGACTGAGCCGAGTGAGGAAGCAGTTCTGGGATATTTTGGCTACACAAGACGGAACATTAAGCCTCTGAACCCCAAGCAGTTTCTGGGCATTTTTTTTTTTTGTTCCTGTCACATTTGCAGGCTCATTTTTCACTGCAATGCAAAGTCCTGCACCTCTATGGAAACAGCACAACCATGACTAGAAGTAGAGAGAGCTCAGAAATGCGTTGTGTGCAGTATAACTAACTACCAACGGCATGAATCATGAAAAGTTGAATTTCGTCGATCATTTATTTGAAAAAAAATGAAAGAACCTGGAATCAAGATGTGTAATATTTTTTCCCAGTGCCTACAGGTGTCAACCAAACCAGGAAAAATGAGTGACTCTACATACTATACATATTTTACTGCTTACACAACCTGCAGTTCAGCCGAAACGTATCTGGATTTTTCTTTGTGTTGGTCGCACCTGAATGTAGGGTCACGGTTGTGCAGGGGAGTGTATATTTATTTATTTATTTATTTATTTATTTATTTAATAGAATCTGATGCAGTATCTCGTGCACACTAGATGAAATATTGCAAATAAAATACAGCACCTTTAAGACCGGCGTTCACAAGGTGCTTTGGCAGTCAAAACATGCAAACACAGGGACAATCAAGTAAGACGTAAGGCATAAGGAGACAAGGCAGAGCAGTCAAATGAGACACAACAGCAAAAATAAGTTAAATGAATAATAAGCCAGACTAGGACGCATATCAAACAAAGGAACTAAGCAGTTTAAAATTGAAGAATAAGATTAAAAGTTAGAAATTAAAAATTAAAAAAAAGAATTAAAGACGACATCGCAACAAAGAACTCGGCACCTAAAATAAAATAAAGCAACATACAGAATAGAACACTAAAACTAGTTAAAGCTCAAGTAAACTTTACATAAAAGCAAGCCTCAATCAGTCCCTCCAGGAATTTGCGATGTTGCGATCGTTACAATTCACGCAAATTAAAGCAATCTTCGTGAATTCTGCCTTGCCATTTTGTCCAATCACCGTGACTTTTCCGCAATTTCGGCCCGCCCCCCGTGAATTCCACCAATCACAGCAGTCCCCAGCGCAAACGTAATGCATGTACGTCACCGAATTCACTTCCTTGTTTATAGTTTGAAGATGCAGACATGTGCCATAGTAACGTCTCTCACTTACCAACAAAAATTACTGCTAAAGACCTGCAAAACAATTCCCTGATGTTTCTCACGAGAGCGGAGGTAAACTGTTTTGCATCCTGTGCAATATTAAGGTGGAACACAAATGAACGTTATCGATTGACAAACACTTTTCTGCCTTGAAACATATTAGGAGAATGGGTGAAACGAGCGGACCACAGATCAGACAAACCACCGTGATGAAGCTGTTGCATCCAGATCTGTGGCAGCACTGAAAGAATGAAGGTCAGTTAGATTAATTAACTGACGTGACGAGCTGTGAGCGTGTGTTTGTGAACACGTGTGTGCCAGGATGTGAAATTAACTTTTTAAACTTTTTAAATTTTAAATGAATTATACAAAACAAAGAAAAAAATGCAACTTTATAGCATTTTTTTACTGTCTCCCGCAATTTCATCGCAAAAAAATCGCAACTTTTTGAAAAGCTGCCGCGAATTCAGGCATTTGAGGCCGCAACAATCTTAAAAAACACCCGCGAAATCCTGGAGGGACTGCTAAATGGTATATAACGGTGATATAAGTGGTTTATGAATCTATGAAACTATGATAAACAGTGGAACTTCTTTAAAAACAAAGAAACAAAAAGATGTCTTTCAAATTCGCAGAAGTGCTTTTAGTTTTAGGGGTTTAATATAAAACTAATTTGCATTTTATAATGTAACAAACTAAACTATTCTTTCCACTTATGCACAATCTCTTTTTTAAATGTATTTTTCTTGTATGTGCAGTGTGCTGACGCCGCAGTTACACACAGGTTGTTATAGAATCTATTTAAAGCAAACTATTTAATTTTGGTGAATATGTAAATGAGAGACATGTAGAATAAGGTGATTTTGATAAATAACACTGTTACAAGCTAAGATGTGCTTTTCCAATCTAAGGTGAAACCACACAGATGAGTATTTTTTTCTGTCTTCACAGTTTCTAGCATGGATAAACGGTGCCATTCTCATGATTTTTCCAGAAGATTTCCAATCAACGGGGTGGTTTTGGGGGTTTAAAGGGTTGAAAACCTGAAACGATCTCCAGCACTCACCTGTGTTGCTTGAAATCTAAACTATTTATGAGCAGCTCAAGTGCACACGCTGCTCAAATATTCTGCTTTTATGAACAGTGCGGGGATGTCGTAAAGTCACTGCCCACTAGAGAAACATTCCCATTCAAAGGAGGCTGCCTGCTACATGTCATTATGCAAACAGTGTATAATATAAACATCTGATCCTCACTGCACGTTATGGAGATGAAGTGCGCGTGGATGTGCATCTGTGAGTGTTGCCGCCCCGCGCCGCTACAGCGAGCGTACCGGAGCAATGACTGTCATCTATCAAGGTGATGGAGGTTTGGATGGATAATAAATGCAAACACATGCAGCACCAGCACACTCCAGTGTGTCGTAATATTTCCTATTCATCTCAGGCAATAACACGAGGTTATATATCTGCCGGCATCCTTCACACGCTAACAATGGGAGCAGATTCTCTCCGCGGTGACTCAGTGGTGGAGCCGAATGAAGTAAACACACAAATATTAGCAGCGTGATATATTTCATCTACCTATATTAGGAGGCTGAACTGCTCTGGTGCACATCGTGGTCGCTGGCAGAGCCGGCGTAGTCGTAGGGGCACTTTATTTTTGCACAGAGATGATAAATTCCCATCTGACGCTTCCCGTTCCCATCTCCCTCCCTGTGAGAACGTGCAGCGCCGACGGGGGTTTGTTTGTGTTTCTTGCCTCCCTCGCTACAGTTCCGCTCGGCTGTTCCAGCCTCCGCCGCCATCGCTGACAGGCAGCGGTGTGCGACAGGCCTTCACACCCCGCCATGATTACTTTCTCCTCCCTCCCTCCTCCTCTCTCTCTCTCTCTATCTCTCCCTTCCACTACAAGCCTGCCACCCCACCCCTTCCTCAGCAGAGGCGTCTGACATATTCGGCTGTCACTTCGCTAATTCAAAAAACAAGCAAACAAATGAGAAGCTCACCGGTGCAACGTTGTAGGCCAGCAGCACATGCTTCATGTCAGGAGACACCTCGTACTTGCTGGCTTTGTACATTTCCTGAGAATCGAAAGCAGAAGAAGGAAAAAAAGACAAAAAGATGAGACCTCTAACCATGCGTGGTATTTTTTCATTAAACCAGACCTTAAACGCCTGCGTTTGACAGATTGCCCGGCTCCCAAAGCAAATGAGAGCTGCATTAATCAGAGCGGTTTTGACGGCAGACATAATGTTGTGTGTCGTCACCCGAGCCGCGGCCGCCGCCACGTCTCCATCTTCCCCCCACATGACGAAGCTTCAGTGTTAAATATGCAGTTCACATTTCACAGTAATAACGGATCATTTGATTAAGCTTTGTAATAAAAAAAAAGAAGGGCTTTGGGTGCTTTGATTTGCTGACACTGTAAGAAAAGTTTTAATTTAATTTATGGGCGGCCATGGTCAGTCCTTTGGTCCCCTGATTGTAAGAAAGGAGAAAGGAGAGATGACGAAAGACTTACGAATTTCTTGTTATGCACCAGGACGGTTTGCTCGTTCGTGTCCACGTTGAACTTGACGACGTCGCCGTCCCGATTGCGGTACAGTAGCTCATTACCTGTAAGGTGAGAGAAAGGGCAGAAGGAAAAAGGATGGGGGGAACGTTACTAAAACCAAAGCTCCAGACTAACTTTTACCACTGGTCGTGTTCATTTTTGATGCACTAATCTTTCCTTTCCATTCCATTTGGAGCCAAATAATGAGTCATTCAATCTGGAATCATCAAATTTTTAGATCAATTTCTGCAAGACCATCTCTGATTTTAAATTATTTATCCTATATTATGGACATGTACATTTTTAGCTTGATAATACGCAACACTCTCCAAGATACATTTGTTTTCTAAACGTCCGTCGACCCACTTTCATCATGTCTTTTTGGGCACTGACATGTTTGTTGGACGACCATATCTCAAGAACTATTAAAGATAACAGCCTGAAATTTCCACTGTTATTTCTCTTCATATCATCCATTTAGAATCTGTAATATGGTCTTTGATGCTGCGTGAGTTGAAATATGAAGAACAGTAAAGCTGTCATGAAAAGATATTTTTGTTTTCGTGGTGGGACTTCCTGCTCCATCAATGACGAAAGTTCATCGAAAATAACTTTTTTTCCCATCTTTGTGAGCAAGTATCTCATAATAAAGAGCATTCTGTATGAGTCGTTTAGTAATATTGTGACATCCAACTGCAGGTGGTTCAGAAACTATCTCCAGTTGATTTCAGCATTATAAATGTTGTGGTTAATGTGGATTCAAATATGAGAGTTTTCATGATGGTTTCAGTATTTTTCATAATTTAACTCACCTATAATCAGACATTATTTGATCTGCTTGTCCAATACTGCAGATTCTGAATCAATGACATGATGAGAAAAGACAGTACAAAGTTCAGGCTTCTATATTTAATAGTTCTTGAGATATTGTCGTTCAAACATAGCCTCAAATTTCAATGCCTGAGAAAACATGCTGAAAGTGGGTTGATGGGCAGTTTTTTTAAAATCAAGTATTTCGTAAAGTATTTTAAATATTTAGCCAACATTTCAGAGACACCATTTTAAACGTCCATAGTTTGTGATAAAACAGTTTCAAGCAAATCAGACAGTCGACCAAAAGGCCCCTGATGATCTGAAATGGAATAACCCTAATGTATATGTACGTGTCTGCTTTGTGGTTGGTTCCCATACACGCTGATAATTCCTCAACACATACTGTAAATGCCTGTAAATGCCTGTATCATCTTCATAAAGATGGTCTGGAAGCTCTTTTTCGGCTATGTGTCATAAGCAGTGTTAAATGACATTATCATTTGTGTCTCCTCACTGCTTCAGTTTGCTGCTGCCTGGTGCCGAAACGCTGCATCTGTCACGGCACAGGACGAGTTTCTTGCAGACATTGTGCTTTTTAAAAAAAATCACAACTCAGAAAAGCAATGCTCTGACAGCAGAAGCACTGTTGCCAGACGTCCTTGGGATGCACCACTTGCAGTAAATGTAATATGTTTGATCATGTTTCAGTGTTTCCCACAGGTCGAGAAGTTACTTGTGGTGGTGGGTGGTGTGGCGTGACCAATGTGCATGCAGAGACTCATGGAGTTTAGAGGGGGGAGTGTAACCCAGGTTGTTTTCTGAAGCTCTGGAGGCCTCAAGAGCAGATTATTGGTAGATGCTACAATTTACAGAACAGCTCGCATTCATTAGTAGATGCTAGCAGGCAGTTGCACACAGAGAAGCCTC
Organism: Dascyllus trimaculatus; assembly: GCA_024666655.1. Lineage (NCBI taxonomy): Eukaryota > Metazoa > Chordata > Actinopteri > Pomacentridae > Dascyllus > Dascyllus trimaculatus. The sequence continues at coordinate 6,790,377 of CM045466.1, forward strand.
TAGTCCCCACTCAGTGACTGCAGCACACCCAGGTCAAAACAGCAAACTAAATTTCAGTTTAAAGTGGAAAATAAGGCCAAATTAAGTGGTTTTATCTACCAGGACACATGCAGACAGACCTGCTAAATCTCAGGTGCAACCAGTGACATTTTGGTGCACCCACAATAGTTGCTTTTAGGAACCCTGAGGTGTTAATAGTAAAACTGCAAAATGCATGTGTGTTCTGTAAGCAGCTCTAAAAAAATCAAAATCTGCTTTTGAAACAAGAAACTTGACCCTGAAAACGTTGCATAACAGCTTCTGGCATAATAGAGAAAGTGCTGATGAGGTTGCTACCTGTTTTCATCTTTGACTAAATGATTAAATATCAGGAGACGCTTCCACTTAGTACTTTTTTTTTGTGAATAAATATTAAGTGGAGATTAATTGGAATTATTTGAAATCTATCAGCAGCCAAGAGTGCATTTTTTAAAGTGTAACAGTTATCAACAGGCCACTTAATGGCATGAATATGTGCGGTGGAATCAAAAATAAAAACAGGGCAGGGAGAGCAGGGCTGCTCTTTTGTTTGTATAATGAACATAATTCTGGCTTCACAGTTAGTTTGATATTATCAGCTGCAAAAACTCAATTCATGTTGTGGTTTCTGTATTCTGTACTTAACTGAGCTCCATAGTCTAAAGAAGGTGATGGTATAGTTAAATCTAAGGTAATTAAGGCATGAAGGGGTACTTTTAATGGGAAATAAACTTATAAATATACAAGTTTGATACACAGACATTAGTTTTTAGGGATTTAATTGGGTTTTTAAGGGACTTTTATGACTTCTTTATGATAGTCATGACTCAATACCAACAATTTAAGTTCAATTTTGACAAAAAAATGCCGGATGTGTTATTTATTATACTTTTCTTGGTGTTTAACCCTCAAAAACTCAACCCTGCATCAAACTGATTCCAACATTGCTCAGCCCTGTGTTTCCCAGTTGAGACACGGCTACTTTGAAGCACTGTGAGGAGTTTAGACATGAAAACAACATCAGAAACCTCACATGGGAAATAAAAGCAGCTCAACCTTGAGTGTGCTCTAAGTACTGTAAGAACCGAACAAAACAGCTTTTTTGCCCATTTAATGCATCTGTCCAGTCCTTCAGACAATGAGCAGCACACAGCTGACACTGTTCTCAAACTAAATATCATTTTTGAAGAGAGCTTTCAACTTTTAACTAAGTTGAACAAAAGTGCTCCACATTCTGACCTCCCCGGTGCCACAGAAAAGGTCCAGCTTTTAATATGCTCTCATATAAAAGCTTCCAGCGGTGAGTTCAGGCCACAAGAGGAAACCCTTGAAGGGAGCCATTATTTGACAGATGTATGAAAGTTCATACAGCTCCTCATCCATCAGGCCTTTATCAGGGAAGGATAAGTTTAATACAGCCACTGCCCCCTTTCACCTTCAATCTATCTGCACTCCTCTGTCTTATTGCTTTAGTGATCCATAGGCGCACGAGCAACCACGCCATTCGGCGAGGTAATTAGAACCCAGAGATTGTTATGCAGAGTGCTCTCTATCTGCTAGCATATCTAATTGTCCATTAGAGGTGACAAAATTACCATCACAATGGCTTTAATTCAGAACGTGCTTGGGAGAGCAGTTTCAGACATTTTCAGATTGGCATAGCCAAACGCCCCCTCAACAGCTTTTGTCTCCTTGTTAAAAACCATTGGCATACTAACAAGGATATAAAATAGACTCCTTCATGGAAATCATGGTGATAAATAAAAGGATGCTGTTTTCCCCCACCACGAGTCATTATTTTAGTTTGACTCCGTTTGGCATCCTGATAAATGGTCTACTTTTATATATGAAATGGTAATTGCAGAAGATGGGGTTTGAATGAGTCTGAAACAATATGGTGATAAATCAGTGGTCACACTGATGGACTCGACTCTATTTTGCTTCGTGACTCATTTTGTTTTCATAGTTGGCTTTGGGTTTAAGCTCCCGCAACTCTTTAAGGCGCCTTTTTCATCCTCGTTTCTCTGTGAATTACTGATCTTCGTCTCCTTTAACCACATGCCTCAAGACACCTCAGACATACCACAGCTCTCTCAAATCCTTCCCATCACTGTCCTTCCATAAGGCCTCCTGCTGAGTTCATCATTTTAGCTCTTATCATCCCTCCTTCACCTCTCCAACTCTTTGTTTGCTGCTCTTTCAAAGACATGAATCCATCTATTCTTTCACAGTACCCTAGGCATTATGTCTTCCCTTCAATATATCTCTTTCTAGCTCCCTCCCTCTCTTCCCTTCACCTCTACCTTCACTCGCTGTGCATTAGCCCAGGGCGCTGTTTTCTCCTCTGATCTATACCATTCCATGGCAGTATGTCTTATTAATACAGCCTCCTGCCCTGGGCACAGCCCTAACCCAGCCTCACTCTGGGGAGGCAGGGGGAGCTACAGGTAGGGGGGAGGCAGAGATATGAGGCGACCCACTTGGGTGAGACAGAAAAGCTGAAAGAAAGACCACAGCTTTGCACTAAGTTTGTATAAATGAGATTTATGGACTTCTTTAGACAGAATAATAGATATGGAAGAGTCACCTAAAGGACAACACCTGTTTATTATGTGTCAGATCTGGTGCATTTGGGCATTTATGTTTTTTTTTTTTTTTTTTTTAAATCTTATTAGTTGAGTTTAGTTTATTCATTTATTTTTGGGGGGCAATTAAAAGTAATTGCACCAGAGTTAGCTAACATCTCATTTGCATCTGTTGTCCCTGGGCAGGTACAGAAAAAGACAACAACCACAGAGCAATAATTACAAAAAAACAATACAAAAGTTCATCACAGTGAGATAATCAATAAATTCAGCAAAAACAATAAATAAAAGGCAATCACTGGTTGTGACAATTTTGTTCAGCCAGATCCTGAGGCAGCTGGTTTTAAACCTCTAAGACATGGGTCAGGGTGCCTGATGTTTTTTTTAAATAATTCAAATTATATTTAACATCACTGTTAACGCAACTGACTTGTTTCATGAAAAAAGACAAGTTTGTGTTAATTATAATGCCCAGATATCTAAAAGCTGTTCAGATTTGATAACGTCCCCATTCAATAAAATGTCAGGGTTAACAGAGTTATTGTTCCTGTTTTGCTTATATTAAGCGTCAAGCAAGAATTCCTAAACCAGTCTGATAAGTCGGTCATTACAGGTGTCAGTTTGGCTGCAACATGTTCTTTAGATCACACATGAGTAAATATCACAGTATCGTCAGCATACATGTTGACACACATAAGGAAGGTCATTAATAGATACTCTCACTGGCCACTTTATTTGGTACACCTTGCGAGTGAAAGGTTGGACCCCCTTTTGCCTTTGGAACTGCCTTAATTCTTCATGGCATACTTTCAACAAGGTGTTGGAAACACTCCTCAGAGGTTCTGGTCCATGTTGACATAATAGCATCACGCAGTTGCTGCAGATTTGTCGACTGCACATCCATGATGCCAATCTCCCGTTCCACCACATCCCAAAGGTGCTCTACTGGATTGAGATCTGGTGGCTGGAGGCAACTGGAGTACAGTGAACTCACTGTCATGTTCAAGAAACCAGTTGGAGATGATCTGAGCTTTGTGACATGGTACATTGTCCTGCTGGAAGTAGCATCAGAAGATGGTCCACTGTGGTCATAAAGGGATGGACATGGTCAGCAACAATACTCAGGTAGGCTGTGGAGTTTAAACGATGCTCATTTGGTACTAAGGGGTCCAAAGTGTGCCAAGAAAATATCCCCACACCATTACGCCACCAGCAGCAGCCTGAACTGTTGATACAAGACAGGATGGATCCATGCTTTATGTTGTTTACGCCAAATTCTGACCCTACCATCCGAATGTTGCAGCTGAAATCGAGACTCATCAGACCAGGTAACGTTGGTTGTAACAAGTGGTTATTTGAGTTACTGTTGCCTTTCTAACATCCCGAACCAGTCTGCCCATTCTCCTCTGACCTCTCATATCAACAAGGCATTTTCGTCCATACAGTTGCCGTTTACTGGATATTTTCTCTTTTCCGGACCATTCTCTGTAAACCCTAGATATGGTTGTGGGTGAAAATCCTAGTAGATCAGCAGCTTCTGAAGTACTCAGACCAGCCCGTCTGGCACCAACAACCATGCCACATTCAAAGTCACTTAAATCCCCTTTCTTTAAACTTCAGCAAGTTGTCTTGACCACATCTAAATGCACTGAGTTGCAGCCATTTGATTGGCTGATTAGCTATTTGTGTTAAACAATTGAACAGGTGTATCTAATAAAGTACCCGGTAAGTGCATATACTAAAAAAAAAAGGTCCTAAAATAGACCCTTGAGGGACTCCTGTACAATTAGCAAATAGAGAACACTTATCACCCATTCTTGTACACTGTATAGTTTCATTTAAGCAAGATTCCATGCAGGTCAGAGCTTTGACAGTTGAATTTATATAGCTTAGAAAGTAAAATGTCATGATTAACTGTATCAAATGGCTTCTTAAAATCTAAAACCATGATTCTGACAAGACGACCTTTAGACCACCTAACAGTTGTGGAATAATGCTTTCAGAAAACCAAACTGCAGTGGGTGCAAAGTAAATTCCTAGTTGTTTTAAATCAATTTTAAATAAAATAATAGGTATATTAGAGTGCCAAGCTTTAATTTGAGTAGTTCTATATCAGTACAGAAAGAACTGTATGGGAGATGTATGATCCATTTAGCACATCTTTGTTTAATTGGACAGAAATGGGAAAACAAAACAGTCATTATCTAATAATTATGGGAAAATACATTGCAGTCATTGAAGTATTCGAGACACAGACATCAACAGAAGCTTTGTATATTCCCTAATGATGCTCCACCACCACTAAATTTGACAGATGAGGGGGTACGCTTGGGTCATGAGCTGTTCCTTTTCTGTCCTCCACACTTCCATCATTTTGATAGAGGTGGATTTTTGTCTCATGAGTGCAAATGACTTCCCTCCTCAACTCTGCTGCGTTACTTGAGGTTTACTATGTGACAAATCCTCTAACGTCATAGTTATGATGAGCATTCATGACATGCTGTGCAGTATTAAGGGTTTTTTTTTCCACCCTGCAAATGATTTTCCTGCTCATCCACGAGACCGGCTCATTTTCTCAGTGGTTTTCCTGTCGATTTTTGGCTACCTTTGATGTTTCTCGTTATCATCTTCTCCACTTGTGTGATCACATCATAACCCTCTGCTTCGATCTAAATGCCAGTTCTCAATTCTGAGTCTTGTCTTTTGTGCATGAACCAGCACTGAAACTGCTCGAGTAACATGTACCAGCCGATTGTCCAATTACCTCACAATGCAGGCGCCGTCTTAAGGTCTGTATCTGACGTAAAGATACTCGAATTAAAGCTGCAATTTGCTCAAATGTGGAAGCACGGCAATATCGTTAGAGTCTCAAACAGGGCAAGTAACAATGTAAACAAGTCAAAGTCTTTAAGTCTGCTGTGGATCAGTCATCCACCATGCTGCTGGTTCATGGTTCACACACTGTAAACCATTTACACTGTAAACTCTACTAAAGGTAAAAGCTGACTTAGAAAGTTGGTCTGGGCATGGATGTGATGGATCCAATGGTGAAGACTGACATTGTGCTGAATAATCCATTCAAATGATCCGACACTCTGATCCTTTATTACATTCCTCACATGGGAAAAAAGTTTTTTCAGTGGCTTCATTGTACTGCAGACTTCATTAAAGCTTCAACCAAGCTTTATGCCTCATGTGCAATATGACAAGTTAATTAGAATGACAGAATAGCGCGGAAAGACTAGTTAACACTACTTCAAGGTAAATTGACTCTAGTGGCCTCTCGAAGTTAAATTACCTTCAACTCCGCTGTAATTGTTAAGACTTATTTTTCTACAATGTTGCTCACTCTCCTGGCGTTGCCATCCACCGTATCCATTCCCACTCGACCCTTTTTCTTCATTCACTGCATTCAGTGTTCCTTCTGAGTGTGCTGAGAGGGCCGAAACACTCCAAGAGAGTCCTTAGCGAGTGCGTTATGATAAAAAGAAGCCCCAAGAGTTGGATTAGTCGAGCAAAAAATAGCCCTCAACCAGCTTGTATGTGGTTCTGAGTACTGTTAGAACAGATTACTTGGAAATTTCCCCTCATCTTCGGCATGATGATAACAGAAACAGATAACAGGGAAGTAACTTGTACATCACAGTGTGGATGGGAATACGGCTTCAGTGGCCCTAACCTCGAACCTTAACCTCCACATAATACATCACCCTGTGATTACGAAACACACCGAGGCAACTGAAATAGGTAGTTTCCGCGGGCTGTATTATTAGCCGTGAGGTGAGCCAGGGTTGCAATGTTAAGTTCTGGATGAAATGGAATTTTTTCTTGTCTGTTCCAGGTCATTTGTCCGTGCCCAAGGCAGCGGATGATGACTGGTTTGATGAAAGTGACACAAGGTGCTGGGGGGAGAATTATAGTGTCTGTCACCGGCTAAATAAAATGAAGTCTCCGATGCAGTAATACAGTCTTAAATCTTTGCCACCCATTGGCTTCGATGTGCTGTAAAATATAGGTTCATAAAAAATTCAATAGGAGTTTTAATTAAAAATCCTCCCTTTATATTTCTAGTAATTTCGTTTCTTTCATGTATGGCTCTTCAAAGGGAATTCCCAATAATAGATGCATGTATTTTTCTTTACAGCAGCACCGTGGAATTTAAATTCTATATCCGACCGACTTGATAAATGAGCGTGCTAAAGAATGAATGGCAAAGCAAATGAATGAGGAAAAACCAGAACTTGCTGACGAAACCACCACATGAAACCACCCAAAGGCTACATCCAACCTGCATATGGCCCCTTCCACAGTGGAAGTCAATTAGTTTATGAGGAATGGTAATTATTGTTGCTTTGTGGCTTCATTACTCATTGAGTCTTCAACTTCTCAATTCACAATTAAAGCTTGAAAAAAGAAAACGTTGCCATTTTTTTCTGCTCTATGCAGGCTAACTTCAGAAATACAGACAATGTATACGTACCTTGTGTACCACAAGGCACTAAGGGTACGAGCTAAAATATCACCTTAAAAGCGCAAATTATTGACACACCCAAGTGGAATCAGCACAATGTTTAAAGAACAACTCATGACAACCTCTATATTTGGGTCCTGGAAATATTTAGCATCATAATGAGAGGACCTTTTACCTGTAGATGAGACTGACAAACATATATGATGTTCCAACCTCCAAAGGTAAAGACCTAGACATTAACAACATTGACACCAACTCTTAATACGGACCCTTTTTTGAATGTTAAAACCTCTTTTACTAATAAAACATACACATATAGCAACTTTGAAACCCTACAGGAATTCAAACACAAGAGAATCCAACATTATAGCCACTTTGATAGGCTCACTGTAAAGCCATTTTTAGACATGGGATACATGACATGCTGCTTTGACAGCCTGTTGAAGTGACGGCCTTCTGTCATTCGAGCATGACTCACTTTTATGTTAAAGTTCCTCACAGTTCTATTTAGACATACGCACAACAGTGGTGAAGAAAGCCATGGTATAATATTCTTCATATATGTGAGACTGGACTGTATAATGCAAGACAGTGCACTAATACACAAAAGACTACGTCTACACAAACAGCAGGCTTATTAAACTGTTCATATGTCATGTGTGATGATAATCTAACTAGTGATTTATAACCAGCAAAAACCTCCTACCAGCTGTGATGGAGTTCAGTGCTCAACCTGAGGATGACACATAGCAGCTAAATTGCTATGTGACAATTTAACTGCAGCAGACAGACAAACTGATTCTAAGAGCTCACCTGTCTGAGGGAAAGAGGAGTAAACAGCATCAATTGCAACAAGAGCATGATTGATCCTGCTCCATGTCAGGGATCTTTTAAAATTTTAAGCAATCATTAAGGTTACTTCTGTTGTTCCACATGTGCAAATTCATTATGACTCAGAGGAACAGCTACGACAAACAGCTGGAACCAAAGAACTAGGCTCACTTACAGCTCCTGTGAGTGTAAAAACCTAAAATGGTGAGTCTGATTAATCTGCCCTGTTACCGGCTACGTCTTTATTGCAGTAAAATTATATTTTATGGACATATCATTTCGTAATAGATGCAAAACTGAAGGGCAAAGCGAACGAGAGAGGTGTTTTGTGATTCTTGGCAGCAAAGTCTGATGTTTTTGGACCAGTGTTGGTGCTGAAATGTGGAAAAAAAAGCCTTCCTAAAAACATTTCACATGACTCAAAGTGTATCGACTGCCTGTCCATCAATGTGACTGCACGCAGTTCAGATGTGTGCAGTGTTGAGAGCGATGTAGAAATGTTGCAAGGCCCAACCAGAAGAGGTTGTTGAGGCTTTTACAGGAAAGTAAGATCAGACATGGAGCTGGTATGTTCAGACTAATGGAAAGGAGTGCATGTCTGAAAGGGGTTTAAGTAACACAGACAGCCAACAAACACTTAAGAAGCATCAAATAAGAAAACCAGGGGATCATAAGTCCCCTAGAACCGTGTGATTAACCAGGACACAGTGTGATACGCAACATCCTCACCACTCTAATACCTCTGAAAGCAGTTCAGCACAGAATTTGCAAAACATGACATCCTCAGACACTCTCCCACTGCTCATCCACCTCCACACTCCGTCCATGATGACTCTCAAAGTAGCATCCAAGTGTTCTCAGAACCCCCTCCGTCAGTTTGCTTAAATCCCCTGCGCTCTTCCTCACCTCTAACCTCAATTTGCAATGAATCCTTCAGCGCGGTGTTATTGATTTCCCTCACTGTCTGCGAGGTGACGGTCATTCCATCAGCGTGTGCCAGCTGTTCACGTACACCTCATCAACCCATAACCTCCGTCGCTGTGCTTCACGCTGTGTGTGTCGGTGCAACGCTGGTGTGTTTCCTTGCAAACAAATCACTTACCTTAAAAAAAAACCCTGCACAAGCTTATAATAATTAGGATCATTAGGGAGGCTAGCATCCGTAAAATAACAATTATAGCAATAATAATAATGACAAAAGGCATCGCAGCGGTGATCAGCCTCTGTTGTTGGGAAAAGCTATTTCATGCCAGCTCTCCCGAGTTACCTCGCTGGTCAAATGCATTCAATATTTCCGTTACATGTAGCAATTATTCCTCAATTACAAAGTAAATTTCAATCAGAATGTCAACAAGTAAATGATATTTGCAAGTGGATTCATGAGAGAAAAACCCCTCCAAGCATGAACAAATGTGTTTGTAGAATCTCTGCAACAAAATGATCCAGCACTGCCTCTTGCTGTGAGGGGAAGCTCGCAGCTTCCTCTGCTGTATTACACAAACTCAGTTAAGCTAAGAATTCTAAATGACAAGACAGCGAAAAGTGAATTTAAAGGATTGTAAGTCTGCTTCACGGATTGGATGTGAACGCTGTGTGCAGTGGGCATTATCGGTACGTGGATTACGGCGAGCTCATAATAGCTGCAGGAGATGTGTGAAAAACATACAGATGTCATTGTGCATTCTGCCAACACACACAAGACCCTGTGTGGGGAAACTGTATAATCAGTGGTGTATCATGAACAAAGCCTCTAAATAAAGTAATTAGCATTAGTTGTAGCTGCTGAGAAGAGGACAAAGCACACCCTCCTCTGGTGTGTGTGTCGACACTCACGTGGAAGCTTGTGTTTGTGCTATTGTGTGCGGGCGTGTTCGGATGGGTGGTGCACTTCTGTTGTTAATTAACACCACTTTTGCCTTCTCTCCTCTCTGCAGGCAGAAACAGACAGGACAATTGGTGCTTTTCAAGCAGATTTGCTCGTTACGATTACGCCAGACCGTGGTGCTGTGGGACTAGCCCGTAAAAAAAACACCGTTTCTAAATGGAGAGGAGATGTAAATAGATAAAGAAATAGTATGTGAAGACTATTAAATTGAATTAGTCAGCTGGAAACAACAAAAGTGCAGCCAGAGACAGAGTCTGACTAACAGAATCACCCTAATTAGCTTTATTGGCTAGTCTGGCTGACATGATGCATTTTAAATCATCATTAGGAAATTGGAGTGATTAAAATGAGGAGAATAATCAGAACGCCAATTATTCACAATACCTGACTTCTGGTACAAATATCCTGTTTTGTCAGGCAGAAATATGTCTTTCTGTATTTTTAATTAATCAAAGAAGCCAAATATCTCAAATACAAATACAGCAGCTGCTAATTATTTATTGTTAAACAAAATGCAACCTGACCAGACGCCAATCTTTGGTACTTGATGTCACTGCATTGGTAACTGCAGGGGTTTGGTGATGGCTTTTAGTATGACTTACTTTTTGGAATGCAAACTTCAACAATGACACAGAAAGTTGAAAACCGCAGACAGAGAATCTCAAAACACTGGGGCCTTTCCAGTGAAAGACAGACTCTTCTTCAGCTCCCGAGGCTGAGCTTTAGCTCACAAAAAGCTCCGGTATAAAGACCTTCTCTTTCACCGTTCATCAGTGAGTCCTGGGATGTGAAAACTCAAGGTGAAGGTGCCAGAACGAGTTCAACTTGGTCCCTACTTTAACTTCTGATCAAAAGCTTTTGTGAGAACTTCGCACACCACGAACCTGCATCCGTCACCCCTTAAAGCGACACAATACACTAATCAAGGTGAGAACCGGAAAAGCATGAATCCGTGCCGTGGTGAGAAAGTCGTAATTTAACGTGCGTGAGGTGATTAAGTTGGACAAACCGTGACTGGAATTGCTGTTTTTTGATTTGTTGTTGCCCAAAATCCTCAAAGAAGACTTCCAAGTCTTCAGAAGCTGCCTCAAGATTAGCAGCTAAAGAGCTGAGAGACTGACGAATTTGTCAAGAGACGCACCGAGGCGCCCGTATAATTCGAAAGCTTGCTTCTTCATCTGATGTTCTTTTCTCCCCTCTATTCCTCCATGGATATTACAACATTGAACAACATCAGTCTATTTTACAGCTTGTTTCTGCCTAAAGACGAGCTGTTGCGCCACTTTTCTGCTGCTTTCTGAAGGTTGATGGAAGAATTTGAGCTCGTGCCAAGACGTCATCTCGGATTAAGCGTCAGACTTTGCTGCGGTAAAACTAGGCCACCTCAGAAGGGGATATTTGCACCTGCTGCTTCATATAATGTTAGTGCTTCACCAGAGCTGATTGTCTGCGACACTGAATGGATAGTTACACAGCGTATGAGGGCTAATTTGATATGTCTCATTGGTAAGAAAAAGACTCATTGCAGAACTCCATTAACAAATGACGTCCACATCATTACTCACGTTGTGCCAGGGGAGCGGAGCTATGAAAAGTCAATAAGGGAGCGAGACAACTGGCTAATCTTCTCCAAAGTGAGTCCTTTACATAAACATTAGAGATGAGAGGTTGTGCATCATTCAGAAACAAGGTAATTCTCCATTGTGCATGCATGAAAAGTGCACACACTGACAAAACAAACATCCCCATGCTTCACTCGTATCTAAACCGCCGTCACAAGTCCCCCTCAAAGTCACGGCGATAACGCTCGAGCGTCGTCGCAATCGGTCGACTGCTTTCCAAATGGCTCCCCCTGCACCATATTTAACAAACATCAGAGAGACAAGAGGCGTCCTGGAGTGGCAAACAAGAGGAACGTGGCCATTAAAATGGCAAGCAGCTGCTCCGGGCGCATGCATTGTCTCCCACAGGGCTGGCTTCACCTTGGTAGCGTGAGAATGATGCTGTGTCTGTTTGATTTCGATGGAGTGCTAGAAAAAACTGGCATATGTGAGATATCAGTGGTGTCTGCTAACTGTGCAATTACCAAACCAGGGAGACTTATAGTGACAGCTTCAGAGCACGATAAGAATACTGATGAAGAGTGCAGGGTAAAATAGTTTATCGAGTTTGCAGGGCTCCAGACAAACTGTTGGTTTCACAGGAAGAGTTTCCTAAAGACATTCCTCTATTTTAATGTTTCAATTTGGAACGTCTGTGCCAGTGCCAACATCCTGGTTCCAGACCCCATAGCACACTTTGAAAGGTCCTCTTGTCCATGCCCAATGGTTCAGAGCATTAAGGGGGACCAACACAATCTTAGGCAGGTGGTCATAATGTTGTGCCTGATCGGTGTTTTTCCCAATAAATGCATATTGTTGGCTGTTTTAGCATATCTCTGTGTTTCCCACAGGTTGATGCGTTGCCTATGGTGGCCGAGACTGATGTGCGTGCAGAGGATTTTGTAGTTGAGAGGAGGAAGAGTGCGACCCAGGTTGTTTTCTGAGGTTACGATTTACTGATGGACCATTTGTTGAGTTAGTCTGATTCACTGGATGCCTGTCTGCTGTTTTTCTGCCATGAAAATCACATGGGATTCTGCATGGCACCATTTTAAAAATCCCATTTTATTACTAGAAATGACAACATTCAAGCACCAACCTGCAGTCTGAAACTTTCAAGTTTTGAAGGTTTGGATCATGCCATAGGGAAGGTCCCCTTGTGTTTTCCCACAAATTACCTATTTTAATTACAGTGCATGCAAATGTTGCACCAAAACAATTCCTCCTGCCACTATTTTGCAGGACCGCCGTCACCGCATCCTGGGTTTAGCAGCACCTTAGACGATTCTGACTGGTTCAAAGAAATACAAGAAAGCCAGATTTCTTTATTTTTTTACTCTATAGCAGAAAACGAATGAGGTGCAGTCAGACCATTCTCCAGTGCTAACACAGCATTGTGGAGATGGGTCTGACTACGCAAGACTGTCATCAGTAGATGCTACCAGGTGGCCTTGCACAGAGAAGCCCCTAGTCACCACTCAGTTAATCATACAAATACTGCTCAAACAACTGTGTGATCAAAATATTACTTAAAACGCGTAAAACAAAGTGATTTCATCTACCTGGGTGGGCAACCAATGAAAATGTTCAATTACACCAGACAGATTTTCGTTGGCATGTGCAACCAAACTGGTCCCAGTCTGGTTTGTATTAGATACATAACTCAAGGATAATTAGGTCTTACTTTTATAGTTTGGTTTGTTTTTTCCATTGACTATGAGGGAACTCAGAATACCGCAACGAGAAGTTTAACAGTCCAAGAGATCAGTCAGTTTAGGCAGAATTTGATAAATTTTTTAACAAGAACAGCAGCACTAAGACTAAACCAGGCCATTGTTTTCCAGGCATTTCAGATCCTTCGACTCTCTGCCTTTGTGAATGCAGTGTTCTGACAAGCAACACCCGCTGAGTTAGCACAGCAGAGTTGACAACACAGAGAGCTCTAGCAAAACAAACAAACCTAACAAAAAGAGGGTTTCCCAGCAAAAAACAATGAACCAAACTCAACTTTTACTACAGCTTTACTAAGTCCTGCACTGGCTAATGAAAAGCATCCATTTACATTGCAGGTAACCTTCTTTGGAAAAACATCCTTTCTACAGTTGACCTGTTGACTGCTGCAGCACAAGCTAAAAAAGTGTAAGCAATATATGTTTCTACAAGTGTAAACCCCATTGTTGCAGTATTACAAACATCTGTGCAGTACAATACACCACTAGCACCAATTCACCTCCTTGTATCTGTTAATTAAGAGCTGCTTTCCATTGCTGTTTCACCTGGAGGCTTGTTTTAAACCTCTACGACTGCCTGATTTCTTTCTGCAAACCCGGATCCCAGCAATTAACTCGGTCCGTGCGCTGACAGGAGTGACAGATAAGACCCAACTTAAATAAAGCTTCACAAGGATGATCCATTGGCTGCACAAGCTGGGATCACAATCTCCTGCCACCTTAGCGGGAAGCAGATAAGAGCACCTAATGACGCTTAAGTACAGTATATATTTGAGCTAACACTATTGGACAAGACATGAGGAAGCAATTCCGCCTCGTAAAAACAGCCTAATATATGATCATTAAGGATTCTCAAGGTTATATTCAGTCTATCCCAGGGGGAACTGATTGATAGATGGAGACGGCCTGGGATGGGGAAAACATAAAACCGAGCTAAATTAGGTTATAAAAAATTCAATGCCAGCTTCCAACCAGTGGAGCCATTATAACAAATCCTAGAGATAGGCCCGAAAGCATGGCGAGCCTGTACCGGGTCGAGTAAAAATGACACACGGACGGAGACAAAATAATCATCTGACGGATCTCTCTGCCTCTTTTTTCCTCTCTCCCCTCTGCGAGCTGAATCTAATGATACACTAAAAATACATCCAGATCAAGAGCGGTACTGTCGGCGGCACAAAGGCGCGGAGATGAGAGCGCGGATTGCGTTTCCGAAGACAGGCCTTGGGTCTTGGCGATCGCTGCTGCATGTATGGATTCTGACGAAGCTCTACCTCTCATTTCTTTGTGCTTGTTAAAGTAACCCTCGTCGGTTAATGGAAAACCTCGCATCAAGCGCGTAATAAGCCCGTTTATGTAAGCCTACTTCCAGTCGCAGCCTTAAATGCTGAAGAGCAGATGTTGGCTTCCAGATGTGTACAGTGCAACCGCAGTTTGACATGTTTATCAGGGCTCATTGGAGCGTGACAGATGTGTTTACAACCCCTGGGTCACAGCTAGTAACAAATCAGCCACATGAGAGACGTCCTTAAGCACATATGTGGGACTTTAGCTAAAAAAAAAAAAAGGAAGAAAAAATAAATCAGCTTGTCATGCGAAATCCTGAGACAACAGGCATCTTCCCGTCGCCGACGCAATAAATATGGGTTTTCAGCTTTCTAATTACAGCCAATCACGGAGGGGGGAGGCTTTCACAATTTCAGGATTCAGGATCCGAGCGGAGATTTAACAGCTGGGTCCTCCTCAGATGCCGTGATTGGAGGAGACAGCTTCAACCGGGCACGAGGAGAGGACCAAATCCACCTCATTAATCCTTCAGCTCCAACACGTCTCCGTTCTGTGATCGCTCTCTTCAACTCTGAGACGTGCCCAGACCCCCCCCTTTTTTTTCTCACCTCGACGCAAAATAAAGTATATAATTTTCTCTCATTGGTTCCCCGCGGCGTTGTCGGCGTTTATGCTGTCACTGTTTTTAAAAAACAGCAAGCGTTTGAAATTTGGCGGTGATGAATTGCAACAAAGGCGACATCCGCACGCCGTCGCTGATCAAAGAAAAATGAGGGTTGTGGTTGCAGGTAATTGGGTAGCTATTGAAGCATATGGAATGAATTGTTTGGAGGAATGTCAGACGGCAAGGACACACACACACACACACACACACACACACACACACACAAATATACATCTGCTCACACAATAAACGACAACGATCGTCTCAGTAAATCAAACATCTGCAGATTAAACTGTGCCGTGATACATTTATGCTGGGCTTTTTTTGCCGTTTGTCATCAAGATAAAAGCAGGAGAATATCATTAGCCGCATTATTCCTCGTATAACAACCGAAGGCGTACATCAATAGCATTAACAGGTAAAACATCATCGCTAATTTGAACGTATTGAAGAGCTTTCAAAGTTAAAAACTGTTCCGTGACTTGTTCTTGGGCTGAATCTGAGACGCACTTTATCATTTATAGCTCTTTTTATGCACCTATCAGGGTTTAAACTGGGATTTGTAATTGCACACGCATGCACACGTCAGCAACAGACAAAACATTTCTACATAACACCTGCCTTTTAATTAGAAACCCATTATGGATACGACGGTAGACCTATGGTGGATTCTTTTTGACAGGCTTGTGCATAATGTGATCTGACAACCTTCTGCTCCCAGTGCAGCAGCTGATGGCAATAAAGCCTTCCTCTCTTCTCTTTGTCAGTTTTAAATATAGTAATGCTGCTGTCAGGCTATACTAAAGAAGGCGAGGATGTCAGTAAGAATGGATTAATATGCATGGAAACGTCTCTTTGTATAATTACATTAACCCTCTGAACTCCTAAACCTGCTAGGTGGTTTAAAAAGCATGTTGTCTTTTTAAAAAATGGTCAAATTGCACCATTTATCCGAGCCTGAAACTGCAAAAAAACAGAAATTACAAAGACATATTCTACCGTGCGATGCTCCTTGAACTAATCATATGCGGCGTGCAGATCCGCTGTGAAACTTCAAATCATGGCAGTTCTTCAAAATCACTCTATTCTATGTACAATTTTTAAAAAATTCCCTAAAAAAGGGGGTTTAGAGGAACTACATTCTGTAAAAACTAAACATTCTGTGCTCCTCAGCTGCAACCAGCAGCCACAGCACAAAATCGGGGACTTCTTGGTTGAACTGCAGGCAGTGTTTCAGAGCAAAGAGGGGACAAGCATGGAAACTAATTCAAAATGTATACAGTAAAAGAACTATGGTTGAGCCACCGTTTATTTTACCCATATTAGCAACACATGGGGGCACTTAGAAAAATGTTGTACATGTTCCAGGTTTTTCCAATGTCTGTAAAATAAATAATCAAAGAACTTTTTTTTCTTTTTCTTAAGACATTGTGACTGTGTCATACTGGACAGCAGACATGTCTGAGTTCTCTCTACTTTCAGTCATGGTTGTGCTGTTTCCATAGAGGTTCAGGACTTTGCATTGCAGTAAAAAAAAGAACCCACGGGCCTCCATATAGCTCACTGAATTACCATGAAGGCACAAGTCGCCAGCAGCGGCTGTGAGTTCGGGTCCGGTTCATGACCCTTTGCTGCATGTCTCTCTCTCTATACCCTCTTTAACCCTGTCTCTCCCTCGACCATTAAAAAATGGAAAAACACCCCCCTAAAAAACATTTAAAAAATGAACCCACGGTGAGCAAAAACACGACTCCAAAGGGTTAAGAGAGCTCAAATTTAGATTCTACAGTATTAGAACATACACATAGTGGTGGTAAAGCCAGGAAATGATCAAAGTGGTTCGCTGTAGTTAACCATTTCTAATCAAACGCTGCAAATTCAACAGTTTACCTTGAACTTGAGTTTTCCAGTTATCTGAATGTAACAGCTAGTTCACTTATCTCAAGCAGGTCTATGCATTGTTAAATAGCAGTTAGTAAAAGTCAACATGTATGTCGTCTAAGCAGAATATCACATTAATTTATCATTAGTTGCGAAACAAAATTAGTTATTTCTCTTCCTACTTTGCCAGCGCTGCACCATCTGACTGACTAAACAGGAGGCCGATCTGCAAGGCAGCTCTTCAGGTGCATCCAATATTAACAAGTTGCTCCATTTTCTGCACTTTACTGCTGCAATTAGTCTCGAGTTAATGGCACGAGCTGCACAGTAGGTATTGTTTCAGTTATAGAGACTGTAAAAACATTTACACTGTTGAAGATGGATGTAGTGCGGCTGAGGCTGCGCACAATTTAAACAGTTTTGCTTCTTCAAGTTTGAAGCATGACAAGAGCGATGCGGACATGAGTAGCAAATATACAGTCATCACCCGATCACAATACCAGTATGAAGAAATGAACTTTAGATGGTGTAAATAAGCATTTTTAAAACCACAGTTTGGATATGGTTTCATCTGTGCAGTCTTATGTTAAAGAGGAACACTTACTGCTGATCCACTTGGCGTTGGGGTCGTGAACCTTGAAGTCTTTCCTAAACAGGTCTCCAACCGTCACCTTGCCCTTCAGAGCCAGACGGTCGTCTTCACCTGCAGAGGAAACAAACACAGCGTCAGCTCAACAAGAACTCGCATGCAGGCTCACGCTTAGCAATCGAAAAACATCGCCAGCATCTTAACCCCAAGCACTTTTTGGTTTTACTTGGAGGGAGAGGAAGAGTAAAAATGCTTCCCATTATGCGTACCACAGATCAACTTAGAAGTGCAAACAAGATTCATCGACCTCCCGATAACGCTGCAATAATGTGGGAAGGACGTTCAAGGCGAATCCATTAAACAACCATAATAAGTCATGAGTGAATGTCTGAGTCCTCCACTGAGGTATTCACATAAACAAACCAAGTAATGCACAAACTGAACTTCTGCAGAAGTCTTTTTTCAGGTGTGGTAGTGATCAGTGCTAATAATTCAAGCAAAAAGCATCTTGAAGGTTGGACTTTTAGTTAAACGTAAACCTAATATTTCTTGGAAATGATTGTTTGAAAAGTTAATGTGCTATTTTCTATGTTTTATGAGACATAAATAATCTGGTGGTGGTGAGTCTGGCGTATTTTTTGCAGCTTACTTTTGCAGGATTTCCCTTTTTTTCACAGAATAGAACAGAATTCCTTTACTGTCATTGCACGGTGCACCACGAAATTAAGCAGCAATCCTGTCAGTGCATCACAAAAAACATTTATAAAGTGCAGAAGAAGATGTGCAAATATGAAAATTTAGTAGAAAAATCACATGCACAAATGATTCTATGGAAACAGTGAGAGCTTATACTTTTGAAGATACTTTATTTGGTGTAGTCGTAACTGTAAAGTAGTGAAACTGATGTTGCTCTTCTGGATATTGCACATTACTGGACATGTACAAAAAAACTGAAAATAAAATAAAAATAAAAACAGAATAAAAAAAATAAAACACGACAAAAGAAAATAAAACTAAACAAAAAATAAAACAAAATTGTATAAAACAAAACAAAATAGAATAAAATAAAACAAAAAATAATAGTAAATAAAATAAAACTAAATAAAACTAAACAAACAATTAAAACAAAACAAAATAAGACAAATAGAAAAAAATATAATAAAACTAAATAAAACTAAATAAAATAAAACAAAAAACTAAACAAAATAAAACAGGATAAAATAAAATAAAATTATACAAAATAAAACAAAAAACAAAAATAAAATACAAAATAAAACAAAAAACATAGTATAAAATAAATAAAAAATAAAATAGAATAAAATAAAATAAAACAAAATACAATAAAATAAAACAAAATGAAATGAAACAAAAATAAAAATAAAAATGCTTTATTTATCCCAAAGAGGAATTTCTATTTTCACAGTAGCAAGTATAAAAAGAAAAGTGAATATAAAGTATAATAGAAATGTAAATACAATAGAAAAATATACTATGTACAATATATATGTACAAAATGCACACTAAAGTGTAAAATACACTATGAATAAAGCATGTACTAAATTTAAAAATAAACCATAAAATGCTATAAATATCTGTAAACATGTGTAGTTTCACTAAATAAATGCATGCTGAATAGGTGCAGATATTTCCTGACTATTTAATTGTACCAGTGAGTAGATTACCAGTGACTGTGTTTACCGTCCCAACACAGGTAGCGTTTGTCAGCCAGTTTAGCTCAGGTGAAGACGTGAAACCTCCCTCCTGCATCTGTAACTAACACTGTGGTTGTGTGCGGAGCTCGTTTCAGACCGGAGGATTACGTTCCCACAGATATGATGGGATGTCTAATCTGGGATGTGTGAGACTGATAGCTGTTTCATTCGGTGCAGCAGCTGCTGCTGGCAGCAGCGGGACAAATGGTCACAGATCAGTCAGAGATTCCAAAAGGCAAACTGCGAGCTTCAGTCGTGTTTGCAAACTCCTAAATTAGTCAGCTCTCTCCATCCTCTCTGTCTGTTTCCCATGCGGCCTGGAAAATGTAGTGTCGGTTTGTGTTGGACTCCTGAGATCAGACTTGACACCAGCTGATCCTCTGGCATTAGCTTCTGTCACGGACAAGAACACTGAGACACTTTTTTCTATTAAATGACAGTCAAAGACTTTCAGCTCTTGCTCCTATTACATATTGTAACTCGACTTCCCAATAATATACTGTATCTATATCCTGTTGCCACGGTAATTAACATCCACTAACTGTACGTTTGTGTCTTGTTTTTCGTTTGTGTCCCATTTGTGTCATTTTAAGCCTTGTTTTTGTGTTGTTTATGTCATTTTGTGTCTTGTTTGTGTTGCTATCTGTCTCATTTTGATCATGCAGTGTCCCCTTTTTTGCTTGCTGTCCCTTCTTGTGTTGTTTTTGTCGGTTTGTTTCTCATTTGTGTCTCATTTTACATCTGGTTTTTGTCCCTTTGTGCATCATTTTAGTCAAGCTGTGTCTCGTTTGTGTTGTTTTGTGTGACTTTTTTCTTTGGTGGCTTGTTTGTAAGATTTTGTTGGTCTGTTTGTGACAGTTTTGTCTCATTCATGTCGTTTTGAGTCCTGTTTTTGTCCCTTTGTGTCTCATTTTAGTCATGTTGCGTCACATTTGTGCAGTTTTGTGTGTTGTTTATGCGGTTTTGTGTCTCCTTTGTGTTGTTTTATGCCTCATTTTTCTTTTTGTGCCTCATTTGTAGGATTTTGTATGTCTCATTCTTTGTTTTCTGTCCATTTTTGTGTCATTTTATGTCTTGTTTTGTCCCTTTGTGTGTCATTTTTGCCATGTTGTGTCTTGTTTATGTTGCTTTGTGTCTCATTTGTAAGAGTTTGTCTGTTTTTGACAGTTTTGTCTCATGCTGCTTTATATCTTGTTTTTGTCCCTTTGTGTGTCATTTTTGTCGTGCTGTGTCTCATTTGGTCAGTTTTGGGACCCATTTGCATTGTCTTGTGTCTCCTTTGTGTTGTTTATTGCCTCATTGTACTTTTTGTGTCTCATTTGTGGGATTTTGTACGTCTCATTTCTGTCATGCTGTCCATTTTTGTGTCATTTTATGTCTATTTTGATCGCTTAGTGTCTCATTTTTGTGATGTTGTGTCTCATTTGTGCAGTTTTGTGTCTCTTTTGTGCTATGTCTCATTTTTCTTTTCTTTCATGTTTGTGAAGATTTGTTTGTTTCTCTTGTGTGACAGCTTTGTGTGTCTCCTTTGTGTATTTTTGCACCCTTTTTGTTATTGTTTTGTCTCGTTTTTCTCATTTTTCTCATTCGCGTTATGTCCTGTTTTGGTACCTCTGTGTCACATTCTTGTCATGTTGCGTCTCATTTATGTTGCTTTGTTTCTCCTTTGGGTTGCTTCATGTTTCACTTTTCTTTTGAGCCTTGTTTGTGATGTTGTGTGTCTGGTTTTTGGTGTTTTGTCTCTTGCTTGTGTCATCGTTTTGTTGAGTCAACATTGTCAGTTTCTGCATCTCTCTATCCATGGCCATTCTTGTTTTTGACTCCAAAACAACATCATTTAAAAATTAAAAAATTACACACTACTGTTAGAATTCTGTTGTATTTTTACAGTCATTTATTACAGTGTATCAGTAACTCCTACTCTTTACTAAGATGCAACACAATGTCAGTCACTCAGCGAGACACCTGTCCTGCTCTTCACTGGCTTTAATCACACCACAAATTAATTTCTCACAGGTGGCGATTACGTCTCCTAAGCCTCATCTGTTCCCCGTCTCTTTGACACTCAGCAGGATCATAATTACAAAGCTGTGATCCATCATGTGCATTTAAATATACACTTGTGACCTCTGTAGTGCCACAACTACTGTTAGGATCCATGTTTCTTACTGTCAAACTGGATCTAGCTCCGCTGCTCTGCCTTTTGTCACGTCACAACCTCATTTTGTTGTTGCAGTGCACATATAGACATTTGTAGTTCTACTATGGGAGCATTTCAGCAGTTAGCATTGGCATTTAGCAGTTAGCATTAGCATTTAGCAGTTAGCATTAGCATTGTAGTTGAATCTGGCTGTATGGTCTCTTTGTGGGTGTTGAGGTCATCATTAGTATACTTTAAGCAGTTAGTGGTTAGCATTAGCATGTAGCATTTGCACTAGCTAAATGGCAGCATCAGCACTGGTCACTACCTGGAGCATCTCCTAAATGGGCCTGGGTCAGTTGAACGTGGCAGTGCTGTTTGGATTGTATAGGAGCAGTGTGAAGTGGCATGGGGGGTGGTGGTGGTGGGGACTCTGGGATGCCAGAGTTCACCGCCTAACCTCCTGGAGGTGTCGTGGGACTAAGTAGGACAAACACTGTTGAAGGGAGGTTTCCACCTGATGACCCCCAGAGACGTGTTAGGAATCACTGCTCACTGGTAGGTATAGAGACAGATTAGGGATCCTAGGCTTTTCACTGAGTATGAATCTTTTTTTTTAGCACAAGTGCCTTGTGTTTAAATTAACTTTCTAGTCCTAGTTATCCTTTTTTTTCTGGTAGCACTATTTCAAAAAGCTAAACCACCTCCCTGGAGCTTATCTGGCAGTAGACTATATAGAAAACAGAACTATTTTACATGAGATATAGTAGACATAGTGAGATGGATACAAATAAAGCAGAGAAAAGCAAAAAGGAACAAGCAGGTACAGCAATAACTTTCTTCAAACGAGGTGCTTTCACCTCGGCGAATGACAGCAAATGTGTTATTCCACCATTAGACAGATCAAGTGTGACAACGTGTGACATTTAAGAAAAGCTGATTCAAAACAAGCCTTCCCATTATGAGGCTGCGCCTGTGGAAACTTTAGTGAAACAAATACGACTACAAAGAAAAGAAATGAAGAAGAAAGAGGCAGAGATAAGACTGATCTTCTTTGTACTTCTGAACAACAAAAACTGAGAGAATATATAATGTCCTTCTGACACTTTTTTGATCTCAAACGCCATTCTAGTAACTTTTTCCTGCCGGCAAGTGTTCACCTTTCAAAAGAATAAAGAGCTTATCGGAGACAGAAAAAAAAAAAAAACACCACGAGGATAATAACAAAGCAGAGCAACATCTCAGCTCCCTCCGGCCCTTTTGATGAAGACTCGCGTCTGATCGTCGGACCAGATGTGCGTATTTACAGCAGGCGCCTCCTGCGATTCATTTCAGCTTAATTTCACCCATCAATGCTCATCATGTCATCTGCAGCTCCGTAATATGAATCATTTCACCTCCGTGCGCTCGGTGGGAGGATCAAAAGCGAAAAAAAAGAAAAAGCAATATATATGTTGAGCGCCTTTGTTTTTAAGTTAGAGCGTTCTCAAGCTGAAGTTTCATCAGAAGTGGCTCCAAAAGTGGACCCTTGATGGACATATTGGTTGCCATGGGGATTGAAGATGTGATATGTTGGCTGCGGGACTGCCTTTTCTAATGTGTGATGTTTAATCCTGCTACTAAGCCTGTCTATGTTGGGGATGCGGCTGTCATTTCTCTTAAGAGGTAGCATTTTGGGCTGCAGGTACCTTTTCTTAGGTCACTGCTTTTCCTTCTCAAACTGTATTCTGAGCTAAAAAGCTACACAAGAGGCTGCAGAACGAGACTGCAGAGACAGAAACGGGAGAAACCATGATAATAAAAGACATTTAAGGCTATTTTTTAGGTGCATCTGCTGGTAAGAAAATGGGCTTTTCAGGCCAAAAAATGAGCAGTAAGGGTTTCTTTTGAAATTTTGTGCTTTGCAGGACTGAAAAAGATGAGCATCAGCTAGAAGAGCATCATCATGTGCAGCTGTGACTGTCTATTAAAACCCAAAATGACAAAAGAAAAATGTTTTTAATTCAGTGTGAAGATCCACATGGCCTTCAGTTCAATGGTAAACAAAACTCTTAAGCGTATAACAAAGGGCCAAATCGGTATATTTACCTGGCAGTGAAAAAGTTTGGTTAGTGCTTTTCCCTTATTTCATAAAGTACGACTCTGCTTCTCCAATATGCATCTTCAGGTTGCAGAGTTATTACATTCATAATGTCACTGCCTAATGTGTTTGAGAAGCGGTTTGCTTTCAAATCATTTACATGATGCATTTAAGTGCTCGTGAACTCGGTGATTCAGGAGGCATTTTCATAAGTTACCGAGCTTCTCGCATTAAAAGCCAGAGAGGGAGACTTATGCATATAAATGTACACCCATTACTTTCAGGTCCTTAGAAAAGGAGTTCACACGATGCTGATTAAAGCTATCGACAGCAGGGAAATGTCTCCGCAATTCACCGTAGTTTTAAAATCTGGTTTCTGCATCAAGCTTTCCTGTGCTGGCAATAGTGTCTGCACTTCTAGAGTCCTATGTATCGGGACAGTGCCACCTACTGCTATGGATGATCGCTAAAGTGCGAGACTTCAGGTTTAAAGGCTGATTCTACTCAAGTGCTACTTATAATTTGGAGTCAGAGCGCAGGGTCAGCCACAGTGGAGTGATCCTGGAGCAGGGGAGGTTAAGGGCCTTGCTCAGGGGCCCAACAGTGGCCGCAGTGGGGGCTCGGTCCACCGACCTTCCGATCGGCAGCCCAGGGCTTAATCCGTTGCGCCACCCCTGCCCTTTTATTTCAACATTACTTACAGTTTCGAAGGTTTATTCCACCCAAACAGTATTTTCTACCATTTTATAGATTTCAAGGTTTATTCAAGACAAAACACTACTATATGTATGAGTACTTTTAATTTTAAAGGTTTATTCCACTCAAATAGTACTCTTCAAGGAGCAAGTTAAGGTTTCAAATGTTTATTCTAAAATTCTACTTTTGTTATTTAGCCTGGAGTTGGGCTCGCTCTATGGCTCCATTAAATAGATAAGCAAACAAGCTAAGAGTCGGTTTTGCAGCAGAAAACAAGACGGCCTGTGGTGCCTAATGATAATTTAAAACATAGCCTGTTTCTCACACTGTGGCACGTTAAAGATAACTGTGCTGTGCAAACGAAGAAGCCAAAACTGTTTTAAATGCTAAACAAATATAACTTGTGTCACAGTTAGGGATGGGAATTGATAAGATTTTTAGGATTCCGTCTCCATTTTCGATTCAGCTTAACGATTCGGGTCTTTTTCAATTCTCTTTTCCCTGCCTGTGAAAGGAGAAGCTAGAGGTAGACGTGAACTGGAGCGAGTGCTGCCAGCCTCTGAGCCAGTCAGACTCCGACTCTCGTCATGGTCATCCAAATGTAATGCATGAGAAGACGTTCATTTAACTTTGACAGTTAGAAATAGCAGGTTTTACAATGAGGCAAATGATGCTAGCATGATAGGTAGTGTTAGTTAGTTAGCTACCTGCAGTATTAACAGCAGAGGATGTGCTAACGTTGCCGCTGCTGCTGGGTTGACAATCACTCTGGAGCAGATCTAAAACGCAACATTCATTCAAAGTTATCTCATGCTATGTGTGCAAATGTTTCTGCATATTGGTAGTATTTCCTCTCTTTGATGAAATATCCACTTTGCAATGATTGCAAGTTGCCCTGTTGTTATCCTTTCTCGTGAAATGCAACCAAACTTTCGAGCGCTTGTGCCGCGTGGGTGCCATGTTTCCTGCTGGCTGCACTGGTGGATGACGTCGCCACGCATGGTGGTGGTAACGTCATTCACGCCCACTGGAATCGATAAGGGAATCGTTTGCAACATTGGCAAATGATTCCAAGGAACTGAAACACTGGGAACCAGTTCTCAACGAGGACCGGTTTTTGATTCCTATCCTTAGTCACAGTCAACATTCACGCTATGATTATTATTAATCTCGGCCAGAAATTAAGTCTTGGTGACTCATCCAACTCAGTAGGCAACGCAAAATCTACAGATCCGATGCTAATGATGCTAATGCTCCAAAGAAAATGGAAAGACCAAGGTCTAAAAAGGCATATGTACGCACATGTGACAGTGTGTAATTCCTCTCAATGCCAGAAGGGGGAGACAAAAGTTTCACATTGCAAGTTGAAAATACATAACTAAAAAGTTTGGCAACCAAATCTAAATCCTCAGACACTAAAGCATCCTGAAAGTGCATACATTTCCATTATGGATCCAATACCAACACAGCTTGTGCCTCCTGAGTCTATTTCCACGCAGTGATGGCCATGGTTTGATAAATGAATAAAAAACAGAACACTCTTCACTGTGATTAACTACCTGCAGAACGTCAAAACAGCTTGAACGGATACCACGATGACATTATGTGGGAGTAAACACTTCCCTAAAAAGTTTGATGAAAGTGCATTTAACAACCTGCAAAGCTGTGGTAAGGCTCAACTCGGAGTCCAAAGCCAGATTAGTGACTTTATGAGGCTGTACTCTGAGCTAAATACTAATATCAGTATGCTAACATCCTCATGTCATTCATCTTGCAGGTATTTACCAACCAAAATATTGGACCAATTAAAATTTGACCTTTAGATGGCATTAAATAGAAAGTTAAAGAGCCAAAAAAAACATTAGATTTCATTCGGCGCATTGACGATCGCATCAAATGTCATGCCAATCTATCCAATCGTTGGTGGGGCTTTTTACCGAAGACAAAAAGAAATCTACCTCATTGTGCTACAAACCTGTCGTTTTAGGTCTTGTCTTGGGCCCTTTGTGTATCATTTATGTCATGTCGTGTGTCATTTCTTCAGTTTTCTGTCTTCTTTGTGTTTATGTCTCATTTTTCTTTTGTGTCTTGTTTGTGTCATTTTGTTTCTGGTTTTTGATGTTTTGTGTGTCAATTGCATCCAATTTTTTTGATCAGTTCACACCATGCCTGCTGTTTTTACATCCTTTTTGACTCCAAAAACGGAGAAACAATATGAAACTCAAATTTTTCTTCTGTTATGGTTGTGACGTCTTGTTTGTGTCTCTTTCTGACAGTTTTGTCTCCTTTTATGTCATTTTACCTCATTGAAAAGTTAGGTGACCTTAGGATAAACTGTGCACACACCGCCAAGTTTGATGTGTTTGCAGTTAATGGCACAACAATGCAGCCACACTAGGGTGTTTGAAATAACTCCACAGGCTTTACAGATTATTTTATGTACCAGCAGTAAAGGAAAAACCATTATTCAACATGTCATATCACATATTTGCAAACGGCTAAGGCTTAAGACCGATCAGCTCACGATCAAACCGGGGTTTAACATCAGTAGCACACAGCCGTGATGGACACACTATAGTCAGAAGAGGTTTTTCCCTAACTGCTCCAGCGCCATAAAACCACAAAGAAGAGCTTCAAATGTTTCCTCAGCGGGCGTAACGGTCACCACGTCCCCTAATTTTAATCTGACACACGCTTTGATCTGTGAGTCATGAAGAAATCACTGTTCAAGAGCAGATGGATAGAAGGAGGGGAGGTTCAGGCAGAGGCTGGCAAAACGAAGTGACACCAAACATCTTCCCCTTGTCACGAGAGTGTCGTCACATTAGACGCTGCTGGGGAAAAAAACTGTTTAATGTCAGCTGTTGGATCAGTGTGAGATCTCAACAACCGCATGTTTTAGATCATATGTCAGTAAAACAAGACTGCAGACAACCAATCGTCCACAGAGAGTCTAAATTATTTATAGCGCAGCAAGACGAAAAATGTTTCCATGATCCAATTTTGAAACCTTACATCTAGATCAGTGTTGTTTATTCAACTCAAATAGTGTACATTTTAACATTTTAAAAGCATGCACGGCTCTAAATATAATTTTTTTAATGAAACAGTTCATAAAATATACAAAAAAGGTGAAAAATGACCAATACATTGCATTTTATATAAATAAACGAGAGGCATTTTAAAGGCTGCTAACTATGAATGTTCTGAGCTTAAGATTTTAGCAAATGCTGGAAACGGATGATCATAGCTGCTGTTAAGTAACTTTCTAATAAAAGATCAACTTACTCAGTGTTTTTCATGTTGTTTTTTTTGGAAACCCGTAGTTTCTTTTGAAACTCTTCAACTTTACTGCAATTCAAAGGGTTTCTTATGCTTCAAAGGATTCATAACTGACCTAATGAGCCATTCGCGGTTTCACTGCACCGGCTGTTTTGTACTCAGACTCCTTCAGACCAGATCTTGCGCTACGGTCGGCCTCGCTCCATTTCATTTAGATCATCGAGCTTCCAGCGCTCTGGGAGGAGGCAACGGTGAAGCCCTATGAGTGCAAGAAGAAGCTGAGGTATGCTGAAAAGCAGAAGTCCAACCAACAAAAGTAGGCTGCAGAGGACTTTGTAGCCACATCAACACCAGGACTACTCTGGGAGTTGGAGTCCAAGGAAAGGCCCACTGACAAGCAGTCAAAAACCTCTTCAAAGCTGCTCAAGGTGGTAGTCAGTGGGTCTGGATGGAGAGAAAAGACTTCCTGAGTGAAAGGCATCTAAAGCAGACACTTGGATTCAATGCTGGACCCACTGAAACACAGACGAAAGATGGAGCCGACTTGACAACTACGAAGACACCACCACTCATGTCTCAGGAGTGTAATTAAGGAATACTAGCAGCTAGTCGTACGGAACAGATCTACTGGGAACTTTGAGGTATAGACGACTGCACTGGGATTGGGATTGGTCTCACGGGACGAAAAGCGAATGCTAAGGAAGTGGGTGGCCAAAAAATAAACTGCGCGTCCTGTGATTTAACAAAGCACAATGGTGCGGTCGACAAATGAACCGAAGAGAAGATTAAAGCAGGTTTTTGTACTACAAGAGCAAAGCAAAGTAAACAGAACGTAACTCAGGGCACCTATTCCCACAACCTAATTAACTACATTAATGCAAGATTAAAAAAAAAAATCTAATTTACCGATTTAGACACAACTTTCAAGTTGCAAATGCTATTTTTAATGGGTTGGGTTGACATAATGATGCTGGTAATTGTGTGTAATTTAAACTCAAATTCCCGCGTTAGTCGATTTAAAACGAAATTCAAGTTGAGGTAAGTTAATGGAATTGGCTTGATAGTTGATTTTTCCTTATCTTGAGTTCACTAAACTTACTAAACATACCCAGACAATTCCAGACGGTTAAGATTGGCAACGAAATCACCGTTGATTGTAGAGGAAAAGCTAATTCCCCTGAGTCATTGTAGTTTGTTGGTTGATCATAACTTCATTGGATGTTGTCCTTACTCAAAAAGATTGATGCAAACTCTTTCATCAATTTATTTTGTTGGGCCCAAACACTTTTTTTTTTAGAGATCGAGTCTGATATAAAGAGAAATTTCTCAGTTGTTGGGAAACAATTGGACTTGGTTGCAACAAATGAGTTAAGTATTGCGATACAATAGGCACAAATCTGGCACTGGGTTGAGGAGACGTACCTACTCCATTCATTCTCTGCAGTCAAAGTGAGTTCGCCTTCAAAGATAAAGCTCTTTTTCCTGCATGAAATGTAGAATTAACTGCGGCAGAGTAGCTCTTTCTTATGAATGTTATTGTGACTTGTCAAGGTTTGTTTTCTTTCTGATGGGATGTTAGCTCACTGACTGAATTAATTGACTAATTCGTCACGCTTCCTCTTGGTTGTCACCTTAAACAAATGTTTGTTCTGATACTTTTTTGTGCTTTTATTCCTTTAGAACAGGCTTGAGGTCCTTTGTTTCTTAGATGGTAACTTCCAACTTTTGATTCCTGTTCAACCAGTTATCCAAGGACATTTGCACACCTGGTTTAGGGCGTGTGACTGTTTCATTTTGTACTATGGAAATGTGTCGTCCTCAAGCTGTGGTTTAAACCCAAGGGAACTCTTTGCACATCTATTGCACGAGGCAGGTGGGTAGGAGAGACACGAGCGACTCCTGCACACTGTCTAACTTCCAATGATACATTTTTTAGTGCAACATTTCGGTGCTAGACCTTCACCGAACAAAAAAGTTTGGTGCAAAACCAGAAGCCATCTTAAACAGTGAGTAGCTCTACCACCGATGAACAAAGTCCACGTACCCTTGGGAGGTATGAAACACCAAAATAGAAAAAAGAGATAAGAAAAAAGATGATTTACATACTATGTAGAGCATGAGAGTCAACAGCAATGCATCCTCAATCTGCATTTTGTCAGAGGATGCACAAAGAATCCTGTTTCTACTGAATGCAACTGTAATTTTGCACAGTTGCTATCTCTTTATTATTACTATACAGTCAAATAGCATGTTTCCCTTGCAAGGCCAGAGGAGACGCAAAATTGGAGGAACTCTATATTGCATGGGAGTGAATGGTCCAAACATCCCTGCACATGAAACAGTCCCAAGCAGAGCTCTACCTTGTGCCATCCACTTTCCACTTTCTTTTGCAGACTGCTATGTAATTTGTCTACAATGGGAGCTACGCCACGGGCAGTGTCAAAGTAAGCAACCTCCACATTTAGCAGACCCCCCCCTACTGTAGATGCACCACTCTCTTGGCCATCCAGACAGTCAGAGTCAATCACGACAAGGTAGGAAAGCAGCACAAAGGAATATAAGAAGAGGACATGGTTGACAAGATGAATTGTAAATCACAGTTTAAGAGGTGAAATATGAACAATTGCTCTCAAGAAAAACATGAGAGACAAGTTTGCCAGCTTGGCTTTGCTCCAACAGGATGCACTCGCTGTCGTTCGAATTGAAAATGGAAGCCTTGCCATCCTAGATGCTCCACCTAGCATCACTTTATGCATCCATTTCTTCTCAAACAAGGCAGTTGCGAGCCTCCACCAAGCTTCTCTGAGTAATGGTGATATGTCACCTTGCTTTGTGGTGCAAATCTAGTCCCCCATTCATCCACTGCAGAGTCAATATCGCATCAGCAGCGTCTGAGAAAATGTCTTTGACACACAGATGAGCAAAGAAAGCTTTTTTCCCTCCTTTCCTTCTCCCCGGCAAGTAAACAAAATATGACTTCCCATTTTTCGCCAATCAAAGCGGGTTTATATTGCAACAGCACAACAATGCCTTGCATCATTCTCCCAACTTGTACAGCAGCCGTGTGTGCGGCACATTGCGCCGAACAGATGGACCGACGCCGACTGATCCTCAGTTCCGCCCAGATTTCATCATGGGGGGCGAAAACACCTTTGAAGGCATCTGCTTGGTGCATCAGTTGAGTTTCGAGTGTGATTATCAGAGTTGCCAGACTGTATAGGCTGCGGGGAAGCATAATAGCGCACATAAGTTGCAGCCTCCTGTCAGATGGCGAGGTTTAGAGGGGATAAATGCTGCATTTATAATGACTCATATTTACTCGATTTATGGATTGCACACAGAGGCAGTCGCTGGAAAGATGAAGCTATACGTGTGAAAGTTTATGTTCAAATTTACATTTTTACATATGGGGCGATCCCCTTATAGGCAAATCCATTTTCTGTACTCAAGTATGTCTTTATCTCACCCTCACAGAGTGCTGTGATCATTGGCAAAATGTTGAATTAGCCTGGGAAAAAAAGAGAGAGCGATCCACCAGCCCCAGCAGGGTCAGTTAAAATGAGCAGTTTATATGCTAATGTGGCACAACCTCTTTTTAGTACAATGCAAAGGGAGCTCCGATGGAACGTTGAAGCCAGAGTTTTGAAATTTGAGAGTTTTTTATGTGACTGAGCCAAAATACAGGAAGTTTCCGGTGCTGACGACAACATTAGAACTAATCATAGTCTGTTTTTTTTAAGTGAAATTAGATATTCGACACCTGAAAAGGACAAAAGATGGGATTACACGCAAACTCGTAGCCACCTCATGTCATTTTCTTGCCCTTAATTTGCTCCCGGATCCGAGGTTTGCTAGATGGGGAAATCCAATCCGGTGAGAAGGGCTGAAGTGGCTGGAGGTGCAGTTCAGTGTATGCAGCAGTCGATTTATTGCAATGGGGAATGTTTCTGCAGAAGTGTGTTTTATATTGACTTGTTTTGACTTTTTGTTTTGGTTTGTTCCGGATGCCAATGCAATGTAAAGTCAGTAAAATGAGATTTATCACCCGGCCGCGGCTCCCCTAAGCTCTAACCGAGTGTGTCAGCATCTTTCAGCTCATTGTTTCAGCCTCGCGGTCTGCAACTTTACTGTTTTGGTGAAGTCTCACAGCTACCCATAGTGTAGTTTTCATCCACTGCAGACAGCTGTTTTCAGTGGGAAGGGAAAAAAAAAAAAGTTCTGACAAACTTTCCACTTCCCCCAAGCGGCCGCACACACAAAGAAATCCCTTATTGCAGGTTTTAGTTTGGAGAAGTTTAACTGTGTGAGTTGGAGAAGTTGGACCAGAAACAGGGATTCCGTGTGTGTTCTAAGTTTTCGATCACCACCAGCAGTGTTCAAGGGTGCTCTTTACTCTTTGATGAAGTAAAGAATCCATGCACAAGTGAAACTGAAAGCCCAACACTGGAAAGATATGTTTTGTTACTGACAAAAGAATCCAGCAGAATGGTTAAGGCAGCAAAGTTCTGGCTGCTCGACACCAAAGCACATTATTCTCAGTTGTACTAAGTCATTAAGATTGTTGTAATCGCGGATCACAATGTTTGGGTGTTTCGCCAACCATGAACAGATTTATAATGGGATTCGAGCATTTTTCAGACTTGATAGGTTTACGTTTCACTGCTTAAAATGCAAAGTCATAGACTAAGGCTCAGTCTCTTCCTAGCAATTTAGTAGATTATTAAAAAACCTGTTTACAAGATGAGCTGATTTTTATTCAAGATCAGAGGTCTGGAACGACTGGTGATACCAAAATGACATTTAATCAACTGGCTTGTAATTTTTTAGCAACTCAGATTCAAGTTCAAGACAGTGAAGATGATCAAAAGAGCCACGTTTAATAGCGGGAGGAAGGAAATTGTTTACCTGCAATCACAGGCACAAAAGCACAAGCTGCTAGGAAAGTTCACCCACTTAACTCCAATCCCATAACACAATCAAAACTTTCTGTTGTCTTAATAATATCGTCCTGACAGCTCAGGATTCATCCAGAGAAGCTTTAATGCAAACTATTCCCTTGTATAAACCTGAAATCTGTGCAACAGGTGATGTGTAGAAGAACAAAGAACATTGTTTACCGTCAGATCTTGCGTTCATAAGGCTTTTGTTGCTGTGCCGTGTGTGTGTATACGCACACATCAGTCTCAATTTAAAGAGGCTGCGTGACGCCGCAGGTACTTGTGAACGTCAGTGGAAAGAATCAACAAACAGGATGTCAGCTGTTTCTCGTTTCTGCAAAATCCCTAATCTTAGCACATCCACTGAAATCTGAACGACTCCATTGTTTTTGACATTTCAGATCTGCCTGAGTCACATTAAATAGCTGTCTTTCTGCAGACATGTACGCATTTTATATAACAGATGTCCGTGGGTGGCGTAGCGCAACCTGGACAAGAGGCGGGACTTAATCAACCCCCGCCGGGTCGCCTGGGTGACGGCGTGTGATGTTGAGAAGACCCGAATCACCCGATCACCCCCAGGAAACATCACAGATGATGCGTCCTGGTGCATCACGAACTGTATGTTAAAAGAGAAAATACATAAAAGTTGATTTGTGATGCTGCAGAGATCTGAGTGTGTGTGTGTGTGTGTGTGCACCTCTGCTGACTACAGACACACAAACTGAATCTTCTGAACTCGCTGCAGTTTTCATTCTGAACCTGTCTTTGTACAGAAATGTAAAGGAAAGACTAATCTGCAACTTTAGCCAGCATCTCTACTATTTTCCTTCTAATGTGCAGCAAACATATCGCCTCCTCCCTCCAATGCTTCACATTCATGTTCCACCCTATTACATTAGTTTTTAGAACCGGAATTATGTGGGACTCTGCTGTAAATATTAAAAAAATAGTGATCGATTGCTGGACCTACAGGATGAAACCAAAGCTCTGGCACCATGTTCTCTACTCTTGTGTTTACCAATGCTTTATTGCAGCAACCAAGTGTATAATTGGTGGGCGGGTGTCACAAACCTAAGCCGTCCCTTACAAATGGAGGTGAATTGCAAATAAACAGTAAATTACAACAGACAGATCAGATCCATCAAAGGGGTTCATTAAAGGAGCAGATTTTCTACTGCATAGTGAGGGAAGATGACAGTATTTACTCAGTACTGAATGCATGGTTGCACCCTAGCCAAGGCAGGCAGCTGGTCCATATTTCTTTCTGACTCAGACATACTGCAGTTGTATAATCTGTGAACTGGAAGAAACATGACACATTCCCTATCTGAGATTTCGGAGGTGATAGCAAGTTCTCTAGTGTAAATGAATGCATAAACGCGGCAGCAACAGCGACGACACTTTCTCCAGTGGTTACCATGACAACAACGTAAATGACAGAGACATAAGTCCTTAAAACCATATTAATCTGGGGTCTGGATTGTTGTGAATAATCTCCACCTACACCGTTTATTACGCATCACTAGCAATTCATTAACCAATAGAAAGTGAATACCAAAGTAGAAAATGTTACACTTCCTAACATGTTTATTACATGAGGCATGGCTGAGTCCAGAGTGAAGGTATTAATGATTAATCAATCGTAAAAATGTATTGTACATTAGCTGCAGTGCCTCTCACTATTTAATGAAATGGAAGACTGCTCTTTGTTTGCTTTGTTTAACACTTTAGAAGGCAGTTGTTCAAACTATAATCAGTTCTGTGTTAGCAAACAAAGATTATTGTGGGGGTTTAGCTACCAATGGGCACCATGACAGAGACTCATGTGGCAGTTAATGGTGTCTGGCCAGAGTTCATGTACTGAAGATGAGCTGAAGTGTGTTTAAAACTGTAGTGACCTGAGAGAGGAGTTGTTTAAACCATAATCAGTTCTGTGTGAGCAAACAAAGATTAGTGTGGGGGTTTAGCCACCAATGGGCACCATGACTGAGACTTCTGTGGTAGTTAATGGTGTTGGACCAGAGCTCAGGTTCTGAAGATGAGCTGAAGAGTGTTTATAACACTTTAGGGACATGACAAAGCAGTTCTTCAAATTATAATCAGTTCTGTGCTAGCAAACAAAGCCATTAGCTACCAATGGGCACAATGACAGAGACTTTTGTGGCGGTTAATGGTGCCCGGCCGGAGCTTAGTGTACAGGGACACTGCTCTCTTTTATATATTCAAGCCATTTTTGTGGTCGATGTTATGAGTCTGTGGTTAAATACATCACACATGTTAAAAAAAAGTCCACTTTACTAAATAAATTTAAACATCTACCAATTATTGACTGATAATGTGGCTGATTATTAAGAATATTCTGATTGAGGCTTTGAGGAGCCCTGCTGTATAATGTCAGAATCATGAATAATAGCTTTGGTGTATTCAAAATCTCTTCACAACCACAAGCATAGACACGAATGTACAAAACACTGAATGCCACAAAAATGACCATTTTTCTTCCCCACGAGGCTATAATTGGAGATTCTGTTTCACGCCATCATCTCTGTGACTGGCTGCTTTCAGCTGCACCAAATTAGCGTAGCATGTGATCCTCCCCCAGTTTCCGTTAGCTGTCACTTTGTCAATCAGCCTGACATCCCTCAGTCGGAGGAATACCCAGATGCCAATAGCGAACATCTGACCTAGTTGTACTGACGTAGAGAACAGAGCAGCCTCTTAGTAATGTGGAGCTATCAGTTACAGCAGATGCAGGTTGTCAGAGGAGGAAAAAGGAGAAGGAGTCCAAAACCCTGCGTGTGTGCCGAGCGCCGGGTGCATGTGTGCGAGAACAAAGTGGTTGTCGGATGCAGTTAGAAGCTGGCTGGCTTGTCTGGGAGGGAACATCCATCAACAAAGCCTCTTCCTAACTGAGTGGAAACAACACGCTATCTCATAACTCCTTGCACGGAGCTGCACACCGCCACAGTTTGCCGCTCAGAGTGGGGCGCCTTTGTTCCCAAAATGTTTCTCCTTGAAGTGTAATTAGAGCAAAATAAGTTGCACCGAATGACTAATGGAAATAGCCTTTTAATGGGAAAATCTCCCGAAAGCATTTAGAGAGTGTTAGTAAATGTTAGCGGTGCACCCTGCACTCATGGGCGCATTTACACTGTTTAAAAGACTGCTGTTTAAAAGTATACTTGCTTTTCTTGATTAATAATTTGCCTTTATCCCTTCTAGATCGATCATATTCCAACATAAACTCATTTTGCGGCAGTTTTTTTCAGTGAAAGCGGTAATTTCAGGATTAAGCGACAGTCACAACTGCCTTTTATTCCCATATGTTAAAGTCTTCGCCTTCAGACAGATGGGTGACCAAGCATTCCTCGACTGATTTATAACAACTGCGGCAAAACAAGTAGTTGTGATACCAGCGGCTGAGAATCAAGGCCTTCCATTTTCCTCACAGTCACACACGGAGGGATTCGTCTTAAGAAGCAGAGATAACAATTTCCCCACCGACGGGAGCCTGAATAGACCACCGAGCCATATATAATGGAACGCTCACTGCGTCTTTTGGGGGATCATCATCTGCGGCGTGAGAAGCAAAATACCTTCTTCAGCAATTATTTGTAATTTGAATACCACCGCATTGTTGTCTCCCCATGCATGCTTTTTTTTTTCCTCGACAGGAAAGAAAGTCGATTCTATACACACTTTCTTAGTTATTAAGTGCAGTAAGTGGAATCCGGCATCCATTAGGACTTAAATTATTAATTATGTAGCACAAAAGGTGCTACAGTTCATGAAAAATACGGATCCAAAATGTGCTTCGTGGCCAAATGAGCATAAAGTTTAGGGTGTTGTTCACAACTGTTCAAAGAATGGAAAGACCGAGCATGAAAGAGAAGCTTAAACCCGCCTCGCTGTGTCATGATATCACATTCAGTCAATTACTGTGCAAAATGGGTGCGAATGCCGGATTGTCAGTTTTGAGAGAGCTACAAAAAAATGTCAAATGCAGCCTCATCAAAAATCTGATGACAGCAAGATATCGGGGGAAGAGTGTTTGAGAGGCTGATCGACCCACCAGCGAGCGCTGCCTGGAGAATACTGATGCCTCTGCAAACACGTCACTGCTGAATATGGTAAATGTTCCCACACCACGAGCAGCAAGAAGCAGCTGAACAGCATCCTGAGTTCTGAAAAAGCTTCTGACGAGATTTTGGAACCAGGTTACACCTTATTAGACGATCCGTTGGTTGGATGTGTGTCTCTAGTAGACTCTCCTGTCATGTCACTCTCAGTAAAACCACTGTTTTTATTTGCACAGTGAGATTTTCTGATGAAAATCAAGTTTTTTGACTTTGTTGACCTTTCCATATGGTGTTTTATCAACGTTAGAAGACTTCCACGGTTATATACGCAACAAATCTAAGGAACCAATCGTGTCAGTTTGCATCTTGGGCCTCCTGTATCATTTATGTTCTTTATAATCAGCTTCTGGTTTGAACATGTTGCTGATCTTCTCCACTATTCCAATATGTTGCCATTTTGTAGTGTAGAGTAGTTTTAGTGTTTTAACAGAGGAAAAAGTGAGCTGGTGTGCTTGAGTTGCAGATAGTGGAGAGTGAGGATGGAGACTTCTTAAGTCCATATACTCCAAAAAAGTTGCCTATAAGCCATTTTAATGCAGAAATGGATTAATTTTTATTGAAAACAAACTTTTAAATACGTAATTTTAATGTGCAGAGATGAGCTTTTAAGAGCTTAATTAACACCCAGAGGAGGACTTTAAATAAACAAGACGTGACATGTCGATTCTGAAGTCTGATTTTCCTACTTTTGAACAGATTAAGTCTAGATGTTTACCTCTCTTCAGTCTTTAGTTGCTCATTTAAGTAAACTGTGGCTTTGAGTTTGGCCTATTGACATACAAGGAGTGTCAGGTGTCTCTTCTAACTATTGATAAGGAATTGAATAAACATATTAGAACTTTTGTTTTTAGGATTTAACTTTACTGGAACTATAGAAAACAGCCCTAGAACAAATGGATAGAAAAACTTGTGTCCCCAATAAGATAAATCTGCAAAACCAAAAGGTTAATTCCAAAAACTCCCAAATTTCTCGCTTGTTAATTAAAAAAAACAACTAACAAGTCAGGCATGAACATCCCAATTCGGAGAGTAGTTAAGAGTGGACATTTCCTTTATCTCTCCAAGCACCAAATATATTTGACTTTGCAGAATCCATGGATTCAATTAACAGTCCATCTCGGACACGATAACCCCACGAAGGAGCAAAATAAACCGTCTGCACAAACAAACTGGTGTCCTTGAGGAGTGATTCATGGAGCTTAGGATACCTAATTAAACCACACCAAACTTTCAGCGCCAGATTCTGAAAAGCCCAGAGCTTATTTTAATACCCCACAATCATCAAAAACACCCCACTATCTTCCAGTTTAATGGGCAAGCCTGGCTCGAGGCCGCGCAGTAGCTTGAAGGACCACAGCTTGTGTCAAGAGTTGGAGCGGAACAGCGTTTCTGCTCGAGCACACAAAGTCGACACCGGGAGGGGACAGATTAGGCCGAGGTACAAGCTGGAGACGCCACCTGCCCGGCCTCCGCTTGCCGCCCGACTCCCGCCGTCCCGCCTCGTTTGGGAGGCGGCACAGAAAGCGGCGCCGGGTTCATCCGAGTCCAACGACAAACGCCCCAGGACAGGAAGAGGCCGCAGCCAGTAGGAGGCGACGAGGACTAACAGGCCTTGTTGCTTTGACACCTGCTGTCGTACAAAAAAAAAAATCTACTATGGCTGTATTTTTCGCTCGGACACCTGTCTACATCCCCGAGGATTACGCAGAAAAAACATCGGATTTCTCCTATAATCGCTGACCCTGCTTTGGCACCACACCCCCAGCTATTCAAAGCGGCATTACCTGCAATTTTCTGTGACAGTAAATCATAAACAAGGGCACGGTGATTACTGTCTTTGTATCTGAATTACAGCGCACACACAGTGACAGTCGTATTGACGGATTGGACTCTGGCAGTGCATAAAAACCGTATCGGGGAGCTTTATGGGGCTGAATCTAAACAGCTGGTCTATTGATTAAACTTTAATCTAAACCCTGGAAATCCTGAAGGTCACTGTGAAATCTGGTGCCTTAAAATAGCCGAAGGGGTCCAAAAATGCATGGGAGAAACACAACTAAGCGAAGGAGACACATGGGAGCTGTGTTTATGAAGAAAGTAACTCCAATGAAGGTTTACTGACCTTCACTAAATGCTATAGCAAGCGCACCCATGTGGCTGTTAACTGCGACATTACAGTGGGCGACACTGCACAGGCTGCACGGACACTTTATTCTTTGCATTGCTCGGATTGATTGTGAAAGCTAATGGGCATGTCTGTGCATAATAATGGCCGTGTAAACAGAGCGGTGTGTAGTGTACGGTGTAGTGGACCCCTCCCCGTCCTGTCCTGCGGCGTGTACCTGGTGTCAACAGGATGACGGAGGTGACGATCAGCGAGCAGATGACCAGAATGACAAGAAGGGCGATCGCTATTCCCTTCCAGTTCCTCTGCGGAGGGTTGCTGCCCACCAGCTCCTACGGAAAGAGACAGAGAGGAGAGAAAAGAAACGGGCTGGTAAGAAATCGGAGGATCAGATTTACAAAACGAGCGAAATGAAAAGAGCAATGGGTGGCGTGGAACAACAACAACAACAAAAAAAAAGTTGGGGGGCAAACATCTAAAAGTGAGGGAAAGGAACAGGAATCAGAGGAGGTAGAAACGGCAAACTCATGAAAAGAAGGGAAAAAAAAGATGCCAGTCAAGGACGAACGTGAGTCAGAGTCGCAGCCTCTCGGTTCTCAAGGAGACACATAGCAGCAGCAGCAGCGAGAGGAGGAGGTAGAGGAGGAGGAGGAGGAGGAGGAGGAGGGGGAGAATTCCTAATGAGCCGAGCATCAGCGGCCATCACGCGCAAACGAATGTGACAGATAAAAATGGAGCCCACGACACGTCGGTGAATTGCATGCTTGACAACAGCGCGGGGAGAAGCTTTGGGGTTTGGCGAAATGACTCTGAGTTATGAGCAACCTTGAGGCTTTTTTTCATCTCTTTCTTTTCTTTCCCCCTTTTTTTTTTCTCTCTGACCCACAAATCCAGAAACAAATGAACTTCAGTGTGAATGAAATTTTAAAAGAACAGATACGGACGGCGGATCACCGCAGGACATACGAAAATGGAGGAGAGCAGATCGGAGCGCCGGCTTTGGGCGTCTTGCGAATCAAAGTAACGTGCGAAATAATGTGAAATGCATTGCGACGTGCGGCGACGTGCAGCAGGTGGTTGTGTTCAGCAAAAAATTAAATGAGCGCAAAATTTACACAATGTATTACAGTAACAAGCCGAGACGGCGGAGTCAGCAGCTGTGGATGACTCTGGATGTCCTCCAAGCATCCAGTCTATAGATGGAGGCACTCAGCTTTATCTCATTTAAGACGTGTTCAGCAGCAAAGTAAAGTTCTGCACCTTAAAGTGAAATGCATACACCTGCTTTTGTTGCCTCTTCGGTTATTAGCGCTCTGCAAAAGCCTCTGGCAAACAAAGCAAGAAGTACAAATCAAGAACCAATAAAACAATATAAAAGTAAGAATACAAGAGAGACAGAAGTGCAGAAATGGTGAAATCAAGGATATATGAAGCCATCTACTGCATCCCATAAGAAATCTTCCAGCTGAAGCATGCCGGAGATGGAACGGAGGCACTTATAAAGCACCCAGAGGAAAAAAAATAAAATAAAAAGGCCCCATGGCTCAATGTGCGACTTTTAAGACCAAGCAGACCGGAAAGTTTCCCTCATCAGCGGTCTGGCTCGCGCAAAGATAAACCGGCACCGAAACGCGGCAACCAAGTGGGACTCTCGCAAAAAGGGTCCAAAGCCCAAGCTGTTAGCGAAGGATTAATAAGTTCTTAATTAGTTTATAGAGGATGAAAGAGTGAAGCAGAGCGAGCGCTTCTGGGACCCGTGGCGGTGGCGCTAATGAATACATGCTAAGGCTTTAATGAAGCCGAATGGCTGAGCTACCAAGCAAACCTTTTAGTGACCTCGTCCCCACCTTTAATTGAAAAGAGACCAAGACATCATTAGACGGCAGATAAGAGCAATCAGGGCTATTTACCAGGCTGCCCATTACCCACAGTCATTAGAAGCAGGATATAGTTAGTTAGCGGTACGGCCAAGCGACGGCCACGACGAAGGACACCTCCAGGAGAGACAAGAGGAACAAGGGGGTGGTGTTATCTATAAGGGCTCGCATTGTAATTGGTGATCACATTCATGTAAATGTGGAACACCAAAGCCGTGATTATTTACAATATTTGTCAAATTTTGCAGCCTTAAACTATTATGTTTGGGATCAACAAAAAAAATGATATCATGTTCAACCAACAAGTTCGAGGCTGAGGTCAGGGAATTAGCTTTTCCTCTTCAATCACCAGTATTTCAAATAACCAGTCTGAACCACCTAGAATTGACCAAGTGTGCTAAGATAGAGGAGGGGACTTGGGGGAAAAAAGTTTTCAAATCAATTTTATTA
This sequence comes from Dascyllus trimaculatus, assembly GCA_024666655.1. Taxonomy (NCBI): domain Eukaryota; kingdom Metazoa; phylum Chordata; class Actinopteri; family Pomacentridae; genus Dascyllus; species Dascyllus trimaculatus. The sequence goes on from CM045466.1 coordinate 6,831,360, forward strand.
AGTTTCCTCAACTTAAATCTAGTTTTAAGTCAGCAAATGCAGAAATTTAAGTCTGAATTGCACATAGCATTGAGTTGATGCAGTTAGCAGCATTATTATGTCAACAAAATTCATCAAAAATAACGTTTGTGACTTGAAGAGATTCATCTAAATCAGCACATTGGATACTATTTGTCTTGCAACCATGTATTTAATTAAATGGTGGGAATTACTCTCTGAGCTTTGGACCACTACATCTTTGGAACAACTAAACTGACTCGAAGAAATAATTGTGTACTGCTTTTACCCACAATGGCTGACACAGCAGCCATGGAATCAGTCTAATAATCATCATGTAGTCGCAACAATGCAACCACGACAATTAGTATGTTCAAAAAAGCTCACATACTCTCGAAAAATGTTTGCATTTGTTGCATGTTTCACCATTTAGGTTGCAGTCTGGAGCCCTGCTATTAGGTCAGTTAGGTATAGAGTGGAGATGACAGGCAATTTACCTCCATTTACTGAGTTTCTATGAGCTTTGAACACAGATTGGAGAGGTTAAACGTGATAACGTCGGTTCTTGAAATGTTCTGGTCACTCAAAGCTCTCATTATCCTGCATTTTCTTCAACACAGACGTCTCCTAATTCAATGATGCAGTAGTGTTTATGGTATCTTTAATCACTGTAAACTCCTTTCTTTAGTATGACAAATGGCTTTCAAAATACATGACCTTCATAGGCCTCTGCTGCTCTGGACAAATAGACAGTAAAAGACAGAAAAGAAAATTAGGGCTTAAGCAAATCTAAACTTTTTTATAGTTTTATCTTGAAACATAAACCTTGCCACAGTTGTAAAAATCAATTCAAACTTTGGCCAGAACCTGAAAATCCGGTGATTTAAAGTGTGATCAGGTCATAAACTGTAGCAGTTTGAAGATCAATGATGGAAAAGCTCAGTTTCTTGAGTCTTGGGAGTCTAAGTTGATTCATCGAACACTGTGACCACCTGCCTAATGTTGTCTTGGTCCCTCTTATGTGCTCCAAAAATGCTCTAAACCATTGGTCATGGACAAGAGGACCTCTCAGGGTGTTCTATGGGGTCTGGAACCAGGACCAGGGCACTGGATCCTTTGGGTACTCTGGTTTGTGCAGTGGGGCCTCTGTCAATCAAACTTGTTCCACTGCATCCTGTTGATGCTTGATCAGAATGGGGTGTAGGAAGTTTGGAGGTCAAACCAACATGTTGGACCATTGTCATGTTCCTCAACATGTTCTTGATCGTTTGATGTTTTTTCCATGTGGTGGGGTGCATTTTCCTGTGGGGGTAGGCCAGTGACATTAGGGATTTCCATTTGCATGAGGGAGTGTGTTTGTTGTGGTACAATGTTTACTAGGGTGTCTAAGTCTAATCAACATGGATGCCAAAATTCAAGGTTTTCCATCAGAACATCACATAGTAGCAATATGATCAATATTATTCACTTCACCTGTCAGTGGTCAGGATGTTTTGGCTGATCTTATAATGAAGGAACCAGATATTTGCAAACACACTTCCTTCTCTTTTGTGCTTGCAGTTCAACCGTAGGCGTTACATTACCATGCAAACCTTGAAACTTCTCCAATTCTGTTATCTAACATTCAGAAAATTCAGAATAGCTGTCCATAGCATAAATGACTGCAAAACAGTAAAACCGAGCACAATCTGCATGTATCCATATAAGATGACGACTTCAAGCCAATCGGGGACTTTATGCAGTCGACTTGTGATAAATTACCTAAAGATAAAAATGAAGCAAAGGTTAAGAGAGCATAAAAGACACTTGAAGCTCTACTTGTGCCAAAGTATTCACCATTTACATTATATCAAATAGTTATACAGATGGATCTGGCAGAAAAAAGGCTCCGCTCTGTGAGTCCTCTTGGCTCCCGCTGGTTCGACATTACAGAATCAGCTGAGAGACGGTGAGTCGACGGTTAAAGCACTTGAATGTGACTGGATGCTACTAGTCGCTCGGAAGCTGATGTGCAGAGATGAGTCAATGACACTGCAGCAGCGGATATCCGGGCTCTGCCTCAGCGTATGAAACTCAACCGTCTTACAGGTCCACTAAGAGGAGCCTCTGATGTGACAAAGATGATTGGAGCCAATTACTGCAGTGAACAGACCTATAAATACAAACAACAAATATGCCCAGTCATGAGTTGAGTTGTTTCTGAGGGGATCGCTGCAGAGATCCAGTGATGAAACGAGCTGACGGGCTAATGTGATTTATTTCGTCTAATTCCGCGCCGAGCCGCCTCTCTGGAACAATCTATTTTTTTCAGCAGAAATTAAAATCCTATTGCAGATTATACGAGAGTGGCACGCAGCCCAATGCGCATTGTCGCGGGCCGACGCAGCGTGTGACAGATTTACAGTGCGGGCAAATGGTGACGAAACTGAGGGAAAATCGCTCTGTAGAGGACGACCGCTCACACGCAACAACAGGACGCGAACACAAGAGCTCTCACGCATGTGCTGTATGCAAATGGCTTCCGCGTTGGAGATAACGCAGCAAAGCCGGGCACGATTCCATCACAGCATCTTAAGTTTAGCAGCCTTATCTCTGTGTGAGTGAATGTGCGCGTTTTTTTTTTCTTTTTAGAGAATCCAGACTGTAGGGCGACCTGAACTAAAGCAGATCTCTGGCTGGAAGGGCTACAAGCGTGACTCAGAGCGCGTTGGGAAAAAAAGCGGTAAAAGGAAAAGGGCACATCTGAACCTCGGTGCAATTTTTGTTATCTGTCGTACAAGAATCGGCACAGCCCGCTCGGCGAAGCATCAAATGTCACAGTGTATCTCCGACCGACAACTCCTTTCCAGGTGCGGGGGAAAAAAATAAATAAAATAAAAAAAAGTTTGCATTTTAAGTTCACCCAACCTTTCTGAATGTGGTGGGGAGGAAAACTTTATCAAAAAATTAGAGCCTTTTCACTTAGAAGAAGCAGGAAAAGTTCAACCGATAGCAGCAAGTGTTGACCACCACCACCGTAGAACGAGCTAAAAGCTAAACACTGGAGCAAATCTGGAAACGGCGTTTCCACACAGATCCGCATACGTGGGGACATGCTGACATTGGAAACCACGCGAAACACTGCAAGGCGACGTTTCAAATTGGATGCATGTCCGGGGTGAAGCACGCTAATAGCCAAACCACACATGATTAAGCCACAAAGGACGGAAACTTCAGCATGAATCTGTGTCACTTCTTTGCTATTCCTGGGCTCGGAGAGAATAATCACTCATTCAGTCCGGGTGCAGACGCAGGCCGAAAACCTTGCCTAACCTTCCCGATCATGCCTCTGTGATCCGTAATTATAATAATGATCGGACTAATTGGCTAGACCTTATGTGCTTAAGCAATGGCGAGGTGATTACAAGTGACTGGCAGGGGAAAGAGAAGGGGAGAGAGAGAGAGAGAGGAGGGGAAATAAAGGGAGCAGCAAGGAGACAGACATCAGAGCTTGCAGGAAGAGTAAATAAATAAAATGTTGGGAGGCTGCAGGAGAATTCACTGACAGGAAAGCTTGAAGCGTGACCAAAACATGACAGAGAGAGTAAGGGGGGAAAAAAAAGAAGCACGGGACGCTCGGTGGATGGATCCAGGCCCAAACTCGAATAAAAACAAGATCCTGCCGTGTTCCCGGCCTCGGTATCTGTCATGTTTAAATCTGCAGAGCTTGCAGAGACATCATCGGTGTTGATTCAGCCCGGAGAGTGGAAAACCGCCAGCAGTGTTCCGAATGTTTCTCCAAGTGCACAGCTACAAGAGTTCTGAGCGGCCACATAGAGCGCAGCTGCTCGATCAATAGCACACAACAGATTAAGATGCATTTAGCTGTTCGGCGTTGCATCTTACTGCTGGAAGTCTGGCAGCCTGATATTGGAAAAAAAACAACACTGCAATATGAAAATATACAGAAATTTTCACCATGATGACTTCAGTAACTATTTGTAAGTAATATTTTTTTCCTTCGTGAATGATACATGTGTTATGCTTGCTCTGTAACTTATATATGTCACATTTTCATTGATGCTTTGGCAATATCGTCCCAACTTCCATGAAAACACAGCAAATTGAACTGCAAGAAAATTCTATAAATTCAATTAATTAATGTAGAACCACTGGGCTGATTTGTAGGGGAGTGAATTTGCATAGAAAATTAAACAAATCATGTTTAAAAAGTTGAAAAATGGCTTTGCATTCACCACACAGAGCTCCATGGTGCTGATTTAAATGGCAAATAAAATCTGTTGTCTCATGGGGGTAGAAATTTTCAAGATGCTGCAGACAGAGAAGGAGGTTTTAGGCCAAAATCATCCATCTCAAGTCAAAATATTTCCATACAACTGATTTAGACAGTCAATATTAAAATCACGATTAGCCTATTTATCAAGATTAGTCAGTGATTTCAGGGACAGAATGTGTCTTTTTGTGCGCTTTCACATTTAAACTGAGCACTGTGCTACACTCCTGCATCAAAATAGGCTTTTAAATAAGATCTCCTTTTGAGAAAAACACCTTACTAATGAATGCTGCAATTTACAGATGTTTCCCAAACGTCTCACATGCAGGCTTTGGCAGAAGCTGGCTGGACAGCTGCAGACACAAGCCTCACCTTCCCAGTCGGTTATTGCAGCAACTCAGACAGTCCAATGCCACTTTTACCCAAGTTGAAACCAAGTGGCTGCTGATGATTAATGATTGATCGTGCAGCCATACAGCCGGCGTTCCCTTTTCTTTTTGCACCCGAATCCTCCCTTCCAGCGTTTCCTCGCCTGTTTCTCGCTCGTTTCGCTGAGCCCATGTGGCGCCCGCGTGTCAACAAACTCCGCGTCTCCTAATTAAAGCGAGGAAAAAAAAAACTCTCTCAAACTAAGAACTCAAATCAAAGAGTTAATTATGTTCTAAGAGACAGACTTCTCCTCGAGATTAGTCATGGAAAATGAACACAGCGAGGGCTTTCTTGTTTGTTTAAAGCAGCAAAAAAAAGTTCTGAAACGATGTGTTTGAGTTGATTTGCCTGACTTCACGTTGCATTTCCTGTAATATGACCAACGCACATCATGAAACTATACATCGTGCAGCCATAGTGGGAATCAAGGCTCACAGGAAGTCCATATTTTAAGGATCATTGACCAGGAAGCCAAGATGTACTGACACAAACCCTAATTTTCATCCACAGCAGTATCTTCAAAGAAACCTTTTAATTATCTAAAGAACATTCCCTCTCTCCCAGTATGATGCAGCCACTCACATCTTACATCAGTCTTATTACTCTGGTTCTCTCTACTCTGCTTTTTCACTACCAAGTGGGCTTTAGAGTGCGCCTTAACAGCATCCTGAGGACTAGCTCGCCACTGCTTCCTCCTGTTGATCATTTCAAGTGTTTTTTTTTCCAGCTCTGCCATCACGAGCCTTGCTGATTTCATTTCATTAAGAATCTGCTTTTGATCCGGCATCCTTCTGCTACAGCAAACCAGCAGATTTCTGGGGTCACACAGACTGATATCAACTTAAGATTCCCAAGAGCCTCCCTCTAAATCCTGCAAAAGAACATTCGGCACCAAAGGGGACGAAGCAGCCGGCATGTACTTGAGGTCTGCAACAAATTGGTCTTATTTTAAGAACGCATACGAGACTTTTCTACTTACTTTGGCCTTTGTCTTGACTTGTCAGTGCAGTACATGAAAGGACACAGCGAATACAAAAGGAAAACGAAAGTCTGGTCTGAAGAATAAAACTGAGATCTGACAAGGAGCAGGTCATTACAGCATGTTCTACAGCACGGCTCGCTGGTCCATTTATGCTAGCGTTATGGAAGCCACAGATGAAGGCTTGGCCCATCTCCCCGTGCTGCTTGAATAGCTCAAACTATAAAGCCTTGTGCACGTCGAGGCGGCATGTATTCTCCCTGAGGACAAGAACATAATGCTCCCAGCATTAGTGGCAGTATAGATCATTAGTTCAGTATCTCAATGAACGCGCTAAAGCTATATAGCAGGGTGTCTTTTATCTAAGGGCTTTCATGCTGCTGCAAGTGTGCTTCTCTGCATGTTTTCTCCACTTTAATGCACTTCAATATAATGTAATCTCCCACATACAATAAATTAATAGCAATATGAAAATACCATTGCCTTCAGGCGTGCATCTAAGATCCCTAACGACACAATGGAAAATAGAGCAGTTGGGGACCTCTAGAGAGCCTATACAAGAGCCTATAAAAAGTATTTATCACTCTTGGAAGTTTCAGCCTGTGTGGGTAGGTCTCAATCAGCCTTGCACATGCAGACACTGCAATTTTACTCCATTCTTCTTTGCAGAACTGCTCAAGTTACATCAGGTTGCACAGAGGTCATGAGTGAATAGCTGGTTCTGGCCTCCGACTTGGCCACATTCACCTTATTTACTTTAAACCAATTCTGTGTAGCTGTGGTTGGATACGTCGGGTCACTGTCTTGCAGGAAAACAAATCCTCTCTCAAGTCGCAGTTTTTTTGAAGACTGCATCAAGTTGTCGTCCAGGATTTCCTTATACTTTGCTGCATTAATTTTACTCTCTACCTTTAGAAGCCTTCCAGAGCCTGCTGCCAAGAAGCATTCCGACATCATGATGCCGCCACCGCCATGCTTCACATGATGCTGCTACCGCCATACTTCACATCATGACGCTGCCACCATGCTTCACATCATGATGCTGCCACCACCATGCTTCACATCATGATGCTGCCACCACCATGCTTCATATCATGATTCTGCCACCGCCATGCTTCACATCATGATGCTGCCATCGCCATGCTTCACATCATGATTCTGCCACCACCATGCTTCACACCATGATGCTGTCACCACCATGCTTCACATCATGATGCTGCCATTGCCATGCTTCACATCATAATGTTGCCACCACCATGCTTCACATCATGATTCTGCCACCACCATGCTTCACATACTGATGCTGTCACCACCATGCTTCACACCATGATGCTGCCACCACCATGCGTCACATCATGATTCTGCCATCACCATGCTTCACACAATGATGCTGTCAAAGCCATGCTTCACATCATGATGCTTCCACCACCATGCTTCACAATGGGGATGTGTGATGATGTGCACTGTTTGAGGCCCCTGTACTCAGATGATCTCTATCTCACTAATTGTGACTTCTAGCACCAATTGGCCACATTTGTGTTAAATTCAGTGAGTCACTTTGAGAAGGTGAATAATTATGCAATAATTTATTTTATGTTTTATATTTTAACTAATTTCACATTTCACAATGACATGAAATAAGTTTTTGTAAAGTCTTGTCAAAAAGCCAATTTATATTGACCTTGACTCAATGTTCAAAAACAATAAAAGGGAAAAACTTTCATGTGAATACTTTTTATAGGCATTGCAGGCATCACAGCGATCCACAGATGGAGTGCTCACAAAAGACTGCAGCAAGCAGTGTATTTTCCAGTTAGAATCCAAGAGAACAGCAGCAGAATGCAATGAGTCAGTAAGCATTTAGCTTTTAAGTGATATGTTTTTAATTCAGCTCGAGGTTGAGCTCCTTTCTCACTGGCACTTTGAAAGACACGGCGCGCCACACTCTGCTAACAGGCACAAGTCTGGCAATTAAGTGGATCAAACCTGTAACCTGAGGTCTGGCAGAGTGCAGACTCTCCAACAACAGACGCAAATCTTAAAATAATGAGAGCAGCGTCTCTCAGCGCGACGAGGTCTGATGCAGTGAACAGCAGGAGAAGATGATAGCGACTGCTGGGACACAGTAATCATTAAGCATTTCAGTCCACACTTACTTAAAGACTTCAAATGGGAAAACAGCTCCGGGCTCAGTAGATGTGACACGAGGGTCAACAGGAGACTGTTTTGGTTTTGATGAGCTAAAAAAATACTGCAGAACCGTTATCTGGCTGTAGATGATGGAGATTAAAGTCACACTTTCACAGCAAGAAAGAACTGAAATTAAATTAGAGTAAACCACACAGATACACATAATTAGAGCAACCCCATGCCGTGAATGTGACTGTAAAACAACAATGCTGTGTAAATCATGAATAGTAATTTCTTTGAAGATTATGTTCTTTTTCTCTTTTGTTAATTATACTTGATGATTATCTGTATTGTTTGAGACTAATAGCCGCTTTTGTGATAGTAGTTATAATTATTGCCTCTGCAAACCTCGACTCCTCCATACAAACACAGGAGTAAAGGTGTTATTTCAGACCATTTTTACAGAGCGAAGATGTGATTCAAACCTCAAATGGAGGGATTTGCAATCTCTGCTTCTTTCATCCTCCTCAAACAGACTTCATTTTTTGCCAAAAATATGAGCAGATTAATCTCAAGTTGAAATCCTCTCCTATTGTTTAAACGGTTTTAAGCACAGATGGATTTTCTCTTGCGCTTTTCTCCATCAGACTTTTAATCTTTGAATAAAGGATTCCAAAAAAATAAAAAATAAATAAAAAATCAGCCGCCTGTTCCAGCTCTTTGCTTCACAGGTCAAAGAACATCAGTGCCATGTGATTGCATCCAAACCCATTTGGACAATCTTGCCGCTGTCATACAATGGGGGTGCAGCGATACGGCTGTAAATAAACAAGCTGTCTTGTTTGCTGCTCGTGGCAGGATAACTAATTTCCAACTGGCTAGCGCTTGTGTGCGTGTGTTGTTCTTGAGCTCCTTCCGCCTGGTTTGTTTGATTTGCGAGTGAATCTCTTCCAGTCCATTAGAGAGACGCTGGGAGGGCGCCACTGCCAGCTGACCTCTCTCTGCAGAGTTTGCACTAAATCACATCTCTGTAAAGTAACACGGAATACCAACTGCCGGAGGACGAGTCGGTGTATCATCAGTGTGTATGACACGGAGCGGCTGCAACAATGTGGAAATGAACCTGTAGGAATGCATCCTGTGACACACAATGCCAGCATTATTTGCATACGATTAAAATATCCCACCACAACCTATAATACCCTCGAGCTCGTCGTCATAACTGATGGTATCCGGTGTATAATTTAAATATGATTTCTGAAGCAGACAAAATGTCCCTCCGCATGCAACTGCAATTAATCACATCGATGCTGTATCATTGTCCTCGTCACTATGGAAACAGTAAGGATGAATAGGGTATTTATCGCTCATAGCTATACCTGTTCTGCATGGCGAACACGCATTATGACATGGCTAAACAAGTGATGAGGGGGAAAGCGTTTCCTTGCCTGCCTCTCATGCGTAATGCATGAGGGGCAAATTTCTGTTTGTCAGTCTTAACACATAAGTCTTCTTTAGGAAACAAGAACAATAAAGCATATACAGCCAGAGTTTCTCCTCATTTCATCACCTTTTCCTGTGGCAGTGTGTGTCTACACATCTGTCAAGGGAGGCGAAATGTATCCGCGAATTCCTTGGCTCCGCCGAGTGAAAGATTCACCTTCATCTCTTAACTTCAGTGGTGCCACAAGTACATGCAAAAAAGGTAGATGATTTCTACTCGAGGTAAAGATCTTCTTAGGCTTTTCTGTAGGCAGGAAATTAGAGGCTGTACGGTCATCCTGCTGAATCGGATGTTACTCCTGCGTTAATGACATATGCCAATTCAAAGGCACCGCTGGGAAACGTTCCAGCACATCTTTAGCCAAGTATCTGGAGTCATACCCTTGTGTGCAAATGTATGATGTGCTGACTCCACTAGCAAACCTCTGACTTCAATTGGATCCATACGGAATGCCAGCGACAAACTCTAAAATAAGCTGCGCTGCTCAAGTCAATAATATCGTCCTCGCAGGTTTTTCAGTCTCTTCAGAAAGCGGATCTCAAATGTCAAATTACATTACATGTGTGGAAAAAGTTCAGCCGTTGTTTGTACATGTTAACACCCCGAAGAGTTGATTTGACTCCTTCAGAGTTCTCACTAATCATTCATTAACTTCTACTGACACAGAATGTACACACAATTTCTGGTGCAATAAGTAATTACAGGGTAATTCTTCCGTCAATGTCAGCTCAGCTGTACAAAGGCCGTGCTGTTGCTATGACACCGGCCATATAGGGGCTCAAGTAACAAAAGAAGCATAAGTGAACATGTTATGACAACTATCCATTGCTGGAAGAAACTCTAGTCAAGTATCAGGGTATATTACAAAATGGATAAAAGCCTAAATGTGCTGTTTATACACACCACAAGACAGTCCAGGTCCAATGGGGACGATGCTCACAAATGACGAGCCTTGTAAGGGTTACAGCACATTGCAGATGATGAAAGTACCTGTGTCCTTGTGTCCTAATGGCTACAAGCACACAGCAGTACCTCACCCCGTTCCCCCCTCTACCCATGATTCCCCTCTGCCTCTTCTGTTACATGAGGGAAGCATTTTAAAAAAGACATAAAAGAATTCTACCAACAACATAGACTACAACACATAAAATAACAACAAAAAGAAGAAATAGTTTGTAGATGACTGTCCAACCCATCGACGTTTGATGAATTTATAGGGAACTACAGCTACTTGGCTGAAGTCATATGTTGTGGCTGAGAGTAGAAGAAACTAATGCTTCTCCTGTTGCTTCTTAAACAGCATGTTTACGTCTTTTTATTTGAAAAAAGAACTGATGATGGAACACAAAGTGTACCGTACTGATTCACAATGCCTTCCCGAAGATGTTCTGCAGGTTTTTTTAAAAATGGAACTTTACTTGTTCTTTGCTTCAAGACCACAAGAAGTCAGACAGTCCCCTTAACTACAACCAAAGTACTACATAAGTTAGTTTCATGGTGTAATATACTGTCGTACACCAACCAGTCACAACATTACAATGACTGACAAGTGAAGTGAACAACAGCGATCATCTTATTAAAATGCAATGATCTGTTGGGAAACCTTGGGTCCTTGCATTCATGTGGATTTGACACTAGTCTCCGCATAAGCAAGACCTATCTCCACAGCACTGGAGAATGGTCTGACTGCCCCTCATTTTCATTCTGCTACATGGAAGTAGAAACACTTTGGCCTGTTTATTACTTCTTAAAACGAATCACAATCATCTTGGGTGGTGCTAAGCCCAGGATGCAGTAACAATGTTCCTGCACATAATGAGATCTGTTTTGCATGGAGGTTGGCGAGCATTTGCAGTAAAATGTCGAATTCACCTAAGAGCAGGGATCTTTTACTACATGATGCAAACCTTTGTCAAAAATTGCAACTTTCCCATTTTCTGTGTGTAAGTTTGTAGCTTAGAGGCTGTTGTTTTTGAGGATTATGAAGGTTTATAATGCAAAAAGTGGAAGGGGTGGAGAAAGTCACTGTGTATGGCATAAATGGTAAGCTTACACCTGAAGTCTACATTTGGGGAGTTACATGACTTTGACATGTAGCGCCAAAGAAAACAGAACTCCTGAATGACAGTGGCCTTTCCCAGCAGGACAATGCACCCTGCTACATTATAAAAGCTGACAGGGAACAGCTTGGGGAACACGACCAAGAGCCTAAGGCATTGAACCGGCCTTAAACTCCCTACCTGATTAAGCCTCTATGAGAGGTTCCAGCGCAATACTTGTCTATGGAGGCCATATGTCATTAATAAACATCCCGATGTACCACAGAACACTTCCAGAGGAGCCATGTCCATGCCCCCTGTAGATCAGAGCTGTTTAATGGGCACCTCCACAGCCCTGGACAGGTGGTTTTAATGTTATGGCTGATCGGTGCATGTTTCTATCACATTCTGCATCGTCTTTTCCCCAAGAAACAACCCTTCAGGCAGAGGTCTGTCACTCAAAATATCTGCTACATAGAGTCCAGTTAACACTCTGCCCACCTGCTACTTGAGTTTTATGAGATGCGGATTTGCCATTCAGGCTCACTTAAGTGTTTTGCAAGGAAACTTCCCAGCACATACTAACTAGAGAGTCATCTAAGCCCCGGTGGAGAAAGAGAGGAGGGTAGAGGATACAGAAAAAAAACAGAGAAAGGGAGGAAGAGAGGAAGGCAGGCCGAGAGATTTGACTGCAGAGCACTGGATGTCCTTTTAGCCCACACCCAGAGCCATTGGTATTCACTGCGGCCAGGCGGCAGTGCCAGTGTGTTCTGCATCTCTCAGGGACATTAAGAATTGAAAAGTATCTTTCCCATTGTTCTTATCTATCAGCCATCATTCCATAACACGCACTTGTCGTGCCACTCTGGCAAAATAAATTGCCGTCATGGAAACAATATGCACCGGCGGACGCACTCGCTTCCTGGAAATGAAATGCCCCACAACCCACTGCTTCCAGGCGCAGGGGTCTAATAAAAAGAGGCTGCTGCTCCTGTTGATGTTTACCCAGCCTAATGTATTCTGGCCTGCTGTTTTTTATCACTTTCTCCGAGAAAATATGAACATTCATGTCGAAAGAATAGACTCCCAGACTCTTTCATTGGCGTAACGTCTGGCTGAAGTGCTCTCGCAATGAGAAATGTCGTAAGAGCAGCCTTTTTCTGAAAAATATCCTCCTTTTTTTAATACATCACCTGGTTTCACCTCTCTTATGCAGAAATGGAAAATAAAAATTCAACTGCTCGGGGGCTGCTTCTTCCCTTTAAAACACAGTCACTGTTGCTCGGTGTGAGACAGAAGAAGCAGGACATTGATGGGTACTTTCATGTATTATGAACACTTCAACAGCCCAGTGCCTGCCCAGTGGATGTTCAAATACACTCTGCGAGAGGCCCAGAGGACTCCAAAAAAAAAAAACACCCATTCAGAATAATATATCAAAATCTGTGATGAATTCCCTGGTTACCGCGGTGCGCACGCCGGGCATTTCCATCCATCTACCGTGTTTGTGTGGCCCCTTGTCGTGTTTCCATGGCAACTTTGTCAAAGTGGAAAAATAATTCACCGCTTACCCTCTATCTGGCCACCTGTTGTTATTACTGCAACCCGATTGTTCCTGCCGTTCGGCCGTGCGTTACATCTCAGAGTGGCCACTGAATGATTTAAAAGGTTTGTAAGCAGCATGTTTATTTATTAATTGGTGGTTATGGCTTTTGCGATTAACATTCACCTCAACGTACATCGCTGCATATTACATGAACCCTGTTTTAATGCGTTTTTTTCCCAAAGCTCACGCGTGCTGCAGGTGTAACTAAACTGTCCATTTGCTCCTGTGTATTGGGGTCACCCACACATTCACGCAACAGTGTCACAAATGGCAGATTCATTGATATTTGCTGGTTAAAATAGCACAGGCTATGCACTTGCTTCGCCGATTACCTAGCAACTGCACGTCCGGTCTAATAGGCAATTAACAAAGAACATGCAGCAGCACAAGATAAGTTCACAAACAAGATCGGCCGCTCTTGAGATTGAACATGACAGCTCCACCACAGTTTCACCTGAAGGTACGATGTAAAGCATGTGGTTTAGCAGTTTCTACATAAATAGTTAAGGAGCTCTTAGTAGTCTTGGGCAGTATTTAAGTATACTGTGCTCTACAGAAGGTCAGATTTAATATTAACCCTCTGAACTCCAAGTAGCTTCTGGCGTCACTATAAAGTCCTGCACCTTTATGGAAACAGCACAGCCATGACTACAAGTAGAGAAAACTCAATAATGTCTCTTGTGTAATATAAAAGCTATAAGGCCATAAATCCATAAAAAAGTTTAACTTCTTTGATCACTTACTTAACAAAAAATAGGGGGGGGGGGGATGGAATTAGCAACTACATGTTCCCAAGTACCCACAGCTCATATGAACACTGTAAAAAATGGTGACTCTATACACTACAATTATTTTACATTTATTATTTTGTGACTCCATGTGTCTTCTGTCTGTTCTGAGTTAACACAGCCTGCAGTTCAGCCCAGTTTTGCCACAAAAAATCCCAGATTTTTTTGGTCACGTAACTGTCGGTTACACTAATGCTTCACTGTGGCACCAAGGATGTTTCTTTAACAGAATCTGATTCGAGCAAATGGTTCATTTTTGCTGAGTGTTTAAAGGCCACACGCAGAATAAAGTGATTTTGATGAAATGCCACAGTTTTTCCGAAGCATAACATAAAGAATGAGTAGTTCAAGGCGATTTATTAGTCGCCTCTAATAAATCGCGTAATTCGGCAATTTTATAAAGATAACACGCCATTGTAACCTGCAGGTGGGGGTTTAATAGGTTAAACTGACTCATTCACTCCTAATATGGCACAATATTGCACTAACACCTTTTGTACTGTATGTCTGATTCAAGTACAGCATCTTCAGCAGTCACACCACAGCACTCTCAGCTAAAGAAAAAAGAAAATCTGATTTTTCTCAGCATAAAGACTCGATAATAAGGACCACTAGCTCCACTGTATATGCATTAAACCCAGCGATGATCCATTACTTATTGGCTGATTTACTTTTGTAAGCTGGGAGTTTAATTAGGATAAATTATTCAGCCTTGAACCTTGTTTAACTCCCACAAAACTGGAGATGCTATTTTCTTAAGGAGTGTGTCTATTCCATTATTATAATTATTTTCGGTTTCATGCTGCCAGCGTTGAACAGTTCATCTGTAAATGGCTGTTTTGAGGTAATTCTTTATTTTATTGCTTTTACTACTACTTTTTAATATCATCATGTACCATAAACCAGGTTAAATGGTAAAAAAAAAGGTGTTAAGACATGAAGAAATTACTAGCGAGCCTAATGGACGGTGCTGAAAAGGTGTATATTGCCTCACTGCCAGTGATGAGCGGTCAATAGAGGGCACACACACGGCACTTAAATCAGCATCAGGAAGCAGAAGCCTCATAGGACGTACTATCCAATAACACATTAACCAACACTGTTCCAGTCCAGCAGATGCTGACTGTAACAAAAAGTGACAAAAAATGAGTGACTAATAGAGGCTGGTAGACTAAAAGAGGCTGATGGCACTGTTCATTACTGCTACTGCACATTTGCATCGCTGTAACTAGCAGAGAACTGAATATAACAACCAACATGAAAAAGTCTTTTATCATATTACTAAAAAAGCAGTTTCAGCAAGTTGAATTTACTTCTTTAAATTGAAAGAAACTTTTTGTCCATGTCACCAAGGACTGCTTATTGAGAAAAAAAAATAAAGATTAAGTAAACGAGACACTTCTCTGCAGTTGCAGACGAAGCAAAGGCACTAAGCTTGACAACCGCATTGGTCATGTGTAAGCAAAAGTCCTCAGTGTTTGGAGCCTCATGCAGGTATAAAAAGAAAAAAAAAAAATCAGCAGCCAGCACTGTTCGATGCCTGTGGAGGATTTAGAGATGCTGGCTCCCTCCCTTTCAGGATACATGCTGTTTGAAAGTAGCCAGCTCATCGGGTTGTCAGGGCATGAACTTGACCACTAAGGGGGTGGAGAGCAGGACTACCAATGCACTGCCTGCTGCCACAAGGCAAAAAGTTTTTTAGAGTAACTTTGTTTCTAAAGTCATGTGAAAAAAGCAAGAACATCCCGTGGAACTGTTAACTTTTTCGTCTTATTTGAACAAGGAAACTTTTTGCTCCTCTTTGAAACAGTGCCAACTCATGAAGGTCCAACAAGCTGCATATAAAATTGACATTTTCTCGTCATCTTCACAATGTGACAGTTTAGTCGTATGAAGAAGTAAGCACAACTATGACGCCAAATCATTAAGACTGCAATCAGGGATTTCAGATTAGTTGCCAATGATTAGAAACTTCTTAGGGAGTGACAGGTGCAGCTGATTTCATTTAAACCTCTAAAATTTGAAATGAATTACTAAAAAACAGCCCCCAAAAAGGCCGTTTGATGCAAGAAGTCGACAAGAACCCCACATTTTCAGCAACTCTTGGTGTCAGAGTGCATTCATGTGCAAGCATAAAGAGACTGCACCAAATCTGAGCTGCCATGAAAAAGCCTTCGCTGTCCAAAAAGGACATTTGAGCAAAAAGTTTGCCAGTTTGCCAATGAACAAGCAGCCAAAGAGCAGGCTTTTTGGAATAATATTCTCTAGAAAGGCAAATGAAAGATCAAAGTGTTTGGTGAAAGTGTCCACAGTAACTGTAGACATGTTTGGCGTAGACCAAAAGCAGCTTTTCGGGAGAAGAACCCAATAAAAGGTGTGAAGCATGGCGGTGGCACCATCATTGATGCAACTATGATTTCTGCATCATATCAAATAGTGCATGAAGACATTGTGAAGTCTCAAGTTGAACCAGAAGTTGATCTTTTAAAGGTTAATGGTCCAAAACCTACAAGGAAATCAGCCAAGGAATGACTTTAAACAAGAAAGCAAGGGTTATGGAGAGCCATAGTCAAAGCCCAGATTTGAATCCCATTGATATGTTTTGAGGAATTTGAAACTGACTGCAAGAAACCTCTCAAATATCTTGAAACTAAATGAATTTTGCATGGAGGCGTGGCAGCCAATTATGCAGAACGCCTACATAAAGTTATTTCTGCTAAAGGGGGCAATACTAGCACTTTAGGCTGACTTCGCTTACTTTTTCCCACAGAATATTGATGTTTCTATTGAATACATAACTGAAAAGAACATTTTCCTCGAAGTGCCATTCAAATATATCATCTGTATCTGTAGGCACAGTAAGAAATAGGTTTAAAAGTTTGCTTATCCAAATGCACGAACTATGTCAAAAGAGAATTCTCATATATACAGTCATGTGAAAAGTATTTTTTCTGCCATATACAGAATCGTCAAAAGCTTTTTCTCCCCCCTGACAAACCCTTTTTGATCTTTCCGGAACATTACACAGATAATAAAAAAGGCCGTGTTTTACTGGAAAGATATTCCCATTGCGAGTACGAAACATTCACCCCCAGCAGACTTGAATAGTCTCGCTACAAAGTTTGCAGCTTCCTTCTACACAGAGAACATAGTCTGCAGTCAGTGTGGATTCACAACACTTAGAAGTGATTCCAACAATAATAGGTTTTCACAGAAGGCAAAGAAAAGAGAAAAAAAAAATGACTGCAGACACGTCTCAAACCTCTCCTGGAGCAAAATCCAATCCTGTGTCCATATTTATACTCAGTGTGTTCCAAGCTTTTGTAGTTTGGCCAGAATGTGTCTAAGTACACTGTTTTTGTCCTCATGGGTTGTGTTGTCAAAGTAACAGCAGAGAGATCGCAGCACTAAATAGCTACTTTGACACTGTAGTTTCCTGTTAGGAAAATGTAGCAGTAGCCGTGTAGGGGTTTGATTATGAGTATATAACCAAATGAGATAAAGAGAAATAACTAGAATTTAATCTGATGGTTAAAATGAGCTCTTTTGAGCCTGGTGGTTCGTCCATAGGGGAAGTATAAAGTCATGTGTTTCAGTTATTCAGCTACTGTACTGGGAATTTAACAAGTACACAAACAGAGCACAGAGACCCAACAGAGCATTTTGACTTTTGATTGAAGGAGCAGGAAGTGAGATGACTCGTGTGTATGTGCAGCTGTATTAATGATTATAGCCTGTTTAAAGACTGAGGAGACAAGCGAGAATTTTACCTATACACCTGTTGGTCCCCCTTATGGGGTCAAAGATGCTCTGAACCATGGTTCTGGTGCCAGACCCCATAGGGGTCACCAGGATGTTGGCACTGGATCCTTTGGGTACTCTGGCTTGTGCAGTGGGGCCTCTGTCAATCAAACTTGTTCCACTGCATCCTGTTGATGCTTGATCACAATGGGGTGTAGGAAGTTTGGAGGTCAAATCAACATGTTGGGCCATTGTCTTCAAGGTGTTCATGATTGTTGGATGTTTTTTTCCATGTGGTGGGGTGCATTTTCCTGCAGGGGTAGACCAGTGACATTTGTGATTTCCATTTCCATGAGGGAGTGTGTTTGTTGTGGGACAATGTCTATTTGGGTGTCTAAGTCTCATCAACACGGATGTTAAAATCCAAGGTTTTCCAGCAGAACAGCACATAGTACCAATATGATGTATGAAGTATCGTACTAACTAATGCATTTGCTAGCTAAGAGCTAGGGATCGAGGTGCACGCTGCATACTGCAACCACCACACCCATGGTTTGAGTCGCAGTAGGGATGCAAACAATACGTACTAATAGATTGCCAGTGAATTTAATTGTCAGTTCTATCATCGTGTGCCTTCTTTTGGACTGACTGGAAACACTCTGACATCTAGGCATCACTGTGTCCTGGGAGCATACAGACTAATTTCACTGTTCACCGGGGCTTCTGCCAGAGTACTGCAAGCCCGGTGGGATGCCAGTCCTAAGTGGACTCCCACCAGGAACTTGAGATGAACATCGCTAAAGATGTTTTTTTTAAATTAAAATTACAGTTCGGGGGAATAGTTGGAAACAGACATGCTGGTAGGAAAGCTCACCAACAACATTCAGCATCCAGAGCTCCACCATTGACTTTTCATCAAGCCAATAGCTGACATGATGAAGCTTGGTAAGCCCTCGACTAGGACCCCCACTTACTCCAGGACATGCAAAGTATAAGACTCTTCAGAGAGTGTGCTGTGTGCAGCCCCATCTGCCTTGGTTTACCAGCTTTTCAGTATAATGTAATAAAGTTGTATATTGAAAACTGCAGTGTTGTCGCAGAAATTCACTTAAATTACAAATACACACACACACACACACGCACACATATATGTATTTCAAATGTACATCTTCACTCTCTAGTGAAGACTACTAATGACTCTTTCTACTGATTAGTTAGTCAACTATTTGATCAATTAGTCCATTAACCTAAACAATTAATATTCCTCAAATAAAGCCAAATGACCATTTTGTTTCAGTCAACTGTACTTTGACAGACTGCATGTCATAGTGTGATTGAGCACAGTACAAAATGGAAAGGTTCACATCAGAAAGTGCGTCCCACAGGCAAACAAAAGCAGACAACTAGCATGTCAAATATGTGGATGGTAGCAGAAAGACTCACTGCAAAATAATTCCAATGAAGTTTAAAGTCTGGAATTATTAAGTATTATTCATTATTGGCCTATTATTCAAACCAACACTGCTCTCCTGCTTATCAGGACTGCGTAGGTGGGCTGTGATCAGATTTCATCGACAGCATTTCGGCAATATAAGCAAACAACCCATACCGTAATGCTTGCAAACCCCCGCCGGCAAAAAAGCAGAGGGCAGACAGTGAATTTAAGAATGACCTCCTCGTCCTCAACAAGTACAGCCAGGAAAGCGAAGGGCAGAGGCATTTGACCCCTGATAGCTTTAGCTGACTGTTCAGTTCAGCTCGGCATTACTCTGCAGAGCTGAACACTGTAGTCCAACTCCCAATGAGGAAATGCAGGTTAAAAGAAAAAAAGGGCAAATAAACTCACCATAAATGTCCACAGTGTGGAAACACTAACCAGAACCCACTAAATCAACATGGTTCAGTGTAGATGATGTGATTTGGAACAACGCCGATAGAAATGTGTAACTTATGCAACAGGTCAGTTGAATTTATGCAACACACCAAAGGAGAAAGGCTTTTTAAATTCCGCTATCCTCTGTCCCTCGTCTCTTTTGCTGAACTGAAACACGTCCAAACTAATAGCCACGTTTTGAATACACAAGGCTGACGGCAAGTTCTGTGAAAGAAGACGAGGTTGAAATTCTGAATTCTTTAATTTTTCATAGCAAAGAGGGAAAAAAAAGCTGCCTTGGATTCAAATGATTGCACAAAAGGGCCTTGATGGTTATTAGGATGATGAATGCTCAGAAAATAAGTCTGTATGTACTCGTTTGTGTTCACCAGCAACTATCAAATGAGCCTCTAATTTCTCTCTATAAATTAGCAAAACAGTAGCAGCTTTGTGTAGCTGCTCACCTTGCTGCAAGCTGCTTCTTAAAATGTGGCATAATTTAGAGACAGCGCCTGCCTGCGATGAAAGAACATTGTGAAGGTAAAGATGGAATAAAGCATGCAGGAGAGTTTCTCCACTGAGGCCAGAAAGCAAAAAAATTCAGAATCTCACAGAAGAAAAAGATAGACATCTCAGGGTGCAGACAATCAGAAGGCTATTTTCTTTGCGTGGTGCATTCCTGCCATCCTCCAGTCTACTGAAGATAATACAGGCAGTCATGATAATCGCATGGTCTCAATAGCTCAACCATCCCCATCAATACAGCTTAACGCTCCTCCATAGAGCCCCTCTCCGCGCTGTCTTTCCACATACAAAGCTTGACATTTCAATCCGAGCCTGGCACTTCAGCCGCCGAGCCGACAATTACTGGTGAGGAGAATGCCGTGGAATAAGGATAATTTTCAAACAACAGCCACCGACGAACCACTCTGTGATCCTGAACGAAATGCTCAGGTGTGCCAAAGTGGGCCGCGGCAAACCGCGGAGATGGACGAGGCGGTCGGCTTTAACGGACATGCTTAGCGGCCCGCGGCTAATGAGGCCTGATGCTGAGGCTTGAGGATTGCCAGCGAGGCAGCAGACCTGACCAGATGCAGACAGATGACACATTCGCACATGACTTCCCTTTGGTTTGTTGTGCACCTTGGGGAAATTACACTTAAAGAGTGTATCATTAGTATTATTTGCCATTACACGACATGTATGGCAAGACTGGAGTCGACTGAGGCGCCAATAAACCCTCGAAAATGAAATGTATTATCAGTGTGATGCAGCATTTTCTAAATTTAATATCATGAGAAATCAGGTATAAACAAGGCCATAGCTGGATTGATTTTTCAATAAAGAAAAACATGCATTCTCTGCCCCCCCTCCTCTCCCCTCCCTCCACCAACCACCTCGCCGCCGCTGCCGCCTCCACCTGAAAATAGCCCAGAGAAAGTGCTCTCCTCGCTGACAAGCGGCGAGCAGTTTGCTCTCCTGTCAAGCTACAGTGGAACGAAAGGTCGATGCGCATCTCCAGCGAGAGTGTCGGCGAGGAGAGAGAAACGTGTGCATTAGGCTTCGAGTGTGCATCAAATCTGAACGGAGACAAAGAACTGGCAGTCGGTCGCTTTATAATGAGGAAAATGTGTCCATCAGTAAATAAAGGGGTGCTCGTGCTGTTACAGGTTCTGAGGACGCTTTAATATGGGGTCGATCTCACCAGAAAAACTGCTTTGTTTTGGGAACTCTTTGTGAGTTAGATGCAGCCATCTTTACTCTGCAATACAGCACTCGAGCTGGGAGGTGACTGTCCTAGCTTAGCATTACCAAAGAACCAGAAGTTCAGTGGAAATTACATGTTGTAGGTACTTTTATACCTGAATCCAGGACTTCTGAGGAGACTGTCTCCGATGGCAACCCTATTTATCTCCCAATTTCAACACTAGGGACAACACTCAAGGAAGTCACAGCACCCGGCTCACCAAGAAACATTTGGAGCTCCTCTTTAAAACACAGTCTGACATTTTTACATTTCTGGCTGCATACAAATGTAACAAAAAGATGCAACTGAGGCACAGAAGTGAAAGTGGTAGTGTTCAAGTAATTTATGGAAAGTTCTTGAGTTGGATGAGTCCTTTTGCAAGACACATGGAGTCCATTATTTGCAACTTAGGTTTGCCTACTGTTTAGAAAATGTCACTTGAAACAAGTTACTCAAAATATCGGTGGTTAAATCATGACAGTCCTTACCGTAACATACAAACATAAAATACCTTCTGCTTCATATACTACACTCCTTGTCCATTCATTACTGGTATTACATACTTTTCCTATAACCTGTCTTGTCTTCTGAAATACAGACTACGAAGTGTGATCAAAAAGTTCCAAGACTGTTCCTTTTGTCCATGTATAGCAGCAAGAAATGGTCTTGCACATGCAACAGCTGCAATAAGTATCTGTAAGGAGTCCTGCAATCAACAGCAAGACCTGTGTTACATGCATTGCTGTGACCAATAGCAGGTGCACATTTGTGATGTCACCATGGACCTGCAGAAGTCTGTGAGGAACTCTGTGCAACAGGCCTAAGATGACCTAACCCTAATGTTCAAGATCGTCACTGGTTACAAGAGTTCGGTCTACAGCTATCAGACCAAACGACACTTATTTTAGTGTTATTTTAATCAACATTCTCAGCTTCTTGCAAGGTGAATTTGTTCCCTAGCCTGGCAACGCTGATTCTATTGTACCACCCATCATGACAGAGCATTGAAAACACAAGAGTTTTAGTCACATCAATGAAAATCGCCGCCTCCCATCTGTCCTATTTGCCAGATTTGGCTTCCTGAGGAATGCTGTAAATGCCGCTTGATCAATTTACAAAATCGGACTTCCAGACACAGTTTCAAGTGTGGCAGGAGCACTGGGAGCAGTGTATCGCTGCACAAAGAGACGAGTTTCTAGGGAACGGTGTCCAAATTCAAATGAGGTGCAAGTTGTGCTTTATATAGACACAGACTCTGAACTATCTGATTGCACTTCACTGTGGCATGAAGACAGGAGTAAATTGGACAAAAGCTTCTGTGGCAAAGAACCAATCTCTTACTCTGTTCCGCCGCTTGAAGCCTGCTGCTGCAGTACTGTACTGTAGCATCAAGAATCTATTTTCAGAAAAACCAAGACTTGCTTGTCACTGGTTCGGTGTGACTCTTCCCTTCTTCTCCTCCTCTTTTAACACAATAAAAAGAGCAGCAAGAGGTTAGAGGAAAATTGCGAGAGGGGTCAAGAATTAAAAGGTGGCAGCTAAAGCAGAGTATCTAGTGAGAGAGGGAGTCCGAGATGGAGTTTTTGCACATGGTGTTCAATTACACCGAAGCCAGCGGGGATTGAACGTACTCATGCGTACTGCCCGTTGTCAATACGCAAAGGAAAAAAATGGTTAACAAGATTTTTGTTCATGCAGAATGCCTCTTGCACTGGAGTCAATAGTATATGTTAATTACTTGAGGGTAAAGCTATCGATGGTGTTTTGTCAATTTGTCATCTAATTATGCCAGACTGCAAACGCGCTGTTCAGACTTACAACAGTGGAGCTGTAATTAAACAGAGCTGTGCTGATTTGGTAGAAGTTGCTACCATTATTACTTGGGGTTGTAGCCACTTCTTGGCTTAATCACATACAGGAAAGTTTGATGGCTACAAACCAAACAGTAATACACTAGTTTTAATGGTAAACAAAGCCACATATCTTTGTTCAGTGTAAGGTTCCTCATTATATGAATCGAACACTGCTAAACAGGGAAGATGTGGCAGCCAGATGTGATCCATGTACACGGTAAAGTTGCTTCTTCTACAACCCAAACTAGAGTTGGAGAACACATCGCCCGCTCTAAACCGAGATGAGCTTGATTTGCGGGAAGTTATACCGGATTGGACTCTTTGGCATCCTAAAGCACCACTGTGACAGGGCCGTCTCTGCTGAAATGACAAAAACATGAACTTTTTAAAATCCACTTGAGAGCACACAGATTATCTAAGCGCTTATTGGTAAAGCGTCAACCGGTTGTCAAACTCGCTGCCAGGTAAGTGCTCCGCCGTGCACAAAAGACGCCATCAATCTTGTAATGGCGGATTACGCCTCTGCGAGATAGCCGCTAGATGTCGAAACTGCAGGAAATGAGGTGTATGATGAACATTAGAGGGTAGAAAGTGCTTTAAACTGAGTAATACATTATTGTTGTTTGGGTCTATAAAGTGTGCGGCATCAAAATGACAGAATTAAAGAAGTCCTGGGGTGACGTAAGGCTAAAGAGAAGACATTGGCTGGCAATTTAAAGACCCTCTTTGGTGAAAGTTGAGTTGTTTACCTTGTTAGCATGTAGCATATTGTGCTTTTTAATGGTGGGAGACACATCTGAGGTTTCAACAACATGGATTCAGACAGTGACATGCAACAAACCTAAGCAAACAAGCCTGTCCACTCACCGGATGGGAGCATCTGTATCGGAAAGAATTGATTTCTGGCTCAAACATGTTTGGCTCAATTAGATTCTGTTGTGCAGACTCTTAGGTGAGCTGGTGTGCTTGAGATGCAAGCAATTTTGCTGCACATGCATGAGTTTTTAGTGGTTTAATCAATGTCCAGAAAATGGCTTTAATGATTACACGGCCACCTGACATATCACTGGAGCACATTTTCTGATTTACTCCGCTACAAATTTGGCCATTATCTCGAATGAAAAAGCTTTTTTCTAAAACTCGATTAGCTTGTTCAACCACCCGGCCCACGAACCGTACTCAAAAATCAATGTTGCCCCCACGTGAGGGGAGTACAGCAGCTCAGAATCACACACATCAGGCAGCCGGGGAGACGCATCCCCGCCGTCCACGCTCCGGTTCATGCGGACAATACGCTTAGATTTATTGTCGGGGTCACGCCGGTGAGATTGAACAAAGTGGGAGTCCGTCACTTTATGGCGCTACTTAAAATGTGAGGGAGAAAATGTCTCGGAGAGGGACACAGTTGTGATGTGTGTCTATTCCAGAGCATTCAGTCTTAGAAAATATACCCAAACACAAACAGACACTGTTCTCGAGTACATTTGTTCACAATTAAGGAGCCTTCAGATCAATATCATGTCTGAACTTGCCTCAAACAAACACAAAAACTAAAGATTTTGTGCCATCTTTCACAACTCCAAAGGATTCAGCATCCCTCTTGAAGACAAAGGGCTGTAATCGTTTTTGTGCGAGCTAAGAAAAGGACAGCCGAACAGATTCCCAGGGCACCGGCCACCGAGGGGACGGCTTCAGAACAGGCCCGAGCCATTTATGCATTTTTTAAAGGGAGCAAAGCAAAGTCTCCTAAAATAAAATGTGGTAACTTAATCTCCAAGACGTACTGTGGGGGAACGAGGGGCGCCTTGAAATCTGATCTTCTCCTGGATGGCTGGCAGCCGGAGACCAAATATAGGCCCAGCGCTTCGGTCGTAATTGGGAGCTTTATTGATTTCCGGGCCTGTCGTCACGCCTGAGGTGACCTTTTGTTTGAGAATAATTGCTCTATTAGAGGGTTTATTCAGGCACCTGCTGGGTATCTCAGACACTATTATTGTCCAATAAGAATCCCCAGGCAGTAAAGTAGTGACCCTGTGCTGATATGTGGGGTGGACAGAGGGAATCTGACTTTCTGCACTGCGGGGGCTTATCATCAAATGAGAACGCAGGGCCGGCTGGGTGCATTTGGGGGTTAACGCGGGCTGTAATACAGCTGGGAAGCCCGATAAGGTTAAAACGTATATTGCTTCTACTGCATCGCTTTGGTTCCAAGAAGACCAAGCACAAAATATTACAGAATGAAACGTTTATCCACATTTGTTGCTATCAAATATCCAAACTTCTGCACCGGTTGTCCGCGGCTTTAAATATAAAGAGACCGTGCTTCTGCAGCTTCTCTACCAAGAGGCGCGCCATTAAAATGGAGCACGTGTTGTCCGAGGGGTTCATCCCAAGTGTGCTCAGCGCAAAGTTACAGAGGTTTTACCAGGGAAACTTTCTCAGGCCGAGCTGAGCCCTCTGGGTGGTTTGGCCGAAGCTCAGTGGCCCCTCGACCTTGAGAGAACTTTAGTCAACAGAAAGTCAATAATTAAAAACAGAGCAAAAAAGAATCCTGGCTTTCTTACCGCCGCTGCTCTTTATTTATACATTTTGGCATGGGCCAAAGGGCAAAACAAAACAAAAAAAGAGTTTGAAAATGCAGAGACTACAAGATGTGTGACATTGCTGACTGCACAAGTGCGCTATTAAATAAAACATCTTTCAGCAGACCCAAAGAAGAGTTTGCACCAGTACAGGGGTGGTGGTGCACTGATGACTGGACCTGACTCCGAGGTTTGTCAGTCATTTTGAATGTTCAGTACCAAAATGCAACTATTCACTACTCTTTTTTTTCATATAAACTATGTGGAAAACCATATTCCACGAGCCTCAGTGATGATTTTGGTCACATGAACACAGTCAGTAGCATCGGAGTCATGGGAACATATTTTTGAGCATTTCAGCTTCAACAAAAGTGATGCAAAATCTGAACTGAAGCTTATTTCAATGGCAGAAAAAGAGACAAGCATAACAAGCCAGATTTTCTTAAAAATTCCACCCTAAACACTAAATACGATGCGCAAATGAATGGACAAGTGCAAGAAATAACTGAAAGGGGCTTAGACATTTTAATTGGTTTGCCACATTCAGTGCTGGTAAATGATAAGAAAATGTTTTCTTGCATACAGAGGTTAAATTGAATTTAGTCAGGGTTGACCTTGAAAAGTTTGAAATCTCACCATAATTTAGACTCCTTTTGAAACACCAACAACTCCACAGGTCAGGGTTCTAACACATTTTCACAATTCCAAACTTCCAGACTCAAACTTCCAGACATTCTTAAGGTGTATGTTGTTTTGTTGCCAAATAATTGCCGGAAGTTTGTAGCTATTCAAGCTGCAATGCAAAAACACTGAGCAACAAGGAAACGCAACAGCAATTGCAGTCACAGAGGACAAATCATCCTTTAAAATAGTGAATAAATCACATCATCTTATTGTTATCCTTGAATATTTAGTCTCTTTTATAAATAAGAACCACAAAAAGTTGAAAAAACTCAATTTTTTTCTTCGTGGCATCTGTTAAACCTTGTTTATCGACTGTGTCCATGGAAACAGCAATAACAGGAGCCATAAAGGTGCCGTTTCTTTACACAGAGAAGAAAGCCAAGCTCAGTGTTTGGTTATTTTAGATGCTACGCATATGTGCAATGCAAAGACACAGTCTTGCATTTTTTTTTTCTCAAATTACTTGGATCGCAGATATCCACATTTGATGCAGTTACGAGGCACTTTGCATTTCTGCATAGGAATGTGTGTTCAGTTGCACATCATACTGTCGCTTTCAATGACACCGAGCTTGTTGTGGCACATTCTGGCTGCCTGCTTCAATGCCACAATGAAAAACACTCTGCTTGTATGATCCGTTTAGTCTTATAAATCAGCTAATAGTCTGGAAACACAAGGATTTTTTGAAACTCACTTTTCTTTTTTTCCATACTGTGGAAGTGGAAGTGACTCCAAATCTATTTCCATACTTCTCCATACTGCTCATGTCGTCACAGGATTTTTAATTGATTAATTGTTCATCAAGCGCCCTAGCAAGCTGCGCTCGAACGTCCAAATATATCTATCAATTGTCCCTGTGCATTTCTGTAAGCTTCTACCTGCTTTATCCCGTTATTATAAGGCACACCCACTGACAAAAATAAGGGTTGCTTGTCTTGAAGAATCTCAGCTGACTAAGAGGTCTCTGACTGATGATTCAGCTTATCAACATTCAGGAGGCAGCCCTACTTAAGCCCAAACTCTCGATACCTATTCCAAATTTTGATCTAGAACAAATTTTTACATGACCAATGGGTTCCTTCTGGCTAGAAAACAGGAAACGGTCACTGTGATAAAGATGTTGAGGACGCATTTTAACTAATTCTATGTTGTTTTTTTATACTTATACGCAAATGTCCTGTTCAAATTTATACAATTCCTCCTGAACTTTTCATGAATGTTTGAAAAAATGCATTTTCGATATCGTTCCAGATGGTCCTGGCACTTTCCCCCATGTTCTAAAGCATTCTAATGCACTATAAATTGAGAACAGCCCATGAAGTAGTTCTCTTTTTGCTTGCTTGTCCATTGAAAGTCATGATTAAAACCCAAAAAGCTTGCTATTAGAATCCATCACAGGGAGAAAGTTGCACATCATGGTTGCTCACAAGACAAGGAAAGGCTGTAAAGTGTCGGTGGCTGCGATGCAAAGCATGAACAAAAAAGCACAAGGGGTTCCACGTGTTGGAAAAAATCTCAGCAGGCGTGGAGGGAAGCCAGTAGTGATCCCTACCCTGGCAAGAATGGTGCAGCGCCAGAGGCCACGAGGAAGCCAAGGATCACCAGCAAAAACCGCTGTGATGAATCAATTTTGGTACCAACATCTCAAGGCAACCAAGAGGGACTCAAATCCTCCAAAACAGGCACAAAAAACTCGACTACCTCTTGCGAAAGCTTTACCTCATCACTTATTTCTGTAAAAAGACACCTTTTGCTCGAATAAAAATTCACTATTAATCAAAACTGGTATGAGTATGAACAATCTGGAGCTAAAATGCAAGTCATAACTATAATAATATAGTTTCATATAAATTGAGATCAAATTTTATATCTGTATCAATGGAGATGTAAATGGGAATAAAACTTTTCAAACTGAAAGTGGAGTGGCCTTTCAGTGTAACCTTAGCTGAGACATCAATAAGACTTTCAATACGTCTGCTCTCCTTTCAAACTTCCTCCCTTCGCCTTGTGTAGGTGTTTTGAAAAGCCATTTGAAGCCTTTCATCCTATTACTCTCTGTGCCTTAAAACATGAAGACAGGACGTGTGCATCCTGTTCTGTAAAAAAAAAAAAAAAAAAAGAGAGAGAGAGAAGATGAAATCGTCGGTACTTGACTATTGTGTTGGAATCAAACTTGGAAACCTGCTTGTCAAAGATAGCTTTGAAGCCACGCTGCCGGGGCCAAAGGGAAAACAGGCTGATGAGCGAGGACGCGAGCGTTCGTCACTGTGGTCTAGACGTCACATTCTCCCTCCGAGTTGCGAGAATTGCCATGCTCCATGTTGCCTCTGGCACCGCGAGCCAGAATGATATCATTAAATCTTGGCATAAGCAGTCATGACTCACGCCGCTCTGCTGTTCCCGCTCGCTCCGTTTGTTCGGAACCGCGAAGGTAATTTTTTCTTTACACCGGCTTCGGTCACACTAAAAACATACAAACACCCACTCAGCACCGCGAGAAACATGAATTAAAGATTTGTGTTTTTTTTTTTTTTCCGAGCTGCATTGAAAACCGTTGACATGGCCTCTTTGTGCATCCAGTCACTGCGAGTGCATCGGGGAGAGGGGGGGAAGCAACTGCTCAATGGTCTTAATGCACTAATGCGTTCTAATGCATTCGCTTGCCACAAAGCAGGCATCGGCATAAAGGTTCCCAGTGTGATGAAATTGATTTTCAACATGTTATTTTGTCCCCCGTTGGCAAAAACACATCAGAGAAGCTGTAAGATTCCTTTCATTTACTGAAACCAATTGCGCTCTTGCAAGAGCACGGCCCCAATCCAGATCCTACAACAGGAGAAGACATGTTGTCGTGTTACCTTCGCAACATAAAAAACTAAAGAACCCCACTGCAGCCGATTGTCGCCTCTCTGAGCAGTAAGTTCTTCTCACTGCTTCAAAAACACCTGACAGAAATACCCACTGTGGTTAATAAATTGAAATATTTACCATAAACATAGACTTATTTCATGTTCGCACTGTGAGCAATGAAGTTACAAAATCTACTTGGATGGAAAGCCTAGCAAGGACAGGCTTTCCATCCATTTTTTTCCAGAGACATTGGAACATTCGATTGTGAAGAGAGAAAAAAGGTACTGAAAGAAACCCATATGATTGCATGAAGCTTCACTGTGTCATTGGGGCACTGAGAAAAGTTTCTCAACTTTGGTCGGTAGCCTATCTGTTAGGTGCCAGCATTGCCAGTTTCCACTGACGATAACTTGTAGCCTGATGCATTTTTAGCGTTAGTATGAAAATCAACAGTAAACTTGAACCTTAAATTGAACTTCAAAGAAAGTTTCTTAAACTAATCCATAATCTAATGTGAAAAAAACCTCTGAGAGTCATTTATTATTAGGCTCAAAGACACGCTCTGATTGAAATTTCAACCCTGGTTCACCTGTAAACACACACATATCAACCAACCAATCAACCAACCAACAACAACCAACAAATGAATCAGCCAACCAACTAATCAACAAATTAATCAACCAACCAAACCAGTCAACAAATGAATCAACCGACCGACCGACCAACCAACCAACCAATCAATTAATCAACCAACCAACCAACTAATCAACAAATGAATCAACCAATCAAACCAGCCAACAAATGAATCAACCGACCGACCAACCAACCAACTAATTAAATAATCAACCAACCAACCAATCAACCAACCAATGAGTCAACCAAGCAACAAACCAACAAATGTATAAGACTTTATTTATATTGTAAACGTAACACAAAGTGCTTTACAAATGAAAGAATAAAAATATAATAAAACAATACAAAACAATGGACCACTATACTAAAATATGTACATACGTGAATAAATCAATAAATAACACAAGATCTAGACAGAGTAATGAATAAATAAAATCTGTCAAATCAATCAAACCAATGTGTAAAGAGAGAACTCATTAAATAAAAATACTTCTGAGTAATAAATAAATAAAATATGTCAAATCAATCAGAAGCCTGAAAAGAAAGGTATGTCTTGAGTTTACCTTCAGCGCATTATTACTTCTGGATATGATCAGAATTTTATCTGTAATGCTGCCTGTAGGGATGTAACAGTGAACTACTGACCCAACTAGAGTGAACTTTTACATTAACATGCAAAAAACATTGCCTTTTTTTGGCAGGTTTAACAGCGAAATCCAGTTTTTTACTCTGCTAGCATGTCCATATGGTGTTTGTTTATATGCTGGAAGTCATATAATGATTGAAATGTGCAGTCAATACCAAGGCTGAACATTTCTACCTTGAAACTGCAGTGAATCGATGACTGGGGTCGAATTTGTGCAGTCCCATACATAACAAACTTAAGGAAATGAACTTGTCTATTTACTTTGCTGTTATACAGAGTTGTTGGTGAGCTGGTGTGCTCAAGCTGCAGCGAATGGGATGGATCTGCAACTTTAAGCAACTTTATCTTCATGGAAAAAGGACCTCTACATATGTAATTTTGACACACAGAGTTGAGTTTTAAGGGGTTTAATTAATTAGAGAACTATTAATGTGGAACTTTAATCCACTTGCAGCCTAAAACTGTAAAACCTAACCTCAGGCTAAAGTTAACACCATTTTACGACAGGAAAATGCATTTAATTTAGGAAAAGGAAACGGATAATCACCTTGCCAACCTTGAAAACTGACGAGTCTAATCAGCATTAACCAGTTCAGAGTGATCAATACGTCTCGATTCAAGTTCTTAATTATGGCAACGGCTGACCTTTAACAAACTTTGCTCCTCTGTTTGCTCTTGGCTCCTTTTACACGCGAGCGTTTTGCTTGCTCTTTGAAATCCAAGGCTCTTTTCCAACTCCACATCCTAAAATGTCCCCTTTAATGTCATAATTACACATGAAAAGAAGACGATCTTTAAAACGGAGATAATAAAAAAAAAAAATGTAAAAACGCGTTGGGCTGAGCACCCGAAGGTCCGAGAGGCCGATAACTTCAAAAGGCGAGTCTTAACGGAATCAGACGACTCTTAACAATTACTGTTAATTCTGATATCTTACTGTCCCGGAGCCAACTCAAGGGTCAGTGACAAGTGATAATAAATGAGCGATAAAAAAACTCACTACAGAGCTGTGAGCTTCATTCAGACCCAGATTACCCAGGAGTGTAGTTTTTTTCTTCTTCTTCCACTTCTGTGAAAAGATAGCAAATGACTGAGTGGGGGGAGAACCTGTATTTCACCGATATAACCAGGGGTAGAGCATATAACTCGAAAGGCAATTGACAGCACCCCGAGGATCACTGAAATGAGATAATAAACTCCAGAGTGCAAACCAAGGGACTGTGTGGACCTTTAATCTCCGAAATGGTAAAGAAGGAAGATTCAATCATGCTGCGTAACTGCCACTTAGCAGCCTTCAGTATCTCTGCTTGGTCATATAACGCAGATGAACGATAAATCTCGTCAAGGCGGTCGCTTAAGCGGGGCGTTTTTTTACGGATAAATCCCGCTAACAAACAAGCTACGGATTAGCAGGAAAAGCTGTGATCCTGTAATCGACTCGTCTGCATGCATATCATACTCCATCAAGCCATAAATTGAAATTCGAAGGGGACTGAATAGACGATGAGAAACACTTTAAAATGTGCGTGGGGCCGACTTTCAATAGCAATTAGCACCCCGCGTGGAATGCCAATCGCAGCAAAGTGCCGGCGCACCCACATTTTCATATCAGGAGAACAATGGCCAAATCAAAGAGCCCCAATCATGCTTCCTGTGGCGTTTGATGTTTGGAACAAAAGTTGGAAAGCTCATTTTGCTGGAAGACTCTAGAAAATGAAAGGGCTGCATGCTCATTTGCCAGAATGAGACGCACATCGGCTAAGCGTTTGATTCAATTTCAGTGGCTAGTTAACAAAGGGCGGTTTGGGGGGTTGGAGGGGGGATGGGGGCATAAACAAGATGGCAACACAATTAATGAGCAATATCCTTTTACCCCACTCACTTTGTCGGTTTTAATTTGTGCTTGTTTTTCAGTGTGGGGAGTTAAAAAAAAAAAAAAAAAGATAAATAAATAAAATAAAGCTGCATATTGAGCCACAGCATCTCCATAGAAACTACCGCTGGGCGTTTAGAGTGTGCCCAGCAAATGTCATGATGAAAGTCAGTATTTCAGGCACGAGGACTAAACACCACTGAGGAGACTTGCGACGGCTGCCAATATTTTGAGCGTGGAGAATCGGCATGGGGGTTTGACACGGCCGCACGCCAGCGGATAGGCAATCCAGGACCGGAATTGACAACGGATGACGGGGACGCCCCGCGTTTTTTTTTTTCCCAAGTAGAGAGAGATGATATTGCATCAGGCCGCCCACTTTCACGCTCCCGTCGCCGTAATGTGATGAGCTGTCACATTAAAAAAAAAAGACTCGAGTTGGTCAATTTGAAGCGCCATCAGTATTCCCCCGGCGGCGAGAGTTATTGCAGCCATAACAATAACACTAAAGGTTCGGGGCGATAAATGTCAGCAGGAACACTGGTTGGAACGCCGGCCCCCGGCTTCTGAAGCTCATTCCTCTAGGTCTGTGCCTGGCTGAGCACCCAGATGCCAAGATTTGGGCAAAGCCTTTAGCCTCCTGCCGGCTACTGAGTGGCTCTATGTGCAGCCAATTTGGATCACTAAAGAAAGGGGAGGATTTAATCAATAGTAGCTGTTGAAAACGCCGCAGAAAAGAGGGGCTTTTAAACCAACTGTACCAGACATTAAGGGCAAAGCTTAAATAAGACGAAACTAATGGCAATCCATCCTCCGTTAGCCGTCACACGGTGGCACAAACAACCCCTGGCAGCATGTCCAATGAAGCCGGAGCTCCTCCTGATCCGAGCCCCTGCAGGCAATTACCTGCTTATCGTTCGTGACTGGCGCTCGCTCTTCTGAATGTTTGTCACCGATGTCTCGGGAAGGTGGCGCCGGAGACGGCGGCGGCGGCGGAGGCACCCAGAGGCGGCGGGGAGGGGTACCGTGGAAAACGCTCAACGTTTCAATTAGAGGCTCGCCGGAACATGGCGGCTCCTGATCGCCTTCCTGCTCCGCGGCTCCGGCCCCCACCCCCCCACCCCCACTAATTACAGCAGGTCGATAAGGCCAGAAAACACAGCTCGAACGGACTGAGGCGAGGCACAGATAAACACGGACGCAGACAAGAATACAAAGAAGTATTAACTTGCACGCTGATCCTCACATGCCGCATGCACACACACACACACATACAGATACAGGCTGATACACTGCTGACAGTCTGAAGCATGATTAATCCTGCTCTCTTGCTATTTCCCCCACTCTGCATACAAAGTGCACCTGCAACCCCACAGAAAGAAAGAAAACACTTCCTCCGGTTCATCTTAGGAAAAAATACACATAAATTACTCTAAATGCAGCGTATTCCGCCTCTTCATGTGCCTTTTTCGCTCGGAAACAAGAAGGAAAGGCAAGAAAAGCCGCTTCGTTTATGGAAATATGAGCAGCCAGGTTGATAAAATCGTTTAATAGAAGCTATATGCATATCTCGAGCCGACTCCCACACCTCAGAGACACAATTAGGATGCAACAAAAGAAGCGAAAACACCTCTTTTTCCCCGCCCCGACGTCTGACAGAAAGAAAAAAAACTGCTGACCTTTTTCCTAAATGAGGCAGTTTTACACACTATTTGGAAACTCCTCCTGAGGTGTTTTCGGGAAAGAAAAAAAAAGCCTCAGCCACACGCAAACAGACGCACCTGATGTCGACACCGGCCATTAGCGAGATGGAGGACTGTCATGACATTTAGTTTGACCGTTGCTCCAAACACTGAATATTTATTGCTGTATTAAAGCGCCCCCCCCTCCTCCCGTGGTTTATAAGCCATTTCGGCAAAGAACATTTAAATCATGACAACAATCATGATGAATCGCCGCGGTGGCCGCCTGGCGTTCTCGCCTCTAATCTGCACTTCAGACTCCAGCATCACGGCTCAATTGAACATAATTGCCCTGAAGATGAACTATGGCACAAACATTAGGGGCGTCCAATTCTCCTCTAAATCCATCTTCCATACCCTCTTATCAGTCAAGGGCACTCTGCAAACAGGAGGCCGATTATCTATTAGCAAGAAACAACAAGTGAATTATCCTGACACTCTTTGCTTTTTCCACTTCTATGCTATTTCTCACATTAAATAGCAGCTATGCTTAAAAATAAAAGGTGCAGCGTGGTGAGCAGCGGGTGACCCAACGCCACGAGTTCACCGCAGGGGGGAAATCAACGAATCACAATGAGCCCCACGGTGCAGTTTGGGTGGTTTCAAATGAAATCT
Source organism: Dascyllus trimaculatus (assembly GCA_024666655.1). NCBI lineage: Eukaryota > Metazoa > Chordata > Actinopteri > Pomacentridae > Dascyllus > Dascyllus trimaculatus. The sequence goes on from CM045466.1 coordinate 6,865,944, forward strand.
GTGCATCTCTTGAAGAAAAACGCCGTCGAGTAAAGTTGACTCGAGCTGCAAGCAAAGTCGCCAGAGCCTGGTAAATGAAGCAAAAATTCAAATTATGCAGAGGATATACAGCGAGGAGTTCAGTGGGACCTCATGCATATGAAAAACCGCCTCCCGGGACGTGGATAAAGGTTGTGTTTTTTAGCACTTTGCATGCACTTGTAAACAGAACTTTTCACACTGGGGGAAAGCAGGGAGGTGGTCCAAAGCTTGGTGATTAGCGTGGGCTAACGTAGCACCAGCTCCTTTCTATTCTCTCACTTGCAAGATGAGCACTTAAAACAACATCCTGACCACTGACAGGTGAAGTGACCTTGGAAAACCTTGGATTTTAACATCCATGTTGATCAGACTTAGACACCCAAAGAAACATTGTCCCACAACAAACACACTCCCTCATGCAAATGGAAATCCCAAATGTCACTGGTCTACCCCTGCAGGAAAATGCACCTCACCAAATGGAAACAACATCAAACAATCAGGAACATGTTGAGGAACATGACAATGGCCCAACATGTTGATTTGACCTCCAAACTTCCTACACCCCATTGTGATCAAGCATCAACAGGATGCAGTGGAACAAGTTGGATTGACAGAGGCCCCACTGCACAAGCCAGAGTACCCAAAGGATCCAGTGCCAACGTCCTGGTTCCAGACCCCATAGGACACCCTGAGAGGTCCTCTGGTCCATGCCCAATGGTTCAGAACATTGTAGACCACATAAGAGGGACCAACACAATATTAGGCAGGTGGTCATGATGATCGGTGTATAGGACACATTCACGCAGTTTATTGGAAAACAAACTCCACTAGCGCCACTGACTTCTGTATGGAAACCACTTCTCTTTTGTTGAGCAGTTTCCAATCTGTCATAAAAGGTTACATAAAAGTAGAAGATTGTGAAATTCTTTGGCATTCATCCACAGATCACAGTGAATTTACTGAAATTAATGTATTCTGCTGTGATGTTTTACTATTTTCTGAGCAAATCAGAATTCTCTGCAAGCTAATCTGTGACCATTCTGCTGTTGTTGTGCACCTTCCTGCCTGATCAACAGGTGACTTGACATCTTGTTGTAAGCTTGGAAGAAAGGGATTCTGAGTTGATGCAAAGTGTCACTTCATCCACCACTTTGTTAAAAAAAGCACTGAAACACCAACAATTCTGCAGCAGTGCTTCCCTGTATCCCAAAAATAAAAACGCAGGTGCCGTGCAGATGACTCCCTCTGCAGCCCCTCTGAGCCTCCTGCGCAACTCTCTACTTTAATCAACATCTGTTTAAGCGCTCATCACTCGAGCTCTTCGTCGGGCAGGCCACCGAGGCGGCGGTGGTGAAGACAAAAACGCGGCTGATTGAAATCGTATTTGTTTTCTCCCCGAAAAAAGTCAAACACCATCGGCTCTGCAGTGTTTACACCTCTTCGCCATCTTTTTTAAAAGGAGTGTGCTCCCGTCTGACTCCTTTTCCCCCCGTCAATATTTTGACTTTCAAGTGAGCCGCTTCACATTTCATGCCTCAATTTATCAGCTGATAGCAGACGGGCGCCGTTTGAGATAAACAGCATTTTATCAGTGTTTGACAAAAACGCACCCTCGGAAACCTTATTTTGAAGATTAACGTGACACCAGCCTATTAGGTGGGCATCCTCTCTCTGGGGAAACACACATATTAATACTGGTGAAGGGTTTTCTTTGACGCTTTTTGTTTGAAATAGCAAATCCTGCGCTGTGCGGCGCGTCAAGTTTTGATTCCAATCCTGGCCTCGCCACATGCACAGTGACATGCATCATCTGGTGCATCCAATAACACCAGTCACCCTTTCCTCACCTGCCAGCTAAGAGCGCAGCGGGGTGGAGAAAAAAAAGCTCCATGTGTCACAAAAGCAAACAGAAATAAAGCAGCACCAGGAAAAAAGCTGCACAATCACCAAAATATGAGCCCTGGCGTTCCACCTATGCGACGACTCCTCTCTTCCTGTGGCCCTCGGATGTCTGTTCTCTTCAGGAACACCCACAGGCTGCTTCGCTCAGCTGTTACTCAAGCTGCCGCAATGGCATGAGCTGAGGTTTTGGCGTTCACCCCCCCTCCTCCCCCCGGGCCTCAACCAAACTCCTTTATTTCCGGTATGAGATGCTACAAATTCAATTTTAGCAGTGCTGATTTTTTTGCTTTTCAGCGTTCGAGCCTTTTCGCTTTAGCTGGTATTACTCGCTAAGGTTTCAAAGTCACACAGAGGGTGAGGAAAATGGGGGGGGGGGGGGGGAGAAGAAGGCTGGATATTGGTTAAATGGTCAAGCCGCGTCTGCTGAAGTCTCGGCCATTAAATGTCCTGCTTTAAAGCTGTTCTTGGCTGTAAATGGCTGTGGGTGGGGGGGAACTTGGAGAATGTGGCATCATTAAACTGTTCGCACACGTGAGACCAGCTGCTTTCATGAAACTAAGGAGCATCAAAAAGAAGAAGACACAGAATCTCAGAGCTTGAACACGCTCTTCCCCTCGCTGCCAATCACACCGCCGTCTTTGTAATAACCCGAAGATGAGTGTACTCTGACAACAGCTCCAAATGAGTCCGAAGCAACACCAAATGCATTACCGCCCCCGGGCCCCGGCTCGACCTCTCGCACCTCCAGAACCTCCACCTTGTTGCAGTAATGAGGGTTAGTGATGTGACTCTCTCTCGGTGCGCTGCGCCGACTTGATTACTGGTTGCTGCTGCTGCTGCTATCTCTGGTGAGCTGCCCTCTATCTCCGTCCTCTGTCCCTGGACCGTAAGCCCTGCTAGCAGACCATCAATCAGCAGGCCGCAACAGGACCTCACGTAATCACAGCTGCTGTTTGTGTGCAGCGCCTGTGTGTGTGTGTGTGTGCGTGCAAACATGCGCGTCTATGTCCACAACCTAATATGCTCAAAGTAATTTTTCACTTTGTTGGAGCTTCACGCCTCAGGAAAAAGCCACCGACAGCAGCCATTAACCATCGACTGATGTCCCAGCATCACCAGGTCTCTAATCTTCTCAGTAATTAAGAAAAAAGGTCAGCTTTTACTGGTGTCGACTGAATTTTTCTTGCTCCCGAGCCTCAATATCAATTGATCCAACAATGATTGCGAATCCCGAACGCAGCCAACGCCGTATGCTAATAAGCCCATCTGAAGATTACAACATTTCAGCTATTGGTCGGTCTATTGATTTGATTTTTTTCTTCTTCAGAAATGCTGAATAGTTAATTATTCAACAAGTCAATAGTGTGCAAATGAATAATCCGAACCACTTCTCAAGCAAAAATGCTAAACAGCCTCCCTTCCAAAGTCATATGTTGCTTTAATTGAAATATCTTTATGTGCAACAACCATATTCAGTCAAAAGTAATATATTGAGGCTGTCACCTGGGGATCGTGCAAGTTTTATGACTTGCTGTACACTCAAAGAAGATTATTTTTAACATAAATCAACAGATTAGTTAGAAATATAGTCAAAAATAACCACTGCAGCTCGATGTTGTCATACAAAATCTGGAAAAACAGTTAAAAAACTCCATTAAATTGCTTCCTTGTCCAGCCAACCGTCTACATCTGAAAGACAGTCACTAAAAAGCAGCAACCCTATTTTTGTTTGCAATTAACAAATGGATTAAATCCCGTTCATCAGTCCTTTCAGCATGATCTAGCATCACTTCAGAATCCACCACTTGCTTATGTTGACGTCCAAGTCCGTGCTGCATGTGCAGGAGATGCAGGGAGGGACTGGCGGACCTTTCGGCTGCCTCCTGAGGTGTGACTGACAGTCTGCTGCTAAATCACAGCAGGGGAAGATTGTCTGCTTGGCAGGATAAAGCCAAGTGTCCCACCTCACCTTTTCTGTCATTTTTTCCCTTCCCTTTTTTTTTTTAACACCGTGCAGCGCACAGGTGGAGGGTGGGGGTGACAGATGCCGTCTGAAGTTAGCAGTCTGCGCCGATAGACTGGGAAGCATGATGTGGTGTGATTTAGAAAACTTGGAAAAAGATAACCTTTATTCTTGCACGTCGCAGCGGGAAGCAGACAGAATATAGCAGCAGGATATCACACTGAAGCTTACAGGTAGAAGTGGGGAAAAAAGGGTCCAGTAATATGAAGGTAAAGCTGTGAAAATCAGTCAAAGCATGGAGGAATATTGGGCTTACTGTTGAATTTAAATGCTCGATATTCAAAATAAGCTGCCGTTTTTGCATTTTTTTTGCAAAGTTGCATCAATTTGCCTTCCAATCCGGCAACTTTCAAAGATTCCCAGTGTGTGGGAGTCCCCCTTTTTCTCGAAAGGTTGGTAGAAAATTGCATTACTGCCCAGATTTGCCTGCTCTGTGCTGTAGGAGGAGGTGTATTACTTGTTAACCTTGACGTGAACGCAGCACTTGCAACAGAAAATGAGCCTTTCTCCCCTCCTGTCATATCATGAAACATACAAAAAAATATGACACCAATTGTTTTTTTCCCTTTCCCCCCCTGTATCATGTCTATGGAGGCGGGTCAGCAGATGCTCCATCATTACTGCGAAATGAAACCGAGCGGAGCCACCCCCCCACCCCTGCACCACCACGCCAAAAAATGCAACAGTGTCGCGGAGGAGGAAACTCCGGTCTGCAGAGGTCAGAGTGAAGCAGATAAATAAGAAGCAGCTGATACGATCTCTCCACTTCTGCGCTCCTCAACTTGGGTTAATTGACATTTTTTGCGTGCCCTGCTGCAAGGTGAAGACGCGCGCCGGATGGATGGAGGGGAGGGGGAAACCTGGCGTGCGTAAAGTCGCCAAATGCGTAAAAACCACAGTAATAACAGTGATGGTGGTGATGCGTGTGAGCTGGGCTGTAAAAAAAAATCCTGTCGTGATGAACTGCCGGCAGCGACCGGCTCTCACTTCCAATTGACTCGGAGTGCAAACGCCTTTTACGAAGGCAGGGCACCAAATTCTATTTCCCACCCCTCCTCCTCCTCCTCCTCCTCCTTCAACGCACCATTTCAATCGGTCAGAGAAGTCACCGCAGCGGATATTATTCACTGTGGGGGCCACGGCGAGATGATGAGAGGAAAGGAAGAAGAGGCAGGGGAAGGAGGAGGGGGGGACACAGGTTAATGCTGATATTAATAAGAGGAGAAGCTCGTCGGTACCTGGTCTTGCTGTTGAGCCGCTTTCGACGGTGCATTGCCTTCCTTCGCGGTGGTCATGATTCCCCTTAACAAAAAATAAAGCTGGTGGAGGGGGGAGAAACTGTTTGTTTTCCCCCCGGCAGGAGGAGAGAGAGAGAAAAAATGCAAATGCAGAAAAAGAAAAGATTCACCGGTGCAGCAGCAGGATCAGCAGCAGCAGGAGAAGGAGAAGAAGAAGTCTATTCTACTGCGCCTGTGGGTTTGCAGCGACCAAGGTGTGAAATAACAAGTGGTGGAAGGACGCGCTGCTCGAGATGAGGAGGAGGAGGAGGAGGGGAGGAGGGGGGGAGAGAAAAAGGCAAAAGAGAAAGAGGAGGAGACAGCAGGGAGAGAGAGAGAGAGAGGGAGAGAGGAAGAGAAACCGAGCATCTCTTCTTCTGGATGCGGGACTCTGCCATTCAATATTCCACAGGAGTGTGCGCCGCCCCCCCATCTCTCTCTCTCTCTCTCACACACACACAGATTTGGTTTGCAAGTCAGCTGGGATACAATGTGTTGCACATGGATATCAATTAAAAATGTGCATCCAAATTAAAGTCCTGAAACTTTAATACGGGGCTGGTGTGGAGCATGAGCCCATGAAACATTCAAGGGCACTTCTTAATCGCGCCTGTATCGAATGTCTGTCATAGTTTATTCATATTTATTCAGTCTGCAAAAAAAAAAACCCACAAAAGCCTCATCTCATTAGCCCTCTCCGAAGGCGCCCATGCTGCTGGAGCAGAAATCAGCAGTCCGATTCCCTCCCAGTGTCGCTGCAGCGTGCAGACACAAGATGCAAATGTGCTTTCTTATTGTAATTATAGAGACAAAAATCTAATGTTTTGCCGCACCGGTGCATTAGTGATGCTGGTAGCTTGGAATGCAGCGTAACAGGATTAGAAACTGCACTTGGCGAAGTAATAACACTGTTTGAAATTATGCTTAAGACATGAGCGCCTGTAAAAAGTTATGACCCAGAGGACGGAGGAGCTGCAATAAAGTGTGCCTTGTTAGGTCTGAGGCGAAGAAGAGGAAAAAAAAAGAAGCTGCTTTTAATAAAGTTCAGCCAGTCCGAGATTGGAGGTAAAAAAAAAGAGCCTACACCGCAGTAAAGGGAGTCTCTCATGTTGTCTACATTTCACGATAAGAAGCAAACTTCTCTTCGCCGGCTCGTTCAATTAATTACATCTGCGAGAAAGTGTTGTACAATCCCTATTAAACACGGCGGAGGAAATGACTCACTTTGATTCGCTCGGAGATGTACTTAATGCTAATTAATACCTCCGTTCTCCAGCTTGACTCCTCATATTGCGGGTTTGCAAACCGAAATGTGCCGCACCGTTAATTAAAATCAGGTGGCGACTGGGCGAAGTCAATTACCTCGGAATCCCAAATGAATATCTGCAGTGTTGCTACGTGTGACCGGCGGAGCACAACGGGCAGGAAAAGGCTTCAAAGAACACACACAGCCTCAAAGGGGGAAGAGAAAAAACCCACTTTCAGACGCCCTTGGATGAGATATCATTGTGGTGTTTTTGTGCCCAAATGCTGTTTTTTTCCCTTCTTAATTTGCTTTCAATCAACCTGCATCATGAGGTTTTTTTTTCCGAATTCACATGAACAACTTTCAACAGTCCTCCGGAGAATAAAAGGTTCCTCTGTGTTGCAGGAAGTTGCATCGATACAAACGCAATAGTTGGGTTTTTCTAACCGAGAGAAGCGAGAGCTGAATGGGAGCCAATGTTTTCCATCCCTGCTAAGTCGAAACGCCTCTACAGCTCTGCCAGCGGTGCTCCGAGGCTGCACTCTGGCACGGAGTTACAAGCTACCAACAGTGCCAGCATGTTGAGGTCTAGCAGGTATGGATTTGCCATAGTCCCCTGTCTTCTTCGGGTGTGTCAGCATCCCAGCAGGGCTAATTAGCACTAGACACAAAATCGGACGTGATAATACATCAGATCAGATCAAAATTATGCGTGTGGCACATTTAAAAACAACATGAGTTGACCAAAGTGCTGCACATGTTCCCATATATGCAGCAAAAAGATGATGTGCAAACATCAAGACAATATAAAAATTAAAAGATTAACCAGTAAAACTAAAAAAAATAGCATTAAACACTAAAAGAGGAGGGCAACTTTTAAGTATAATAATAAATATGAAATATTAGGACCGTCACCAGTAGCTAAAAGCCATTGGAAACATGTACATCTTAAGGTTTTTCTTGTTAATATTAATGGAAGAGGGATGTTTGATTGAAAGAGCAAGGTCATTCTAAAGCTTAGGAGCTTCTACTGAAACAAAGGTCTTACCTTTACCCTTATTAAATCAATTTGGAACCATAAGCTTTATGAGCCACTGACAGGTGAAGTGAATAACATTGATCATGTTGGTACTATGTGGTGTTCTGATGGAAAACCTTGGATTTTAACATCCATGTTGATCAGACTTAGACACCCAAATAAACATGGTCCCACAACAAACACACTCCCTCATGCAGATGGAAATCCCAAATGTCACTGGTCTACCCCTACAGGAAAATGCACCCCACCACATGGAAAAAACATCAACCAATCAGGAACATGTTGAGGAACATGACAATGGCCCAACATGTTGATTTGACCTCCAAACTTCCTACACCCCATTGTGATCAAGCATCAACAGGATGCAGTGGAACAAGTTTGATTTACAAAGGCTACACTGTACAAGCCAGAGTACCCAAAGGATCCAGTACCAACGTCCTGGTTCCAGACCCCATAGGACACCCTGAGAGGTCCTCTTGTCCATGCCCAATGGTTCAGAGCATTGGGCATGGACACAATATTACGCAGGTGGTCAAAATGTTGTGCCTGATCAGTGTGTATTATAACAGGGCTGCAAAATTATGTTGAAAATGAAAAGCGACTGGTGAATACTGAGCTCATGATGGTTTATCACGATCATTCATTGATTTCAGGGACAAAATATTATCATTATACTTCCACAGTGAAACAGAGCACTACTTTCAATTCGATGTTGTGCTACCTTAGTGCATTTCTTCGCATGGAAAAACAAGACTTGTTCACTTTGCATCTCCAAAAAGAGCACTGCTTTCACTTTTACACCATGCAGTTCAGTGATACACTACATAGTGTTGCTGTTCTGGCTATCTGAGTAGATGCTGGACAAGTGCAGGGATTTTATGAGGTAACATTAGTGGTGTTATTCTTCTTGGCCTTTAAACTCTCACCAAACACAAATTTGTAGTGTTTTTTTAGGTGGTTGAATAAGTTAGTTGTGTTGCCTGGCAGCGCAAACAAGATTTGTTGTTGCTTTATTTCACTTGCCCTTAATCCAAACTCATGATCCGTTTCGAGGGACCTGCTCTTAACCTTCTGCTCCAGATATCTGATTTTCATTTTGCCCGTCTGCTCTCCGTTGTATTTCATTTTACTCCTCTATTCTGGACTGCAGCTGCAACATCCTGCATTAAGATTGCCCAAAAAGTGAAGCCAAAACATTGTGATTAATGAAAAGTTTAAGAAATGCTTCAATTGCCAAAATCATGATTGAGATTAATATTTGATTAACTGTGCGGCCCTGGTAACGCTACCATGGAAAGTTAAGAGAGCGCCAAAGTTTAAACAATCCACCTGAGGCAATAATGAATCTGTGCAGCAAAGTTCAAGGCAATCCATCACCAGTTGTTGAGGCATTTCACTAATGAACAAGGCTCCTCCAGAGACCACAGCAATGTGTAAGAAAACAGTAATTTACTTAGTAGCTGTAGAGACATTTCAATCTGGTGTTGACTTAACGACCAGCCAAAAGACAGGACAACATTCCTTAATCTGTGCTGCTGGAGGGGTGATAAAAACCCAGCTAAGTGTTTGCGGACAACATACATCAATCAGGCATAACATTATGACCACCTGTCTAATATTGTGTTGGTCCCCGTTATGCGTTCAAAAATGCTCTGAACCATTAGGCATGGACAAGAGGACCTCTCCGGGTGTCCTATGGGGTCTGGAACCAGGACGTTGGTACTGGATCCTTTGTGCAGTGGGGCCTCTATCTGTGTATTGTCCTATACACCGATCATTATGACCACCTGCCTAAGACTGTGTTGGTTCCCCTTATGTGGTCCAAAATGATCTGAGCCATTGGACATGGACAAGAGGACCTCCCAGGGTGTCCTATGGGGTCTGGAACCAGGACGTTGGCACTGGATCCTTTGGGTACTCTGGTTTGTGCAGTGGGGCCTCTGTCAATCAAACTTGTTCCACTGCATCCTGTTGATGTTTGATCACAATGGGGTGTAGGAAGTTTGGAGGTCAAATCAACATGTTGGACCATTGTCATGTTCCTCAACATGTTCCTGATTGATGTTGTTTCCATGTGGTGGGGTGCATTTTCCTGCAGGGGTAGGCCAGTGACATTTGGGATTTCCATTTGCATGAGGGAGTGTGTTTGTTGTGGGACAATGTTTATTTGGGTGTCTAAGTCTCATCAACACGGATGTTAAAATCCAAGGTTTTCCATCAGAACAGCACATAGTACCAATATGATCAATGTTATTCACTTCACCTGTCAGTGGTCATGATGTTGTGACTGTCTGGTGTATTTGCAGAGCTGAAAATGTGCAGGTTGTATTTTTTTAGCCCTTAAAGAAAACTAGCAATGTTTCTTCAAAATATTAAAAATGCAACATTTCACATTTTTCACTCTTGCAAAAAGTAAAAGCCTCTAATGGTTGCGCTGCAGGTTCTGACACATGAAAAAAGAATGAAAGCCACCCGGCGAGCAGAGCGCCAGACATCCGCGGCTCCAGCCCACATTAGCAGCCTTCTCCAGCAACTCAAGAGAATGATGTATGAAACCCAAAGAACTCCTCAACAGCCAATCAATCAGCCCCAAACTAATGACGGCCACTTTCGGCCAAAGCCCTATTGGCCGATGACGGATGCGATGTGATCGGACGGCGGCAGCCAAGAACACAATAACTACCTCACTGCTGCCGCGTTACAGAGTGAGTGTACAAACCTCATGCCCCTGATGCTGACGAATAGACGAGAGGCGGCCGTGATGAATGCTCCGGGGGGCGGCTTTGTTTAAATACACATTCCTGCAAAGTTAGGAATTAACTGACTGACAGTGCCAACCTGTCCAAACAAATGGAGCCATCCGCTCACTTCCTGCCTCATCATTTCACTGCCACTGGCAAGCCAGTAGCCAACCTGATGAACTGAAGGCGCTTTCGCCAAATTAAAACTCCAAAGCAATCAATACTTGCCACTTAAAATACTATACGCTGATGCATTAGTTTTGGCGCTGATTGTAGCTCGGTAATTACTGGAAACAAACCCATGGTTACTGGGTGATGATTACATAGATAAGAATAATTGCTGTTGTTAAAGAGACATTTGTAATTAACCCTGCAAATTTCTGAGGCTGGCATTTATATTTCGGTTCCTTCACCGCAGCCAGGAGATTTACTGACGGGCACATCGGGCGTTTGCTTTCAAAATAGCCTCCGCGGACGAAAGATGACGGACAAATGATAAGAATAACAAAGAAGAGAGAGTCGGATGCTTCGAATTGAGAGGGGAAACAAAAGGCTGTCGAGTCTAAAAAGCACCAAGAAATTGTTGCGCAGACTGAATTACATTTCTGTTTTTCTCTCCCTCAATTTCATTTCAGCAACCAAAGCAAAGTCTGTCCAAAGCTTTTCGTTTGCATAAAGCAAACAGTTGTTTTCCTCGAGTGTTCTGGCTGCGCAAGCTTTTTAATTGAGATATTTGGAGAACTAAAGCATTAAATCCCTGTTAAGACCAGTGGGTATGAGAGGGATCATGGACATTACAAGGAAATCTGGTGTGTTTTTGATCAAGTCTCATGTTGAAATGCTTTGGAACTCGGAGGATGGAGCATAATAGTCTCAATCAATTACTATAACTATTATTTAAACCAAGGATATAGTGTTGTTTTAGCATCTGCAGGCCCATGCAGAAAACACAGCCGCTCATTGGCTTTAGGTTTATGCATGCACACATCCACGAAATGTGTCCCAGCACAGTCATTTGTAGAGAAAATGGAATCTAAAAAAATGTATTTTCTGAGTTATAGCCAGCTCCATTCTCCCAGAACATATTCTGTCATTGCATATGGCCGAAGCCATCTATCAGTGTTACTTTAATTCCTATATCAAACCCTTTTCAATGCAGCTACTCCCCGGTGTGTAGAATATAAAGTGCAACAGAATGCTTCAAAAACAAAACTTAGCCCAGAACTGCAACACGATGCGGCTTGTTTTGATTAAATACTTGAACGAAGCGTGCGTTTCCTCGCCGGCTGTGGGGTTGTTGTTCTTGGATTGTGCATTTTGATATGGAGAATTCTCGCGTCGTGCATGATGGAGGAAGCCTGCTCTCAAAGTAAGACCCCGGAGAGAGGTCGAGCTGGCTGGAAGTGATTACCCCGGCGTCGACACGGAGCAGCGCCAGAGGTCTGAGATTCACGCTCAGAGATCGGCTTCCCGGCAGGTGGTGACGCGCCGGCGACCGCGTGCCATCAATTTCCCCCGCTCTTATTTTGTCTGACACATGACGGCCGGGCATCAGAATATTGGAGAAAAGTAATTGCTTTCCCATCTCGCGCCACCTCCTCTTGCATAAACACAGCTCGGACCCGTCATCTTCCTGACAGGGCTCGGGTGCATCAGGATGCGGCTTCACCTCTCGTCGGCGCACCGCACTTTATGCCAGGTGTGACTCATCAGCCTTCGCACCACTCAGCCGTGAAATGTCAACAGAGACGGATTCCACGACCGCGCTTGTGTTTCCAGGGTCGGGCCGATGAGCACGAACGTCTGCGAATGAGTTTCCGGCTTTTTTTTCCTTATTAGCATACTCATGTGTGTGTTTGTACAGTATGTTCTCCCTGCTGCAGAAATCTTAGGAGGCAAGAAGCCAATCAGGTTGTATGTTATTGTCACATCCATACTCCTCGTGCTCACTTCACAATCCGACTAAATGCAAATGACATATCCTTAATAGGTGGCTGCATGGGCACCATTGTGTTTTTGAAGGGCTCCATTGTCATGACAACAGTGGCTGCTTCATGCATTAAACGGGGGTTCGCTCAGGACTGCCTCCGAGTCGGTGCTTTTCTGTTTTGCATGGTGTGATATGCCTCAAAAACTGATCTAAATGTGGTCGGCTGTTTGAAATGATCCCTTCAGCCCATCTGAAAAGACGATCGGAAAATATCAGACATTCTGGGCCCCTCTGAAACAGAGCCATCAAAGCAGCTGCGATTAATACCACTATCTCACAGTGGCGACAAGTGGCTGATTCAGCAGCGTATCACTCCTTCAAGGGCTAACACTCCCTGCTACACCTAGAATAATAGCGCACTTCCAAATAGCACCTGCTAACACGTTTAGGGGCCCCCGCTAAAAGGCCGGCGCATAACACATCTCAGCGGCAGGCAAAAGGACAGCTCCCGATACCAATCCAGACACCATCAAAAGCCTCACTGTGCTGAAATAGATTTCGGCGCCACTTAATGGACAGCTCCAACCGGGGCTCCTTTTCACGGGGCAAAGTGGGAACCCGGAGAGAAAAATACCTGCACAATGGGCTTCTTCCACTTTTTTCCACGAAGTCCTGAGGAGATGTCTTGAATAGGCATCAAATGTCATCAGGGTCCTATCATTATAGTAAAAATGGATGTGACTGGAACGGATTCCTGCTCCTGTGACAGTTTCTTTAGAATAACACATCATTTTTTTGTACTTGCAGCATTGACGCCGGACAGTTATTTGTCACTTAACTACACACAAAGTGCAGGGAAAGGGGAAAAAAGCCGATATTAAATCAATAATTGGTGCGCCTTTAAAGCAGCACCAGCTCTCCAAGGTACACTTGTGCACAGTTTTTCAATGCAGTTGACACATACTACAAGCATGTTGTAGAACAAGCATGTTTCTCTTATAGATTTCAGCTGTCTCTGTGGTTTTCCATCGCTTTCTGTTATCTTCGACTGACTCACTGACCCCTGACTGTAGATTTGAGGTCGTTGTCATGCTGCAAAAATGATTTCATGGCTTTGTATGGTGGATAACCTTGAACCTTTGCACGGTACTGTTCTGTGTTTTCCACCAATTCTTAATCCGCCTTTGTTCTACAGCCTTATTGTCACGCTTTTATTAAAGACAACAACTTTCAAAATGGATCTACTGACACATGAGACGCCAGCACCGTGTAATCTATGTTGGAAATTACTGGTTATCTGGAAAGTCAGTGCAAATTAATTCAAAATAAAGAGCTACTACAGGGCACTTTGAGTAGTCCGTGCCAACGCCGCAACTTTTCTCAGCAATTATGTTTCTAAAAGTGACAGTTTGTTTAATTTATGTCAACAAGGCTGATTAAAAAACAAGTGTGTCGGAGTAAGAGACTGTATAAAAAGATGGATGCAGCCACAGTGGTGTCACCCACTGGTCTTGGTAAAATACTGTTTTGAAACCTCCAGTTTGGCATTTTCGTCACAAAAAAGCAAAACAAAAGCAAACAAATGGAAAACAGAAGCAACAAATAAAATGAGAAACTGAGGACACAATGCATCCCCATACTCTAGTACATCGTCAATTACAAGGCAGTCTTACCTGCTATTATCGTCAGTTTTACTCTAATTTTACTCTAAATTGAACCAAAATTCACTAAAATTACACCATACTGTAAGAAAGAAGACTGGAAACCAACAGCTGAGACCATAAACTCTTTAGAATAATGTTAATTTAGGTAATAAATCAAGTGAGGAAAAGGGGAAGTTTTCTCAAAGCCTCCTATACGATCAATCAAGCACATGAGTCGCTCCCTGCTGGTCATTTGAAATAATGCAAGTCTATGAGTGGAATGCAAGTTTAAACATCCATCCATTATCTGTACACTGCTTAATCCTCTGTAGGGTAGTGGGGGGGGGCTGGAGTCTATCCCGGCCGACTTGGGTGAAGGCAGGGGACACCAGTCTATCACAGGGCTACACATAGAGATAAGCACACTCTCATTCACACCTATGGACAATTTAGAATCACCAATTAAACCTCAGCATGTTTTTGGACTGTGGGAGGAAGCTGGAATACCCGGTGAAAACCCAAAGCGTGCACAGGGAGAACATGTAATCTCCATCCCTAACCGGGACGCGAACCAAGGATCTTCTAGCTGTGAGGCAACGCTGCTAACCACCGAGCCACCGTGCAGCCCTAAATCGAACCAAAAATCACTAAAATTACACCATACTGTAAGAAAGAAGACTTAAAACTAGCAGCTGAGGCCATTAACTATTTAAAATAATGTTAATTTAGGTAATAAATCAAGTTCATTTTCTTAAAGCCTCCTATACAATCCATCCTCTTCTTGTAGTACATGAGTCGCCCCCTGCTGGCCATTAGAAATAATACAAGTCTATAAGTGGAATGCAAGTTTAAACATCCACAAATCATAATTACTAAAGTAAAACTCAGGCAATTGAAAGTTATACATTAGTACAACCTGACAACACTACAATACATTCAGTGTTACTTTTTTTTACCTCTGAAACCTCTGATGTTTTTAAACGGACTGACAGTAAATGTGTGCAGGGTAGCAGCAAAATGACCGTAATGAGCATCAACCTGAATATGCTCTGTAATTTTCTGCCGTGTCAAGAGGGAACATCTTGTTCCTCGAGATGAAGCAACCGAAAGCAAAGACAGGGAGAGAAGAAAAGAGCAACATGACCCTCTTGAATGCTGTTCTGACTCATATTATGGGAAAGACAATGAGTTTTCTTCTTATTTTTTTCTGTGACTTACAGAGAAGCTGCATGCAAGAGGAAAAAATTCATTTGATTACAAAGCAGTGCCGTTCAGTTCATCTGTGCTTAAAGCATCATTAGTAACAAACATTATGAGAATGATTTTTGTGAGTAATCACATCTCAATATTTAAAAAACCAACAACCAACCCAAACAAGTGCTTACCTAATCAGTCTAAGGGATGATCTCGAAGTTCTGTTTTCACATTTTCATCATAATGCATTTGAATAACTGAATAGATTTACCCCTGTAAATAACTCCTTCATTTTCTCGTTTAACTGGTAATAACACACAGCAAAATGTGACAAATGATTCTAAATACGGCTTCAGTTTAGGGATTAGAAGCCAAGACGTTTGGGGGACCGGGAAACCTAATGGTTAAAAATCTATGAAGAGATAAAAATGATCTTTCTCACGCGAAACAAAAGCAAACATAATGCACAACCTGCTTCTTAATTTTAGCCCAGCGCCACGGCAGCGTGCTCCATTAAAGCTTATTCAATAAACAGTAAGCCACCGAACTGTGCGGTTCAGCAGTTTTCTTCTTCTGCCTGAATGAAAAATAGAACTGTGACTCCAAATAGTGTAAACAACTGCTGTAATCCATAGGGGCATTAAGATAATGCTCAGCTTCTGCAAAAAAAAGAAAAAAAAAAAAAGAAGACTCATGGGCTTCATGGTTGAGAGTGACCAGGGTAAAAATGCAATGATATCCTGCTTCCTTATGGCCTTTAAAGTGCAGTTTGTGACCTTACATTGAATAAATGAATACATAAACACACGCAAAAGGCAAAAAATAGAGCTGTGACTCCAAATAGTGTAAACAAATGCTTTAATCCATAGGGGATTGAGATAATGTTCAGTTTCTGCAAAAAAAAAGACTGACTGGCTTCATGGATACGAGTGACAAGCGTAAAAATGCAATGATATCCTGCCTTCTTAGGACCATAAAAGTATAGTTTCTGACAAAGGAACAAATAAACACATGCAAAAGGTAAAAAAAATAGAACTTGTAGTGCCAAATAGTGTAAACAACTAAGAAAATGCTCACTTCCTGCAAAGAAAAGACTTCATAGGCTTCATGGTTAGTAGTGACTGATGCAATAATGCAACGATTTCCTGCCTCCTTATAGCCTTTAAAGTGCAGTTTGGGACTCCATGACAAATAAATAAATACATAAACACACACAAAAGGCAGGAAACAGAACTGTGATGCAAAATAGTGTTAAAAAAAAAACTGTTAATCCATCGGGAATAATGCTCACATTCTGCAAAAAAAGACTCATGGGCTTCCTGGTTAAGAGTGACCAGTGCAAAAAATGCAATGAAATCCTGCTTCCTTATGGCCCTTAAAGTACAGTTTGTGTTGCACAGCTAATAAATTAATACATAAACACACGCAAAAGGCAAAACAAAAAGAACTTGTGGTGCAAAATAGTGGAAATAACCAAGAAAATGCACACTTGGGCTTCATAGTTAGTAGTGACCAATGCAAAGGTGCATTGACTTCCTGTCTCCTTATGGCCTTTAAAGCACAGTTTGGGACTCCATGACAAATGAATGATTACATAAGCACATGCAGCTGCTTTAATCACTAGGGAATAATGCTCAATTTCTGCAAGAAAAGACTCATGGGCTTCATGGTTAAGAGTGGCCAGTACAAACCTGCATTTATATTTTGCCTCCCTGTAGGCCTAAAGTACAGTTTGCAACAATTAAATGAATATATAAGGACATGCAAAAGACAAAAAGGTAGAGCTGTGATGTCAAACACTACAAACAACTGCTTTAATCCACAGGGGCATTAAGATACTGCTCAGTTTTTGTAAAAAAGACTCACTGGCTTCATGCTTAATAGTGACCAATGCAAAAATGCAATGATAGCCTGGTCCTTAAAGTAAATTGGTGACTCCACAATAAATAAATAAATACATAAGAACATGCTAAGGGCAAAAATAAAATCAGAACAGTGACTCCAAATAGTGTAAACAACTGCTTTTATCCATATGGGCATTAAGAAAAAGCTTAGTTCCTGCAAAAAAAAGAGACTCAAATGCAATATTCTGCCTCCTTATGGTCTTCAAAGTACAGCTTGTGACTCTGCCACAAATAAATAGAAACATAAGCACATGCAAAAGAAGAAAAAAAAAAGGACCGTGACTCCAAATAGTGTAGAGAACTGCTTTAATCCATAGAAGCATTAAGATAATGCTCAGTTACTGCTAAAAAAAACACTCATAGGCTTCATGGTTAAGAGGGACCAATGCAAAAGTGCAATGACTTCCTGTCTCCTTATGGCCTTTAAAGTGCAGTTTGAGACTCTGTGACAAATAAATAAGTAAATTAGGCAAATGCAAATGGCAAAAAAAATAGAACTATGTTGCTAAATATTGTAAACAACTGCTTTAATCTGTAGGGGCATTAAGGAAAAGCTCAGTTTCTGCAAAAAAAAAGACTCCTAGGCTTCATGGTTAGTAGAGACCAATGCAAAAATGCAATGATACCTCGCCTCCTTATGGCCTCATAAGCACAGTTTGTGACTCCATGACGAATCAATGAACACATAAGCACATGCAAAAACTCCAACTAGTGTAAACAACTGCTTTAATCTATAGGGTCATTAAGATAATGTAGAAAAAGACTCATGGGCTTCATGGATACAAGTGACCAGTGTAAAAATGCAATGACACTTGGCCTTGAAGTACAGTTTGTGACTCTGTGACACATAAATGAATACATAAGCACATGCAAATGGTAGAAAAAAAACAATACTTTTTTTGGAGAAGTCATTTGTATTATCCACAACTGGCCTGGTTGAGCCGGCGCTGCTGCCTGTGCAGCTCCCTCAGTCTCTAGACCATGATAAATCACAAGTCGGGAGAACATTTGTCACAGTGGGGCCACATGTCCTTTCATCACACGAGTCTCTCTCCCCCCCCCTTTTTTTTTTACTCTCCTCCCTTCCTCCCTCGCTCGGTCTCACTCTCCCACTCGCCTCTCATTCCCTTCAACCTCCATGGTAGTTTCATTCCTCACAGAAAAGCTTTGTTGTGAATTTGTCACTGCCCGAGCCTCTGTGCTGTGTTAGCCATGCCCTTGGGTTTCTAATAGGGCCGGCAGTGCACGGTTGGCGACTCAGATAGAAGTGGAACTTGGTGGGGTGCTCCTTAACCCAGCCGGGAGAAGAAAAGACGCTTATGCGGCGAGGAGATTTCGACAGGTGGGACACTTGTGCCACGGGGGAAATCTGAATATGGGCACTTTTACGCGCATATGTCTCACAAAAATCGGTGTTTGACGTATGAATCGTGTAGAAGGAGACAAATAAAAAGACAAATGGATGCCGAGGGGGGACTCGGTGGTGCGCAGGGAGGGTAACACTATAATTGGATCTTCTTTTACAGACTCTGGTACCCATATTCTGCTTGACACATCCCTGCGAGTAGCGCAACTAACAAAAGCCGAACCTCACGGTGATGCAGCGCTCGTGTCTTGTTATTTCACTTCAGATTAACGCAGCAGAGCAACAAAGCATTCGAAAAAAAAAAAAAGAAGAAGAAGCGTCTGCCCGAATCCCGGAGGCAGGAGTCAAAACAGATCTATACCATTAGATTTAAAAGTCAATGACTTTGTCTGCTTTGAAGATGGGACAAATCAGCCCAGATCACAAGCTGATTTAAGAAGTAATTATAGTAAGTAAAGTCATTCCAGATATGCAGCTTATACCCAAGGAGCATTTCTTTTGTGCGAGGATGAGGGGTGAGGATGATTTGAAATATTAAAGGTGAGATTGCCAGCAGGGGGATACTTCCTCGAAGCAGGCAATAAAATAACTCATTAAAACTTCTCGTCTCCTAAGACAGAAGATAAGCAAGCCGGTGAGGAGGCTGGATCCCCGACAAAGACAGACCGAATAACCTCGACGGCGGAGATTTCGTGATCAAAATCGCCTCTTTTATCGAGCTTTTTCTCTGATTCAATGTCAAATTCCTCCCGCGCATCGGCGATGGCGTGGATTTTATTAACAAGGATTTTTTTTTTTTTGCCTGAATGGAGTTGATTATAAAGTGCAGGTGGTAAAGAATTCAGGACATATTCAGAATGTTTCTATGAGGAGCTGCGTGCTGTATGAGTACCGACCCTGAGCCGGATGCAAATAGACTGAATTCGCAAAAAGCAATTTGGGGTTTGGTAAAGGAAATACTCAAAATTTTTACGACGGACATCAATTTGAAACCTCGAAATGAGGACGTCTGTGTGATTTCTGACAAATATTCTATAGATTTACCTTTGTTTTGCCAAGTTTATGTCGGCCTGGTTATAAAGAGACACGGTGGGATGTTGCTATACATACTAATACTGCAGCACAACGAGAAACCAGGGATGCATTACTTCTGGGGGCTTTTTAAAACTCAGACCATAAAGCGGGGGCTTTGGGGTTTCAACCATCTCATTACCTCGTGTTTTATTTATTTATTTGACTTAAAACTGTGTTCGGATTGCACGGTATTGGAAACAAGGTTTGTTTTTCTTCGATGCATGGGACAAAATACTAGGGCTGGACCTGAATATCCGAATATTCGGTCGTTGTGAATGGTCTGTACTTATGTAGCGCTTTTTTTCTACCTTAGTGGTATCCAAAGCGCTTCACAATGTGTTTCGCATTCACCCATTCACACTCCAATGGTGACAGAGCTGCCATGCAAGGCGCTAATCTGCCATTGGGAGCAACTTGGGGTTCAGTGTCTTGCCCAAGGACACTTCGGCATGCGGAGGGGCCGGGGATCGAACCACCAACCTTGCGATCAGTGGACAACCCGCTCTACCACCTGAGCCACAGCCACCCTAATTTCATGTGTGTGGTATCTGAATGCTAATTTTGAGAGCCGAATACTTGTGCGCAAAAGCAAAAGCATCAAAATAGTTTTTTTTTACCACGGATGCTACTCAGATTGCACCTTACATTCATCCCATCGTAGCCAAATTGGTTGTGTTTCTTCGAGTAGTGGCAACAAATTGCAAAACACTACCGACAAAACTCCTTTTTTTTAGTCAACATCCTCCTTTCTGTAGCTGAAATGTTTCCATCCGACTGACGCTGCATTCCTTTTTGCAACCAGATCTTCCTTTTTCACCGTCTCTCGCTCATTTTCCTGTTCATGTGTGGACAAACTCTCGCGAATAAAGTCGAAAAAAGAAAGCTCCGCAAGAAGCCTTAAATGAGAGTAAGTAGAGCAAGTGAATAAATTATGTTCTATCAGAGAGGAGGCTTCTATTGCGGCCTTTGAAAAATGAGAACTGTGCGGGATTTTATTTTGTATCAAGCAGCAAAAAAAAAAATGTGTGTTTGAGTTAATTTGCTTTACTTTAAATCTCATTTTCTTGCAATGTGACTGCTGCACACTGAGACACTGCGCAGCCCTCGACCTCGGTGAACTCCACAAGGCGAAGATCTACATGAAATGAGGTGTGTGGGGGGGAAAACATCCACTCAAAAGAAGGCCTTTGGAATACGGATTATAAAAACGTCGGCTCCATAAAAGTTGATCACAGCTACGAGGGAGAACTCAATATCAGTTTTTATTTGAGCTTTTTTTATGTCTGTTTCTCTGCTTCTGTATTTTTTTTTGTTTTGTTTTTAATGGGTGAAATGCCAAGAAGATGTTCAAAGACTTGTGTGAAGTCGTGTTTGCTGTGATGGCTAATTGCTGCATAGTTGTGAAGATAATGACCTGCTTTGTTTTGCAGCAGCGGGGGGGGAAACACAGGGGAGGCGGTAAAGGAGAGAGGATCTCTGACTGCCTGCAGCCAGCTCTGCCTCTCTCTCTGCTCTCTGCTATAAAGCAACAGGCCAGCTGCTCCATTGCCTGAGGTGGCCGAATTGACCTTCCGCCGTTCCCCGGCAAGGGGACGTGAGCCGCGCGAGGATTTCCGATCGGGCCGGGGCGAAACCCGCCCGGCTAATTTGCTTGAAAACGGATTCGCGAGCAAATGCGACAAATATCGGGGGCCTGGCAGGCAGAGCTCTGCGGAGTGGAGGCCGAGTCTGGTAAGGACAAAGTCTGACATCGGGGAGAAAGAATGAAAGACAGATAACAAGAGCAGAAAGTTTCCCGCAGCCACTGTACTGTTATCAGGGCTTTAGGAAGTAATAGAAAATGATTTGAATTCATGGGCAGACATTTCAATTAGAATAAAGGCAGTTTATGGCCCACATAAGACCCATAAAAATACAAGGGAGAAAGAAGAAGCAATGATTTTGTTTTATAAACTTCCACTAAATCCAGACTACTGAGGACTTTTTTCATCCGTCTAAGTAATTAAGCAGAGTTATAGCTGTTTTGCATTTGCGGTAAAAATGAAAGAGTAATGCAAACTCCAAAGCTTCTGTTTCTATATGCTTAACATATATTTAGTTAAAATCCTTTGGTGTTAACATGCGATTCCTCTTGACATCTGACCAATCAGATGGCTCGAGACTACAGAGTGGAACCTACAGATAGAGAGAGGAGGCTGCATTGGAAACAAAGAGGCACATTTTAGATTAGTTTAGTTTAATAAGAACTGTTTTAAAAAATGACAATACCAGTAAATGGAAAAATGTATCTGTGATTCTATTACAGACACCTAGTTTTCACCAGATAACAGTGCTGGGCTTTGCCACATACTGTTAGCTTCAGTAGCTGTATGGGAAGTCAAGTCAAGCTACGTCAACTCAAGCTAAGTCAAGTCAAGTTAAGTCAAGCTAAGTCAAGTCAAGCTAAGCTAAGTCAAGTTGGGGACAGTGGTGGCACAACGGTCTGTGGACAAAGTCGGGAGATGGACAAACAATGGACAAACAATGGATAAAAAGTCTCTGGGCTACTGATCAGAAGGTCAGATGATCAAACCCCAATGCAGCCATTGCTGGGCGCTTGAGCAAGGCCCTCAACCCTTCCTGCTCCAGGGGCGCCATACTATGGCTGACCCTGCGCTCTCACCCCAAATGGGATATACGAAAACAACATTTTAGAATGCTGTAAAAATCTATTTGTGACCATAAAGGTTTCTTCTTGCTGCTTCTTCTTCTTTACGTCAAGTCAAGCTAAGCTAAGCTAAGTCAAGTCGAGTCAAGCTGTCAAGTCAGGCTAAGTAATTCAAGTCGAGTCAAGCTAAGTCAAGTCAAGCTAGGTTAGGCTATGCAAAGTTAACTTACGTCAAGCTACGTCAAGTCAAACTAGGTCAAGTCAAGATATGCTAAGTCAAGTTAAGCTAAGCTAAGACTTCATCAATCCCGAAGGAAATTTTTGGCTAAATATTGCAGAAAACATAAGAAGTGCAGTGCAGTGCCTCTAACTAAAAAGCAATAAGATATAAGTAAGATACATTACTAAAAATAAAACAACAAAGCCAGTTATTCTGTGGTAATAAGTTATTTCACATGATAATGAAATAATGAAAAGAAATACTGCTCCTGAAAAATGAAATGAAAATGAAATATTGCACATTATGTCGATAATGTTGCACATGAAGCTGAAATATTACACGTGAGAAATTAAAAACATGAAATATTGCACGGTTGACTCAACTAATGGTCAACCAGCAAATAGCATATATAGCTTTGCATATATGTGACTAAATGTAACGCGAATAAAACTTAAAGTCCTCGTCCATGTGTATGATTTCTGTCATGTCAGATAGATCATCAAACTACATCTCTTGTTATTTGTCAATTAAAAGACCCCAAAAGTATTATTGCTTTCTGTAGCTTTGTTTCCCTTTATTGGAAAATTTAAAGCAGCTCCAAAATCAAAAGTGTAAGTATCAAGTCAATTTAAATGTATTTGTGTATGGAGTAATTGTTAGTAGTATGAAATATAAAACTTCCTATGATGCCTAAAAAAGCAGGAGACAGATTTACCCAAAGAGACAGAAAGAAGTCAAATGAAAACTCCCAAACTGAAGGCATTTTTAGCGAAGATCAACCTCCCAAAGGTAAAATGAGGGCAAAGATGTTTTCCTGCCAAGTGCGATTCTTTTTGTGTGTGTGTGTGCGTTCAGTTGTTAAGCTCCATCGTTCTCTCCTCACCTAAGGAATACAAAACACAGCTCAAAGTTCACATTCATGTTCTTCCGAATGTAACACAAGCCTCGGAGCGTTCCCCAGCGGAACAGAGCCATGTGAAAATACCCGATTTATTTATGCAGAAATGGATGGAAAAGTTTAGAAACCAGCCTCCTGTTGCGTTAACACCTGAGATCAACAATTATGTTGAAGCTTTCCTTTTCCCCTACCAGCTTTCAGAGTGTGTCTGGGGCTGCTGACAGAATAACACAGTACGGTTCACACATCACAGTCTGGCAGGTCGGAGCTTTCAGGGGGGAAAAAAATGATGGCCATAAATCAGGAACTAGTATTTGAAACGAAAATGACAACTTCGGCCGCGTTCGGACGGCTCTGCCTGCCGTCCGCTGCGAGTGACATTCTGGAAATACCAATGCACAGCGCGTGTCAGCGAGCAAGTTGCGCTTCTGGGGGGAGGGGGGGGGATGCTGCACCCTGGCTGTCAAATCAAAGGGAAATCAAAACAGCGCATGGTCGGCTGATCAGTGTCAATGAGGACCCGTGAGGCTCTGGCGCTTCCTGCTGAGCAGAAATGCGAGCTGTTGGAGTGGAGATGCTGGTGTCGGGGGGGAGGCCGGGGGGGGAGGACAAACAAACAGACCATGAGACGCTTTCCACCAACAATCCAGAATAACAACAGCGAGGGAGGAGATGGAACAAGATTATGAATGAAACAGATTTGATTCCATCGAACGCATACACTACCTGGTTACTTCTTATCAATCCAAACGAGGAGCGAAATATGAACTTTGGAGTTTTTGCAGCTTTCGCATCAGTTTCTGCAGTGAAATTAATGTTCAGATAAATCCTTATTTAATGCCTCATTTCATAACCATTTTGCCAAGGATGAGCTGTAAGGAGCACCTGGCCTGACATGGTTGCATCACTAAACTGGCCAACCAGTCACAGGCCCAGTGGCACATGGGGTGAAATAGCCTCCCCCTGTAAGACAGTTCATATTTCTTATTAAGCAGGCGAGTCAGAAGTCTACAAGTAGATGCAGAATTGCACAAAACAATGCCGGAGATTCAAAAATGATGAAAGACTGAGGCAAAAACAAATGCAAAGAGATGCAAACGGATTTTGAAGAGATGCAAATACAGACAGAAGCTTAAAAATGACGAAGCAGTGAGGAAAAAACAACGACTCCGAGATGAAAATGAACCACACAAGGACTAAAAATGAGCACAAAGCAACTCAGAAGGACTGCAGAGACCAAAATATGATGAAACAAGGGGTCAAAAACAACAACAAAGAGATGCAAAATGATTACTAGAGAGCCAAGGTGACCATGAAGAAACTCAACACAACCACAGAGGCTCAAACAATAAGAAAGTACAAAAAGATGCAAACTGACAATAAAGAGACTCCAAATTACCACCAGGTGACTCAAGCAAACACAGAAGCTCAAGCATGATGAAACAATGGGACACAAACACCTGCAAACAAACAAAATGGTCATAAGAGACTCAAAATGAACACAAAAAGATGAGACAGTGAAACAACAGAGATGCAAATTGACTTTAAAGAGACTAAAAATGGCCAAAAAGCCACTGAAGACAACCACAGAGGCTTAGAGGCAAGGACAAGAAAACTGACTATTGACTCAAAATGATCACAAAAGCTAAAAAAATGAGGAAACAATGAGACAAAAACAACTACACAGGGATGCAAATTAACTGTAAAGTGACTCAAAATGACCATAAAGTGACCTAAAATGACCACTGAGGCTCAAAAAAGGTTCAACAATGAACCAAAACAACAAATAAAGAATGCAAACTGCCTATTAAAAGACCCAAACTGACCCCGTAGCAACTCAGAACAACCACAGAATCTCAAAAATTATGAACCAATGAGACAAAAACAAGTACAAAGAGATGCAAACGGACAATAAAGAGACCCCAAATGTCAACAAAGCAACTCAAAACAACTGCAGACACTAAAATACAATGAAACATTTGGTCAGATAACTACAAAGAGATGCAAACTGACTCGAAAGAGACTCAAAATGACAACAAATGGATTCAAAACGACTACAGAGGCTGAAAAAAAGATAAAACAATGAGACAAAATCAACTGCGATTTAAAAAAACACAAATAAGATGACACAACAGCAACTACAAAGAGATGCAAAAGGACAATAACAAGACTCAAAACAACTGCAGACACTAAAATACAACAAAATGTTTAGTCAAACAACTAAACAAAGAAGCAAACTGACTAAAGACACTCAAAATGACCACAAAGCCTCAAAACAGCAGAAAAAAGAGACAAAACAACTACACAGAGATAAAAAAAAACTAACCACCAAGAGACTCAAAATGACAACAAAGTGACTCAAAACAACTACAGAGGCTGAAAACTGATGAGACAATGAGACAAAAACAACTGCATGGAAAAAAAAACACAAATAAGATGACACAGCAACAACTACAAAGACGCAAATTGACAACAGAGAGTCAAAATGACCACAAAGTTACCCAAAACAACCACTGAGTCACAAAAATAATCTAACAATGAAATAAAAACAACAACAAAGAGATGCAAAGTGACAACACAAAGACCAAAAAACTGACCATGGAGCAACTCCGAACAACCACAGAAGCTCAAATATGGTGAACTGATGAGACAAAAACAAATACAAAGAGATGCAAACGGACAATAAAGAGACTCAAAATGATCCCGCAGTGACTCAAACAACCACGGAGGATCAAAAATGCTGAAACCACGAACCAAGAACGACAACGAAGAGATACAAACTGACTATTAAGAGGCTCAAATGGCCACAGCGCAACTAAAAACAACCACACAAGCTCAGAAAATATGGACCAATGATGAACCAGACAAGAGCAACTACAAAGAGGCGCAAACTGACAATTAAGAGACTCACAATGACCCCGTAGTGACTCAGACAACCACCGGAGACTCGAAGATTATGAAACAATCACACCAAAGCAACCACAACTAGCTGCAAAGTGATGATATAGAGGTCTGAGAGTTCTGCTGCACCTGCAAAACTTCACTGAAAGGAAGACAAAATGGCTGCAGATGAGGAAAGAGTCGGCCTTGGTGTCTTTCTCCTGTTTGTAAGACGTCGGGGGCCTTTTACAAGCCAGCTCCCAGGGGCCCACAAACTCTGACATACAAGCGAAGACAAACCGCTCACTAACTCTGGAAGAACTGCTTTCTTGATTGGCCTGACCACAAAAACTTATCATTGGTGTAATTATGAAAACGCCATTAGGCAGCTGGGATGCTGTAATTAAGAAGAAGAAGAAGAAAAGAACATCCCACTGCAACCGAAAACCAAGTGCAGGTTTGAGGGGGAGCAAAGTGGCCGAGCTTGCAGGTTTGATTCTCCGCTGAGACAGGAAGTGCACCACCCACACTCCCTCTCCCTCCCCCTGCTTTTTTCCATCGAACGGATTCAAAGCTGCAGCGGGAGAGCAATCATTAGTAGCCATTGGTGCCAAAGACGGAGTGCATAATGGCGTCGTTGGGAGGCTTTGGGCCAATCGCGCACATTATACCCTCGACACTCAGGCTGCAGCTGTGCGAGAGGATCAGGGGGGAGGAAATAGATTCCTAGAGTAAACAGAGGTAGCGGATTAGCTCTCTGATGACAACTGATCCACCGTGTGCACAGTTCTCAGAGCAGAGAGGAGGCAAAAAGACTCTCCTTAATGCCGACGCAATAATGTGACAGCATATGGCATTAGGCTGGGAAGATAAAATCGATAAATAAAAGCAGAAAATCCCATAGACAATATTTCCGCCTTCATTTCCGTCGAGGCGAGATGATCGACGTAAAGGAGAAAATCAAATCTGCCCCACGCGTCTCATCTCCGAGCAGTCAACAATGAATAGCTGCATCCTGTTATTATCGGGGGGGAGGATTCAGCCCTGCCGCCGCATCCTGTCGGTTTCATTTGGCCAATCTGGGGTCGCCGTCTCGTCACCTCTCAGCGGTTTCATCAGCAGGCCTTTACAGCTCCTGGCCTTCGCTAATTCTGCTGTTGCCTGCTGCTGCACAGTCAGCAACCAAGACCCAGCACCTGCACAGATCCACATGTGAGCTCAAACGAGACCACCACAGAGCGCTTTATAGATATAGAACATCCTGACCACTGACAGGTGAAGTGAATAGCATTGATCATATTGGAACTATGTGGTGTTCTTGGATTTTGACATCCATGTTGATGAGACTTAGACACCCAAATAAACATTGTCCCACAACAAACACACTCCCTCATGCAAATGGAAATCCCAAATGTCACTCCAGTAGGAAAATGCACCCCACCACATGGAAACAACATCAACCAATCAATCAGGAACATGTAGAGGAACATGACAATGACCCAACATGTTGATTTGACCTCCAAACTTCCTACACCCCATTGTGATCAAGCATCAACAGGATGAAGTGGAACAAGTTGGATTGACAGAGGCCCCACTGCACAAGCCAGAGTACCCAAAGGATCCAGTGCCCTGGTCCTGGTTCCAGACCCCATAGGACACCCTGAGAGGTCCTCTTGTCTATGCCCAATGGTTCAGAGCATTTTTGAGCACATAAGAGAGGGAGTCTCATCAACACGAATGCTAAAATCTAAGGTTTTCCATCAGAACACCACATAGCACCAATATGATCAATGTTATTCACTTCACCTGTCAGTGGTCATGATGTTGTGGCTGATCGGTGTATTCTGGTGGTAATTTGAATAAGTTTTCTGTTCAGCCTTCTGTATACGTCAACGCATCTGTATAAACTGACAAAACCACATACTAGCTCATTTCCCCATCATGTCCTGTCAGCTCTGAGTCACAACATTTATAGTTTACATAACAGTGAGTCATAATCTCAGCACAACATGTCAAAAAGTATTAATACATCCACAGAAACTTGCTAAACGATCTGTATAATTTGAGTGTGATCCAAAAATACCAAAATTATCCCCACAGACATTAAATACACCACTTGGGCTCATTGTTTGCCAATTTTCTGTGTTTTCTACGAGATAATTGTT
Source organism: Dascyllus trimaculatus (assembly GCA_024666655.1). Lineage (NCBI taxonomy): Eukaryota > Metazoa > Chordata > Actinopteri > Pomacentridae > Dascyllus > Dascyllus trimaculatus. Next base: position 6,894,114 of record CM045466.1, read on the forward strand.
GGAAACATATGGAGAAGTGGGTGTTGGTACATGAATTGTTGGAGCTGTTAGTGGCACGTTTATCTAATACAGAAGCTTTTCTCAGTCTTCAATTGAATGCAATGGATGCAAAAACAATTGCAGACACATTCAATCAGAAGCACCACTCAGACTGACCTGAAATGACTCCCAAAAAAAAAAAAAAACCCTTTCGATCTGCATCAGACACCCACGTCCCTCCAGAGGACGCTGACATTTGACGACAGAGCTTTGACATGGATGTGTGGAGAGCCGGCGGGCGTTTGATTGAAAAAAAAAAGAACAACACAGCTATCTATGCACCACGAGGTTCTAAAGAGATCAGGACAGGCGCCGCTGTTTACCAATGCTCTGCTAAAAATCCCTCTTGCAATATTGTCCCCCCGCCCCCCACCGCCGCCATCAAAACACCATGTTTGTTGCTGTAAACTACACATTTTGGATTGTCGCCTCCCCGTCCCGCAATGTGTTCTCTAAACTTCTTACAGCTATTGTAATTTTCATGCAACCAGGGGAAACAGACAAATGTGCCATTAGCGTTGCAGAAAAGAAAGAGGCCCTGTCATCTAAACCATTATAATATAAATATTTGATTACAACATAAAAGGTCTCTCTTGTAAGTTAGCCCGGCCATGCATACAAAGAGGGGGATTTAAGTGTGTGCAGTACGCCACGGCGGGTCAAACAATTTTAGATCAGCACAAAAACCAATGTGTTCCCTGGCGTTCATTAAATATTAACAATGCTTTTGCTAAATCTTCTAATCTACACTGATTACTGCTGCGGAGATCCTTGGAATCTGTGCTCGCGCTCGGCGCCTGATGAGAGCGAAATTGGGGAGGATTCGTCAGCGTCTGATGTCCGCGAGGACACACGCTGACGGAGGACGTCGTGGTCTCGGAAAAGCTCATCATCATCGCGGCATGCTCACAGGGAATCTTATTAGGGCTTAACAAGGAGAAAGAACCAAGAGGACATGGAGGAACTCAAAGATAATTTGATCTCGAAATGCCGCGTAGCTTTCAATGTATGGTGGCATTAAACTTCAGCACGACAACAACAGGAAGTAACACTAGGGGAAGCAGAAAACGAAGGACATTCACTGCAACACACTGATGATTATACATACAATTTTAAACACCTTCCTGGTTTAATTCTGATCTTAGATGTGTAGAATGATAGAAGACGTCATCAATTCATCAGTAAAACCAACAGAAGATTCCTTCTCTGCATTTGACCCGTCCTATTCGTAGTTAGCCTCAACTATACATACTAGGAGCAGTGGGCTGCCGTGGTGCAGTGCAGGGGGGCAGTCAGGGGTTAAGGCCCTTGCTCAAGGGCTCACAGTGGTGGTGACTGGGACAAGCGGTCACTCTCCCACCTCAGCCTCTTGCCACTCGAACCAGCGACCCACCGGTTGCAAGTTCACTTCACAAACAACTAGACCACCACTGCCCCAATTAATTGTTGGGACAGCCCGGTTACATTTTTGATCTATGAGCATCCAGATGTGTGGTTTTATTAACCACTGGGGGCTTGTTAAAAAATGAATTTCTGACCTTGTGTTGCTGCCTGTCAATATGATCCAGCCAATCCATTGATCAGGGGACTGACGGAAAACGAATTGGCAACATTTCAGTTGTTTAATCAAGAAAAAATGTCTCTATTTGCTTCTGTATGTCACTGAAAATGGAAAATTATGCAAGGATAGTGGAATTTAATTAATTTGTGACAGCTATTTATCACTTTTTTGGCATCTAATACACAAAAAATGATTATTTTAAAGTAGCTAACAAGATAAATAATCATTAATTGTAGCCTCTAAGCTGCAAATGTGGCAATTTTTCCTGCAAGATGTGTTTGTTTTCCCTTCACATTGGGTATAATGAGCAAAAATACGCCAAAAACACGACCCGGACCGTGAAGCAATTTTAATAAAATGGTAGAAAAATGTCACAGGTGTTCACACAAACACTCATATTAGCTTTGAATAACCGCCCTCATCACCTGCAGGTTTGTATAAATACGCAAAGCCAGACTCCCTTCCGGGCTGGAAGCGCGTCGAGACAAGATTCACAGCCTGAATGACTGCGGTGCTCTGCTTAAAGGTTGAAGGAGTTGCCCTCTAATAAATTTCTCTGCAGTGACCAGAGTCTCCTGCTCATGAATAATAAAGGGGGTTGCACTGATCCTATTTTTCACTCAGACATCCGCCTCATCTAACATCTGACACTGCAATATCGCTCTCCAAAGAGCACCGCGGCAGAGCCCATGTCTCAGGCCGGCGCGGCGGAGTCACATTCATGTTGGCTTTCATTATGGTGTCACTTACGAGGCTAAGCGATTGCAAATTCATTTACTTTAAGGAACTGAGGCCTCTCCTCTCGCCTGGCAGGTTTATAAAGTCATGGATGTGAGAACGGAGAGCCTTGTGATGAATGTGCAGGGGAACGAATCCAAGCAGCGCCGCTTCTTCAGTAGCGGCTGAGGCCTTTATTTGCTTCTCCTTGCAGAGAAACCTGCGGCTTTTACTCTAAACACGCCGAGATTAAGCACATTTAATCGTACTTTACCGCGGTTGCTGTTAGGAGTTAATGGGGAACATGATACCTTCTTTGTGTTCACCGTTTGTCGACTAGCTGTCATCGCAAATGAGGTTTCAAACCTCCCTCCTGCTGTCACACAGTTCCACTTTACTGTTGCTTGGTTTGATATTAAGGCAACTTCAGTGAAACTCAGCACCTCCTGAGCAAATCTTTCGCATTAAGGTCACGACTACTTGTTCTTGGCTACACTTTATGGGTGCGAGTGTTGGTTTGAGTGAGTATCTACACCCTCAGAACCCCTAAAAGTTCTAGCAGGTGCAAAAAAATAAAATAAGATAAAACAAACGGCCCAAATGTCACCATTTATCTGAGCCACAAACTGCAAAAACAGAAACAATCATCTGATTTTTCAACTTTCTGACGGTCCTTGAACTGTTCACCTGTGATTTGTGGTTCCCTCAGGAAAAATATCCACCCTTCCCTTAAAATGTCTTTATTTTCTACATGCCATTGAAAAAATTCAACAAGAAATGTTTTTGCTTCAACCAGATTTTGTATTAAAAAAAGACAACAACAAGGCAACAACTACTTATTCCTTGCCACACTTTTTTTTAGGTGCAAGTGTTGGTTATGAATGAGGACCTCAACCCTTTGAACCCAAAAATTTAATTAATCTGATTCACAAACTATAAAAAAACATAAAGCATCATCTGATTTTAAACTTCCTGACAGTCCTTGAACTGCTCACCTGGGATTTGTGGTTCCCTCATTAAAGATGCAGTTCCATTAAAATGTCTTTATTCTACAAGTGCCATTTATTAAAAAAGTCCAAAATAAGACCAGATTTTGTAAAAACAAAACATTTCGCTGCTCCTCAAGACAACCAGGAAGTCAATGGTAACTCAGCAGTGACCACCAGTCAACTGGGATGAACTGCAGGCTGTGTTTGAACAGAGCAGGTAGGAAAGGAGACAAGTTTAGAAACAAATTCAAATTGTAAATACTCTAATAACTAAATCGGAGCCTCTAGTAACACCTGCGTGGCTCTTGAAATGCACCTTTTTCTTTTTATTAAGGGTTAATGGTATTATAACTGGCATACTACAAAAAGGACATTTTTGAGATCTTTCTACTTCCAGTCATGGTTGTGCCATTTCCATAGAGGTGCAGAATCTTATATTGCAGTGAAAATGAGCACACAGTGTGGGGAAAAAGCATCCAGGAAATGCCTAGGGTTCAGCTGATTAACAACACTTATGTTACAATTAGTAGAAGGGGTGAGCAGGACATGAGTCATGTTGTTGAGCTAATTAGTGCACAGTGCATTAAACTTATAATGTGACCACAGACTGTATATGAAGAAGCCACAGTGATGTCACCCATTGGTTTGTGGACTACAGTGTGTAATGGTACTCTTTAGTGGATGTAATGAAATGAAAAACACAGTTTACGGAGCACCACGCATGATGAGCTGTGTGAAAGTTAAATCAATTTTCAGCTCTTAGATTATAATTTATTCATATATCAATCATTTGGTAATCTTCTATTTATAATCAGGTTGCTTTTAAGTTTAGAGAAAGTTGCAGGTTGACTGCTGCTACGGTTATATGAGACGTTTAGAGATCTCAGGTCTGGTCACATGTGGAGTTTCAGTCTAAAGAGGCTCCTCAGTCAACTCTTAATGAGACGTCTTCGTTGCCACACAACGTCTCAAAGATAGAAAAGGAATGCAGTCAATACTAAGAATCCCAACATGAGTCACTGTGCTGATGATAGTTAGAATAGGACTAAATTTAAAATGACAAGAAGCAATATAATGGCAACAGTTAGTAGGAAATAAGCTGTAGTGATGGAGAATCCTCTAACATGTCCTTAAACTATATATCTAGATGGATGCCATAGGCCTTGCTGAGTGTCCAACACACAACCCCATCCTTGGCCAACCTGGACACTATTATAATACTGTTTTGAAGCCTCGAATTAGACACGTTACTGTCGCCATCTTGCATCGAACTTAAGGAAACTACACGTGGTGACACAGTCGTGACCTATCAAGGTAACCCCGCCCTAAAGCATAGCCTGCTTTGTCGTTTATGTTCCTCTAAATGGGACCATAATTCACAAAATTAACATTATTCTGTCTTAAATGAGACTTGAAATTAACAATCGAGACCACAAACTCATTCGAGAAATGTTTACTTAAGCAGCAAATTAAGTGAGAAGTTTGGTTATTTTCTCATAGAATCTTCTTCTTTTGCCTACAAAGGAGTCGCCCCCTGCTGGTTGTTAGAAATAATGCAGATTTAAGGCACTTTTATATCCAGCCGATTAATGTAACTCATTGGAATTCTGGTATGCTACACCTCAAGTGTTTTATTCTGGTTTTCTGAGGAACTGGAGGGTTTTTCCCAGCTGTGATTTAAATGTAATTTGTAATATTCTTTCGCATTTAAGCTCTACAACTACCAACGTGTCCACCTTTACTAGTCCCCTTCAAGGCCCCTTACTTCAATGCATGGGAAACAGTAAAATCAGATGTGTTACACGTATTTTAAGAGCAGCAGGGATTGATTCAAGACATTTACATTCTTAAGGAAATAAAAGAGAGACACAGATTCCAACGGTGCAGCCGAGAGTGAAGTCCTAAAAGGTCTGCCTCCTCATTATAGCTCCATCAATACCCGCAGACACCGTCATATGGGTTTCCTTATCCGACCATATTCCGAGAGCGAGGTTGAATATACAATGCGTATAAATACTGTATGAAGCCATAAAGCACCTTGTCTAAGTGGGTCATAAATTAGGTGTACACATTAATTCTCAGACCGATATCAGCTGAGTTATGGCCCCCCTCTAGCTCCAAGCAGGGGAAGAAAGGGGGGACAACAACATCCCGCGACCCGTTACAGCTAAAACATGATGGATGTCTGAGCCGTGAGGGTGGTAAAGTAGCTTTACACAGTAATGTTTGGAAGCTAAACACCAAGAAGACTGTGCTAAATCACACTGAGGCGCACATAAACAAGGATCTGTGATGCGAATAAGTGTGTATATTGATAATTCTGTTCTTGATTGGGGCTGAAGTGGGAAAATAATTAATAAATGTGAATGCTAATACAAAAAAATGAAAGGTTTCACGTTCAGGAAGCTGGAATGAGTCGTGTTTTGTTGCTTAATTAGTAAGTTAACAGGCTGGAAAGCGGCAATTTTACATGCCAGAGACTGTTTCAGCAAAGAGCCCCCGCAAACAAAGCAGCACGGGCCGCGACTTACCGAGGATCGAGCATCGTCGTGATGCGTAAACTGATTATTGTGACTAAAATCTCTCAAGTGCCTCATTAGATGACAGCTCAATTTTCCAATTAAGCAGCTGATAATTTTCTGCCGTTTGACTGTTTAATTAATTGAGCAACCATTGCAGGAGCGCTTTTTTCGTTTTGGGTTAGTTTTGCACATCTGCCGACGACACACGGGGTTTCCTCGCTGCAGCGTATTAGTACGTCGTCTTGCTCGGGGGAACTGGAGGAAGCCAGTGACGTGACGACATGACATTCGCCCACAATCAGACACAAAAAGCCTTCCTGTCAGCATCGGCGCTTCCAATAAAAGGATGGAGATGGTCGTGAAAGAAGAGAGAGCCAGGGAAGTGAAGGGGGGGGGAAAGGCGGAGGCAGCGGGGAGGCTTTGATAAATGAGGAAAACTGGATTGTTCCTGTTTTATGAACTGATGAAAAAATACACGACAAGGTACAAGGTGGACTGCTCGGCACTCGGCTACAGTGGAATTACAGAGAGCAGCCAAGCGTGAAATGCACACATCTGGGGAGAAATGTGGCGAAAAACAAGTTGGAATTGCAAATCAGTAAATCTCGGATCATCCACTGAATACAATGGCTGTCTGAAAGGTTATTAGTCGCTTGTCTCTGGTAAAAAGAAGCTCTAAAACCGCACTGTAAAAAAATGTTTTTGCCAGTTCTTAAGTCGCTATTATTTTATAAAAGCTTCCTGTTCTGTTAAATTACTGATGATATCTTGTAAAATCACCAAAAAAGCATTTGTTTACATGTTTACCCGAAAAAATAACAGGCCAAATAATGTCCACATCAAAAATCTGTATTTTTATAAAGAATATTTAGATAATTTACAACATTTTACTAAATTAACTACATTTTTCCTGTTTTTAAATTCCAAGAAAAACATTTTTTGCGGTTATTTACCATTATTTAAGATTAGTAAATATTTTTTAACTGTTATGTTACAGATTTTCCCCGTTTTGTTTAATTACAGATAATATCATATCAGAAAATAATTTAAATATTGATCATGAAAAAAGACCAAATCTGTACATTATGTCCACATGATGCAAAATCTGTACTTCCAAAACTACTTTTTGCGGTCTCACTGTATCACGGATTTTTAAATTGTATATAAAATACGTAGCGTACAGCAGATGAGTAGACACACATATGGAAAACGCAGCTACGGCCGCTTCTTCTTGAGTTAGTCAGTCACTGATTGATTGGCGGTGATGGAAGCCAGCCAGAACCTTTGGTCCCACACGGTGAGTGTTTACTGGAAATAACCGTCAGAAAACTGGTGACAGTCTGTAGGATTACCGTAACATCACCATCAGTTTCGAGGTAGGCAGTCGGTCGTCCTCAATGTTGGTGTGTTTAAAACACGGCAAAGTCTTTACAAAGTGGGCGTTTCAAGTGGATCGCTGCGTCGCTAGTTCCATTATCGGACACGGCTGTAGAAGCTTCTCTTGATGGAAGGTTTAAGAGTGTAGGAAGTGTTTATAAGAGTGTGGGGAAGGTTAATAACAGTGTGAGGAGGGTTTATAAAGCCTTAAACTACACATATAAATAATAAAATAAATATAAGGTCGCTAATTCGCAGATTTCGCCTATTGCGGGGGGGTTCTGGAACCTAACCCCCACGATAGACGAGGGATCACTGTACACCGTTTAACTGTGTCTACATCAGCTAAAAATATAGATATTTCACAGACATTTGGCCTTACTTTCACAGTTGATACAGCTCTTCAACAGAACGGTACTCCACTTTCTTTAAACACATCTTCTCTGGCACCTTTGCCACCAGATTTTTACTGTTTAGTTCCAGACTCTCTTTCTTTCTTTCTACAGACCGTGTTATAAGATGCAAGTCAAAGTGTGCTTTTGTTCAGTCGAAGTGTGGCTTGGCAAACAGCCCCAGCATCCTGACCTCTGCCATGGCTGTGATTTCTAATGCATTTGACATCCACTGTGCTACCAGTCTCCTGGAAGAGACCGAGAACGGGTGAGTGAGCCTCAGATCTGGATTAACTGACTTGCCGAGCAGGTCGGTTCCTCTGCAAGCTTCCCCTTCCCAAAATAAGAAGTCATTTAGCTGCACAGTACACTCTCTGAACTCGCACTCACTGCACATCATTCAGCGAGTTTGCGCTGGACTTTCTGAACTGTGGAGGCCTTTTTTTTTTCATCCAGTAGCTCAGTTCATCAGGGGAGGTCGGAACAATGCCAAGGGAACTCAGGATAACTACAACCTCAAATTCAGCTCTTGTCTCTCTTCCAAGGCGACCGCGGCTTCTACGAGGGGGAAGATCATAATCAGAAATTGAATACAAAGCAGTAAACAACCTCAAAAAAAGCAGAGAAATGAATGTTGACTTTTAATATGCAAGAAGGACTGCACTGGAAAACACGCCAAGGACAAGTTCTGATTATGCAAAATTCATTTAAGCCTACAAATAAAATAAAACCACAGTCTTAACGGCTCGCAGCCAAATCAGTTCAAGCTATTCAGCAGTATGAGTTGGTTTAGTTAAGACCACCTTGCTAATTTCTAACTGGACAATGAAATACATTTCGCACCACATGTGTTTTTTAAGGGTTTTTCAAAAGAATCCAGCTCTTGACGGACACAGATTTGCTGCTGAGGCATGAACATGCGACCTTCTTGTTAGGACAAAAGTGCATCTGATCACACAAGTGCCCCGCGGCCTCAACAAAGATCCCGCATCAGCACTCGCTCTGTTGCGAGCCGACATCCTCAAGGCTGCAGAAATAATGACAAGAGGGCTCAGAAAGCCGGGATGCATTGGACAGAACGAAGCCTTCTGTTCTATTTTCTTCAGGAAGACTTCAGAGGAAAAACCCACCGCAAACTGCAGATGTAAACAGAATTGCTTATGACCGGCCATCATCGACGTAATGACGGGGGGGAAAGCCTGCTTCAAACGCCGCAAACTTCTGTGAGGAGAAAACTTGGGTGACCCTGGACTGACTTGCGTGTTGCCTTAGAAACAGATTGTCTATAGGACATAATGCACGAGCTAAATTGCCTCTGACTGGCAAGAGGAGAAGCAGTGGGTGGGTGAGAGAAGAAATCGCTCTGAGGGATGAAGTGCGGAAAACTCGACTGACCCTGAAATGACTTGTATCTCACACACTGACTTTGTGCGCTGCCAAAGGCGACAAAAACACTTCCTGGACCAGCAGCACGCGAGATTCCTTGTCTGAATTCATGCTGACGTGTCATAAACTGTGAAATTACAAACACCTTGGGATACAGTACTCACTGCATTAATCACTGTGGTGCTAATCGCTGATTACTACAGCGCCTACATCTGAAGAGAGTGACAGTGGGAGAGGAATGTGCCGTGATAAGAAAACAGTGTTTGGGAGGAAAGGCTGAGATAACGGGTAGTTGCTCCCATTAAAGGAAATCAGGAGGGAGTGTGAGCATCACAGACAGTTTGAAGCCTTAACCATTTATGTCCTGGTATGTTTAAACTGTACTGCAAATATGGATTTTCACATCTTTCAGTAATATTTCAGGTGAGACCCTGGAGTGCAACCATTGACGACACCATGACTGCACTCAACTCATCAAAAAAAGACCCTCACACAATGGAGTTTAGCTTTTGTGGTCAAGCAAAATATCCATCCATCGTCTATACACCGCTTAACAGGGCTACACATAGAGACAGACAACCAAGCACACTCTCATTCACACCTACGGACAAGAACAATTAATTAACCTCAGCATGTTTTTGGACTGTGGGAGGAAGCCGGAGTACCTGGTGAAAACCCACGCTGCACAGGGAGAGCATACAGACTCCTCACAGAAAGATCCCAGGTGTCTTAACCAGGATGCGAACCAGTGATCTTCGAGCTGTGAGGCGTTGGTGCTAACAACTGAGCCACCGTGCAGCCCCAAGCAGAATATGTAACATCCAAAATATAGAAGATAATTTGAAAATATTTCATTTATTTGGGCTCTTAAAAGCTACAATACAAGCTGTAAACACATCACATTATAAGGATAGTGGCCATTTAACAAGCCGCAGTGACTATCCTCCACTTTAAGCTCCTTTTTTGGTCTCCACCACCTTCTGTGGGTAAAACCTGGCTGTTTAGCGCTAAATGATCAACTACTTTAATTGCCTTTGTGGAAGTTTTTTTTTTGTTGTTGTTGAAAACTGCATCCTGCATTATCTGGAAACAACGTTTATGAGAGTGGTGAACTAAAACGGTAGAGATGTGGACCAAAAAAAGAGAAAAAACAAGCTGAAAGGTGCTAAAAAGCTCCGCAGGAAAACGGTAAATTGGGAGATAACTTTCTGTGGCCCTGTCACTAGAACCACAGTGTTCAAATTACACATTTAATCAATGAATCATGCATAAGTACTGGAACATGCACCTTTAAGTGAAATTGAACCCAATAATGTGAATTAGCATTAGCATTAGCATGCAGGAATTAAAAACATCAAAATGAAAGGAGGGAAAATAGAACGTTATAGATGAAAAACTAGTGAAAATGCAAAAATTAAAAGCACAGAACTGATACTTGTGATGTAAAAAGATAATAAAAATATTGATAAATTATACATAAAGTTATGTTTTAGTTTGATTCGCTCCCTTTGGCACTAGCTCTATTAATTTTCCACTTCCAAACATGGGACATGTGAGCAAAACAGCACAGTATGGGAACTTATATCAATCATAAAAACCACTTGGCAACACAACGCCTGGATGCATCCATCACTCCAGAAAATGCACTTCAATAATCCTGGGTTTCTCCGCGTTGCCAACAGGACTTTGGTTGAATCTTAATGGACCAAAACCACATGTGTACTTTAATCTTTTGAGCCAAAGAGAAGAACAGCAGTAAATGTGCAAGGCATTGATTCTTCTTTTGAATACCGAGTCCACCGTCTGTGCACAGAGGCTTTATTTTTTCCACCTAGTTTTGTGTTTTCAGGCCCTTGAAAAGGAAAGATGAATTCATTTAGTTTAGGTGAAAGGACAAGCATGTTGTGAAGAAGGAATTTTCAGCACAATATTCTTCAGCAGGTGGTGAGGAGGTGGTCAGGGTATACGTCCCTTTCATTAGATAAAAAAAAAAAACAACCTCTTCAAATTTCAAAATCGCAGGAATGTTAACTCTGCACATCCAAAAGGCTCTAAAGGGGTCTGAGGCAGAGTGCAGAGCCTGCTGTCCTGATTGACACTCAACAGAGTGGAGTCAAGTGAGGTGGAGCACTACATAGTGCAAATCAAATAGTGGAGAGTAAAGGTCGGCAGTGTGAGATGGGGAGAGTTTAGCTTCCGTGCACGATGACTGATAGAGATTAAAGTGAAGGGAAAGCTCCTGGGTAATGGAAGACGGCGAGGCTGGGAGGGAAAGAAAGCAAACCCAGGGAGGTGATCAGGATCGCAACACACTTCTGATTCAAATCCAGATTTCTGCGCAGTCGAGTCGCCTAAACCACGTGTATCTGTATGCAGCACTCGACTCCGAGCAGAATAAGTCTGTCTTTTACCCTTTTAAAGCCATCGTCCAGGGGGAATGCAATATTGACTGGCTCCTGCGGGTGCTCCAAACACCCTCTGTAGCATTTCGGTCCTGCATCCAGACAGCATCGAGTTTCATTACGCTCCCAACCCCTCCTGGGATAACCTTTAAAGAAACGGACAAACTTTGAGGCTGGCTTCTCTCGCTGCTGTGCTTCGCTTGATCTGAGGGGCACTTTTTCTTTTCAAAAGGGGACCAGAAGTTGGTCTTTTTACAGGCTCATTAGACGGATTTGCTGGGAGCGATAAGGACAAGTCTTTATCAACGGGCGGGGATGGCTCTCCAGACAACAGTAAAGCTTTTTAAGGGGTCTTTAGAGATATTTAAGGAATATATACGGCCGTGATCTTTCTTTGAAACACCAATAACCTGTCCTTCCCTCACAAATGATACAAAAGAGATGAAGATGTAAACCAAGGGCACGCATGTATCTCTTTTAATCTTATTCAAAGCTGCAGCATGCATAATTTGGAGCGTTCCACTAGTCTCCAATTGTTCAAAAGGCTCCAGCTGCAGATGTGACGCTACAATCGATCTTGAAAAGCTCTTTAGCACTGATGCACTTTATATTCTCTAACAGGCTACATGCTGTTCTTGCTGCATACTGAATATTTTCCTCACACGAACTGGCAAAAGCTCCCCTCCATCACTTAAAATCAGACTCACCCTCCAGAATTTCTTGGCCGTCTCCACCCTGGAGGGCTTCCTGTGAAGGACCAGCGGTGGCCCCATTGGATGTTCGAACATCATTTTTGAAGCGGCCCGTGGCAGCTAGTTAGCTTCTCGCTCGCTGCACCGGCGATCGTTACAGCTGCTCCTCCGGCGAGCCACTGTTTGCTTTGACAGCCCACCAGCCCTTTTCCATTTATGAAACAGCTGCCACACCCAGAGCCATTACACTGTGTACTTCCCAGCAACTGCATGCAAATAAAAAAAAAAACCTCCAGTCCCTCTGTCTCCAAACCCCGCTGCACCGTCCACACATTAACAGGCCCTAATGGAGGCCGGAGACAGTCACAGGCACGATTAGCTTTCACTCTCTGCTCGGAGGCAACCCATGCCAGGAGCATCCTCGTAAACAGCAACATAACTGACTTGAATTTCGTGACGCTTATCAAAGAAGTAACGCGATTAGAGGGCTTCAGCTAATGAACAAGAGGAGTTTGGAGATACAGATGCAGCGAGAGTGTGAAGGGGTGAGCAGCAGTAATTCAACACCTCTGTATGAGATGCCACTGAGGGAACAATCAGTGCTAAACTGTTTATTCGGCCATTAGAGCTGCAGCGTGGCGGGGTGCACTGACAGGTGAGTGGCTGATTTGAGTTCATGAGCCTGCAGCTGGGAGTACACATGAATTGGCCATAACATTAAAACCCCCTGATTAATGTTGAGGAGGTTCCCCTTGTGAGTCCAAAACAGATTTGTCCTCTCTGGGGAATCGACATGGGAAATCTACAGGACGTTAGCAGAAGATCCTGGGCAATGCACCCTCCGTGGATTGGGTTTGTTGCTGCATGCCCCAGATGGGATCCGGGAAGTTTGCAAGCCAGGTGAGCTATTCCTGAGCAGTTTTAGAAGTATTTTAGGTAGCATTTTCCTACTAGGGGAGGCTACTGCTTGAGCAATGTTCAGGTAAGACCTACGTGTTGAAGTAAAATCAATATGAATGCTAGAATCCAAGGTTTCTCTTTAGAACTTTGCATCATAACAATATGATCAATGTAATTCCTTCCTTTGTTGTCTGGAACCAGGAAGTTAGCAACAGATCTTTAACCACTGTTAGTTGCAAGGTGCAGCATCAGTGGATTGGACTTTTTGCACTGCATCCCACACATGCTTAATCAGATTAGGATCTGGGAAGTTTGCAAGCCTCGTTGACGCTTCGGGATCTTTGTCGTGCTCCTTGAGATGTTTCTGAGTAGTTTTTGCAGTGTGGCAGGGTAACACTGTCCTACTACGGGAGGCTACTGCTGCAGCAATGTTCAGATGGATGCTCAACGTAAGAATAAAGCCAATATAAATGCAAGGAGCCAAGGTCTCTCATAACAGCTCTGCATTATAACAAAACAATCAGTGTTATTTCCTTCACCTGAGTGGTTTTAATGTCGTGGTTAATTGGTGTAGATGTGTGCAGAATGCCAACAATGAAAGTGTACTGCTGTGCAAAGTGGGATAAAGCATGGCGTTAGGCTGCCTATAGCTTCTATCACTGTGGTAGCTGCTCTCCCTTGCACTAAATAACAAAAAGCAGACATAAAAGTCAGATGCAAATTACCCAAATCTGGTCTGTAGATGATTAATTAACTTCATATAAATTTTCACAAACTCAAAACAAAAACTAGATTTATTTATTAGAAGCTAGCTTTATGACGGCCACAACAACAAACACTGGATAAAATCAACAATCACTTCACTACTCAGATGTGTTTCTCTCCCCCTCGTCTCTGTCCACAAGCAGCAGACGTGATTAATCTCCGCAGAAGCCCAATAATAACAATTCCAGCCTTGTCAGGAACTAATCTCTCACAATGGCGGGGCCAATAAAATATGATAAATCTCCTTTTGATGTCCATCGCAGACGTCATTAAATCGCCCGCATGCGGAAGAGGTGAGGCTCTTCCCTTCTTTTTACAAGATGAGGTGCTTTAGCAGGAACCAGTGCATGCGCTGCACACCTGTATTAACTGATGATGTTGTGCTATTTGTACGAGAGCGTGGGCACGGGCAGAATGTTTGCCCACTCTGGAACTACTCGATCGTAGGTAATAATAAGAACCCCACGCGTTCACTCAGAGCAATCTGATTTGCATCACCGGCCCACACACGCTCAAAACGTTTAAAACAATATCAGTTATCATTAAAGCCTAAGCCGCCAATTTTCGGAGAGCCCACACATCAATAATGTATTTGTTGATGTTGCTAACGCTGCAGATTCTGATTAGAAATTCTAATTCTAACGAGGGACACTTCTGGCCCGTGAGGCTAATCGTGACAGCAATGAAATACACTTTAATCAGATTGCAATAATTACAAAATCCTTCAAACCAAAGTAAACACATTTACTGCGTCTTGTCTGTTATGCAAACACAGTCAAGGAGTATAGACAGATGCTTATTGGCTTGTGCCTGTTACAAAGTCTCTTAAAATTATTCCACTAAACAACATGGGTCTGTGCGGCTCAGCAGAAATCAGCGAATGCAAAACAAGAACATTAGGAAAAAAATATGACAGACTGTCAACCTTTTTTTCCCCAAAACACCGCCTGCAATTCATAATAACCCCTGTGCTAAATTGACTCAGTCAGGATTACAACCTGAAATCCGGAGCTTCACAAACCTCTGCTTACCCAAGGAAGCTAAACAGCTGGGATTAGTCTGTGTACAGCAAAGCGAACGCCACCCACACAGATGAGCGGTTTTATAGGGTTTACTAAATGCCTTTATGTGTGCATGTGGCCGAAAACGCTGACTGGCTTTTTTTTTTAGCGCGCACGGGGTAAAGGAGGATAACACAGACCAGTTGTTTCACCTTCAGTGGGACCTTAAAGCGAGGCCACGTAACTTGTGCTGAGCAGCAGCCACTCTGACCACGATTACAGGATAATGGCTCATGGAAATTGCCTTCATTCTCTCAAGCGAGTTGCTTTAAGGACACCGCCATGTATATCTTTGACATTCGAAAATGCAGCGTAATAGCCGCAGCAAGCAGCGAAGCGCCATTAAGCCGTCGGACGGACTCAGCGCTGTCAGATGCAGAAAGCTGCGGTAAGTTAGTTACCATAATCAACTGGACACAACAGGTCAAGTAAGGATGAAGCAGTAAAAAAAAGTGTAGATTTTACTGCTTTTGATTTAGGATTCACGGTTGTTTCGGAACTTCACAGCCAACACAGTCAAGTGTAGCTGCTCCAGAAGCAAAAGAACAAGAGGTATAATCTAAAAAAATCACAAAACAAAAGCCACAATGTTTACAGCAACTGAAGGAACAATCTGCAGCAGATAATGTATGTCTTCTTCTTTTTCTTCCAGCCCCAAGTGCACCTTCAGCACACCATTACTTAGACCAAACACCCCCCACAACAGAAGACCCTCTCTATCTTCCTTACATTGACGTGCAGGACATTACAGTATTTATCAGCGGTGTGTATAATTCAGACTTTGTCCAACCACTGTTGCAGCCTCATCCAAGGCCTTCACCGGTCAGCGCGGAGGCTGACAAACAGTGACAGATAAACCGTGCAGGCCGCATTCTGCAGCTGCTATACGGCTGACAGACCCTGAAATGGATTACTAATGGATCAGATGGAGCCAAAAAGACAAACTACCACATGGGGAGAACGCTTGGGAGGCCGCTACCTGTCTGTTTGACAAGGAGGGGAGAGAGAGAGAGAGAGAGGGGAGGGGCGGGGAGGAATAAAGATGGGAGTTTAGCGAGAGGGAAGAAGAAAGAGGGCACGGTGAGAGGCAGGGAGGGAAGAGAGCAACAGGGAGGAGGGGAAATGAATAGGAAGCCATGAGAAAGTGGCACTTTTGAAAGACTCAGAGGCACTTTGGAGGAACGGTCCGGTGAACACTGAGCCTGGTAGCCCTTGGGGAGAAAAATCCACTGGGATGGAGAGGAGTTGTAAGGTGTTTTACCCTCCATTCCGACAGATAAGACAGGCAGCAGATCATTGATGCCGCCACAGCGGGCACGGGCGCTGTGGCGCTCGGGAAAAAGTCGCTTTATTTCCCCATCAGATCAAAGGTGATGGGGAAACCGTGTCTGCAAGGCCAAACGCAGATTCAGAAAACAGAAATGCTCTTGTAAGCAGGAGTACGTTTCACATGCGCCTCCGTGTCCCTGTGCGTTTCATGCCGCGTTGCTTTGTAAATTGTGCTGACACAAGCCAAACGCCCATCACATGGGAGCATCAGCAGCGTAATGATCTAACTCCTGCAGACCCAGACTGCACAAAGCTCATTTACAAATCCTCATCCCCTCATGCCCCCGGTGCCCCACAGGCAGGATGCTATAACCAGCTAATAACCGTCTCATCTCAAGGCCTTAAAATTCTCCACGGCAAAGGATTTAAAGGCAGTATCATACCACTAAATTGACCTTTGCAGAGCACTACTCCTTTAAAGCACAAGAGAATAGCGTCACTTATCTCCCTAATGTTACTCATTTGGCTACATAATGCTTTGCATTAAAGCCAACCATCATCAAAAACATACCATAAATTTTCACAGACAGGAATCGGCTTGCATTCAATTTAGCATGCTATGAAAATTTAATACTGCTCTCTTTATTGTCATAATTATGCCATTGTTTTGTGGTAATACAGTTGCCAGAAGAGGCCATTTCTGCCAAATGTCCTTGCTGGTGCATTCAAGGGCACTCCAACATTAAAAATCTGAGAGCTGGCTGCTAAAGAAGCATTGTGACAAGCATCTGTGCATGCTGCCGTCGGATAATGTAACCCTGAAGATCAATAGCAATAATCAGTGAAGGACAGGGAGAAAAGAATAGTTTACGTTTGGTCGTTTCTGGCTTTTTAAAAGCTAGTTTGGCTGCCAAATTGAAATCATCCTGAAAGGCAGGAAATACAATACTGGCAAGAAATGTTACCATTACAGGATTAATCAGACAAATTTAACACCGTTTAACAGCAGAATAGACTGCAGATAGCTCTATCCTATCATTTTTTCTATACAGTGTCCCACAACAAGCACGCTCTCTCATGCAAATGGAAATCCCAAATGTCACTGGCCTACCCCTGCAGGAAAATGCACCCCACCACATGGAAACAACATCAAACAATCAGGAACATGTTGAGGAACATGACAATGGTCCAACATGTTGATTTGACCTCCAGACTTCCTACACCCCATTGTGATCAAGGATCAACAGGATGCAGTGGAACAAGTTTGATTGACAGAGGCCCCACTGAACAAGCCAGAGTATCCAAAGGATCCAGTGCCAACATCCTGGTTCCAGACCCCATAGGACACCCTGAGAGGTCTTCTTGTCCATGCCCAATGGTTCAGAGCATTTTTGAGCACATAAGGGAAACCAACACAATATTAGGCAGGTGGTCATGATGTTTTGCCTGATTGGTGTACATTGCAAAGGGAATATAATGGCATCACAGTGGATTTCACAAAGCAGGTTACCATAAGGACACCACTGCTTGACTCCGCACCTCTGTCTGCTCAGCTGTGATGCACACTCTGCTACATGTGCTGCAGACAGCGTTAAGAGTATGTAAATAGTCAGGGCTGCTACGCTGGACAACTTATATCTAAATTACCTCAAGCATAGTTTTTCAGCACTGTATTCTCGAAGAAAACATTAAAGTTTTCAAGCTGCAATTGTATCCACTGGTACTGACATCATCTGTGATGGGTCAATATCCACCGACTGATATCTGGATTGTTTTCTAATGATGGAGGCACATGTTTTCCCCCGTGAAGGTATAGATGTCTGCAGTGTAAATTACCCCGGACCGGAGAGACCAAACCCTTATCACAGGAAGAAAGTTGGACTAGAAAGCTGTCAGATGGCTGTGATAAAATATACACGTAAATCTACATTTTTATTGTGTGCTGCTTTGAATTACAGGAGTCCCTCTGTTTCTTTATACACACAGTCCATGAACCTGTACCACAGGCTATCTTCTTCTGCTCTTCACTCCTCTCGCAAACAGCATCCAGGAGCCCCTTTCTGGAAAATGAATTCATTTCACAACACTGTCGACTATGCCATCAAATTACTTTCTATTTCTATTGTTCAAATAAACTTTTTTTTTTCTCTCTCTCTCTCTTCTTCCCAGGCAGCTCCGCTCTAAGCACATACATCTACGCGGCCACAGAAAGAAAAAGCAATATTCTCGGTTGAAAATAAAAACCAACATTTTTTTTTCTTTCCTCCTTCCGTTCCCTTCGGTTCATATCTGAGAGCAATTCTTCACAGCAGTACAGGGAGGTGCATTTATCGCGAGCCAAGTCACGGCCTCACAATGTCCCGTAATGGCTGTATGGATTCAAAACAAATAAAAAGAGCTGAGGTCATTTGTTAGAGACTGTGAGTCATAATGTGTGTCCTTGCTGTCTACATGCCATGTGTGTGTGTGTGTGCGCAGACATGAGTTGAATCCAAGTAGCCGTATGAAACAGCGAGGAACAGATGTTCTCTGTATGGTCAGAGAGAGGCAGAGAGCTTGACATAAAGTTATTCTATTAATAGCTGTTCAAAGGCAGCGAACATCCGCAGATATGAAACATAGGAGAAAAGAAATCTATTTCTGATAAGAGGCCATATAAGATCTTGATAGATGACAGGGGCAAATGTGAAAATAATACCACATCACTGTGTGTGTGCGCCTACGTGAGCGAGACCCTCGACTGGTTGCATTTGATGAAGTGATTTTCTTTATTCTCACTCTATCACTATAGCGACTGCACTGCTGCAAACTCACATGCTGACCCTATGGATAAAACCAGTATTACTGATATCATATATGCACTTATGGAAAATCAAGGCCTTACTGGCAGCAAATCAAACTAAATTCAGATGCATTTAATCCATTTATAGTCAGACTGAGCATGATGAAGGTGTTCCTCAGCCAAACAGCAACCCAACTGTAGCTACACAAGGATTTGTCACCAAAAAACCTGCAAAACTGCCCTAGAACATAGCTATATATTTACTATACACCGATCAGCCACAACATTAAAACCACTGACAGGTGAAGTGAATAACATTGATCATATTGGTACTATGTGCTGTTCTGATGGGAGACTTAGACACCCAATTAAACATTGTCCCATAACAAACACACTCCCTCATGCAAATGGAAATCCCAAATGTCACTGGCCTACCCCCAAAAGAAAATACACCCCACCACATGGAAAAAATACCCAACAATCAGGAACATGTTGAGGAACAAGACAATGGCCCAACATGTTGATTTGACCTCCAAACTTCCTTCACCCCATTCTGATCAAGCATCAACAGGATGCAGTGGAACAAGTTTGATTGACAGAGGCCCCACTGCACAAGCCAGAGTACCCAAAGGATCCACTGCCAACGTCCTGTATAGTTCAAGTATAGTATCTCACAGATTAAAACCCTCTTACAGAACATTAATATTGGACAATTTTACAAAGCTTCATGTTCAAGGACAATGTTATCTTCTGATTAATTAGTCCAACAATACCATGAACTGCAAGTACAGTATGGTCGACATTTGCATTTGTTTAAGGTTGTGGCTCCCCAAAACACTATGTTTGGGGTATGTATAGGGTAGATGCAACTGAGAAATAAAGCGCTTAAAGCTGTAGTAGGCAGAAATATGGAAAAATAATGCCAGAATATACAAATATACAGCCATTCTGCCGGATGTACAAGGCACAAATCAATATTAATTGGTGATTAAAACCCAGATAAGCTGCGCGAAAGTCCTCGATCACATCTTCTTCTCACCATGGACGCTGTTGCTCTGCTGTTGCTGAAAATGTCCAATTGCAGGCGAGATATTCTAAAGACTGAGAACTAAAAGTCTGGTTTCCTCTCTGGGTACTTGAATTACAATACGCTAAAAGGTCAGTATGGAATTTATGCCCAATGATGCCAAAAAATGCTGCCAATATTGCAGTTTTGAGTTTTAAATGCACTACTCGTTAGCAGTGGTAAATTAAGGGACCTTTACATTGACATTCTTGATCAATTTCTCCTTCTCAATTCAGTTTTTACAAGTTTTGGAAACTTAAAGTTGTCTTATCCTGTTGTATTTTCTCTATTATTGTCACAGTGTTTACGCTTCCTTTCCTCCAGAACTTTCTGTAACGCTGAAAACTTCACGGCCTCACTCTTCACCTTGGCACAAGATACACAACTCCCAACTCTGGCATTGAACGTTCGCCGTCAAAGCAATTCGCAGGGATATGCGGCTGCGTATCCTCTCTCTTTGTGCTTCATCTCTGAAAGCAGCTGTGCTCCTTGGACAAATGTCGAGGCTGCTGATAAATTTCAAAACGTCAACAGAATAAGACCTCCGAGTGAAGGAGCTGGAGGTAAACCGAGCCCAGCTTCGCCCTCAGCCGGCATAACAAGGCTTAAACACAGACGTTCTAGTCAGTGCAACTCATTTCGGCTCCGACGACACAGCCGTGACCCGAGCCTTTGTCTCGGACAAGAGGCGAGGTTGCTGATGCAATGTTACGCTTCAGTCGGTCGATGCCGCTCGACAATACAACGGGTTAGAAAGGTGAGCGATGAGAAGGAAGGGAGGGGGGGAAAAAGGGAGATAGATCAGAGGAGGAAGGAAGGTGTGGTGGGGTGATGATCGGGGTTCTATTCAAGAGCTCGCAGGTCAGTGGAAAAGGGAGGGAAGGCAATTCTAGCTTGTGAAGGACTCCGAAAACAACCCTGATTCAGGTGAAGGTTTGTTTTTGTTAACTAACTCGAGGACCTATTATGGGATCTGTATTTCTGCAGATGAGCACAACTTGCCAAGCAGAGGAGCGAAGGCATTGTTGCAAAATGTGATTAAATTACGGCTGTATTATTGCTAAACTCAAGCATACTTAACCCCAGGGCTTCGGCTGTTATATCAGGTGCTTACCAGCAGCCATATGTTAAACATACGAAGTTTCATTTAAAATCCTCATGAGCACCGAATTAGAAGAGCTGATGAGCCCAATTTTCGATGTTTATGATGTGTAATTGCTAGAATTTGCCCTTGTCAGACAACAACAAAAAAAGAGCTGAAAGATAGTCAGGAGGATGAAAGCTACAACAACAGAGGGAAAGATAATATCAAATTCATTTAAAGCACGATAAAGCAGAAAGAATCGGCTGCAAATTTGGGAAGAAATAGTGCAGAAGACAACTGCCTACACATCCAGTGTAACTCCTCTCCCTTGCTCCTCAAGCACTTTGCACTCTCAGCAGTGACAGCTAAAATCCGCTCCTGTCTGTATATGATCTCTGCATTTTGTTTCTTCAGACGCCGCGCATTAATAATGCACAATCACACTCCTCCTCCATCGCAGATGAATGCAGGAGCTGCCATGTTCAACTCAGAGCAAGCCAACAATCACAGACACGCCACTTCCTATTCCCAACCCACCTCTGAGCCGAGCGGTAAACTGCAACCCCCCCATCCACATCAAAGAGCGACATGTCAGAGCACTCCCACCCCCCCGAGATTTCGGCGCTTAAGGTTGGGGCGGTTAAAAGCCGTCTTTTCAGCCGGAAACACATGGCAAGGATGAATCCGAGCGAAAAAAGCAAAGTTTGGAAGAGGCAATGGGAAAGTGTTTTTTTTTTTTTTTGTTCTGCGAAAAGTGCAGGAACAACAACGACGTGTGCTTTGTTGAGTTGTGGGTGGTTTTCGGTTGCTGATGTGTAAACCTGAGAATCTGTCACCAGCCATTACCCGCAAGGAAACTCTGCCCTCTATAGTGCGTCTGGTGCAATAATGATCAGGTTATGTGCCGAAGTGAATGCACTGATTATCATCAACATTGTTATCAGATACGGAACAAACTCGGCATTTATCCTATTGGCAAATCACCTGCCTGTACATGATATCCTGCCATCACCCTGTCAGCTGCATCTCAACACTGTGGAGACACAAACCAGCACAGTAAGCTGGAATCTGAAGCTGTGAGCCATTTTTGCAGACGGATATCCAGACAGATGAGGCCTGATGCCTGGAAATTGGTTGGGCTGCTCTGTAAACTTGGCAGAGTGGCATTAAATGAGCATCTTTGTTATATTATCCGCTCTCGACATCTAGTTATAACATCCCATCTTGTGCCAACATTCCATCAATCTGCAGCACACGTTTATTTTTATTATCAATTATTCTGCTGGGAATGATTTTGTCATAACTGTATTTATCTTCGAGCATCGAACTAAAATAATGATAATGAAAAAAAAATGCTAAGCAAATCTTCACAATTCAGAAGCTGAAACCAGATAGAGGTTGTCATTTTATGCTCATTTTAAAACAGTGATTCTCAACGAGAGCGCTAGATACCCCAATACACGATTACAACACTAGCTCAACTCAACTAACCAGAAAAAAACAGAAACTGCAATTCAAAGAACTGAGAAAACCTTAAAAGCAAAGCAGAAAAGATTAAAATATATAGGAATAAATGGTCGAAGCTACTTACAAATATGCCTGACAGTTATAATATTTGGCCAATAGCATGGAGAAGTATAGACAATTGGAAACAGCTAGCTAAAAGAGCAGCTAACGGTTGTAATTGTTAGCTAACTGTGTTGTTAGCTAACGATATGGATTAAAAATTGAAAGTGTTAGCATAATGGATAACTTTTCAAATAGCTAGTTACAATATAATATAGAAATAAATAGTGAAAAATAGTCACTTAAAGTATGACTAGCAGTTGAACTTGTTTGCTAACAGGATAACAGTTGAAAGTATTAGCTAATAGTTAAAACTGCCAAACCCAAGTGGAGACTTTTTACTAAAAGTATAAATAAACAATTAAAATTTTCTAGTTAAAAGTATGAACAAACAATTCGAATTTCCCAGCTTTAATCATGAATAAACAATTACAATTTACAGAAGCAAACAAAAAGTGAGCTAAAAGAATGGCTAAAAGTTAACATTTTTAGCTAGATCTGTGGTTAAACAAATTAAATTGTCAAACTACAAACAGTTGAAATACTAAACTAAAATCAAGAATAAACAGTGGAAAATATTAGAAAATAATTTGACTTGTCAACAATACTTTTAGCTAACAGAATGAGTTGAAACTGTTAGCTAAAAGTGGATAAACAGCTAAAATGGCCAGCCAGAACTATGGAAAAACAACTGGAAATGTTTAGCTAACACTTTGAACTAACTCATCAAACAGCTAAAAGCAAGTAATTAATTGATTTTAAAATACATACCCACTTGTGTTAAATAGCATCTAATTAAAATGAGTTCAAATAGTTGAATATCAGAGATGGTGTCGATGAGACTCCTGAGACTATTTGGGAGGCCGAATGGGATACGTCAGTTAAAAAAGAATGTAAACCACTTCTTTAAAAGACACTGCCAGTCATAAGCCTAGTATACATTTACCAAAATAGTTGTCCATTAAATTTCTGCCGATGGTGATTCAACTAACCGAACAATGTTTTCAGCTTTACGTCAGATTCCATTAGTGACTTCCTAGAGTACCTTTAAGGTGCATTAACTTGCAGTCCTTTAAGTAGCTGTGCAGTATGCGTAACAGTTGGAGTGATATTAGCTATTTGCACAACAATGAAAACATGAGGGTAAATAACAACAAACATTATGAATTACATGTATGTAAAGCTGCAAATAAACATCTTCTGTTAACAGCTGCAGAGCATGTGAGCTGCTGCTACAGGACCGGACTAAAACAGTACGTCTATCCACTTGACCTCTCATTCATGCAATTCAATGGTCTGCACTTATGTAGCACTTTTTTTCTACCTTGGTGGTATCCAAAGCACATTACAATGTGTTTCTCATTCACCCATTCACACACACATTCACACACACATTCACACACCATGCAAGGCGCTAATCTACCATTGGGAGCAACTTGGGGTTCAGTGTCTTGGTCAAGGACACTTCGGCATGTGGAGGGGACGGGGATCGAACCGCCAACCTTGTGATCAGTGGACAACCCGCCCGACCACCTGAGCCACAGCCGCCCCGAGTTACTACATTACAGGTCTTGCTCAAATACTCCAACATAAACAGAAGGAGCCAGAGATTAAATGCATACCTGATAAGTTATAGCTGATAACACTCTGGGACCAGTGTTGAAATCCATCTTTAAAATATGAAACAGACTCTGACACTTGATCTCAATGTTTGCCACTGTTAAATTCTCACATCCACTCTCTTACCACCACTGCCAACAAATAATTCTGTATTTCTGCTTTTTTATTAATCAATTTCTTTATGTTTGCTCATATTTGGGGAGATGCTAAGCTTCTTTGAACCCACTGACAACAAACCCAATGCTAACTGCCTACTAAACGGCCAAATGTGTGTCTCTAACAACAAACACTGTGGGGAAACTGCTTCAGCCAGCTTGCAGAAGAAAATGAAAAGCGCAGGTACACATTTAGCGGACAGACACTCTCCCTGAATATATAAACACATATCATGAGTAAATGCAGAATAAAACAGGTAAAGTGTTATAGCATTTGCACAGTGACAGAGCATCATTATATTACCTACAGTAAACCTTATAAACCAGACTGGGCCTCTGCTGTGATCCCCCCCTGGTGTGAGAAGGCTGGGTCACATCCTCCCTTTACTGTCTGTTACAGGGACGATTCATCTTTTATTACATAATATACTATTCAATTATCCGCCCCTGGTTTTGATCGCGAGTCTCTCTCTGTGGGTCCCTTTGCCTTTAAGCCAAATGCTTCATCTTGTCTGTCGCCGTCCCTTCCTCCCACTGTCCCTCTGTCTCACTACTTCCCTTTCATCATCCCTCATCCTCGCTATCATTGATTTAACCTCACTTTGTGTGACTGGCCTTCAGTCCCCGCAGACCCTGCCTTCCGCAGCCGAATTTGCTTCCGCCTCAGAAATGACACAGCTCGCTCTGAGACAGGAACAGGACAGCCTCTAGTGGTGCACCAGCGGCACTTCAAGTGAGGATTTTTTTCCTCACAAAGCTCAATGTAGCTGAGAGACAGTGGCATATTCTCCTCAACATGAGCTCTTGAAAAGATTTTGAAGGGCTTTAAAGGCCGCCACATGTTCCCTAAGATAATGCAATTTATTAGATCTCTGCACCAAATGACATAAAACAGAGTTATATATCCATTTTTAATGTTTAATAAGAAAACCTGCAGTAGTAAACACGCCTGGTATAAGATAAGACAAGACTTTATGAATATTAAAGGTAATTCTTGTGCCAGATATTGTTCTGAAAAAACAAAATGACATAACAAATGCAGCACATAAAAAGTAGAAAAGCAAGGAGATATAAATTTAAATTCCTGAGCAAACAAATTTTCAAACTCACAATTAGACCTTTACATTCATTTTTAAACTTAAAAAATAAAACATATCATGAGGCTCAAGTCTGCAGTAGTAAAGAAGCCTGACTAAATTTAGGACAAGCTAAGCTAAGCTAAGTCAACATAAGATAACATAAGCTAAGCCAGGATAAGATTTTATTAATCTCAAAGTACATGTTTTTGATAAAACAGACCTTTACATTATCTTTAAAGTTTAAGAAAACACATCATAAGATCTGAAGCAAACCTGTCGTAGTAAACACACTAAATTTAAGCTAAGCTAAGATAAGCTACTATAGGATAAGATATGGCTTTATTAATCACAAAGGAAATTTTTGTGCCAGATATTGCTAAAAAACAACAACTAAATGTCATAATGCTCCTGTGCATACAAATTTGCAAACTCACAAAGAAGCTGATTAAACATACCTTTACATCAGTTATTTAAGTTTAACAAAAAATATCATGAGATCTGAAGTGAACCTGCCGTAGTACACACACCTTGCTAAATTTAAGCTAAGCTAAGCTTGGATATACACAAGAAATACACATGTAGGCTCCTGAGCAAATAACTTTGCAGACTCATACACAAGCTATACATATCATGAAGTCTGAGGCAAGCCTGGAGTAGTAAACATGCCTTGCTAAATTTAAGTTAAGCTAAGCTAAGCTAAAAGTACAACTTAAATTGGCAAACATCCCAATTGTGGATCTTTAACTGCACACGTCATAAAATAAAATAAAAAGAGCCGAAAATAAGTCAGCTCAAATTAAAGAAAAGTTAAAGCCACACATATATGACGGAAAAATATATATAACTGTCCAGATCCACATTTTTAAATTCCAAATTAGCTTTGACTGATAAAACAAATACAAAATAAATCCAGCAAACTAGCAATTAATACACTACAGCAGGGCTAGTCAAAAGTAAATACTTGAGGATATATTTGTAGATAAGCTAAGCTAGGCTAAGCTGGGCTAAGATAAGATGAGATAAGACTTTTTAAATCCCAAAGGAAATTCTTGTGCCAGATATTGCTCAGAAAATACATAAATAATATAAGAAATGCATAAAATGTAGGAAAGAAATAACATAAATTTAAGCTGCTGTTGCAAACAACTTTGCAAACTCACAAAGAAGCTGAATAAACAGACCTTTAAAACAATTTTAAAGTTTAAGAAAACATATCACGAGGACTGAAGCAAACCTGCAGTGGTAAACACCTGGCTGAATTTAAGCTAAGCTAAGCTAAAATAAGCCAAGATAAGATGAGACAGATCCCGAAGGTAATTCTTGTGCCAGATATTGCTCTGAAAAAGCAAAAAATGACTCGACATAAGAAATGCAGAAATGCCTAAAAAGTGGAAAAGCAATAAGATGTAAATTTTAGGCTCCTGAGCAAACAACTTTGCAAACTCGCAAAAGAGCTGACTTTGTAGGAAAAACAGAGCAACCAAATATCTTCACACACTGCTCCAGTCTCATGTTAAGATTCATTCGGCCATCAGTCATGCTTTCATGGGAGTCACATGTAGTTTGCAGTAGGAATGCCTCAGCGTTATTTGCCTCTGCCGTTTCCCCTTCCCCTAATCTTAGAAAACGCCGCGTCCGGTCATAAATAATGACTAAATCAGCACTCCAGTTTTCTGACCCATAAAAGTGAAAACGCGGCGCAGCTCTTAAGGCCTGCGCTGTTTGTGTGTGTGCATTTGTGTAGAAGGCTATGTGTACGTGTCAGGGAGATGGATAGGAGGGAGGGGGAAAAGGAGTTCTGCTTAAAAACCCAGCAGAGGAGCATGTTGGTGGCTGCACACACACACACACACACACACACACACACACACAGTGAAAACGCCTGGTGAAGAGGCCGGATATGAATTCATTTTACGCCGAGATGAAGTTATTAATGCCTACCATCTGTTATCGTCAGCTAGCTGCCAGACGAGCGGCGGCAACACAAAGAGGAAGGCAGCACCCGGTTGGAGAGTTGCACACGTCAACGCTGAGACACATGATGCCACCGCGGTATTGATGAATAGCCATTTTTGGGAGTTATCTATAGCCGATCCTCCATTTACTGAGCGCCCGTTTGTCCATTTCTGCAAAATACGGCTTCCAAAAGACATCACAAACACGCAAAAGTGACAGGAAGGAGTCTAGAAAGGTTCAACAGTGACTATTATCTTTATTTTGGCAGCCTTCAGGAAGGACAAATTTGATTCTGTCATTATTTTTCGCAAATCCCATCAGGATTATCTCATGTTGTCACCCCACCTCTGTGCATATTTAATCACTGTTGGAGATTTAAAGAGGAAGCCGAGGGAATAAACTGGTTTTTTTAGACCCTTCCTCTTTGCAAGGGTCTAAAAAAAGGCTGCATTAATTACAGAACTATTTTTACACTTCCCCATACATTATACATACATGCACATATACATATTTATACATAGAAACTTTAACATGAATCCATTAAAGCGCCATCTAATCATGTGACCTCGCTCTGATTGGACTTCGGCTGCTGATTTGGTTCGCGAGATCTTCCAGATGATAAATAAACCATACCGGCATTTTACACCCCGCTGGCTGCATAATTCACCGCTGGGGAAAACGGCGCACATGCGAGGGTGTCATGTTTGATCAACATGAGGCGTTCGAGGATTTGTTGATGAATGGGAAATTAGCTCGACGAGGAGCTGGAGGTCGAAGGGGCTTGTCGCTGCATATTCAGTCGACGAAAGTAATCAGGGAAGGTTGCCGCTGATGAGAGACGAGAGGGAACAATTACATCTGCCGTCTCCGCTTCTTTCCCTCCACTGCAGGAATCCGAAAAATCGCGCGGATCTCCAGATGCCACCCTGAATCGAGCGCGCAGACTGATGACTCCATCCTTCAAGTGCCATTATTGATCACTCACCGACTATTTACTCATCAACACTAAAATAAAGCCGACCCTGGCAAGCGGCGGTTCTGTAATCAGATAGAATTAGACAAGTAGCAGTTCATTATTCTAAACTAATTAAGACCAGATCAGTGGGAATACGACACAGACGGTTGCTACCTTCACATGCATTCGTTCACCTGGCTGCTGCTTGACCGAAGCGGCTTACATGAACTATTCTCTTCGCTCAATTAAACGCAGTGAGGAACTTTGCTGATGGCTTCATGTGTCACAGCTGGAGGTCCACAGACACGTTATAGTGGGTCTGTGAGGCTACAAGGAGCTAAATGCAAAGGTCAGCTTATGCTAACATGCTCACCGTGACCATGCTGAGGGTTGACTGTGGTCACCATCTTGGTATAATAACAGCCACGTTTGCTAAATATCACTAAACGCACAACACAACTGAGAGGCTGACTTGGATGTCATTAGTTCAGCAGCTAAACTGTAAGATGGTATCAGATTAACAGTTAAAGGGTCACCAAAATCTTCAAGAACCCAAGAGAGAGGTCAAGTTGTTCTCTGATGAAACTCCTATGATTACTATGACCTGAATCTACACAGACGTCTCCAAAGTTATTACAATTATTCCTGAAGGGGACTCAACCATCGGTACCCAATTTCATGGCAATCGATCTAACAGTTGTTAAGATACTGCTGGTGAAACTAGAGGAAACGTCACGAGGGTTCATCCTCTGGGAACCATGATTGCCTGTACAAAACTTCACGGCAATCAACGAAACAGTTGCTGAGATATTCTGGTCTTGTCTGGTTGCCTGAAAGACTATTTCATGGTGACTGAACAGTTAAAAATACAAGTTGAAGTCTTTGAATCTTGAGTTTCTTCGAAATCACACTAAGGCTAGATATCTGCATGAACAGGTTTTCTTTGTAGAACGCCGTTTTAAAACTAAAATGATTTCTGTCCGTACTAAAATGCCTGAAAATGCACATAACATGACTTTTCACGTACACTGATCATGCATGTGGTGGTGGAAGCAGTTGCATGACTGGAACAGATTGACCATTAGGACCCAGTCAGGATCTGTGTTTCTACCTGTCAAAACAACAAAACTGCCACCTGAATTTCTGCATATCTTCAACCTTGGAAGTTCTGCTATAGATGGGGCCTTTTGCAGCGTACAACATGCAAAACGCAGCAATAGAATTATACTCTAAAGGGCACAAGCTCACAGTTTGCCGCTATGCTACAGCGGCTAAAGCTCGATGGTAAATGGTCTCCAATTATATTCCACTCTTCCACTCAAAGCGCTTTACAATGTGCTTCCTATTCACACATGCATCAGGAGCAACCTCAGGTTCAGTGTCTTGCTCAAGTACACTTCTCCATGCAGAGGGGTGGACGAATGAACCCTGTGATTAGCGGATAACCTGAGCCACAAAAGCTTCTCTTGTTAGACATGTGGAAGGTGATCCTCAAGTACTGAGGGTCTATTTCTATTCAATGCTATTTTATACTTCAACTAAACGACAATTCAAATGGAAACATGGTGTATTTGAACACATCATATTCATGTGACAGCTATAGCAACTGGTCACTTTTCAGATGGAGATTTTATTTATTTGTTCACCTTTATTTAACCAGGAAGTCCTACTGAGATTAGAAATGTCTTTTACAGGGGGAGACCTTGCCAAAGCAGCAGCCATACAAAATCAAAAGTGATATAAAACAGATACACAAATAAACAATAAACAATAAAACAGACTGACAGCTACTCAAGGACAGTGGCCTCTCAAGAAAAACAGTGACATTCCTCCTTCACTGCATTCTTCATGATACTCTTAAACTCATTAACGGATAAGAATGTGTTTATTTTGAGGGTTTTATGAAGAAGACTTTACATCGTAGAAAGCAAAACAGTGGTTTTCAACATTTAGGCTTGTAAGATGTCTATGTTGTTAGAAGTTCAACCAAAGACAGCCCTCGAAACCTCAGATAGTTACATTTAAATAACTAATCAAAGTCTTGTTAGAATGTCGATGCTTTCTTAGCCTATTAGTTTAGTTTTTTTAGCTTATTAACCAGGGAACATACACAATACAACCACTGGCCTAGAGTTAGCTATATAGTTCATTTACATTTGAGTTTCGTGGACAAAAAAATAACAATAAACATTGTTACGGCCAGCGCCTGCCCCTCTCTGTACTCTGATTTCACCTGAGTGTGTGTGTGTTTATGCAAAATAGCATATGCAGTTCCAAGCCCTTGGTTGGCGGATGGAAGGAGGCGTGGTCCGGCAGATGGGGTTGGAGTGGTGTGGTGGCATCCAGGGTCCACCAATCAGCGGCTGCCTGCTACCATAAAGCCTGGCAGCACAATATGACGTGGCGGCTGAGTGCAGCACGCCACCATCGCTGTGTGGGAGCTGAGGCTGTTTGTAACCTGTGTGCAGGACTTGGGCCAGGGTCTAGTTTAATTAAAACTGACACCCTACACGTAGTTTCTTTCTGTATTAGTACCAATAGGTTATAGGGGTGCCGTCTCAGGTGTATTTTGGGTTTTGGTTACATAGAAAAGGATTGTTTTGTTACGTTTTCTTCAAGTGTTAAGTTGTGAAGTTCTCCTTATGAGAATTCTCTTTGTGTTTTATTACTTTCTTTTCTTTGAGCAGCACCCACCGGCCCATTTTCCTTAGAATTCGCCTCAGTTTATAAACTTCATACTTTTCTTTTCGGACTTTCCTTATTAAACAACTTTATTTTTGCCAGTTACATCTGGTTTATGTTGCTTCCTCTTTTCCCCGAGCCGGGTCGTAACAACATGGATGATCTTGCTACCTTTCGGAACCATTGTATTTAACTAAACAACTAGCTCGAGTCTGAAAATGCTGCTTACACGTTGACATATCAGTGGTGGAGTAAAATTCTGAATGCAGGAAGTAACAGAGCATTTTGACATGGTATGTATGACTACTATTGCTTTTTTTATGGGAATATCCACTTTTAACATGGGGAACTTGCTCGTAGGCACAAGAAATAAATGTCAGGCACACAACATCATCAAATGGAGCACCCAAACTGTTTACTGATGCACATAAGTCTGATTAAATTAGTAAATTACATTACTGCACCATGACAATCAACACCTACAGGCTTCTACAGTGTATAATTACCTGAATAAAATTACGGAATGTCATTTTATATCTATACAGGTTCATAAAGACAGATTAAAAGTTTAAATTGGTGAGATAAATGCATACACTGCATAGTACTGCTAGTGGCAATCAAAACACACAGGAAGTTATATGATATGCAGTGACATAAATGCTAGTGCAGCTCAGATGCTACTGTGTGTGTTGTTCAAACGGGACCGTCGTCTCCCTGTGGAATTACCACAGCAGAATCAGCAGTTTTAGTGTTAAACAGCAGGGTAAAAATAGAGCCATCACCGCGCTGTCTTTCGAGAGCAATCGAGGAAAAAAACATTAAAATTAGAAGCCTGGTATGGCATAATGTAATAAAGAGCCGTGAATCTGCCCAGCGAGGGTAAAAAATGATTCCCATGACTTATTCAGAGCTCTATTATACTCCAAAATAACCTCCACAACTGCTGACACAGGGGGAAAAAAGGGGGGATATAAAAGCATGTTCCATGATATACTGTGTATTTACTGCTTTTCTTTTCACTGGTCCTCATCGTTGTTATTTGTGTTATCATAAAAACCTGAATCTAATATCAGGCAGCTTATTAAAAGGGCATTCCGGGGCTCGGCTTGTCTCATAATCCAGACCCAGGGAAAAAAAATCCGTGCGAGCGTTTGTGTGCACGTTTGACAGAGAGATAAAACAAAAGAGTTGTGTGTGTGCATTAATGTGTGGCTGTGGATTTATTCCCTTTTTTTTCCCTTCATCCTCCTTAACGCCAAAGCCATTAGAAGGCAGGAGTAAGATGAGTTGGGGAGTGTAAAAAAGAGAAAGTGCAACTGTGGGACAAAAAACTACACACACACACACAGAAGACAGCACGTTCACCTCGGTTTGTGTTGAGGTCTGAATCTCAGCCGGATACCTCCCGAGTCTCGTTACCATCGCGCTGATCGCGGCAGACGCAGACTCGCAAAACAGAGCTGTTTACTTTTGTAATGGGGTCTGCAGAGGAAAAACAAAATCACACCGCAGGGACGGAGCTCTGACGGCGGAAGTAAAGATCTATTTGTGCCTTTTTTTTTGCCATCGGAGACACGGAAGAACGTACTATCAAATGAAGCTGGCTTTACGTACACTGATCAGGCATAACATTATGACCACCTGCCTAAGACTGTGTTGGTCCCCCTTATGTGCTCAAAAATACTCTGGACCATGGACAAGAGGACCTCTCAGGGTGTCCTATGGGGTCTGGAACCAGGAAGTTGAGTGGATCCTTTGGGTACTCTGGCTTGTGCAGTGGGGCCTCTGTCAATCAAACTTGTTCCACTGCATCCTGTTGATGTTTGATCACAATGGGGTGTAGGAAGTTTGGAGGTCAGATCAACATGTTGGGCCATTGTCATGTTCCTCAACATGTTCCTGATTGTTGTGCAGGGGTAGGCCAGTGTTATTTGGGATTTCCATTTGCATGAGGGAGTGTGTTTGTTGTGGTACAATGTTTATTTGGGTGTCTAAGTCTCATCAACACGGATGTTAAAATCCAAGGTACCACATAGTACCAACATGATCAATGTTATTCACTTCACCTGTCAGTGGTCATGATGTTGGGACTGATCAGTGTATGCAGACAGCATGCAGAGTGAAGAGAAAGAGAGAGGGGGAAAAAAAGAAGAAGAAAAAAAAACATGTTTGATTAGATTGTAATGAGTTGTTCCACCAGCCAGGAATCGTCATCAGAGAGGATTTCAGACTAAGATCACTATCAAATGTATTGACGGAGAAGGATTTAGCCCCGCAACGGAGAATACGTCAAGCTCGCGCCAAACAAAGGCGATAATGAGTTGTTTTAAATGCATTGTCTGTTTGAGGGGAAACTAATTCCTCGGTCTGGAGTCTTCCGCGCTCAGAACAAACGCCGATCAGTAACTTGTTACATGACTGGAAGTTTAAGCGGCGCGATCTGATGTGATAATACTGTAATTCAATAGTTCTGCCGCCGCTAATTTGGAGCTACAGCATCTGGGGCTGTAATCACAATGATGAGTTTAATTGCGGCAATGAATCCATATTTATGTGTGCATTACGCAGTATCTGTCTATAAGTCAGACTATTTCTGCTTTGACTGGAGCCTATTGCAGCAGGCAGTTTGTAAAATGCAGCAATAAAACTCAGTGTTCTACAGAGAGTAAAACTTAGCTCATTACAGTGACGGGAGGTTAAAAAAAGTATTATTACTCATAAGTTTATAGAAGTTTAATCAAGGAGAGAAACCTCTTTAAACCTCCCTGATGGCTTAACTTAAATAACTGTCCAAGGCCAATTATCCAGCGTTGGATAAAAGAAGCAAAGTTTAGTTGAAAGTCCAAAACATGGTAAAAGATTTGTGTAGTAAATATTCAGATGATTCTTCATTCTCAGCCAATTAATGATCTTATTACGCTTTAGGGGAGGTCTGACCCTGAGGTCTGGATCCACTGGTTTAAATTAACCAGCAGCGAGAAGCACCTCGAGCTTGAATGATTAGGGGAAAATATCTAATTTTAATACACACTGATCAGCTCCAACATTAAAACCACTGACAGGTGAATAACATTGATCATATTAGTACTATGTGGTGTTCTGATGGAAAACCTTGGATTTTGACATCCATGTTGATGAGACTTAGACACCCAAATAAACATTGTCCCACAACAAGAACAAACCCTAATGCAAATGGAAATCCCAAATGTCACTGGCCTACCCCTGCAGGAAAATGCACCCCACCATATGGAAAAAAACATCAACCAATCAGGAACATGTTGAGGAACATGACAATGGCCCAACATGTTGATTTGACCTCCAAACTTCCTACAGCCCATTGTGATCAAGCATCAACAGGATGCAGTGGAACAAGTTTGATTGACAGAGGCCCCACTGCACAAGCCAGAGTACCCAAAGGATCCAGCGCTAACGTCCTGGTTCCAGACCCCATAGGACACCCTGAGAGGTCCTCTTGTCCATGCCCAATGGTTCAGAGTATTTTTAACCACATAAGGGGACCAAAACAATATTAGGCAGGTGGTCACAATGTTATTCCTCATTAGTGTATTTTACAGATATTGCGATTTGCAATATAGCTTTATATAGCTTGAGTTCAACAGTCACTATGTAGTAGATTAAAAACATGTGATGTGGTATTACCCTATGACAATCCAACAAACGTCTGACTGTCACTCAGCAAGAACAGCATCAAGTTGTAAAACTACTGACTGGAGCTGCAACAATCAGTTGTCAACTATGAAATTAATGGTCAACTACTTTAGTACTTAATCGGTTTGAGTATTTTTTAAAGCAAAAAAAGCCTAAATTTACTAATTCCAGCTTCTTAAATTTCAATATTTTCTGGTTTCTTTCCTCCTCTATGACATTAAATTAAAAATCTTCGAGGCTGTTGACATTCGAGAACATCATCAGGGGCTTCGGAAAACTCCGAATGACATTTTTCAATGTTTTCTGACATTTCACAGAGCAACAACAACTAATTACCAGCTAACAACTTAATTGTTCTTTGAGAAAATCAGCAAAAGAATAACTGACAATCAAAATACTCATTAGTTGTACCCCTTACTGCTGACATGACAGTTTAAACCCTGACTCAGATGTGTTGCTTAACATATTTCCCTAAATGCAGCCTTTGTTATTTGCTAATTGCATCGTTTCAAGTTGAGATTTTACTTTTAAAGTCCTAATTGACATTGTTGAGGTACATTTTGCTGAATACTTACAGTATGTACATTTACTTAACCAGGAAATGTTCAGTTTTGTGAGCAATGGTGTATTTTTATATGGCTGAATTGGTACTTTTGCTCGACAAAGTTTGTGAAAGCTGTTGGCTCAATATTGGAATGCTCACTTTAAACATGGGGAACTTGGTTGTAGACTTGGAAGTAGATTTCAGGGCAGACAAAGGGCAGAAAAATCACTAAAAATCACTCTAACATTACTCATAGATGCTCCAGCATATCGGACAGAAGCAGGTTTCTTCTCTTCAGCACTTTTCCAGTCTTCTTTCTCTTTATTTCACTCTCAAAATATGAACCACAAGTTCGTACAAAAGCCGAATCTTTTGTGGCAAATGTAATTATCACCTCCACGCACTCACACTGCTGTAATCTCGGTCCTCCTCTCCTCTGGTGTCGTGAATATGAAAGCAGCTTGATAAACCAGAGGAGCCGGCAGGGAAGAGGAGGAATATGAGGACGCTCTCATAAAGCCTCGAAGTTGTCAGCGGCGAGGTAATGTTTGTGAAGTTTGTCTTCCGGAGTTATTCAGAAACTTTAACGAGGTCTAATTCGCTAATTGTTTTAATCAATGCTTTAATCTGCTTCAGCCAAACGCAATTAATGGACCGATTAGACTTTAAGTGTATGGCGCTCTTCATTCAAACAGTACTCCTAAATGTCACCTCAAAAAGAAACGTGTGATGAGCAGAGCCGGTCCTACCCAATGTGGTGCCCTGGGTGAGATTTTACATGGCGCCCCCCCTCCATCAGTGATTTACATACGCTTACAAAAGAAATCAAATAGCATTGTTTTGTAGTATTATTTACTGGGCATTGCTTTACATTTTTAATCAATGTGAGCTTCTCCATTTTAAAAGCTAATGGTAATAGCTAGTTTTAAAATAATTATATCGAAGGTGAAATCCTTCCCGATTTTGTGGCGTCCCCTGGGGGCCAGAGTGCCCTTAGCATTTGCCTGTATTGCCTAAAGGGCGAGCCGGCTCTGGTGATGCAAGTTTCAAACATGAGCAGAAACACACGAGTCCAGGATTTTGTATGTTAATTAGAAGGAATGGAATCATCATCGGTGCCTCATGCACAAGAGAAGAGTGTGTCGGCCCAGAGTGGAGAACATTAAAGCTACAATTCAAGACCTTTACATAACGAGCATTCACTGCATTCAAGACATTATCAAACAAGATTGCAGAGTTCTGACTAATCCTATCAAAGCCAGGTCAAACTATCTGTATTTTGCAATTTATCTGAGTTGAAAATCCGGTGTGTGGAGCGACGCTACCACTTTAATGCATCCGTAGTGATGCTTTTTGAGTTAACCAGGAAGATTTGCAGAGTAGTCTACAGCAACTAGGGGTGTCAAACTCCGGTCCTCGAGGGCCACTATCCTGCATGTTTTAGATGTTTCCCTCTTCCAGCACACCTGAATTCAATGATCAGCTCATCATCAAGCTCTGCAGAAGCCTGATAATGATCCTGATCACTTGAATCAGGTGTGTTTGAAGAGGGAAACATCTAAAACATGCTGGATAGTGGCCCTGGAGGACCGGAGTTTGACACCCCTGGACTATCGTATAACGGCAAAAACCTAGAAAGCATCCATAAAAAGTTCTGAGCCTCCAGAAAATAAAGAAACTTTTTATGGGATTACAATCTAAAAAGGAAAACTGTTACCTGTGAGGCATACATCAGCATCTGTGGAATTACTCTCACTGCCAGAAGGGGGAGACAAAAGTTCCATAATGCACATTTGGTCGACAGGAGAAAACACTTTAGAACTTAATTGTATTTTAAATTGTTGCCTGGTCCTTTAACTTTGTGTTTTCCTGTATTTTAAGACATTTCCGCCATAAACGGATGCAGAAAAGGAAGAAATTGGTGCATAAAATTCACCAGAATGCAGGAAATCAAGGGCTTGATGCTCAAAGTACCAGACCCCCTTGTCTGTAGCTGTGGGCCAGCAGAGCCACCAGGTCTCTCAGTCAATACCTGGGAAGGCCACAGCATCTATAAATAGTCCTGTGTCCTTCAGCGGGACAGTAAAAGCCCCGAACTGCTCTTTCGCTCCGTCCGGTCCAGGATTCAAAGCTAAGCCGCCGTAATGACAGCGACAAGGAAACGCTGAGGAGGAGCGGGTGGATGGAGCTCTGAAGTGGCGGCGCCGTGGGGAGGCCGGGCCGCTGGATGAGCTCTTCATCCCCGGTGGGCTCCGGTTCTCATCCGCGCGGCGTGATGTAAATGTCACCTCCGCCAGACGCGCTCATTAAGGCCGCACAGCTGGAGAGACGCCAGAGCTCGGATTGACATTAAAAACAAGCCCTGCTGAGGACGAGGAGGAGAGCTCTGTACGGATGCAGCGTTCAGATGCAGTTTAAGGGCGCGGAAGCAGCTACGATTGCAGTTTTACCATCACGTCTCTGCCCTGTAATAATCACCGCACGGGCCCGTATTCGAAGCTCACTGCAGCATCCGCCGCCACCGCGCTCTTAAGCTGATGAATATGGACTATACATCACCGCCGGTATTGATTTCAGATCATGTCGGAGTTCTCTGCACCAACAAACACAAAGACAAGACCACCAGTCGATAAATCAACCTCATGTTATATTCATGCACGCCTCAACCAGTGTTTTACCTCCTGCACCCGAGCACCTTCATACCAAAGCATTAAAGCTTCCAACACAGGTGCTAACATGCCACACCTGAGATAGATATGTGGGTAGCGAGGATTTCATACATAAGGATGGCCTCAGAGGGTTTATTTGTTTGTAGCTGAAAATTTGAATGTTTAAAGTCATTCTTTAGCTTTTCTGCTTTGATGTGCATCTGCAAAACACCAATCACTGCTCAGAATGCAGACAGGAGGACCAATAAAGTCGAGGAGCTTCTAAAGACCCTGCTCAGTTTGAAGTTTTACAACCTCAAAACTGGTGATTTTAGGGAACTTTGTGCAAACTTCAAGTTCAAACCTGGTGAAAAATGGATTTCTGCTGCTAGCTGCCAGGCTAGTCCGCCAGCTTGCAAGTCATTACCATCTGTTAGCAAGCGTCAGCGCTATTATTAGTGATTAAAAGTTGCTGCGACTGCCTGAGAGTTGATAACAATGTGTTGAAAGTAAGAGAAAAGTTAAGATTTCAGGTTAGCCTTATTGCTAGCTGATGCTAACTCTATCATATTCCACTGAATTCATGTTCAACAGTGATGATTACATTAAATCTCAGACTGTCAGACGACACTAATCACCAAACAGCAGCAAGAAAGGATCAGAAGCTAGTAATGGAGAAGTTGTTACTGACAAACTCCAATGCCGTCTCTGAAAATCATGACTGATGTCAAATATTTAATGGTGTCAGCAAAAAATATGTTGCTAGTTGTTATCTTTGTCCAAATATCCTGGATGACAACTACCATCAGTAATCATTGCATAAACCGATCAGGTATAACATCATGACCACCTGCCTAATACTGGGTTGGTCCCCGTTTTGTGCTCCAAAATGCTCTGAACCATTGGGAATGGATAAGAGGACCTCTCAGGGGGTCCTATGGGGTCTGGAACCAGGACGTTGGCACTGGATCCTTTGGGTGCTCTGGCTTGTGCAGTGAGGCCTCTGTCAATTCAACTTGTTCCACTGCATCCTGTTGATGCTTGATCACAATGGGCTGTAGGAAGTTTGGAGGTCAAATCAACATGTTGGGTCATTGTCATGTTCCTCAACATGTTCCTGATGTTTTTTCCATGTGGTGGGGTGCATTTTCCTGCAGGTTTAGGCCAGTGACATTTGTTTTTCCATCAGCATGAGGGAGTGTGTTTGTTCTGGGTGTCTAAGTCTCACCAACATGGATGTTAAAATCCAAGGTTTTCCATCAGAACACCACATAGTACCAATATGATCAATGTTATTCACCTGTCAGTGGTTTTAATGTTGTGTCTGAGTGGTGTACATTTACTGTATGTGCTAAAACAAAACTAAAATATCTGATATTTTAAGGAAACACTTGCTTTGTGAGGCTCTATCTGCAAAATCCAAATTGAAAATATAATAGGGTTTTTCTTACTGTACATTAAGTAAACACAGTATTTAAAGGAGCTGTTATTTGGAGCAACACAACAAAACTTTCCTACACATCAAATTTGCTTTCAAGGGTGTGTATTTGTGCTTTTAATAGGAATAATTTGATGACAAAAAATGAAAAAAAAAAGTTACTTTCACTGACCTTCCATATGTGATTGAGCTGGTTGTACCACAGAAAACAAAAATATCTGTAGATATTTGAACAGAACAGAGTTTTGAACTTTCAAAAATGCTTTTCTGTATGTAACTAAGAAGATATTTATCTTTTAAAAAGGGCACACTTGTCATTTTCAGACCCCACTTTGAAGGCTGAAGAAAGAGAGTAAACTGTTCCCTCTTCCACTCGCTGAATATATAAACGTATTGGAAGAGATGCTTGAAGGTAAACCCTCAAGCGGTTCCTATAAATATACATGCACTCATACTTGAACTTGTGACATTGGTCTTGAAGGCCAAGTATAACTCAACGCGCCACACAGCAAGATCATCTGTTTTTCTCCCTCTTAAACCGTTTCCACAATGATTATGACCTCGGTGATTTGACTTAGAATGACCCAGATACATTCCTCTGCTAAACTGAAGCTGAAATATCCCATGTTTTAAAGAAAATCCTTGATTTCGAGGGTTTTATCTGCGTTTTGCCAAATCTAGAACACCCAAGTTGGATTTACTTACTGTATATTTTATATAACCAGTATTTAAGGGCCTTGTTGTTGCAACCAACACAAGACGACTTTCCTATATATCAATTTTAGTTACTGTAACATGAAACTTTAACCCTCCATACCTCCGTAAGATGACAGAACAACTCATATCACCTTCTAAGATAAGGTTTGAACTATTTAGGTCATAAGAAAGGAGAGGAATTCAGAAAAACAAATGCATTCACAACTTAAGTAAAGAAATGGTTTAAGTAGAACTAGAAAAAATGTTGTCAGATCAAATCTTTTACTGGAAATCTTAATTTAGTCAAATATTTGATGGTGTCCGTTAAAGACAGGCTGCTAAACTGTTGTCTCTGATCAAATATCCTGCCATTCGAGCTCATGATATGCATTTCGGAGCTTAAACGAAGCTAAAATATCTCATGTTTTCACGAAAACCTTTGTTTTAAAGGGTTTTATCTGCAATATTCCAAATCTAGAAAACCCACGTTGAATGTATGTTCAGGTTTTCTTTAAGGAATAAACTGAAGTTTGCTAGTTTGGACAATCAATTTTGCTTTCTCTGGCGTGAAAACTGTGTTATAAGTCCACACCGTGACTCAGTAAACAAACCCCCACTTATAATATTAATTATTTACATAATGGACCAGGAGAGGAGTTCAGAAGTGCAAATGTATTCACAGCATTTCTTCTGTAAAAGGGCGGATGAATGGAGTAAACAGGCAAATCAAAGCAGGACTGTGGGATGAAGGGTTCAGCACCACGGACAGCGACAGCAGCAGCAGCAGCACAGCCCCGGCTGCTGGTTCAGCACCTCGGACAGAGCAACCGGGCTGCTCCTGGACCCGAGCAAAAACCCTCCAGAACAGAAAGGCAAAGGTGACCCTGGTGAAAATCAGAAAAAAACCCTCTCCTCAAAAAGGAGAAAGGAGGCATCTGAGGCGCAACTTGTGACTCACACCGTGCACATTTTTTTTTTTACATCACAATCCAGCAGCCAAACACATGAGCGAGCATGTTTGGAGGGGAGGCAAACAACGATTACAGCAGATTCTCAGAAAATCTCTCTGCAGGGGGGGAAAGGAGGGGGGGATTTATTTTTTGCATGTCACGATTTGCACTAATCTCATCCCATGATGCAAAAAAAAAAAAATAATGGCGCGTAATCGACGTCTAACAGCGGACTCGAGCGCCAAACAACACCCCAACACGAGCCATTTCTGAGATGCCGAGACGCATTAAGTGACCAGACAGCGCCACGAAGCGTAGACTGCTCTGCAAGAGACGTAGCCGACGCGTCATGTATTGACAGATGGGCCAACCAATTGAGGCGATGACGCACAAGTTTGACAAGTTTGCCTTTGGAATAAAGGGGAGTAAAGGGGAACAGGAGCGCAAAAAAGGCACATTTTATGAGCTCTATACAGGCCTGTCCACACATATCCGACCTCTAATTCTGCTTTAGTTGGGTGAAAACGCTGCAATCGGACAGGTAAAGGTGGTTTCTTACATCCTCGTCCTCGCAGTGCCGCCGGTACTGGTGCTGCAGCCGGGGTCGCTGGTTCTCCACCGGCCTCTCCCCCTCCACGTTCTGCCCGAGGAGGTGGCTCGCCTCCGGAGGGTTCGGGAACGATTTGTTTGTGTTGATCTTCCCGGTGAATCTCTGGTACAGTGACGCCATGTCGCCTCTACTTGCCAAAAAACAAAACAAAAAAAATGAGGAACGAATAACTTGGAGAGGCGCAAATCTCAATCGGAGAAAAAAAAGTTAGAACGCAGCTGATGGAGCGATTCGATCTGATGATGCTCCAGATCAGGGGCGAAAAGAAGAGAGAAATCACTCCAGGTCGCGTTCAGGATTCACATCACGTACTTTCAGGCTCGCTGGTCGCGTCTCCACGATCCTGCGGCGACGCGGTTCCCACACTTCTCCAAGTTTACGCGTAAAAAACAAGCGAGTGGCGGCTGGATGGAGCTTTCCCAGAGCCGAAAGATGGAAAAAACGAGCCTCGGCTGCTTGATATCTCTTTCCCTCCCTCGTGGTAGAAAAGAAAGTGACCGCTGATAAGCGTTCGGGGACTAATAGGTCTTTGCCTTTACCAACTAAGGCGCACGGAGCAGCTCGGTGTGCCAAAAACCGCTGCGCAACGACGCACAGCCACCTTTAACTCAGCACATATCAGAAGGCTCGCGGTGGAAACTTATCATGACTTAGCACACAGAGTGGGGCTCAAGTGTCTCTATTAGTTTCTTATCTTTTCGCCTCCATTCCGGGTCTGTGGAGGTCGTCATGCGGAGAGCAAGAGTGCCCCCATGTGGAGGGAAAAGCGCACACAGAAAGTTGACAGTCGTGGCACATTTTCAGGGAGCTTTGATAGACCAGAACGTAAGAAGATTAATCTGTCTGACATCGCTCAGTGAGGTTTTCCAGAATCTTAATCCTCAATCTGATGTTTTTTCCCTCCTCCCTCCTCCCTCCCCTGGTTTCATGTGACAGGTGAAAAGTCATTTGTTTTCCACTG
This sequence comes from Dascyllus trimaculatus, assembly GCA_024666655.1. Taxonomy (NCBI): domain Eukaryota; kingdom Metazoa; phylum Chordata; class Actinopteri; family Pomacentridae; genus Dascyllus; species Dascyllus trimaculatus. Next base: position 6,936,647 of record CM045466.1, read on the forward strand.
AAACGTCGTTTTCTTCCACTAATTCTTCTCACAAGCGTAAACAGGCTCAACGGAGGGTGCAAATGAAATGTTTCTGCACACACGAGGCTCTTTCAAGCCACCGTAAAAAGGCATAAATTAGCATTTTAAACCTGAATCTATACAGCACACATGAACAGTCGATTATTTTCATTATTGATTGAGCTGCCAGGTAGTTTCTTGTTTAACAGAGCGATCATTTAGTTGGAAACCCAAGAACATAGGGAGAAAAATAGCTGTTTTGATGAGACCAGCAGTCCAAAATTTAAATATATTCATGTTATTTTCACATGTATGACAAAGAAAAGCTCATCTGAGTAGGCAAAACTGCTAAATGTGTTGCATTTTTGCTTGGAAAATGACTACAATGGCTGCTAAATTATCAAGAGAGCTGAAAATCCTTTATCTGTTGATCAGCTAATGGATTATTTTTCCATATGCAAGTTGGAAAAATCAACTTATTAAGCTTCAAAGCAAAGTACTGAGCCCGCATGCACCTTCTGAAGCACACATTGCACACAAAACTAGGAAAGAAGCTGCTTCTCTGTGCTGCCCGTCTGGCCCGGTGCTGCATCAGTCAGCTTTACTCGCCGTCCGGCCTCAGGAAGAGTCACTCGACTGTATCCACAACAGGCCCAGAATCTGTCATCTTGATTTGATTTCGTGTTGCCTCGCAGGACACCGAACCGCCTCCCTCTGTGTGCCCAACAAAGCCGAGCATGCTGGGATTTCTGCCTCGCCGAGTTAAAGAAGAAAACACACAGGACGGCTCATCCGCTCACATCACAGCCCCGCAAGTTGCAGGAGCGGGAGGAAGTACTTTGGGAGAAGCTTCCGAAATGCAAACATCCTGCTTGCATACATATATAAATTCACAGTGTGCCTGCAGCCGAACAGCTCACATCTGCTCAGATTTACCTTTTTAATTAAGACGACTTCCTTCAAAGATTAGAAACGCGCTCTGCCGCTGCATGACTTGATTACTCGGCTCCAAAAACTAAAAAAAAAAATGCACACACACACACACACACACTCATACACAGCACAGACTCTACAAAAAATATCTTAACATTGATTTCCAAGAAAGGCTTCATAAAAGAAAAAAAAAACAAGCTTCCATGTGTTTCAACCCATCACATCCATCTCAGAGTCTGGCAGAGGACCCAGAAAACGAAATTCAATTTTTAGGCACTGTAGTGATGCGATTAAGAAGAGAAAAAAGCCTGGGGAACGAGATCTGTCAAACTGCAGGAAATCCTGAGGGGGCTGGTGCAGTACATTTTAAGGTGGGCCGAGTGTATGGAGCATCCTCGGCCTGGTAATTAATAAGATGTAGAAGAACTAGTCAGAAACTTCCTGGACCTTCCAGCCGCTTCGGCCTTATTGGATTATCACATGAGATCACGCAGAACCAAACTGGTTTATTTCCAGGCCTGGTTTTGAACGCTAAAAGCTGCCGGCTGCAGATCAGCAATGCTTCTGGGCAGCAGAGGGCAGACCTGTGTGCTTTAATCCCAGCCAGGCTCTTCAGTTTTCCAGGGGAAGGACCGGCCGATAGCAGCAGCTCAGAGGAGGACCTCGGAGGCTTTAGAGAAGCGGAAGCAGCCAGCGTACTGACTATGCACTTCTGCAAACGATAGGACCTGATCACAAAGCAGAGCAGAGGTGGATTTGGAGAGGATTTTTCACCGACTTTCCACGTGATCGTACACGAATGCAACCTTCCCTGATGGCCCAAAGTGAAAGAAAACCTGGAAATCAGTGCCAGGAAGTTGCTCTAGCTTTCTTTCGCTCATAAAAAGTCATTAATATGAAATAAAACCAGCAGCTATAACAAAAAAGCAACTACTAACACACTAATCCTGCTAAATCAGGATATTTCTTTCACAAAGCAAACAAACACTGGCATCTAGTGGATAACAGCAGCTTTATTCCTCTATTTTTAATTCTGATTTTTGAAAGACAACACCTCACTATGCTGCTAAACACAAATTACCAATGCTGCTAATTTGCTTTTATTAAAAACCTGCAAGCTCACGCTCACGAGCTCCCATTTACCAGCGCATCCCGTCCTGTCAAGCGGTGATTTATGATGGATAGTTTCTCATTTCATGCTGCTGCCGCACTTCTCAAGCCACATGTCCCTCCCTCCCTGGACCGGAGCTACTCCGGAGGGCTGCAAGTCTCTAAATCCTTTCCTCCGAATCATAAAAATAAAAAGTGGTGCAGAAGCAGCCGCCACTCCGAAAAGGAAGGCAGAGGGAGCCGCCGGGTCACCGTCCACCGGCGTTTTCCAAAAAGCTGTGCCGCTGCCAGCACGGCTAAAGCTGCCAGACAGCAATTAATGTGTAGCCAAGAGAGGTGGTCAATCATCCTGACAAGCTTTAAGTAACATGAATTAAACAAGAGGATCGATATTCTTGATGGCAGGAGAATGAATGTGTAAAAACCGACTTTGGTGCAAATAATTTTCCCTGTGAACAGTTTACTTAGAGACCAGTTTCAGGCCAACTGAATGTAAAAACGATGATGAATATTTGACATTTTTTGCTAAGTTATTAAAAATTGATTCATCTCTACATGCAAACTAGATGAAACCAACTTTACTCCAAGGAAATGAGTCCATGTATACGTTCTGAAGCAAACGATTACACTATCTGCATACAGAAATCTGCAAGAAACCACAACAACGTCAATAAAGACTGCTTTTTATGCTGGAAGGGTGCGCCCTGCTCTTCAGGCCGCACCCTTCGGTCTTCAGGCAGGAGTCTCCTGAAGATCCCAAAGACCCGTCTTAAAACCTGGGGAGACCCCTCCTTTCAGGCTGTTGCCCCCAGACTTTGCCCTTGTCGCTCCGTGAGGCCGAGTCTGTGGACTCTTTTAAAAAGCAACTGAAGACAGTTTTATTCAGGAAAGCTTTTGGTTGATGGACATTCCACTTGAAAAATTTACAAAATATATACTTATTCTGATTTATTTCCCCATGTTTTGTACAGAACTTTGTGATTTTTATCTGTGAAAAGCACTTTATAAATAAACTTTACTTATTTTTTGCGTTCCTGCTGCATCAGTCAGCAGATATCCTCAATGCCAGGAGAATAAATGTGTAAAAACCGAGTGTGGCTCAAATAGTTTTCACTGTGAACACTTTACTTAGAGACCAGTTTCAGTCGAACTAAATGTAAAAACGTTGCCGAATTTTGGCATTTTTGCTTGATGAATAACTATAATGATTGCTAAGTTACTAAAAAAGTTCCAATTAATTATCTGTTGATCAACCAGTTGATTCATCTCAAGAGAAAACCAACTTTACTGGAAGAAAATGAGTCCATACATACATTTTGAAGCACGTAATTCTACTATTTGCATAAAAAGAAAAGCAAGAAACCACAAAAATTACAATATAATCTGCTTCACTATGCATCACTCAGCAGATATCCTCGAAGTGTAAAAACTTGAGTTTGGCACAAATAATTTTCAACGCTACTGAAAACAGACCAGTTTCAGTCGAACTAAATCTAAAAACGATCATGAATGTTTGGCATTTTTGCTTGAAAAATGACTATAATGGTTGCTAAGTTATTAAAAAAGCTGCAACTTAATTATCTGTTGATCATGTAAATAATCAATTTCTACATGCAAGTTTGAGAAAAACAACTTTATATCAAGGAAATGTTATAAAAATATGCAAAAATAAGTAAAAATAACACAATAAAAACTGTTCCTCTGTGTTGCTCAGCATCATCCTGCAGATATCCTCGATGTCGGGAGAATAAATGTGTAAAAACTAAGTTTGGTGGAAATAAAATTCACCCTGAAATTTCTACAGATTTTACTGGGAGCAATTATTTTCCAGACCAGTTTCAGACCAACTAAATCTAAAAATGTTGCTGAATGTTTGGCAATTTTGCTCGAAAAAATACTCCAATGATTGCTAAGTTATTAGAAAAGTTGCACATTAATTATCTGTTGATCATCTCAAGGGGAAAACCAATCTTCCTTGCAAGAAAATGAGTCCATGTATGTGTTCTGAAGCTAATGATTATAGTATTTGCTTAAAAAAAAATCAGCAATAAGCCACCAAACGGCAATAAAAACTACTTCTCTGTGTTGCTGCTGCATCATTCAGTAGATATCTTCGATGCTGGGAGAAGAAATGTGTAAAAACCGAGTTTGGCACAAAAAAATTTCAACAGTACTGCGAACAGCTTATTTAGAGACCAGTTCTAGTCGAGCTAAGTTTAAAAACGTTGTCGAATGTTGGCATTTTTGCTTGATAAATGGCCATAATGATTGCTAAGTTATTAAAAAAGCTGCAAACTAGAAAAGCAGTCATAGAGTGCAGACCTCCACCAAGCAGCTCAGTCCATCCTCAACACAGTCTTTCAATGACAAAGTGTCCTTAAAAAAAGTAAACTGTCCATTAATCGTTCACACCGTCGCACTGCTGGGTGAGCACGAGCGGCCGACACCCACCATATATGTGCAATGCACTTTCCTACCACAAGGCGGCACTGCAAGGCTTTCTAACACTCCCAATGTTAAACATCTTTTAAAAAAAATCCTGGATCCAAACGGTGATCCGGATCACTCCCAGAATTTCATCATTTCTTCCTTGTGCCATTTCACACATTTAATGAAAATTTCATCCAAATCAGTCCATAACTTTTCGAGGTATTTTGAACAAAAACAAACAAACAAACCAACGTCATCAAAAACATAGCCTCCTTGGCAGAGGTAATTAATTATCTGTTGATCATGCAAATGTACAAGTTCCAGAAAAACAACTTTACTGCAAGGAAATGATATAAAAATAAGCAAGAAACCACCAAATGGTAATAAAAACTATTCCTCTGTGTTGCCGTCTGGCCCGATGCTGCATCATTCAGTAGACATAGTTCATGCCGGGAGAATAAATGTGTAAAAACTAAGTTTGGTGCAAAAAATATTCACCCTGAAAACTCCACAGAAGTCCCTGTGAACAGTTCACCTAGAGAAATAAACCAGTTCGAAAAACGTGCTCGACTTAATGCGAACCGACTCTTCAAAAAGAATGGGAAAACTTCAATCGAGAAGAGTCATATGGCGTCGCTTCTGTGATTAAATTCACACATATGGCGCTCGAGTAATCAGTCCAGCTGGCTGAGTCAAAACAGAGAGAGAGAGAGAGAGAGAGAGAGAGAGAGGGAGAGAAGGAAAAGTTTTGCAACTCTATATGAGGCAAAAGACAAGTTTGACCTTGTCAGAGCAGAAGAAAGTGGCCTTATTGAAGCTGTGATGGGAGCAGCCGTTCACAGCGGGAGCAAGAGTTCAGGTGAGGCGGGGAAAAGAGCGAGAACTCATGAATTTATACTGTGGTGTCACATTTCTCTGTTGCAGTCCATTTCTCGCCGCGAACACTGTCATAAACCTCCACCTTCAATCCCGAGCCTCACAGAAGGGAGGATCAATCTGGCCATTACCCGGGACACGTGGGCCTGTTGGACCTCTGCTTCATGACGGGACTACCCAATTTGCAACTGCAGCCGTTTTACACACCCTGACATCTGTCCCTAAGTATCGCCGAGGTGTCGCGGCGGCAGTTTGAAACGTGCTGGAGCTCTGAGCGCGATTGATTTAATGGCTTCTTTCGAGGTGCGGCAGGGTAAGTTTCAGCTTTAGATTAAAAGCCCCTTTCCCCTTCTGTTTGTGTGCGAGAGCGTGGCTGGTGGCTGCCGGCTAGAGGTTTGTTTTGAATGACAGGCCGAGATTGAAGGTGCTGGAGCCTGACGCTGTTGGACTTAAAATTAAATGGCCGAATTAATAGGTGCTGTCACCAACCGCCCACTCGGCCCCCCGATCCGACTGGCAACACCTCCCTCTTTTTTGACGGGCACCCTCATCCGCCCAATGCCCGACGCCCACCAGTCCCCGCCACGACGAGTCGCAGCGTTAGAAACAAATCTCGGAAATGACAAGTAACAAGAGGGGGGGGGGAAGTTTTGACAAATCGCATTTTTGCTCATTGGGGCAGTTTTCGCGACGTGTCTATATCAACTGCGGGATTCTTGCAGCGAAAAAAGTGACACGAGGCATGGCAAATTGAGTCGAAATCCTATTTGAAACGGGCGAGATAAAGTCCCCGGGAAATTTAGAGGGACAGCAAGAGCAGGGGAGGAAGGCTGAGGCACGGGGGCGGGGGAGGGGGAAGAGAGAGAGAGAGACCGAGGAGTTGCGACTGAAAACGTCGAGCGCACAGGAAGTCTAAGAAGCACAAAGGTAATTTTGCAGACACCAGGCTGAGAGAGGAGGGAAGAGGAGGGAAGGGGGAAAAAATGCATTTCAGTTATCTCATGCTTCTCTGTTGACTTGGATCCCATTTCCCAGACAGGGCCAGCAGAATAATTTCACGTATGGTGGAGATGGTGGTCCAAGTAGAAAAAGTCTGTTTGCTGAGGGTTGATTTGTCATTCTGGCGGCTCAGCAATAAATCCAGCAGCAGGGACTGGAAAAAAAAAACACACGTGAAATCCGAAGTTGAAGACGACCAGCTACTGTGGGAGGTTGATTGAGGTTCTGGGTGTGCCCTAAATAACACCAACATATCTTGTTAGCTGCGTCTCAAACAGATTTCGCAAACGTCTTTTCGAGATGGTATCATGTAAGTTCTTCTCTAAAGCTCAATAATGTCCCAACTGAGTGAAATATTACAGTATTCTCATGGCTAATGGTTGGATTGCATGATGATGATTTTGTCCAAAGAATCCTCGTTTAAGGAGCATAAATCCTATTAAATTTGAAAATCCTGCGAGGTTAGCATTTGAGGTTTCGGCCAGATGAAGTGTAAAAACTTTGGTGACCCCCTGACTTAGAATTTTTAACATCAAAACACTTCCACATAGCATCTTTAGAAGCTGGAAGACACATTATGGCAGAAATAAGCAAGCGGCAGAGTTAGCATGCACTGTATAGAGTTGAGTCTAAGCCATTTTAAGGTATGAAGGGATTAGTCTGATGGAAAATAAACTTCAAATGCACGGGAATGAGTTTTTAAGGCTTTCATCCATGACCAGAGAGTCACCATACACCCCCAGCACTTTGGTTTGTGACTAACTCCAATGATACTCCCGTCAGTTTCATTAGTACTTCCTGTTTGGAACATATTAGCATGCTAATACACTCATGCAGTGAGCCGCAAACTGGGGGTACACCTCGTATGCAGGGGTAGATGACCAGCGGAAGAATCTGAAGTGAAACAAGCTGAATTAATATGATTTATGAAGGGGAAATAGGAGCTTGCTGACCTTTATTTCACTAAAGTTCAACTCGGCTGATTGATGATCGATAGAAATTGATACAAATTGCGGGATGAGGACGTGAACTTTTGCTTCTTCTAAAGAGGGTACGGCAAGAAAAGTTTGAAAACTACTGCACTAAACTAAAGATACTGATTTTAAGAAGCTGTATATTAGCATGCTAGCATTGTCATTCTGAACATGTTAGCAGGGTTTGCCTTAACATTAGGTATATTTTATACCCACAGGCTTGTCAAGCTTGACATATATACTTGTACGAGTTTACTCTAACTCTTTATTACTGCATGACGTTTAAACTAAAGCTCCAATCCTGTTTTTTTTAATCATCTATTAGGTTTTTTATCTTTTTATTGACTGTATACAACATTCACATGTGTCAACTATGACTGTTGGGATGATGGCAATTTAAAAACTTCTGAATATATTTACTTTCTCAAAAATAAATGGCAAAAATGTGAGTTTAACAATTTATTTTCTTCTGTCTGCACTCCTTATGAGTTCACACAACTGATGAAATTATGTTCACCCAACAAACTACACTGAGTTAGAGTAATTAAGTATTTTTAGTCACCACTTCCTCCATGACTGGTAACGTAAACGCAAGCTTTTAAGTTGATAACATCTTATTTAAAAGGATTTGTTAAGTGTCATGTATGTCATGATCATAACTGGAAAAATAAACATTAAGGTGCTCCAGTGTTTGCTTGGAACACTGGAGCACCAGTGTTCCAATTGAGGGGACTTGAAACCCTGACTTCAAAGTGAAGAAACGTTTGGCTAGAAGGCAAATTCATTCATTAAACTCAACTTGAATCTAGTTTGAAACCAGCTAATGCAGACATTTAGGTTGAAATAACACACAATATTAATTTTATGCAACTACTGACATTACTATGTCACCACAACTCATCAGAACTAACATTTGCAACTTCAATACTCTGCCTAAATAAATAAATTTGATTTCTTTTCTTGCAGACATGCATTTAATTAAGCGGTGGGAATAGGTCCCTTAAATTGCGTTACAATATTGCTGTGTAACTTGCAAAAACACATTTATTTGCAATGTGGTGATGGTTTGTGACCAAGAGAAGTGACCTTATAGAGGTAACGGCTGCAAGTCTGCAACTAATCACATTCACCACATGCTATAAAGGAGGAGTGTAACAATACACCGAACCGAACCCTTCAGTAGAGGCACTTTTGGTTCGGTACAGAAGTGTCCCGCGGTATGAAATTTTTAAGACTATTAAAAATGGCCAGTGTACAGAATTGTTTTAATTGCCCACAGTTGGGGCGGACCTTTTCCACCTCACAGTTGCACAAGATTGCGGAACTGAAAACAAGTAGGAGTTTCCAGTGGAAGACAGGATGTGACGGACCGTTTTCTCTCCTGCCGGTGCTTCTGAGACATATGGCTAGTGAATTGGATGGCTAATGCTAACAGCAAGAAGCCGGAGCTGGAAGATGCTCCACTGTCGATAAAATCACCCGTGTGGGATCACTTCGGTTTCCCGGTAAGTATGCAAAAGGACTAAAACAAGTGGACAAGACCCAAACTTGCGCAAAGTATGGCGTTTCTTATTTGTCATAACTCTGATTTTACTTGGCCTTTCAACACAATTCAAATCCTGGTATGTAGTTTGAAATCCACACTTTCCACACAGTTGAAGTGGAGAATCGTCAACGTGTTCTGCTGCTAGGTCATCTTAAAGCGGTCAGGTCATTTTCGACCGTACCGTACCGTACCGAACCGAACCGTGACTTTCGTACCGAGGTACATAACATAACATACAGAAAGGTAGAAACAGTGTAATCAGTGTAGCCCCAAACTGTTCGCATTAAATCCTTAAATTACTATAAAGTGAATGCGAGTCTTCTCCACCGTACTGACAACTTACTGTGAGTCACATTTTAATGCACATTCAAATTCAGTCCGACACAAAACTTCTATCTCCCCACTAGAATTCTAATTCTGTGCGTTTGAACAATGGCCAGCGGTTCTCTACAAGCCCGTTCTCCTGCTTATTCAACAGATTTTAATGCCGCACCAGTCGCTTCATTAGAGACTCATCAGACGCGAGGCATTCAAATACAGTAAGAAGCCGGGCGTCTGGCGGCAGATGCCTCGCTTATTACTCTGTCATTTTTCTTGCTGTTGTTTTGCCGTCGACTGCAGCCGAGCCCCATGTTTGTTCGCTCCTCCAGATGTCCTCAAACCACAACTGCGAGAGGTTTCGCAGAAGGCAGGGGAAATACCGATGGGAAAACAATGAATGAAAGGTGAAAGACGAGGCGATGAAAAGTTTGCATGCTAGCGTTTAAACTTGCCGGACACGTACAGTAAACACATCCGGGCCGGTGAAAAGGCTTCGTTATTACCACGACAACCTGCTGTCATTATCTGATGGCTTTTTAATTTGTTTTTCACCGGCGGATTTCAGCCACAATTCTGACTCGGGGCCAAGCGAAACCGGCCGGAATGCATTAGCCATGGCTTCAATTAGCACCAAAAAGAAAAAAAAAAATCAATACATTCAATTCCACATTAGTCATTTCTCCACTCTTTTGTTTGGTATTCTGGCTCGAAAAGGTTGTGTGAATGACTAAAAAATGATATAGAAAACCTGTGGATTTAAAGTAATTATCGATCCATTCAGGGACGGGGGGAGTAGGGCTTAAATGCCACAGAGGAGACAAATGTCCCCGGAGAAAATCGCTTATTCATATTTCAGCCTTTTGCCACGCGTTGCAGTCAATCATCTGTCGTTTCCAAAGGGATCGATACCGAATCTCGCCTCTTTTTTCTTCTAATACATCCCCCACATATACCACAGAAAAGTGCTTTCCGATAACATTTGTATTTCCATCAACATATCATTAAACATCCCTGCCCTCTTCCATGCACTTTCCCCCCTCCCTGTTTCTTACTTAGCGAGCAAAGCCTCTCTGGTGTTTAAAGTGAGGAGCCTCCATCAGGTATAACAGTTCATGAGCTGGAAACCATTTCGGTGCGGCGGAGAAGACTGGAATTAGACACATTAGCCGGGGAAATGAGACATCTTTACACAGAGTAGTGATGTGTGCTGTCTGCCCCGGGGGGGAGGAGGGAAAGCTTTGTATTAAAATCTGGCACATCAAAAGCGCCAGGACAGGCTTCGGACGCTGCTCCTGGACTGTAAATCATCAGATCCGCCCGAATCAAAGAGCTGACCTCGGGGCTGCGGGACGGGAGGGAGGAGAAGCGCCGGATCAAGTGCGTCGCCGCTGAAGGGTGCTGGAGGTGACTTCTCTGATGGGAGAGGGCCGAGGGTGGGCAGGTCAAGATGGGGATCGGGATGGAGCTTGAAGGCAAAGATTGACACGGCCCATTTCAGCTTGAGCTGGAGCAGAAAACGTAGAAAAGCACTGTCTTTTTGCCAAAATTGCCCAGTATTCGCTACAACCATGACACATTGGGTTCCCTTTTTTCCACTCTATCCATTGCAAGCGTCTGGTATTAGCATTAGAGCTAATGTGTGACTCTTTGTGTTGACAGTCCTCAGATTAATAATGCTGTTATCATGAGCTATGTGCTAATTAAACCTCGCTAGAAATCACTGTTTGCTAAATAATGGAGCAAATGTGAAGCCAGCTTTCTGCAAAGAAACCAAAGCCTAAGACATATGTAAACGTTGGAGGCTGCAGAGGAGCTGGTCTTGTACACACTGCTGTGGGAAGGTTGCGTATTCACTATTTCTTCATTTGAGTCGCTCATTGCACGACAGGGAAGACACACCAGCTGTGAAGTGGCTCATGTGTGGAGCATCTTTTTTTGTGAATTGAGACTCTGAGGATGAGTCGTGACAACGTGTCTGTACAATAGCAGCTATGGATCTTTCTGCAACCTTGCTAGAGGCTCTAATGTGCATCCTACCACAAAAATAAAGACTTCTCAGGTGAAGGAGGGACAGATTTTGATTTTCTTCTCACAACTAGCTGCTGTTACCGACTTCAAACTGACTCCCACTTGTTTGGCTGCTCCAATTACCGCACTGTTCTCTGTCCTTCCAACACGTTGTCAGCCACATCACTTTGTCACTGTGCCAGCTCCTGCAACCCGACGTCTTACTCCACACAGCAGACAAGCTGCACAGTAAATAACCTGTAACATCCTCATTGTCCTCACAGCGGTTAGACATCAGAATAACCCTCACGCCTGATCCACATCATGCGGTTTCTTGTTTACCGCATTCACATTTGTCCAGCTGCCACAGTAATTATCATTGTTTTCAATGATAAACACAGCGGATGGACAGTTTTCCAGTGTTTCCTGATATTATTCACTAATAAAAACACATTCACTCAAACATTTTTGTTTGGAAAAGTCATGTAACTGTACAAGACATCTCTCATTTAACAAACAAATCTATGCAAAACTACACAACCAATACTTTTTTCTGTTAATTTTTGCTAATTTCAGATTATATTAACATTATTATTTATTAGTTTCATGTGTTAAACAAAAAAGGAAATATTTCTGTAATTATAACACATGTAGAAAATGTATTTTAAGAGCCATTTTATGTTAAAAAAAACTTTAAAAATGGAAATTTAATGGTTAATCACAGGTTTTTGGTGATATTTTACATTGGACATATTATTTCGCAGTCATTTTTATGTTTTTACTAGGATTTTCCTGTATAGCAAAAATAAAGAAAAAGAAATCTGTAAAATAAAATGGAAGAATTAAGATTTTTTACAGTGTAGATAATTAAGGATCTGCCCCAACACCATCTGAGCACGTGCAGCAAAGTGCTGACTTTAGCTGCGTCTGAAAAAATGCTAATGCATTTAGCCGCGTGTTGCTACTTCATTTAATCTCGCCCTGTCAATCCCACTTGCACCCTCTCATTGCACCGGTGCCTCAATTTATTTGCATTACGTTTTTCCATACGGTGCCCGGCGGCGTTCAGCTGTCACAGGTTGTTGAATCCCAGAGCCGTGATCCACCTCACAGCCCCGACACCTCCTTGTCGTATATCCTCCGAGGAATCTGAAACTTGTTAATTTTTCACACAACAAGCCGAGCTGCAGCCGAGGCCGCTTGACAAGTGAGTTGCGGCAGCGCGCATTTCATCCCCAAACAAGCGAACACGACGGCTAAATGAGCCGCCTCCGGCCCGAGCCACGTCTCCGTCGGACCCGCTGATGTGACAGAACTTTGATGGGCTTTCGAAGGGGTTCAAACGAGGCGACTAAAGTAAACAGATGCAGCAGGTAAAAGCACGAGTGGGGGGTGATTTTTATGACACAGGTGGTAGAGCCGGATTTAACTTCCACCTATTGCCCGGGAGCCTTGAGGGACGGTGAGTTATGAAGGAGAGTCCAGAGGGCAGCGTTAAGCATCAACAGTGCAGCCGTCCTGTCACTGCACCCCGATAATATAACACTCACAGCCCGGCGAGCCCGACCCAGCAGGCTGCTCATGTCCAATGACAGGACGGAGCAGATGCACGATTAAAATCATGATTCATATTTTCATTAAAATGCCTGCAAATGCTTCCAAATATCTTGTGCAAGTGATTATTTTTGCAACAATGCAGCTAAAATACAGCAAAAGCACCCTGCAAATAAAGCATCAAGCACGCCACATGGGCCTAATAGCACTAATGAAGAAGGGACATGGCTCAGAAACACTGAGCTGCAGCAGCAGTCAGTGATCCAGCTCAACAGTTCTTCAGCATGCACACTACAGTGGGAGTGCAGCTTACCATTTTGGAGGTGGTGGTATCGATCTGCTGGGTGACAATTAGCATTGACATGACTGAAGTGACGGCGGGAAAAGAAATAGAAGGGGGGAGAAAAAAAAAAGCTCTGCTCTCTTCTCGTCCTTTTTTTTCTTCAATACAGAAAAGTCCCCCGGACAAGTGCCGAGTGAGCGGGAAAGGCTTCACCTAAAGTGGGAGGATTAGTGGAGCCCTCGACCCTCCTGTCAGCTGACTGGCAGCTCCACTCCCGACGCCGGCCGATCGATCACGCGGCGACAAGGATTCAGTCTGATGCGCGGGGATCCAGTCGGCAAAATGGGCTCTTTGGAGATGTGTGCTCCCCCAGATTCCCCTCGCTCCGGCTGTACCTCCTCCCCTCCTCCTCCTCCTCCTCCTCCCCCCTTCTCTTTCCTCCTTCCACGGCGCTCTGCCTACCCCTCTTTGACTTTTCCCAGCCTCTCGATCTTCCTCATTGACTCTGCCTCCCTCATAGGGTTTATCAGTCTTTGTCTCTCGGAGACAAGTCGCCTCCTCTAAACTCTCACTACTAGTAGCTGCAGTGTGTTGGGCTACTCCCTCACTCCCCCCCCCACTCCGATTCAGTCTTATCCCTACCTCTCTTTGTTTCTTTCTCCCTCCACACAAGAAGCTGCCTCGTTTTTCTTTTTTCTTTTTTTCACTGGCGGGTTCAGTACCAGCACTAAATTGGAGGTTTAAATGTAATCTGCTGGTACTGACCGCGAGAGAGACATCTGCCAGCAAACGCAGCCAAACAGCATCCTTTACATCTCCATCACTGCTCCGGCGAGGTGTGTGTGCCTTTGAGTTGGCAGGTGGGCAAAAGAGACAGCGAGGAAACGGAGGGAGGGAGGGCGAAAACACCAGAACAGACGGGAAACTAAATCAAACAAACAAGAAAAAAAAAAAAAACAGGAACGCAACAGAATGCACAGAGGCAACCGCATGGAAGAAATAAAAAAAAGTTGATGCTGGGATGATTGGATATCAAAGCAAAGTTTTTACCGGAGGCCGGATGAGGTGTCAGCTCGTGTCCACCAATCTGCAGATCAATTTAATCAGCCGCCGTGATGGCTTGTAATAAAGTGGCGGTGATATATTCGTGCCATGAATCGCACCTCGTAAATTATCCCCCCGCCTCTCCGGGAAGATTGGTCCCGGGCACCGGTCGGAATTTATGCAGCATTTATGGCCACGCCGCGGTGAGCCAAAGTGCCAAAGTGCCAAAGTGGAACGACTGGTTGTGCAGTAGCCCCAACGCTAGCCCCGGCCAGCAGCTAGTAAATGAGAAGCGGCGAGAAGACCGCAACAGGGGCTCTTGGCTGGGATTGAAAACGACTGGATGGTTTGAACTCGGAGCAGAGCAAACTTTAGTGATAAGAAAGGCTGTGGAAGTTTTTCGGTCAAGTTTAATTTGCTTTGGTCAACACTGGTCCAACTCCGCAAACTTCCAAGGGTGACTTTGTTTAGTCGAGAGCAGAGCGGGAACAACAAATTATCCTGCAGAAGCTCAGCCCTCAAAGACGAGCAGTAAAGCAAGAAAGGGGAGGAATATTACTTAAAATAACCAAAATGATCTGCCAACAGAAAAGGAAGATATTAATTTGCCAAGATTTGCAAGCACAAGTTAAAGAACCTATTAATATCTTAAAACTCGAGCAAACAAACCAGTAAGAAGCACACTGTTCTAGAAAAGAGCCGGAAAGTTATACCGCAAAAAGTTCAGCTAAGAAAAACAAGAAATGTAGCAATAAAGGCATGGAATATTACTTAAAATAACCAAAATAATATGCTAACAGAAAATAAAGACTGAATTTTTGAACGGAAGTAAAAATATGTAGACTTAAAGGACCCATAATGTCTTAAAACTAGTGCAGCCAAATTAAAAGAAGCACGCTGGTCTAGAAAAGAGCCAAAACAACAAATTATACTGGAGAAGATCTGCTAAGAAAACAAGAAATAAAGCAATAAAATGGGGAAATATTACTTAAAATAAGCAAAATTAGCTGCCAACATAACAGGAAAAGTTCACTTTTAAAGATTTTTCAACAAACGTAAACATACGCAGACTTAAAGGACCCATCAAGATCTTAGCCAAACTAAAACTAAACACACTAAACACACTGGTTTAGAAAGGAGCCGGAATGAGAGATTATACTGCAAAAGTTCAGCTGAGAAAAACAAGAAATAGTGGAAATAAAGCAATAAAAAGGGGGAATATTACTTCAAACAACGAAAGTAAACTGCCAGCAGAACAGGTAGATTTCACTTGTCCAGATTTTTAAACAAAAGTCAACATACGTAGACTTAAAGGACCCATCGACATCTTAAAACTTGTGCAGTGAAATTAAAAGAAGCACATTTTTCTAGAAAAGAACCAGAATGACAAATGATACTGCAACACTTCAGCTCTCAAAAACAAGAAATAAAGCAAAAAATGGAGGGAATATTACTTAAAATAAGCAAAACTAACTACAACTGAAGATTTCAATTGCCAAGAGTTTAATCGTAAAAATATCTACCCTTAAAGAACCTGCTGATATCTCCAAACATGCAGCCAGACTTAAGAAAAAAATGCATTTATCCAGATACAAAGAAAAGATTTAGGAGTTTTTTTCTCAATTGGTAGCAAAACATGCTTAAATGTAGCATCCAACGCCATCGCAATCATCTAGAATGAGGCTACATACCCTAGAATTTACAAAGAAAAGTAGCATATTGGGCTTAAACATAGCAATCCAGACCGAGGTAAATGCACTACCACGAGAAATGAGACTGCTTTGCTCAAAGAAAGATGAATCTCAGGGTTGCGGCAGGCGGTGAGTCACTCTGAACAGTTCTCGGAGAGGGGGCTCGACTTTCTTTTCGCAGCGCTGCACTTTAGACAGCGAGCGGAGCATCACTCTGAACGGATCGTCGTCAACCCAGCGACCCGCGGTGTCACGGCCTTGCTGCTCCGACATGAAGGTGAATGAAACACAAGCCGTGAAGCTGAACTGTAAACACAGCGGAGGAAACATCGAGCAGCTCGGTGTGACTGAATATGCATTAGACTGTATAGAACACGCAGAATCGCTACTACAAACTCGGAACTTCCTTTGACTTCACAGTCGGGATGTTGCAAAACATTTCTTTACTTCTTTGTTGAGAACTCAGTTACCACATCTGCATATTATGGGATGTAAAAACTAGGGATAAACTGAATACCTTGTCCGACATTTGGCATTTTTGTCCGATTATCGGTATCTGTATTATAATTGATCAATTATTGATAAAATAAAAGCACTACTTGAGGTCTGATGCATCCTCCTCTTTCCGTCTGTGGTCTCAGAAATGTCTCTCAAGCAGCAAAAACTGAACCAGAAACACGAGACGTCACCACAAACCAAGAAATTAGCTACTCTCACAGGGCTATGCTAACAGCTAGCAGCTAACTTAGAAGGCAGCCACGAAATTAACCTGAAACAGAGTCTGGAAAACAATAATTAATAATGCTTTAAGATCTGGACCTTAGTGGACAATACAAGTGATGGCACAGAGAAAGATCACATGCCGTCAAAACATTACTTTTAAAGTGCATCGGTTCCAAATATCAGATATCAGCCATTCTTGATTACCGATAATCATCATCAGTATCGGCCCAACCCAATCAATCGCAAAAAAATTAAGGCCATTGGTGGTCGAGGTGAAAATGAAGATGTCCAACTTACTGTGTGGCACAATAACAATAGAAACAGTGCTTTAAACCGTCTCATAATGAACAACAAATGTCATGCCTATTTGTTAAAGGCTATCGGATTGGCTCTTGGATCTTTGTCTGTAGGAATGCATGATTTCTGTGCTGTGGTGTAAGACCGAAAACAACAGTGTTCATCTGTTAATATATGAAGAGTTGAAAAGGATGAAGTGCTTGAAAGAAGCAATTTAAACAAAACAGATTTGATAATAAAGCATTAAACTACTCAAAACCAGAAATAAAATCTAAGTAAGGTTGTGGAAACATTCCTTTACATGTGTTTATGTTTCAATCATATGCATTAATTTACTACTAATGATAGTAATAATAGTCATAATAGTAGTGATATTCATTTCTGATAACTATTAGTCTCTTTTTGAGTTTCATCCACTACAGGAACAAGTTGCAACATCCAATTAAGATCATTTTAAAAACCCTTGAAACAAGTTAAATGCTCTGACGCCTGTTAAAAAGTAGCATCGTGTCTAGTGGAAAGACAAGCACATATTGTCTGTTAAAGACATTTCCACTGACAACTTGACAGAAATGCAAGACGTCTCTGGTTTCCAGCAGGAAAAGTATTCAGAAAGTAAGTTCCTTCTCAACTAAAGTCTGTTTTTCTCGAGTAACAACTATAATTGTCCTCTAACGGAACGAATAAAAGTCCTAAATATGCTGAGGACACAGTGTTTGCTGGATCGTCCAACAGAAGATGCACCAATCCAACTTTTTTTTTTCCCAAGACTGCCTCTGGGCATCTGCCAATCCAAAGTGCTGATTCTGTACCATTTCCGCTGATTTAAATTCTGTGTAAGACACTGCATATGAGTCAATAAACTCATTTTAATGTAAGTTAATATGAGGCCAAGAATGGCTGCGGCACTAAAAAGTGGACAGGCTGCTCTAATTGAATGAATGTATGAATGGATACCCAAATCACTTTGCACAATGTGGTCAGTATTGACGCTCACCACTGATCCAAGTCGCTGAATTAAGGAACCTGATCCGCAAACCCCATATCTGGCATCAGGATGTGCTGCCCTCGACAACTTTGAAAAGTTTCCCACAATCCCACTGACTGCTGCTGTGATTTCTACCCGCTGCTTTGGTGAAATGGCTCGAGCGGGTGGCTTCTGCAGACACATTCATGTTGCCCAAAGGAAGAACTGAAACGACTTCGCCAATCCCCTTCCTCGAGCACCAGCAGCGGGTTTGCATTTGCGGTTTGGAGTGAAATGTCTCAACATCTTCTGGATGGATTGCCACATTTGCTGGACATTCATGCCTCCCTCAGGATGAACTGTAACAACTCTGATGAGCTCTTCATTTTTCCTCATCTAAGGCCATCATCATTTCAAATATTAATCCGCCCAGTGCTTCGGTTTATGACCACATATCCTCGAATCCAATGACATTGCCATTAGCCTTGTTTTTAGCCTTTAGTGCTAATTAGCATGTTGACCCTTAGTCATCAATTTAAAAAGGTGACACTGAGGCCCTTAAAGACAAAAATCAAAAATAATATATTAATATTATTTTTCACATTAACGTACTTATCTCTTTTGATCTACATCAGTCTTAATCATAATTACAAAATATTCTGTAATTTTCAGTGTAATTTTTTAACCCTTTCAGTGTCACTTTGTTTACATTATGTCATTGTTGATCAAAAAATAAGTGCAAAAGGATTTTTTTTACTATTATTACTGGCCCGGATGAGTCAGGGTTTTATACCAACATTTATTCTGATGCATTGTTATTTTTTATGCAGTGTAACATAAAAAAAAATTTACAAGTTGTACTCAGGACCTTAAAGACACAAATTTCCACATTAAAAATAATGTCAGAAAAACATGATATATTAATATTATTTTTCACTTTCTACGACTTATCTCTTTTGACCTACATCAATCATGATCATAACTACAAAATATTCTTTTTTTTTTTTTAGGTTTTTAACCCTTTCAATGCCAATTTGTTTACACTCTGTTATTGTTCTTTATTTTAAAAACAAAAAAAATATTTATTTTCTATAGAAGAATTGCTAAAAAGAAAAGTTATTTTTCTGATTATTATTACAGGCTGAGATTTGTCAATGATAAATACCAACACTAGATCTGATGCATTATTATTCTTTATGCAGTGTAACATTTAAAATAAAAGTTCAGGACCTTAAAGACAAAAGACATAAAAAACAATGCCAGAAAAACATTAGATATTAATGTTATTTTTCACTTCCGCTGGCTTACCTCTTTTGACCTACATCAGTCCGGATTATAATTACAAAATATTTATTCATTTTCGGGTTTTTAACCCTTGAAATGCCAGTTTGTTTACATTATGTCATTGTTTTATTTATGGGGAAAAAAAGAATAAATGAATTAAAATAAGGGCTAAAGGGAAAACTTTTCTTTTTTGGATTACTACAGTCTGGGATGTGACATTGATTAACACAAACGCTGATTCTGATGCATTATTATTTTTTATGTAGCGTAATATTTAAAAAGAAAGTCACACTGAGGTCCTTAAAGACAAAAATGTCCCCATTGAAACCCATTAAAACTGCTATTTCTGATCCCTCTCCCACTACATCATGAAATCATGCATTCTATGTTATTAGGCTTTTATTCTGGAGGCTTGGCTTCAAAATTGTCATTTTTACTGTTTTCCCCTAGATAGTGTCATTTTTTTCATATTTGGCCCACGGGGCAAAGACAGGCTTTATTTGTTTCATCACTTCCTGTTGTATTACTGTGTATTATTAATGTATTATGGGGCCTGAGGTTCAAACTTCAAAATCCACCACAAAATCGACACCTTAACAAAATTTAAACCAAAAGCATAACCATAATTCAACAAAAAAGTAACAAAATGATCAAAAAATCAAAAAGGAAAATGACAAAAACTTCTTGATGGGCGGATGTGGGTTAAAACTGAGACGGTGAACATCCCTGCATAACACCAGCTTGTTAACACTGAGGTAAAGGCACCACTATGCCTGAACACAGCTTCACAGAGCCGCCGTTCATCTTGTTCATTCTTCACACAGCAACTTCTGTCACTTTTTTTGGGGGGGGAGTCAAGCTGAGCGCACCGTCGTGAATGCTTTTGGAGGAGAGCCTGCTCAGCAATGCGTGCCTCTACCTCTCATCTTTTTATGATTCACCGCCTCAAGAGTAAAAAGACAAACCTTTATAGTTTGGACGGCGCTCGGTGCTGCAGTGCCCTTGATGGGAAAATTAGACAAAGTCGCAGTGCGTGAATGCTGTTTTTATGATCGAGTAAGAAATAAAAGATCATTCAGACGCGCAGCATTCAAGGAAATTTGAGAAATAATGCCACCTGAATGGCTTTTCAGTGTAGAAAGTTTACAACGACATCAGAAGCAGCCAACGCTAAGCGGACTGCAAGCAGAAGCACATCAGGAAGTAAAGGAGCTTCTTACAAAGATACGATCTAATAGACAGAAAAAGTGTAAACTTGTACATTAAAGTACATTAAATAAGCACTATTTAAGACTGACTGTGGATACGATATGGAAATTCAGGTGTAAAACCAACAACAAGCTCAAAGATATCTGAGGAAATTCATGTTGTAAAATCTCAGCAGGTCCAGCTGGTCCACCTAGAAGCCTGGTTCAGGTGCTGGCCAAGCATTTTTCATCCTGACGTCAGATGTTTCATCCCACAGAGCCGGTAATCGCTACTGCCACGGGGAAAAAAAAAAAGGGGGGGGGCAACCATGCGATGTGCAGCGCTTGGATTTAAATTGCTCATATTTTAGAGTTTACAGACTCAGCAGACCGAGTGATTAGCTGCATTCTAATCAGGAAAGCAGGAAAATGAACTTGCCCGATCGGGTTCCCGCTTGGATTATGCGGCTTTTGCAGACTGAATTATGTTGATGAATAAACAAACTGTAAAAAAAAAAAAATGCACATCGAGTGCTGGGGACAGTCAGAAAACATCGAATCGATACATGAATTTCAACTTTACGTGTCTGCGTTAGAGTTCAGTTAGACATTTTAGCATCTGTGCAACTAGACAAATGACAGAAAATGCAAGAAAAAACAGCTGAACATCTACCAAAACTCATTAAATATCAATAACGATGGACACATTTGCAGTACTGGTGTTGTTTTCACGCCTGACAGAGCATCAAACACAAGCCTGATATTGCGCCCGAGCTGTTAACCAGCACCTGGATGAGCTTCTCCACCCCCCCCCAACCCCTTTAAACCCATTTATTCCATTACCGAGCACTGACTTTTCAATTCCCCCACATTACAAGAACGGAGTGAAGAGACAAAATGAAAAAAGTCCCTGAGGTCCGAAGAAGGCAATTCCAACATATTGTCTACGAGGACGAGGCTGGATGGAGCCAAGAGCCAACCAGGTAAGACTCCTCCGCTTTGGGGGGGAAGAAGCAGAGCTAAAATGAAAACCATAATCGGGTTTTAGATGGTGAAACAACTGGAAAAAAGCATGCATGCCGAGGCTGCTACCAAGGCTTCTAATGGGGCAAAGCGTCCACTTTAATCCGAGCATCATTCGGCGGAAAACAGGAAGCGGCTGCTGGAAATCATCTCGATGAGAAATGACAATGATGTGGTGCAAATCCATTTCAAAATAGCGTTCCATTTTTTTGATTAGCAAGCGGTTCAGCATTTCCCTGATTTAATCTGGCCCCTGAATTGAATTTGTATTACAGCCATAGTTAATAACTTGACATTCAGCGTGCGACTCGGTGCTATTTAGATAAGTGATGGGCCTTCTTTGAACACCCACATGCTTCTACGCCAAATTGCCCTATTGCTCATAATAAAACCTATGTCTGAATGACTCGCCGCTGTTATATTTTATTGGAATTGTTATTAAGAGGTCTATCAGAATATAATGCCAGGTCCATATGTAGAGATACCATAGAGTGAGAAGGGGGGAGAATCTTCAGGGAGGATTCGAGAAGATAAAGAAGTCTGAAATGGCATTCGTGCCACGGCTTGTGAATAAAAGATGAAAGTTTTGACTTGGCTCCAAGTTCCTTCTCTCCAGTGGCTCATCTCAATTACTACAGAGGCGCTTCAGAGGGGAACAGAGTCGGTAAGTACTCTCCAAAGAGGAGGCAACGCAGAGCGCTCAAGGAAATTTTTCATTTTTAATACGTGGAGGACAATGACTGGCACTTCAGAAAGCGACGGAAATCCCCAAACATCACAATACGGCGCAGCTCAACCCACATTTTACGCTGAGAAAAGTGCCACGGAGCACTTCAATCAATCACGGCCGCAGAAGCAACAGTCGCTTTACCAGCAGACAGAGCTCTGGGTGCAGCCTGGATCTGAAGGGAGACAGACGGGACTCCGACCGTTCTCCTGTCCATTTCGGTTTCTCGGTTTTTCGACCGCTTCTCGCTGGAAAAGTTTTTTTAAAAGGAGCAGCAGAGATTAAACTTACTTTTTAAATCGATTTTTTTGTCTTCACACAAGTCATCGCAATTGACCCTGCCACATCGAGCACGGCTAGGAATATTCCTCCGGTGGCAGAAAAATGAGAAAGAGATGGGATGAAAACACAAAAAGATCATGTAAGTCCACCACTTTCAGCAGACTGAAATGTCTAACGATTCGACATTCATGGTTCCTAGAGGATGTGTCTTACACACCACATAGAGCACCAAGTTTAGACATTGTTTGATTCCAAAAACAAATCCTTATGACTCTGATGATCTCCTGACTTTTCCCTTAAGCCACTATGAGACTCGCACTAGCGGTTTTAAATGAAATGCCCCAACAACTCTTGGATTGATCACCATGGAACAACCTTGTTTCCTATATTACGCTTTTAAACAACTCAACTGCAATCCCATTTACCTGAAAGGTAAGACTGTGACGTAGCAGGTGTTTGGTTAAGTTTGGGCAGTACAACTACATGGTTAGGTTTAGGAACAGATCAAGCTTTGGTTGACACTTTCACAACTACTTGTTTGAAGCTCGGTTTTAGTCAGACACCGAGTTTCTTTGGCTAGATTTGAGTTAAAATATGAACTTTTTACTGAAACTTCTCCTCCATTTTTTTGGTTACCAGGGCGATTAGTCCAACCCCATCTAATCCATGATTGGCTGGTTCAAAAGGGGCAACAGTAAAACGCTAAAATAAACAGTAAATATCAATACCAAGCCATCCTTTGGTTTGAAGCTCATTGGTGATATGTCCCAAACAAACCTGGCAGAAAGTACATTTCTCTCAAACATAACCTATAATGCAGTTTAGTTGTAGAGGAAACTGAATTTTAGACTATGTTCTACGGCGTTTATGTTCTCCAAGGAAAGAAATGCAACTTTTAAAATCTCTTAATTTATGATATTTTAGTTAAATTATTAAACAGTTTTACTTACATTCAGACACTTGCCAAAGTAATTTTAGTTGACTGAAGCTAATGGGAATGCAATTTGCAATAAACTTGGTATCTATGGATAATTTGCAAATGTTAGCTCATTTAACTAAGAGGGTAAACTTTCCAAACATTATACCTGCTTAGCAGGATTTAGCATTGTTACTGTTAGCATGTTAGCATGTCAATGTTAGCATTTAGCACAAAAAAACCCATGTTGTCAAGCTTCAGAGAGCTATTCTTGGGGGAAAATGGTTAAAAACTCTATGCCATCTAGACCAAAAGACATAAGTAGAGCTAGAAAAGTCTGACTGAGGCTAATGGGAATGCAATTAGCAATAAACTGTGCATCTATTGCTAATGAGCAAATGTTAGCACCTTTAACTAAGACGATGAACACTTTACAGAAAAAAGCTTCAGGCTTCAGAGAGCTATACCTGGGCAAAATGGTTATAAAATATATGACATGTAATCAATTTTTACCAACAATAATAATAATAATTTTGACAGTTATTTTTAATTTTAAGTCATTTTATGCAGTGTTACATGACCCCAAAGGGTCTACCTAGCATGTTGCCTTTAAAGGCCAAAAATCAACATTAATAAAAGTCTGACTGAGGCTAATGGTAATGTCATTAGCAATAACCTTTGTGTTTAATGCTAATTAGCAAACATGAGCATGCTGATGTTAGCATTTAGCACAAAAAAATACCCAAAGTTACCAAGCTCCAGAGAGCTATACTTGGGTAAAATAGTTATAAACTCTGTGTCATTTAACCAGGTTTTACCAAAATCTAATAACATTGTTCACACTTATTTCGAGTCCTCTAAGCAGTGTTACCTGTACACCATGTTCTGCCCCCTAAGGGTTTTGCTTAATATGTGCTTTTCAAAGCCAGAATCAATATTAACACATCAAACATAAATAGAGCCACTGAAGTCTTTCCCCTGATTCCTCAAAGAAAAGCTTCAATGGAAGATTAAGCTCCCGTTAAGCAACAAGGAGCTCAGTAGTGACAAAATGTCACCGCTGAGCCTCACGCTGCTTTCAATAAAACAATCCGTCTCGGCCGGAGCAGATGCTCCTTTTGACTAATTGCCTTTTAAACTGACTTGCGCCTGATGCAGAAGGGCAAAGTAATTCACTGACACCAACAAACAACTCAACACCTCACTCAGATGAGAGGGTGTTTTAACCAAAACGCCGGGACATTAATCCACGGCGCCTCCTCCATTAGCCTCAGCTTGTCAGAAGTGAAATTGGAGGGAGAAAAGCCTACTTCACTGGCAAATAGTTAATTTCATGCCATGCTGAAGAGAGACAGGGATGGGCAGGGAGTAAATGCTTCAGGTCGAGGACTTTTACAGCTCTCATAAATACTCATCTGTTAGTCGTGGGATTGAATCTCTCCTTCGAGCCTCGGCGGAGTTTGGTTTGAATGGGAGGGACGAGTCCAAGGTCAGATCTGCTCTTCGGCCCGACCATTGATCTGGACGCCAGGCCAATTCAGCAGCCGGTGATTGATGACGGCCGGAGCCAATCAGGTAGTACAGGCAGCAGAGGCCAATATGGTGACAGATGGAGGAGCATGTGCACCGTGTTTAATAATGTAAAGGCTCGTCATGCGGCGACTCAAGGTAAATGACAGTAGGACCAGGAGGAGGGAATGCAATTTCCCACAGCAATGTCAGACGCTACCTGCTGCCCTGCTTTCCTGCTTCTTCTGCTCGGCTTCGCCATCGGGCCGGACGCCTGCAGGACTGATAAACGGATTCCGTCCAAATTCAAAGAGGATTAAAAATAAGAACAAAAGAAGGAAAGTTTAATTTGCTCTGTAGTTTAATGTTCGGAGCGTTGAGCAGAATAGACTGGTATGCACTGACTACTGTACTGTCAGAGCCCAGAGCCTCTATCTTCTATGTTTTTCTCAGTTTTCTCTTTGCTCCTCTACTAGAAACATAAATTACACTAAACTGTAGGACCAAATCTCCTCATATTGGGAGACTGAAACTGACTATTTGTTAAAAATCAGCTGCAAATGAATGTATCTCTCCATTATTTTCCCCAACCAAGAAATTGAACTCCCATTTGCAGCTGCTATCTTCAATTCAAAACCATTCTTTCTACCATTTTTAGATTTTTTTTTTCACATATTTGGTTGAAATTTCATCAAAATTTCAGCCTAAACATGAAAAAACACCTGATTTTAAATGCTTCTTTAAACCGTTTCTGTCATATTTAAGAAAAATGTTACTTCAACTTTGATAAGACTGATGTTTTTTGCTTTATTGGCACTGATTTCGAGATGAGCAAGCCATTTTTAAACGTATTATATACTGTGCAATATCAATTTTTCTACTCACCGACAATACTTCTTAATACTTCTCTGTTAGTATTTCTACTCATGAAAGCATCTGTGCGACGCCATTGATATGTGCAATATTGGTTTTTTTTCCCATCCAGAGGAATTTGGACACTCTGAACTTGTACTTATGCATATTTTAGGTTTATTTTTCTACTGATATTTCTAAAACTTTTGCATTATTTCATTTTGATGCCGTAACAATGCAGATTTCCCCACTGTGGGATCCATAAAGGCTTATTGTATCATGGATTTTTAAATTCGAGCATGATTTTGTTTTGTCGTGTTTGCTTCTTCAATCCCAATTTCACAATAAGCCACAAAGGTGCCAAACTTCCCTTGCAAAACTGCCGAATCCTTTCAAAATAAGACCAACCCTGGACACGACTCCTCTAGTTCTGCCTGAAATGTCAAACTTTCATCACAGAAAAGAAAAAGAACTTCTCCTCCTTTATGACTACATCTCTCCACTGGTGCCTGGTCACCATATTGCTGCTTGCAGCTATAATTTAATTCGGCTTCTGTCGCCCTGTGACCATGACCTTATATCATAAACCCACAGAGCCTTTCGGAGCTATCTTCTGGCCAGCAGCAGCGCACACCAGATATCCACTGTGGATGGAGAGCTACAGTGCAAATCCTAGAAATGAAAAGTCAGTAAAATGCCTTCCTAACGCATTTCTTACAGCAGGATTTTGTTGTATCCACTCGTCCCTCACACACCTTCTTCTACTTCATTTGCTGTTTCTCTTTTTGCATTTGAAAAGTGACAACTGTTTGCTTTCACACAGGTAAAAGTGAGCTCTTCCAGGTGAGAAAAAGAAGAATAAAGCCATTCATTTGGTGCATCTTAGAACTTCTGGTGAATCTATTGAAGGTGCTGCTGCAGGTGGATTTATTCTGTTGACGTTTTTGGATCATTTTCCTTCTAATCTCAAGCTGGTACGTCTAAACAGAAGCATTACTCTTCAAATCTGCAGGACTGACACCACAGTCTGACTCGTTCTGCCATCCAGCTAGATTTGAGCTGTCTTGGAGATGTCTCAGTGTGATGACTCATCATTTCAATGTGGTCCGGTCTCACAGGGGGAAAGAAAAAACTTGCTGACAGAACACCAAGAACTCAAGTTAGAAATTGACCGATATGGGTTTTTCAGGGCCGCTACCAATGCTGATTGTTGGTACTCAAGAAAGGCCGATATTTAGAACCAATATTAAATGTGATGCAGCATGTGATATGTAAGGGTAACTATAACTGAATATGTAAAATAGAAATAGGAGTGATTCAGTTGCTGTTGTTCTTAATCTTTCCCTGTTTCAGGTTAATCTGCATTCTAACTTAGCAGCTAGCCATTAGCATAGCATTAGCCATTGTGTGTAGCTAATTGACTGTTTGTGGCAATGGCTTGTGTTTCTTGTTCAGTTTTTTGCAGACTTTGCTTGAGAGAAATTTCTGAGACCACAGAGTGACTACAGTGCAGGAGCACATTGGCTAGCTGTTAGCATAGCCTTATCCCCTGTGTGTTGCTAATTTCTTAGTTTGTGGCAACATCTTGTGTTTCTTATTCAGTTTTTGCTTGATAGACATTTCTGATACCACAGAGTGACGACAGACAGAGAGGGGGCGCAATCACACCTGAAGTAGTGCATTTAATTTATCAATAATCAGCCAATAATTTGTCAATACAGATAACCGTGAAAACGCCAAATATCAGCCAGGATAATCAGACAGGCCAATAATCGGTCTATCCCTATTCCTGTCTTCCAGACTCTGTTTTAGGGTAATTTGTGGCTGCATTCTAACTTCGCAGCTAGCAATTAGCATAGCATTAGCCACTGTGTGTAGCTAATTGACTGTTTGTGACAACGGTTTGGGTTTCTCGTTCAGTTTTGGCAGACTTCGCTTGAGAAACATTTCTGAGATCACAGAGTGACGACAGACAGAGAGAGGAGGCTGCATCAGACCTGAAGTAAAGCATTATCAGTAATCAATCAATAAAAATAAAGATAATCGGGAAAACGCCAAATATCAGTCATGATCATCAGCCATGCCAATAATCAGTCTATCCCTATTCCTGTCTTCCAGACTATGTTTTCAGTGAATTTGTGGCTGCCTTCTAACTTAGCTATTAGCCGTTAGCATAGCATTAGCCACTTTGTGTAGCTAATTGACTGGTTTGTGATGACAGCTTGTTCAGTTTTTGTAGTTTCTTCCTGAGAGACCACAGACTGAATATAGTACAGTAGCACATTTAATTTATCAATACTTGCTCAACAATTTACCGATACTGATAATCATAATAAATATCAGCCATAATAATCGGTCTATCCCAACTGAGAAAGACATTCACTAAATGTTGGATTCCTGTGATTTTAGTCGGACTTATCCTTTCAACCGGCCAGGCACTCAAACTCATCAGGTGAAAATTTGGCCCAACAACGTCGAAACTTCAGAGTTGAGCCTTTGACAACACAGAACACATCAGGCGTGTTTCCGCTCCGTGGGTTTCGATCTTGTGCGGCGAGGCGAGGGATAAAGAGATACTGTTTGAGCAGCGGGCACCGGCGAACCTCGGAGATCTCAACCACTGCATCGCTGACAGGTACAAGTGGAGGAAGGGGAGGCGGCGGTCGTACTGGAGGGGCTGCCAGTCAGCCATCCCCTGGTAGACAGGAGACTCTGCAGACAGGTCCAGATGTCCCTCACCCCTCCTGTCCTGATTGCATTCTCCACACTCCTCCCCAGAGATTAGACGAGGGGTGGGTATAGAGGGTACACAAACAGGGATATGCTAGGGTGGACAAAGAAACAGCATACCCCTCTATCTCTTCCTCTCCTCCTCCTCCTCCTCTGTGTGCACTGTGCCATAAGCACCATGGGGATATTGAGACAGACATATCCCTCCTAGATGAAAGGGGCATTTCAGTCACACAGGCCCCAAAGGTAAACGTGGTCTGAGTTAGCAAGCAGCTCCTCGTTTATTGTGGAGCGGGAGGGAGACTCAAAGGCACCATAACACCACTGAAAGCAATAAAAGGGCAACCGCTCCGTTCGCGCTCCTGACAAGCTATTTTGCGACCGGGCCATCAAGCCGTATGCTTATTCGCCGTTGTTTTAACAAAACTCATCGCTGTAGAGGTTACCGCCATTTCTTTTTTTTCCTCCCTCTCGCGGCAGTTAAGCAGCGCCTTATCACTCATTATTTGTGCAAGCGATTACGCATGAGATAAACCTTGAAATCTCACTCCGCCCTCTTCGGAGAGTTCACGGCACAACCTAAGCTGCAACAAACAAAATGTTTGTAAAATTCCATACAAAGGATCCCTCATCCCGCAATCTCTCTCTCTCCTCTGATAAGACAAGCGCGCTGCAGGAATAACACTCCAGAGCTCCCACGTGATCCTTCACTCCAGGTGTCGGTATATCTCGGTAATAAATACGCACAATAAAGCGAAGGCATACAGCACCTTCCCCTTAATGATAACCGAGAGCCGGCGCTGTCAGACAAACTCCCAGCGTCGTCGCATTCATTTGTATTCCCTTTCTGCTGAAGAGAGACATGCAAAATGTCAGTGACAAATTTGTCTAGACGCCATTATCTCGGTCTGGATTCCACAGCGGAGCCATAGAGAGGCCTGGCGTTGGACGCTCGTGGTAGTCATTTTAACAGGAGCACCACAGAAATGTTGATGTATTTCCCCGGGGACAGTGTGGCTTTCTCTACCGCACGACAACAACAACAACAAAAAGCCTTTCAGAGGACACATTTTTGCTCAATTTAGCGATGAAGCGGCAGAATTCACTTCCCAGACTGTGAATTTCAATGAGCACTTTAGTTACAGTGGAATCTACAGAGGAATAAGAGCTAATTCTGCCATTTAGCCGCCGCTTAAATAGGCTGAGGCAATTACGGAGCCATACACTAAAGGGGAAGATGTAGCTGTAAAGAGAGCGTCACGTCTTATAATGACGGACGCGTGCCATGTGCAAGTTTCGGGGAAGCTAAATAAGCTCCAATTAACAACAGAGTTTTCCTACTTAGGTGGACAATTCATTCAATTGAAAAAAAAGAAAGAATCCAAACTAATTAGATGCTTAAAAAAGAAAAAAATTAAATGTAAAATGAAAAAAGCGAAGTTTTTTTCCTCCTTTTTTTTTCAGTACAATCAAATGGAAATGCAAGAAAAAATAAAATTAATCAGGATGAAGAGAAAACGTTGTGACAAGTACATCTGTTAAGCGCCGAGCTGCTTAGCACATGAAACCCTCAACACGGACTGACAGAAATACCTCATTTCCATATTCTAATTAAAAAAAAATGCATCTACAGTAGGTTCATTATGCTCAGGCAACTTTTCACTCAGTGTGTGTTCGGTGGAAGTTTTTTTTATTATTATTTTTGTCTCTGAGAAAAGGAAACTTTTATCTGCAGCTCTTGCTTCGGTTCGTCCCCTGAAATGTCAGCAACTTTCGGGTGAGTTGTTGTGCTGCAGCAAGTTCCCAGCAAGCGCAGCTGAATGGCTCAGGACCCCCACGGGAGAGGCTGAACCCACCTAGAACACCAACCTGGGAAGACTTGAACAGCCCCAGCGGCTGATTTCTATGAGCACAAACCTCAATTAAACGTCGGATTTTGTTATTAGTACATGGAATTCTTCCACTGTCTCGCAGGTTTTATTTATTTTTCTTGCACCTCAGTGTGTTGATGAGCTTCTTATATTGTCTTAGCTGCTTCCAGGGCTGCACAATTAGCTCCTGTATTAAAATAATTCTGAGTATATGGCTTTTTTTTTTGCAAGATACTGTGATTATGAGACGAACAAACCCCCCAGCTTTATGGGCTCTTCTTAACCTCTGCTTATCTATAAAACGGCAGCTGTGCATGCAGAGTCTTTCTCAGCAGTGCCCTGTTTCAGAGGGCACGACTTCAACTTTTTTTTAACAATAAAAAACAGCTTTTCTTGTGCTTTTCCATTCTAATTCATTCTTATTGTGTTTTGGGAAAAGGAGGAAATCACATACTGAACAAAAAATAAGTTTTCTCTAGATGGAATTGGGGCCTTATTCAAATTACATACAAGCGAATCCACATATTTTTGGCCATGTAAGTGTATATTAGGGAATAAATATGGCATTTTCGCCTGTACGAATACACGTGATTATTTTTCAGCATTTGCAAAGCGGCATGGGGCGAAGGCGAGCCGAGGGAGCAGAGAGGAGCAAAAGCTGCTATTTACAAAGTCAAACTTGGCTGTGGGGAGCAGCAGAGAGAGAGACGGAGAAAAGGATGGGAAAGGAAAAGCAAGAGACAGACAGACAGAGAGAGAGAGACAGCGAGACAGAGAGGGTAAGACTTGGCGTTGAGTCATTTCACTGCAGCCAGAGTGCCAGCTGAGAAACATGGCTGCCGTCCCTGGCACCGGCCACTTCGACTTTGACTCAGAAAGACAAACACACACACACACACACACACACACAAACACACGAGTTATGTTGCCATTTTACCAAAAAAAATAAATTTAAAAATCCACCAAGTTTAAAGGCAAATCTGCTACAAAAAAAGCAAGTCATCGCCTGGTTGTCGTCAGCCAACTTGAGGGAATTATATTCCAGAGGTTGTGACACGTTTTAATCAAGGAGCATCTGTGATTCATCACGGAAATTAATTGCAGCTTCCGCCCTGATCATTAGTTTCAATGAATAAGTACCATCCAAGTGTAACCAGTGGTGTTAGCAGGTGTTAAGGCGACAACACAGGGCTGATGTGGTATGTGTCGTGTTATGTGCTCCTTAAACACCCATAACATCTTGATTCTTTACTATTTGGGTTTTGCGTCAGTAGAATAAAGTTGGTTATCCTGCTGTGAAGTTGGAGGTTTGTAGCCTGCAAATCTCCATCCTACAGCTTACACCTTTACGATAGGTAGAACTATTAACCAATTAACTGTCAACTATTTTGACTGTTCTAGGAAGAAACCATGCAGGAATCTCCGCAATTCCAGCATTTTTCCATTTGAATAATTCTAATTTCTTTACTTGTCTATGACAGTAAACTAAATATCTTTGGGCTGTGGACAAAACAAGACGTCATCTCAGGTTTTGGAGAACCCCGATCGACACTTTTCACCATTTTCTGACATTTTACATACCAATAAACTAACTTACTAATGAAGAAATCAATCAATATATTGATTGGCAATGAAATCCGTCATTAATTGCATCCCCTTTAAACCAATGTAAACTAATAATCATGTCTTCTTCTGGATGCATTTTTGATTTGCTAACTTCCATGACAAACAGATTCCCTGTGACCATGAAGCAGTCAGAATAAATCTAAGCAAAGCCCTAAATGCAGTAGAACATGTTGGGTTAGCATTAGCTGTAGCTTAACACCCCTCTAATACAGCTGTAGGCGAGCCAACTATTACAAACAGTAACCCTTTACTACATGTTGCATCATTTCTTATGAACTCCTGTGTCTGCACATTGGAGCAGAATCCACCTCCAACAGATGCTTCACTTTATATGAGATTACAGCTCACATAATCTGCAGAATGATCTAATCTGATAATTGAACCATAGATCAAATTTCAGATTAAAGCTTCAAATTAGCTTGAAGCTACACTCTGACGCGGCGCATCAAAAGGCCACATTTATATTTGAGTCATTCACTGTCCCTTTTAACCTTATGGACTCCTCCTGGCGGTTTTTGTTCCTGTCACATCTTTACTCACTGTGGACTCATTCTTCACTCCAATATAAAGTCCTGACATCAAACATGTCTTCTGTGCAGCATAACATGGTTAAAATACCATAAATGACAATGAAGAAACAATGAAAGGTGATTTTCTTTGATTACTTATTTAGTAAAAAACTGAATCTGGAATCAAGTGCCCTCTGGTGTCACCAATGGGCTACTGGAAAACATACATTTCAAATCTACATACTATAGATTTTTTACTATTTACATTTTAACAAGCATTTTTAAACGACATTATGTTTCCGTACTCATCTCTCAGCACTGTGTACACAGCCTGCAGTTCAAGCTAGGTCAGCTGAACAGTCTCTGAATTTTTGCCATCAGACTGTAAGTCGTAGCCGTGCAACTTTCGGCTTTTGGCTGCACCGAAGAGTCCAGATTTTTCAGATTTTTTTTGTCTTTTACAGAATCTGGTTCGAGCAAACAACTTATTTTTGGTGATTTTTTTTAATGAAACGAGCAGAATAAACTGATTTTGATGAAGTAACATCCCTTTAAGCTTAGATGTGGTTTTGACAGAGCAGCATTTCAAGCTAAGCAGCTCAAGGACTGTTGGAAATGTTAAAATATCTAGATACAGTGATCCGTTGTCTATCGCGGGGTTAGGTTTCAGAACCCTCCCCGCGATAGACGAAATCCACGAAGCAGCGACCTTATATTCATTTTATTATTAAATGTATTTTGAGGCTTTATAAACCCTCCCCACACTGTTATTAACCTTTCCCACACTCTTATAAACACTTCCTATGCTCTTAAACCTTCCATATAGAGAAGCTTTTCCAATAATGGAACTAACAACACAGCGATCCACTTGAAACGCCCACTTGGGAAAAACTTTGCCGTATTTTAAAGACACCCACACCGAGGACGTCCGACGTCCGGCGGTTCTCTGACGGTCATTTCCAGTAAACAATCACCTTGTGGGACTGCAGGTTCTGGCTGGCTTCCATCACCGCCAATCAATCAGTGACCGACTAGCTCAAGCGGAAGTAACTGCGTTTTCCATACGTGCGTCTACTCATCTGCTGTACGCTACGTATTTTATATACGATTTAAAAATCCACGATACAGTGAGACTGCGAAAAGTGAACCATGAACCACGATACGGCGAGGGACTACTTAATTCTTTGTGTTTGAACAGTTTCTGATTATGATAAGTTGTGTCGAATAAATAAATGAATTTCGCCAATTTTCTTCTTGGGTTCTGATGCTTAAATATATATTTATTTTCTAATTGCTGGAAAAATGTCAATGACAATAAAAAGAGGCTTGAATTCATAAAATTAGTATTTATATATAAAAAGAATCATCATCCATTTAGTTGTTCCAGCCTTTCAAAGTGACCATTTCCTTCGTTTCCCTCTTTAACATCATTTTTATCGACCCGTCTTTGGGATTTATCAACATCTAGAAGCCATCCCAGACTCCAAAAACAGATCACTGATGTTCTCACTATTTCTGGACCTTTCATAGATCGATGAACTCTGAAACAAACAAAAATGTAAACAACTGTTTGTTGAGCAAGTGGCAGGACGGCGTGAAAGCTTATCCGACAGCACAGGAAGCAATTTTCTCTGCAGACTCTGAAGATACAAAACATTTATTACTCTGTGGTCCTTTTTTTAGTCGCTAACCTTATTAGCATTGACTTCTACTGAGAGTGACTAAAGCATTAAGAGCTCTGGGTTTTTTTTCCCCTTCCCATGCATTCGTTGTCATCGCCACGGTTAATATTCCACACATCTGTGCATTTTTTTTAAACTTTCCCTCCTAAATTACTTTCGTGTAAACTTTCTGAGAGGCAATTATCCTCTTCTCTCCACCTCACACACACACACAGAAGGCACACTGTTTGAATTCCAGAGGCAAGGCTTTGATCACCACTACATTAGCTTTACATTAGAAACAATCATTAGGGGGGGGACATCAACCCCACGACCAATTTGCCTTGGGAAAATAGTGGTGCTTGAGTGTGCTGCAGCCCACAGAGGACCAATGAGCCACACCAAACTTGATTAGGCCTCATAGTAATGTATCACTCCTCCTGGCCGAGGACTTTGTAGACGAACGACTTGTCTTCATATTAAAGGCTCGATCTGGGAGGGGAGAGAAACCGGAGTGGTCTCGGGAAAAAAAAAACTCTTTTGAGGAGAAGAACGTGTCAAAAGATAAATGAGTAATGAGCTCCACGTGTTCTGAGATTTCTTCCCTGACAAGGATTTCAGGTCGGATTTTTCTAAAACGGCGCTCCGGCTGCTTCGGGCTGTTTGGTTCGAGACGGCACTTTCACAAGTTTTTGGAACAGTTAAAAAAAAAAAAAGGTAGTGATTCTTTGAGTGTTTTGATGCCGAGGCGAGAAAAAGAAAATCGAAAGGAACAAACTGACGAGACCAACTCTCATGTGCGACATGTTTTGTTGTGTTAAAATCATCTTCAACGCGCGGCGACACCCTATAAATGATGCATCGTCGAGTCAATAAAAAGGGAACACTACTTTGAGCGGGAATACTTCACCAACTACCCCGCTGTAGCCGAGATGGGGCTCATTTTCCGAGCAGAAAGCCTCTTCCATCATCAGGGCCCCACCGTGAGCGGCCATCAAATCCACCTCCAGACAGCTTTATGAGAGCATAACGGCCGCCATTTTGAGGCTCGGGGTAAGTTTCACGGAGCAGATGGGAGTGAACTTTAAACTCAGCGGGGAGAGAGCAGCGACGTCCAGCTGACAGTGGGCCTGGCCTGCCTGATGTTTGATTAAGAGGCACGTTGACCTTTCCGAGGCTCCAGGGGGCGCTGAGATACACTCGCACCTGACAGCCCACGAGTCAGAGCTTTCTCATTATGGCCCAGATCTATCAGTCTAGTCAGGAGCTGCTTTTTTTCTCCTTCTCTTACACAACAGAAAAAAATTAAATGCCATGGGTTTGCAGAAGAGACGTACAAGATGAGGAAGATGTCACGGGAAGGGAGGTGTCGAATGGAATATCAGAAGGTGTGTAATGGGGTTAAGAGAGGAAGAACGAAGGAAAAAGAGACTCGAATGCCACTACTACAGGCCTCTTCAGTGCAATTATCGTGACCCACATCCCAAAGAAGCTCTAAAACACAGATCAGTCAATAACTAGAAGTTCAACCTGCTCATACGACGTCTGTGATGAACACAAAGGAATCTTCTGAGCGCAAGCGCTGATGCCTTTACCAAAGATTGTAATTGATGGCCAGGAAGAAGCCGAGGCGAGTCAATACAGTGTGATGAATTGGGCCGGTACAGCGGCATTGGGTGTGCGCCTCTACTGTTCATGACAAATTGGCCATGTCAGACTCTAGGTATTTCCCTTACAATCAATACATACTGACAAAAAGGCTGCCGAGGCCGGCTTTGGTTTATAATCACAGGGACGAGACGGACAGTGACGCAAACAGAGGCCATGGACAACAA
Organism: Dascyllus trimaculatus; assembly: GCA_024666655.1. Taxonomy (NCBI): domain Eukaryota; kingdom Metazoa; phylum Chordata; class Actinopteri; family Pomacentridae; genus Dascyllus; species Dascyllus trimaculatus. The sequence continues at coordinate 6,972,414 of CM045466.1, forward strand.
ATGCAGACAGAAGCTCGACTGTGATCACGAATCAGAAGCCTTTCAAAAATATACCCACAGAAAATCTTTTTTTTTTAACCATCGCAACCTGTGAGAAACTATTTTACAGCTACTTTAATCAACGATGTAAAACTAGACTACTTGTACATTAAATGTGCCACTCAAAGCGAAGAATTCTGCATTTCCTTTAGTATCTTTTCGCTCATTGCTTTAGCTTCCCAGCTGGACCTTTCAGTTTTGTATGCAAAGACTCATCTGACCTGCAGTCAAGCGACACAAAACACCTCTCCACCTGGTTTAAAAGCACTGTCAAGCTGTCATTTTGTGGCAGCTGGCGTGCAGCTCGCTTACATGTCTCTCAGCTTTTGTTAAGAACTGTTTGAATTTGAGACAGTACTTTTCTGGATGGAAACTGGGACCTGTCGCGGCTGTGGCTCAGGTGGTAGAGCGGGTTGTCCACTGATCGCAAGGTTGGTGGTTCAATCCCCGACCCCTCCGCATGCCAAAGTGTCCTTGGGCAAGACACTGAACCCAAAGTTGCTCCTAGTTGCGGGGTAGCACCTTGCATGGCAGCTCTGTTGCCATTGGTGTGTGAATGTGTGTGTGAATGGGGTGAATGAGAAACACATTGTAAAGCGCTTTGGAACCACTATGGTAGATAAAAGCGCTTTGTAAGTGCAGACCATTTAAAATGGATAATTCACCGAAAACAACAAACAGAGCTTCCTTACTGCTCAAGTCAAATCCTCAGCAAATCTTTGAGCTTCAGCGCGGTAGGTTGCGGCGGGAAATTGCTGTTGTTGTTTACCAGGGAGAAGAAAATGGTAACACACAGAAAGTGGAAGGAAGGGACAATGTTGACTGATACCCACAACCTACATCCAGTCAGACAAGTGTGTTTATAACTTCTGGTCAAAGTCCTACCAGGAGGACTGGTAGGACTTCTACTGGTGGTCCTCTCTTCGTCAATTTCTTTGGTTTGAGTTTGCTTCGATTCTTCGCCCTTAGTTCCTACTTCTGTGTAACCTGTGTTTAATTTGTGATAATTGCCTACTTTTGAATAAAAACCGATATGAACTTTGGTTAAACAAGGCATACCTAAACTCAAGCGTCACTTGCAAGCTTGCATCCTTCCTGGCTCATAAAAACCTACTCATATCTATTCATACTGGAGGCCTTTTACCCTCCATTGCTCTCTCCACTGGCCTCCATGCAGGTCCATGCTAGTCTGCGACCAACTTCAGCGCCTGCAGACCTCCCCTGATGGAGGCTTTGGTCAGTAGAAACTACCTTCAAAAGGCCAAAAGACACAGAATACCTCCACCTATGTTACACCCTCTTGGCGTCTAATATTAGGGTTGACTGACTTGATGTTGGGGTCTACATCCGGTGACACCCAAACTTGGCAATGCAATGCCTTCTCCTCGGTCACCCTTCACACTCCTCACTTACATGTGCATTTAACATTGCACATTAACATTAAATACACAAAGTACAAGAGTTTCTTTTAAATTTGTTTATCTATTACACCGTACTGACGTTCTTTTTTAAGTCCGTTTACCTCAAGGTTGATTTTAATCACTTTCTTCAGTGTGTATCAAGGGGACATCATTCTTTTATCCTTATTTATTTCTAATTAAACCTGTTTTCCTCTCCCTTATTAAAATATGCCTTTGAAGTTATCAAAAAAATTATATTAACTATAGCTATATACTAGCTATATCACCCAGTCCTGGTTAAAACACTTTATCTTCCACCACCACAAACTATAAGAAACTATTCTACAGCTACTTTAATTGATGTTGAAATACTAGACTACTTGTGCATGAACTCTGGCAGACTATTTTTGCATCTTTCAGCTCACTGCTTCCGTTTCCTAGCCCTCATTTTCACTATGTTAGTTCAGTCTCACCATTTTCAAAGTGTCATTTTTGGCCACAGAAGGCAACGACTGTCAGCAGACATCCTCTAAGAAGCCACTGTGTGCTACCTTATCAGGACCAAACGAGGAGACAGACACAGATAGCAACTAGTTAGTGAACACAGCGGAGCGTTTAACAGCTAAAGAGTCAGATATTTCCCCCAGGAGCTGCTGGACATCCAAGCAAGGATAAAAAGAGAATGAATATTGCACTTGCAATTGGAAATATGCAAATGCTCAGCTGTAAAAGCTATGTCAGGCAATAACACGTCAGCGTTGTGTTTAAAGCTTATTGCACTGCCACAAGAGGGGGAAAACATGGGAAAGCTTAGACAATTGGTTGAAAATGGGAACTTTTTCTGCATGATACGCTGCATTATTACTTTGGGTTTAACGAAATGACATGTAATGACATCTACTGGATAAGGTCGACTATTATTTATTTTCCACAGACAAAAAAAGCCTCCCTCACATGGTGACCTTTAAGCGAAATATGTTTTCACTTTACTAAATACATTGCCTGAGCCAAAGTGGGTCAAAAAGAGATTGAGAGCATCCGCAGAGAAATGTTTGGATCCCGCCTAGCCCTAATGCAGCCACTGTAAATCTCCCTTCTTGTTCTTTAGGACTTGTATTAATAGATCCGTCTGTTTGCGTGAGAGTGTGTTAAAAAATAAATAAAAAACCAGTGTGCCCATATTGTAGTGCTGGTGTGGATACCTGCCAGTGAGCATCTGCCCGATCAGTGGGGACTGGCAAATGAGCGCGGGATGCTACTGTAATCCATTAATTCAGCTTCACTGAGCTGCCTGTACAGTATGAGGCAGTGTTTTATGGAGGTGGCTCTCTGGATCTATACAGTCCAGCAGCAGATGCCTGGAACTGAGCAAGAAATGTCATATTTTAACTGTTACTTACCCGAACCAAGGTATCGATTACCGTCCATAAGTACAAACTTCAACAGTCAAACCATTTGGTGTTGAATCAGCTTGCATGACAGTTTATTTTGATTTTAGTTGACCGCGCATCAATCAGAAATACAATAAATCAAGTGGCATCCTGCAAAGTTACAGACTCTACAATATAATAATGAATGATCAGCTTTGAAGGACCCCATCTTGACTCCACACACTTTTGCAAGTCTGCTCACTACAAGATGCTAAATGTTTGTCCGTCAATTGAAAAAAAAGCTGCATTTTAAAGGTCTTACTTTGCTGTAGCTTGGGGATTACATTCTCCCTCCTAATGAACCACATCCCAGCTCACTCAGAGGACGCCTGAACCTTGCTCCGTTTTCATTGTCTGAAGAAATCGAACTCAAACTCTCCAGAGTTTGCAAAGACAAAAAAGAAACAACTGCTCAAATATGCATAGCATGATTGCGCCCTCGGTGTTACATCTAATGCGCAGAGAAAATGGCAGTCCGTGAGGCATTCAGGAGGCCTCCAATTAATTGAAATGAATCCCTAACATCCATATCATAATTAATAATATATCAGCTGCACAAGGAATGGGTGTACGAAAGTTAATTTGGCACCTCTACCTCCATGTTCCCGAGCGTTCTCCCTGCGCACCGTGAGGTAATATTCCCCTACTGTTTAGGGAATACACAACATTCCCCCTCTACAACAGGTGCTTTTTCATTTTCTGTCTGGCTAGCTTTAATGATCTCATTAGACAGCCACTCTAACCGAGGAACCGCCTATGGCACCGCAGCCACGCGACAGGGAGTACGACAACAGCGCGAGAACAGGGGGGAGGCTTGGCATCTGTCCGATGTCACAGCTGTAACAGAAGCTCCTTTCCTTACGAGATGGACACGACTCTGAGAGGGGAGAAGAGAAAAAAAAAAGGCTAATTGAATTCCCCGTGTACGTCCGTGCACAAAGCCCTCCCCGCTGCACCGAAGGCTGCAGAGGCAAGCTATAAGAACCTCTGTTAGAGACTGAGTTGTACATCATTACCCAGAATTCTAGCCGGCAGTTTTCCCAACTTTGGCTGCCAGCACTCAAATGGCACAGATTAATCACAGCCTTCCTGATGGCAATAGAAGGAGGAAGGGAAAATGGTTCTATAGGCTGATCATAAAGCCCCTAAAAGAACAAAACCTCCCCTCAAGAACAAAGCTCTTGAAACTGGCAAATGAACAGCCAGTCTTTAAAGAAGGCTTTAAATGCGCCGTGCTATTTTCAGATGGATTATGCGTCCGCCGCGTCATAAATTGAATAGATTCCCGAGATGAAATGCTACATTTCATTCATTTTTCATTACAAACCGAGGCTCGTTTTAGGAAGAGGAAAGATAAATGTCATAATTAACCATTCTTGTATAATTATTATGCTGATGACATCCATTATAGCCCACTTTTCACAGCAGCCTCATCCAACTTCATGACTGCCTCTCTGACATCAACTGCTGGACCTCTCAGAATTTCCTCGAACCTAATGATGACAAAATGGGAACTCTCTTGTCTACCACACCCAGACCTTTCAGTCAGACAGTCTGCAGCCAACTGTACGAAAACGGAGGGTCTCATTTAATTAGCAAAAAGATAGCTCTGTCCTGTTTCTTTCACTTTGAAATCCTTCTCCAATCACTGATGAAACCCCTAAAAACTCAACTGTGAGTATCAAAATTAGATCTTTACAAGGTTTTTTCAATGAAAATAATCCCTTCCTGCCTTAAAATGGATCAGCTGCTTCCTTTAGATTATACAGATCTATTAAGACCCCGCCTCTGTCTCCACTCCCTGCAGTTCGAGCACACCAGCTCACCTACAACTCTGCTTGAACACTGTAAAACCACACTGTCGCTACATAAGCAGCAATGTTGGAGTGATTTAGTCATACATGTTCAACCTAGAAACAGTTCTAAAGAAGAATACCGATACAGCAAGTCCCAACCTGCAAGCTGCAAGGTTCCTGAAATTCGTTACGTCTAAACCCCAGAAGACTGAATCCATGTGTTTAAGACTGTTATATCATGAACTCTTTATTTTGCTCATGCATCGTCTAGCATATGAAATCACCATATGGGCACGTTACAAGGGAAAAAAAGTAGTTTTCCACCAGATGGAGGCAAAAATTAGATCCTTTTTATCTTTTGAGGAGCTACACAAAGTTGTCCACACTGGGAATTACCTGTGCAATACAACCCAACAATCCTGGGTCCACCGGGAACCAAGCTCCCAACCTATATGCTTATTATTAATTCTACCGTTGTACTGTATTTGGACTTGTGTTTTCATTGTAAATGCCAGCACAATTTTGCAATTTTGTCTTCTACAAGCATATCTATCTACCTACCTACCCACCCATCCACCCCCCGACCCAACCCCGACCCAACCCCCAACCCCCCACCCCCCACCCACCCATCCATCCATCCATCCATCCATCCATCATCACTGAATAAATACCAGAGCCACTCCTGAGGGAGACTGCCGGTAGTTTCCACCATCCTAAAAGAGAAGATTTCCCCTAAGGCTGCAGTTAACACTTATTTTTAATGTTGATTAATCTGCCAATTGTTGTCCAAATTTATTGATTAATTGTTTGATGCAAAAAAGGCCCCAGTTTCTGAGAGTCCCTAAATAGTCCATTCAATATTAAGTAAGACAAGGAAAAGGAACCAATTATTATACGTATTGATTTTTTAAAATTACTCTTTAAATGGTTATCTGTTTAGACCGATTAATTAAATGTGCTACTTAGGTTCTAATTCAGTCGGCAAGCAAAGACACAACCTGCACAAAGTGAACAAGAAAGACAAGAAATTGCCACAAATCAGGAAATTAGCTACTTTCACAGTGGCTAAGACGACGCTAACGGCTAGTGGCAAAGTTAAGAGGCAGCAACAGATTACCTTGAATCATTTCATGCATATCCGTTGCAAATATCAGTCATCTGTCCTTCTTGATTCCCAATAGGTGGCATCGGCAAAAAAAACCCATATCCATTTCCAATCAACACCTCTGTAACGTGTTATATAGAGGCACTATCAAGGCTTCCCTCCTTCCTCTTCAATTGGTTCAGAACGCTGCAATCAAGAAAGACCATATGACTCCAGTAGCACCTCCATTTTCACACCAATTGACGTACCAAACCAACTACCAAGACCTTAACAATGTCAAGGATCTAGTAACCCCGTAACACTGACTGCTATTTTAGATCAGATGGAAGTGGACCAATCTGGGTCTCCAAATTCTAAAACAACGTACCTGCCGAGGTTAGATTTGTTAAATCTGCCACTGTTTTTAAATCCCACTTTGACACATTTGTTTGTTCAAAAAAGCTTTCACGTCTGAGTGAACTTTAATACATCTTATTCATGTTTGTTTTTATTCTTTTAAGCCTTTAGTGACGCACTGCGCAACACTGTTAAGAAAAGTGCTCCGCAAATAAAGCTTATTATTACTCTAAATGTCATAACCAAGGCACAAAACGCAACTAGGGCAGAAATTAATCAACAACTGATTAATCATTCGAGTCATTTAAAGTAAAAATGTCAAACATTTGTTGGGTTTTCCTTCTGAAATGGAAGGATTTGTGTTTTGCCTGTATTTTTCAGCATTATAAATCAAACATCTGTGCGTTTGCCTGACAAGACATTTGAAGACTTCTAAAGTTGTGAAGGGCATCGCTATTTCCATTTCACCACTGCTGACATTTTAGACAACCCGTAATCAATCAACACATATTTATCAATGATGTAAATAAAGAATGAATTAAATTATAAAAAGAGAATTGCTGCAGCAAACAAAGGTAATAGAAACAAATCTGAATGTCATCAGAAGGTTAATATCAAACACAGATCACAGCTGAAAGATTTCAATGCGCAAATGCATGACAGGATGATTTCTCATCTCCACTTCTGTTCTGTGTTACAGTCTTGGCCAACTCTGCTACCTTTCACTCGATTTCCAGTCAGAGTCCGAGGGAGAAAGATGTTTACGTGCCCAGGCTGACAGAATGTGGCTAATCTAGGCAAAATTTTGGCAAAAAAGCGTTTTCCACGGCTTAGTTTTTAATAGGTATCCAAACTCCCTCGTCGTATTGGACTGTGTGGTCCAATTTGAAAGTCAAAAACTTGGCATTGTACCTTTCTCCCCCCGTCTCCATCTGCCCCTCTGTCTGTTAGTCGGCCTCTGTCGTTTTCCCTCTTTCTGACATTCACCTTTATTCCTAATGTTGCCTCTCAAGCCGCTACACATTAAAACACGCAGCTCTCATGCGTATTTAACCGCATCCGCACATCTGTATACACACAAACGCTCAGATGCGAGATAGTAAACCCCGCGGTGATGCAGAGAGGCGCAGTGATCTCAGATAAATTGAGCTGTCGACTCGTCCGCTTGCTCATTCTGAGCGCCGACTCGGCCTGTGAAATGCAATTACGCTCAATGCCATGAGTAAGTGGTGGAAACCGGCTTATCATGTCAGGGTCCTAACGAGTGTTACTGAGGGAAATTATCATTAGGGCTGAGCACAAAGACAAAGTTACTCAGTAAAAGGAGGTAACAAGGCGCCGCGAGAAAAACCTTGAGACTTATCTCTCCGTTCGCAATCATGGAGCCCTCCTTCTCCTTGTATTTGAGGACAATTAGAGTTAGAGAAACACAGGCTCTGCTTCTATTCAATATACACTGATCAGCCATAACATTATGACCACCTGCCTAATATTGTGTTGGTCCCCCTTATGTGCTCTAAAAATACTCTGAACCATTGGGCATGGACAAGAGGACCTCCCAGGGTGTCCTATGGGGTCTGGAACCAGGATGTTGGAACTGGATCCTTTGGGTACTCTGGCTTGTGCAGTGGGGCCTCTGTCAATCAAACTTGTTCCACTGCATCCTGTTGATGCTTGATCAGAAGTCTGGAGGTCAAATCAACATGTTGGGCCATTGTCATGTTCCTCAACATGTTCCTGATTGTTGGATGTTTTTTCCATGTGGTGGGGGGCATTTTCCTGTGGGGGTAGGACAGTGACATTTGGGATTTGCATGAGGGAGTGTGCTTGTTGTGGGTAAATGTTTATTTGGGTGTCTAAGTCTCATCAACACAGATGTTAAAATCCAAGGTTTTCCAGCAGAACAGCACATAGTACCAATATGATCAATGTTATTCACTTCACCTGTCAGTGGTCATAATGCTGTGGCTGATCGGTGTATAATCACATATGTTGTACACAAATTACTCTGCTGGTCTTACAAAAGCAAGCCAAATCTCACTACACGGGCCAAAGAGTACAAAATATACACTAAAATATCCTCAAGTTTCAACTGCAGTGCCTTTTCCACAACTTCCATCTCCATTGTGTTCCAGCCTAAGGGCCTACACTGGTTGTTTCAGGCTGTTTTACCCCATTAAATACAAACTGCATGCACAGTTATTGCCGTCCAACGTATATTTTTAGATTAATTTTCTTCCTCGCAGGCAGTTTGCATTCATTTCACTGCACTTTATGAAAATTACCCCTAAAACTTCCCCAAGACGAGCGATCCATCAAACCCTGTGTTTCTTCACCTTTATTTTTTATTTTTTGTCAAGGTTATTTAGTAAGCTGCGAGAATGAACAGTTTGGAAAAGTCTTTTAACATTAGGAGACTGACAAATTTACATTTTGGAACATCCGTGTTTGCTCTTCTTTTTTTTTGTTCCGGGGTTTATTTTTCAAATCTCCTGAGAGCATTTTTGAACGTGCATTTATATGCAGCATTGGAAGATTTTTCAAAGCGTTCCCCTGTTTTGAAATGCAAGCAAGGACCTTCTAAGAATGTCCTGACTGTCTCCCTTCGCTCCTTCCCTTCCCCTGTCTTGTCAGAGTTACTGTACCTCATCCTCACGACTGTATACCAAAACTGTACTTGACGGAGCATCCAAGAGCCCTCAGACATCTAAAATGTGACAGATGGCTTTCAGCCGGTGTGGATTTGTTGGATATGGAATGGTAATGTTGGTCACCCCACCATTTCAGTCCAAACTAAAATGTCTCGACAGCTACTGGATGGACTGCAGTTCAGTCTTACTAAACCTGATGGTTTGCAGGGGATAAATCCAAACACCATTCTCACAGCAGGTGAAATGTTCCACTTATCCAGTAAAATCTTCAGGATGAATCGACACAAAACATAAAAGATGAATCCCTCCGACTTGCTGTTCCAAGGACTATTGATAATACCTTGAATTTTTGTCTAGCAGGTCAAATGTTTTACTTATCCTGTTAAATCCTCAGGACTAATCACGACAAAATTTACTCGAGGAACCCCTCCAACCTCAGTAAAAGTGTCTTGGCAACTGGAACCATGAAATTTGGTAAAGTTGCCAAGTATTAGTCCAATACTTGGGTTTACGACCAACATGCTCCTGATCATAAACTGGGTAAACAACAGCATCATTAGCATATTAGCAATGTCACTCGTCCTACAGCTTCACTGGGTTGCTAATTAGAATGTCTTAAAAACGCTACATTAGTGCATCAAAACAAAGAACCCTATATTAGGTAGACCAAACTTTAAAGGCAATATGCATCCTAATTAAATAAAACTACAATCTGTGTTAGAAAGATACCCAATATTCACTTTTTTGTCCCCAAATATGTTAAATGTAATTCTCACTGCATGCAAAATATCCCTGTGTGGGGTACAAAGTTCCCCAGAGTTGATGCTGGCACATTAAAGAACAATTACTCAGGCTTTGGAAAAGTCCAGTTCTATAACATACAGACACAATCCTATTGCTTTGAGTGCTACCTGTAAAACTATGAAATTTCTTATTACTAACAATCCTGCATCTCAATCTATAGGTCTAAGGCTGCATTTTGGCTTTAAACACTCACCGGCCCCTTTATTAGCTTGCTAGTACTGGGCTGGACTCCCTTTTGCTGTCAGATCTGCCTCAATTTTAGGTGGCACTGATTCAACAAGGTGCTGGAAACATTCCTTACACATTTTGTTCTATATTAACATGATGCGAATCTCCTGTTCTGCCACATCCCAAAGTTGCTATACTGGATTGAGACTTTGTGACTGTGGAGGCCATTGGAGCCCAGTGAACTCATTGTCATGTTCAACAAACCAGTTTGAGATGATTTGAGCTTCACACTGCTGGAAGTAGCCATCAGAAGATGGGTCACTGTGGTCATAAAGGGATGGACATGGTCAGCAATAATACTCAGGTAGGCTGTGGTGTTTGAAAGATGCTCAAATGGTACTTGGTAACTGGTTACAGCACCACCACCAGCCTGAACCACTGATACAAGGCAGGATGGATCCATGCTTTCATGTTGTTTACACCTGTGGTTCTCAACTGGTGGGTCAGGACCCAAAAGTGGGTCACGAGGCTATTTTTAGAGGGTCGCAGAAACACGTCCCCTAAAAAAAGTAGTGGTATAAAGTCTTTTATTTTAAAGGACGAAGAAATTTATGCTAAAACGTCCCAAAAATATACCAGAATGTGCTCAGAATCTGTCGAAATTGGCCAAAATATGCCCGAAACTTGGGAAAAGTGTCCAAATATTCCAAAATTAACAAAAAAATAAGCCAAAATTTTCCTAAATTGTATCAAAATGCGTTGAGACTACACCCAAATAAACCTTAATTTGTTAACAGGAACAGCAAACTTCAAAAATCTGGGTCATGACCGTTATTAATAGAAACATAGTGGTTCTTGAGGCTGGACCAGTTGAGGACCACAGGTTTACACCACATTCGGACCCTACCATCTAGTTCTACTGTAACATCCTGAGAACTTTTGGAGTAAATGATTTCTCTTTTGTTAGCGTCACTAGATCTTAAAGACAGAGTAGAAGGTACTGAGAGGATAAGGAGCATAATTTACTTTTTATCCCACAATAAAAAAAATTGCAAACTAGTGACTTCCTGTGGAGGTGCGTTCACTGATAATGTAAAGCGTCCTTTAAACTACTTCTGCAACTTTTACGATTCTTTGCGGCCCCGTCTTCTCTTTTGCGACTCCATATTGTATAAATCAAGAGGGAATAATGGCTTCTCTCTGGATTCACCTCATCAATGTACTTCACGAAAAGAGTCTATGTCACTCACATACTTTATGAGCGCTCGCCGAGCAGACCCTCAGTTTCGCTATGATGAATAACTACTCGTGAAAACAGAGACAGAATAAGAAAAAAAAAACCCAACACGGCTACTTGAACAAGCCCAATTATTCCATCTCCTCATGAAAGACTAACATCGCCGCAATCAGACCCTAACTAGCACGGGTCCTCAATCTCAAGATGCAAACAACGCAGGGATGGATGGGGCGGCCGGTATGAAATATTCACCCACTGTATGCTCATTATTTCGCCGGAGCTCTCAGCGTGGTAGCCCGGCTAAGTGGTGATTGATTGCTCGGGGCTGAGACGAGGGTGCAACAGACAGAGACGACGCATACTGTATGCTCAGGATGCTTGTGAATATCTCGAGGGTTTTTTATGTGGGATATCTGCATGCATGAGGTAGTAAAAAAAAAAAAAGGTGATGCAGCTGCAGCAAGTATGAAAAAAATCCAATTAACTCCTTGTTGTGAATAAAAGGAATGGAGCAACAATGCAAAATTTCGAACAGGATGCAATTTTTGAGGCCAAAATAATACTATTAGTCATTGTTTTCTCTGGCGTGTTACCATTGGCAGCGTGGAAAAGCAAATGAGACAAACCACCGTGTCAGGCAAAACTAACAAAATGATTTATTGTTAACCAAGATGAGACACTCGGGATGCATTGCTGCCTTTCAGTGAAGTAAAAATGTCCAAAACATAGGTGGAAATTAAGTAACATTTCATTGCTACTGCGTTTTATGTAGCTGTGGTCCAGAGGGTCCTTCAAGGATCAAGTATATTACGAAATAATAAGATAAAGTCTCATAAAATCAAAAGACTTGCGCAAATATCATGGCTAAGAACACCATCTGCCAGTACATCTGCATCAATGAGAGCTGAAACTAATAAATGATAGTTCATTAACTGTTTAATTCATTTCTCAAGCAACATTTGCTGCTTCTCTCCATCATATGATTATAAACTGAACATCTCTGGGTTTTTGGACCGTCGCTCGGATGAAACAAAAACCAAGAAAACAATCAGGGGATCAGTCGGAGATGGAAATAATTGTGTAGTTGGTTTCCTAATGCATCGCGCGTTGACACTGCCGCTCCAGTGTCAACACAAGATGCATTAGCGATTTGTTGTGTGAACTTAATAACGTGTGAACCCCGCAGAGGCTATTTCAACTGAGCAAGCAGCCGAGGACACAATAAAAGCGGGATTAGCTTTACATTCTTTAACCTGTATTGGCAATCAAGGATCAGGACTGTTTATGGGGTTCATCCTCGACTTAAAGGAACAGTGCAGCATTTTGAGAAATTAGCTTCTAGTTTTGAGCCAATCCAGCCGACCACAAGCCACATCCGGGTTTGTATCCTACATTATAAGGTCATAAAGAGTATACCTACACTTTGAGACTTCTCCCTGTCTTCTTACAGGTGTGTACAGTGACTGTATGCTCAGTTTAGAGTACTGAAGAAACACAAGTGATCTACAAGTCAATGTGGCAACCGGAAGCCTCCTATGCAGACACAGTCCCCCATAAGAAGGGTAACACCACCCTTACATTGTATGCAAGTTAAATATTAAGCTACAGATGTTGATATGAAGTATGCAAGTACCTGGCTTTGTCCAAAAACAATAAAACCTCACATTTTTACACTCTGAAACAAAAAAATAACCTTTGCATGAAGCAAGGTTGGGTGTTTCCCAGTCTTTGCGATAAGTTAAGCTAAAAACACTGCTGGTTGTAGCTTCATATGTTCCTTTAAAAAAGAATTTCAACCCAGCATACTTCCATCATTGTGGCAACTGTGGCTGTAAAGGATATAATGTAAATGCTAACTTTGCACTCTTCATCTCTGTTGTGGAGATTTGCAGCAATGAGTTGCACTAAGCAGACTGTGAATGGTGTTTAGAAGGGTGCTTAGCATTAACTAATCATCTGGCAACCTCACGTCCACAAAATGACCTTCCTGTACAAATAAACTACCTTCTCCATAATTTTTTGAAGGGGCATGTAATTGTGTTTTTAGATAAATGTAGTTTATTGCCATGTGAAGTGGAGGGAAAGGTGGCCAGTTTGAAAGAGCGACAAACTTCGACATAGTAGGCAGGAAGGATGGATGGAGGTATAAAACAGCAACTGGGCCTTCACCAAGGAGATAGGGGTTTAGTTTCCTCTTGTCGTTTACTTTTGGTTTTCTCTTGCTTTATGGATAGGTTCAGGCACAAAAACTACACTTTTACACGCTAGAAGCTTGGTCAAACGTAGGCATCAAAATGACTTGGTCAGGGTTTGGAAAAACTGCATGATTAGGGTTAAAACCTGACCCTTTCGCCGCATGTTTGAAGCGACTCCTTGATTTTCTGGGATTGCCATGGTGACAAGTCCCGCCCCATCTAGTATATGATTGGCTGGCTGAAAGGGAGCAACAGTAAAGCAGTGAAATAAATGGCAAGAATATGTCGTTCAGAAAGCTCAAGTGTAATCTGGCAGAAAATATACCTTAAACGGAATTAAGACTCCAGTTTAGTGTTATTGGAAGGTGATTTTGTGGAGGCTGGGTCGGAAAGATAACAGCACCATCCTAAAACAGTGTACCCATGCACCATTTTACATTATTGTCAATATGATATTTCAGTTTTTGTCTTATCTTGATTTTATCTCAGCCTATTCTCATTTGAATGTTATTTCTTCTTTCTTTTACTACCAAATGGCTTCTACTACCACTGTACAGTTGTTTATTATTCTGTGTCTAACTGGTCTGTGTACCTTTGAATTGCCCCCAGGGGACAAATAGAGAATTTAATTGAGTTGAATTAAATTTAAAGACAACGGACCTCTGGAAAGCTGATGCTGTTCATGCGCTCGCTGCTTTGATAATGGAGGAGAAGTGCTAATGCAAAGAGTGGAACCTGTTGATACCAGACTTGGCGAATCTTTGAGCCCATGGATGAGCTGTGGAACTACAAGTACTGAATCTGCAGCTGGAGATGGTGTTTCACTCCCCCAAAATCCACTAGAAAACACACTCAGGACCCCGTATGGCGAGTAAAAGCTAATGAAGTTGGAAAAATGTCAGCTTGAGGCAGCTAATTTCTGTTTACTCTCAGTCAGATTGAGAAGAAACCTTTTGAAATCGGCTTTCTTTGGACAGCCACGTCAATGGAAACCAGAATTCTTCTTTAAAAGATACATTTTAAAAAACAGAAATGCTGAAGTTCTGAGTTTAAAGGAGTATATATTGCACAGTTACACAATGTATTTGAAAAGCTGTCTGTCGATGCTTTTCTTGGTGCGTAAATGTGTTGAAACACTGCTCACGCTTAGCAAAGCTCCCGACTGCAGAGCCGAGTGGGTCACCGGCACAAGCAGGGGCGCCTGTTTGTGTTGTGAAACATAATGAAGGCTCCGAGGAGAGTTTTCGAAAGTTAAAATTTCACCATCAGACAAAGTGATCCTTAAATCACTGCTATTGATCAGCCGCTCCATCAAAACCCAATTACAGTCATTTTCCAGCTCTCCCCTCTCGCCGACGTCCAGCTCCAACAGATGAGCGGGCCGCTAAATAATGGAAAACAAACAGCGCCGAAGACGACGCGGCGTCACACGAGACGGAATAAAATGTAACTAACTACCCCTGTCATAAGATTTCAGCTCCTGTGCTGCGAGAGATGATAACTCGAGCCATCTGCCGGCTTTGCTTGATTGCTCGACAAACAAATGTAGCCAAAGGGGAAACACTCAGCATGATGGATTCCAGCGTGCTTAATGAAATGCTGCTGTTGTGCACTGGCACCGCTGAAAAACTGTGGCCCGCATAAAAGGTCACTATAAATCACGTCCCTCGGTCCCAGACTGCCGCATTTCTGATTTGGCAAAAGAAGGCTGACCCCAATCAAGTGCATAAATATCCCGCCAACACGCTCAGACAGTGTCACTGAATAGCACATAATTCCAAGATAACAGCGTTCGCTCTGGAGCTCTGCTTTCTGACAGGAATTTATGATCAGCTTCGGTTTAATGTCCTTGAATCTGTCTTGATTTTGCACATTATAAAAGCATAATGACGGGTACAGAGGAGTGGATCAGTGCATCTTTCCACTTGTAAATTTGAGATTTTCCATCATTGTCGATTGAATAGATGAGATATTTGCAACTAAAAGACGTCACATCTGGAGTCAGACAACAGGTGGACGAGATTTTTCACTCATTTTTGGCAATTTACAGTTTAAATAATTGAGCCACGAATCCAAAAACTATTATTTATGGATTTTTTTTTATCACAAAAACAATCATTAGCTGCAGCCAAATACATCTTTTCTCCCCAAAATATCATATTTGGATTATTTTTCACAGTTTAAGTGATTGTAATGCGATTTCAAGACCCAATGAACTCAATTTTCAAATAATTCTATAGAAAAATCTGAAAAAATAGTGAATATAGATACAATTTGTCCAATTATCTGTAATGTCTTTTTAATATTTTTTTTGCAATTTACAGATTAAATAATTAAAGTATGCATCAAAAACATAATTTATGGGTTTTTTTTTTGCAAAAACTGCATCTTCAGTGATTTAACTATTGTCTATATAGTGATTTTGATGACATTTCAAAACAGAAGAGTCCCAAAGAACTACATTTTCTAGTAAATCTACAGAAAAATGGAAAAATCTGAGAAAATAGTAAATATAAGTACAATTTGTCTAATCGTCTGTAATGTCTTTTCACTATTTTTTGGTAATTTACAGATTAAATAATTAAACTATGCATCCAAATAAACAGAATTTATGGAATTTTCTATCCCTAAAACCATCATCAGCTGCAGCCAAACACATCTTTTCTTCCCATTACTGTTGTTTTCCAAACCTTTTGGCAGCTTAAAACAACTCAGACAGCAAGAACACAGTACAGAGCTGAATGATGTGCATGAAAACTATCACATTTTGATTATTTTTGACAGATGCCACTGTAATATATTGGTGGAAATGCCTTTTTGATGACAATTCACTACACCAGAGACATTAAGAACTATTTTCATGTAAATCTGCAGAAAAAATGGAAAAGTCTGAGAAAATAGTGAATAAATGTACAATTTGTCTAATTATCTGTAATGTCTTTTCACTATTTTTTGGCAATTTACAGATTAAATAATTAAATCATGTATCAAAAACACATAATTTATGGATTTTTTTGGTAAAAACTGCAGCTCATGTGATTTAGCTATCATCTATATACTGATTTGGAAAACATGTCAATACATCAGAGTCCCAAAGAACTACATTTTCAAGTGATTCTGCAGAAAAATGGAAAAATCTAGGGAAATAGTGAACATTTGTCAGACTGTCTGTAATGTATTTTCCCTATTTTTGATAATTTACAGGCTAAATAATAAATCATGAATCCATATAGACATAATTTATAATTTTTTATCACTAAAACCATCATTAGCTGTAAGGAAATACATTTATTCTTTCCAATACTGTTGTTTTCCAAAACTTTTGGCAGCTTAAAACAACTCAGACAGCAACAACACAGTACAGAGCTGAATGATGTGCAAAAAAACATCATATTTTGAATATTTTGAAGGATTCTAATATGATTTTCGTGGGAATAATAATATTTTGCATTACTTTTCCACTGAAAAGCAAATGACGATGTGATTTTTGCTGCTGTCTGAACCAAACAAGCATGCACTCCTGTAATTTAGCTACGGTCTATCTTGTGATTTCGAAAACATTTCAATACACCAGAGTCGCAAAAAACTCAATTTGTAAGTAATTCTGTAGAAAAATGGAAAAATCTGGGGAAATGGTGAACATTTATCAGACTCTCTGTAATGTATTTTCACTATTTTTGACAGTTTACATGTCAAATCAGAAACCATGACTCCAAATAAACAGAATTTCTATCAGTAAAACCATCATTAGCTGTAGCCGAACACATCTTTTCTTCCCAGTGCTGTTGTTTGATATGTTTGAAAGCCTCTAAATGCAGCAGCAACAAAGGCAAAAGAGCTGTGATGGTAATGCTGACTCACTCACTACAAGACAGTGGGTAACAGGTGCACAGATACCAGATGTCTGGAAAATCACGGTGCAGGGTGCAGCAGGCATCGCACAGCAATCAATAAAGCAGCATTCATGCGGAGGTGGTCAAACAGCGCTGTGATTCCAATTCTTCATGTGGTTTTGAAACAGCCGGGCATAAAAACAGAGTGAAGTGAGCTATTGACACAACACCTACAACTTGGCCCGCAGCCATCGGGTTTCTATTGGAAAGGCATTAACTGCGTAGCGGAGCACCAAATCATGCACGGTGGTCCTCCATCAAAACGCACCCGTCTGCCCGGAGCGGTTTTGCGACTCGCCAAGCAGCTGTTTGAGGTACAAAACAGCAGCATTGGTTGTGCAGACAGCTGCTTGCAGTCTGCGCTCTGGGGGAAACATAACGGGCAGCAAATTACGCTGATCCTCAATAAAGGTGACAGTTTGTGCGCTGCGCTTATCGCCGATGTCGGCTGGAATAATCTTATCTTTAAAATGTCAGCTGCTCAACTACAAACGGCAGCTTTTGTTGTAGCGGTCTGGACGATTCTGCAGGGTGTTTTTAAAAGGGCTTCTTGGAGGGCCGGTGGATAAATCTGTTTCATCGTATACAGATGTTCGGTTAAGTCCAGTTTCAACAACAGAATCAGGCAGAGACACTGGAAATTAAATAGTCTGCATTTCCGCCCACTGTTTGCTACCAATGAGGATACTTGGAGAGTTCTGGTATTTGCCATATTGTGATGTTCATTGATCCACATGGATTGAAAGTTGGCATCCAATATTCGTCAGATTCTTCACTTCCTTGGTCACATATACACTTATATTGTGTTGGTCCCTCTTATGTGCTCAAAAATGCTCTGAACCATTGGGCATGGACAAGAGGACCTCTCAGGGTGTCTTATGGGGTCTGGAACCAGGATCCTTTGGGTACTCTGGCTTGTGCAGTGGGGCCTCTGTCAATCAAACTTGTTCCACTGCATCCTGTTGATCCTTGATCACAATGGGCTGTAGGAAGTTTGGAGGTCAAACTAACATGTTGGGTCATTGTCATGTTCCTCAACATGTTCCTGATTGTTTGATGTTGTTTCCATGTGGTGGGGTGCATTTTCCTGCAGGGGTAGACCAGTGACATTTGGGATTTCCATTTGCATGAGGGAGTGTGTTTGTTGTGGGACAATGTTTATTTGGGTGTCTAAGTCTCATCAACATGGATGTTAAAATCCAAGGTTTTCCATCATAACACCACATAGTACCAATATGATCAATGCTATTCACTTCACCTGTCAGTGGTCAGAATGTTGTGGCTGATTGGTGTAAATATGCATTGTGCACAACTACAGAGCCTCACAGTACAACACAAGCTGCCCTGAAAACATCATTTGTGTCATTCTGGAGGTCTCTATGCTCGTTTTTTTTAAATGCATTTCCATCTTCCTGCATCTTCACCATCATGGGTCATGTGCAAAATCAGGTTAATATTGATTCATGACTCATGCATGATTCACTTTGATGACGATGCCACAGTGCTTACTGTTCATGCCATCACCATGGAAGCACTGCGGCACGATATCACAAACTCTAAAAGTCTAAAATAAAGCCTAAAATCTAAAACAAAGGAAACCTTCTCAAGGCCAACCACTATCAAATAAAACAAAAGAGCAAATCCAATCGTCAGCGATGCTCAAAGCAGGCACCAGTGGCTACTTCTCACCTCTTTTCTTATTCTTACTATTCATATAGTATAGGAATATAAGAATATTGATACATAAAAGCTCTATCAAGTGCTTTATACATGTTGTATCTGTTATTTCTGAAGGCAAAAGTGAAAAAGTAAGCTCTCTGAATGTGACAGTTCAATTTAGCAAAGTTTGTGTAAATAATTTTAAAAAGACAGAGAGATTCAAGCATGTTTATATCTTAAAGAAATGGTTACAAAATCTTCTGGCAGCGTAAACAACTCAGACAACTACACAGTGTGCATACAGTATAGGGCCGAATGATATGCATTTGTTTTGTACAACTCTTCCACTGAAAGAAAAATGTGATTTTTGCTGCAGTCTGTACCAAAGAAGCATGCAAATGGAGGTCTGGAGAATCAGTATGTTGCTACACACTTTACCTTTATAAAAAAAAGTAGCTTCTGTGATTCAGCTATTACACTCAATGTGTTCTAATCAATTGTTTGTCCTGCAAACAGTCTATTAGCTGTTTCCACAGTCCCAAAGAACTAAACTTTCTAGTAATTTTGCAGAAAACTGGAAAAACTGGGGGAAATATTAAATACAGGCACAGTTTTGTTTTTCAGAAATGGCTTTTTTCTGTCTTTTAATCGCCTTGCTACCTTTACAATTCCCCTCCCTGACCTCCATGGCTCTGCACTGAGAGAATGGTACCGCTTTTAGAGAAAAGAAGCACCTAACATAGTAATAACCCTTCAACACAGTGAAGGCCTGTTCCCACCACACATATCATTCATCACATATAATCACTGGCAACTTTAAATCTACTGCAGCCTTTGAGACTATTTCTGCTCGACATCACAGCGTCTAAATCTGGGATTCGTCGTCTCTGGGAGTGAATTTAAACAAAAACGAGCCACAATATGGCGAACCAACTACTGGATCCTGATCTATGTACTCTGGTGTGTTACGTGGCGGTGCACACTTAGAACTTGGCGATCGCTGGGGTTGTGATCTGTGTTTCGCGCCACAAAAAGTGACACAATCAAAGTGCATTTCTCGTCACATCTTCAGTATGTCGGGAGCAGTTTTGAGGAGTCGGAATCCCAATGAGAGATGCAACTTTACTCTTCTTAACTCTTCATGGGTCAAGCTTGGTTTAAGGTAACGTCTCCATTCAAAGTTTGTCCACCGAAGACCCTCTGAAAAGAACATTTTTTGCATTGTTCAGTAACATAATTCATCCCTCCCTCCTCTTCCCCACTCCCAACCCAACCGGTCGAAGCAGATGGCCGCCCTCCCTGAGCCTGGTTCTGTCTGAGGTTTCCCCCCCCCCTTCCTACAATAGGGGGTTTTTGGTTCCTTCCCACCATCGCTGACTGCTTGCTCATAGGGAATCAAAAAGCAACTCTGGATTGTTGGGTTTTCTGTTTCCTGTTTTTGTGTTTCCTGTTCTTTCGTACAATGTTTAGTGCTATGTGACGACTTGTGTTGTAAATATGCGCTATATAAATAAAATTGAATTGAATTGAATAGATATTAGAAACAAATTCAAGAGAAATCAAGCTATGATCCATAATACATCAGCAGTGTAACATGGCTATAACCACGTAAAGTTCCCAGGATGTTGTCCATGATCTCAGTGTACAGTAGTGAATTACTTGGGCGGGTGATTCAATTCTTTCATCATGCAACAATAACTCAAAGTATTCAAAAGTTTAGCAATAAAAATACAACCCAAACAGTGACTTTTAATACTTTCAAAGTCACGGTGGTAGAAACTGAGTCTTTGCATCACTTGGAAATTAATGAGACAACGGAAGTCCTCGCTGGAGTGGCGCCGATGTTTACTTCTACCGAGAAACTCCAAACTCTTTCAAATATATCCATGACAACAGGAACCTTCCCGGTTAGCCTTTTGAAAGCCTCTCCTCTTCTGCAGAGATGAATCTCCCCGTCCGTGATGTTCTTCTACTTTCTTTTTTTTTTTCCCGTTTCAGCCGAGAGAAACAAATCATTAGTTGTTCAACACCGCCGCCGTCTGCGCCCTTGAAGAAGAGATGTTTGGCACGTCGGAGAACAATTAGACACAAACAGGGCAAAGAGAAAGTGAAAGCTGGGGAAGGAGCACATGAGCTGCTTCCGAATTGTGCCAGAAGCTGATGCATTTGCAGGCGTGGAGCGTGCCGCCGAGCTCCCCCGAACTGTGCGGCGGCGGGCGAACGCGCGAGATAATAGCCTCATGTATCCCATGGTAACATCTCTGCTGTCATTACCCCTTAGGCATCCCAATGCAGACTTGATTAGCTGCAATTTCCTGTGCAGAAACAACACCTCCGGGGTGTTTTGCCACCCATTTTCAAGTACTACCTGCTACACTTGTAGACAGAATCCCCCCGGCAGGCAGCAGCGATGTCCGACTATCATGTTAGGTGGTCAGAAAACACACTGTGCAGATTTCTCCCCGTTATTGAGAGGACTTCCTACCGAGGCGCCGCAGCTAGTCTCCGTCTCATGGGTACAGGGCTTATCTTGCGAGGAGGCAGTCACTTGGTGTAATAAACCTGTCATGCCGAAGCCAAGGAGCATCGTCTGCTCCATTGTCATGTGCCATCCATGTTGCTACCTGCTAAATCACACCCCAGAGGTTGAATAATTTTACACTCGGCTCGGTCGATAAATCAAACCGCGAGTTTAGAGATGCGGGCCTGAGAATGCGTCAATCAGCTGAGGGGAAACAATCAATCAATATCAAGATGCGGAAAATGAAAGGGGAGAGTGTGAAAATGGGAACAGGAGGAGGATGTAGAGAGACGGAGGCCCGGCTCAGTTCTGGACTAAGATTCGGTCGGTAAACTGTGCTGACAAGTGACAGATGTCGCAGAAGAGGCCAAGCGGACTAACAAATGTCAAGAGCCTGGCAGCAGATTTCCCTCAGAGACGAAGCCATGATGGAGGCTTTTACTACACCGACAGTGCAAACACCAGCCGCTGCTCCAACTCTACAGGGTTTAGTGTGGGAAATATAAATTCTGCTGCCATTTTCAGAAGAACGGATGATCTATTACAGCTTCTTATACCGACTCTCTTGCAAATACTCTAGATGTTAAAGGTGCCCCACGGAGAATTTCTTGCAAACAAACAGAAGTTGTGTTTACATCCAGTATTACTCACCAAAACTCGCTGTCTGTCCTTGAGCTCTAGCAAACGTGTAAATCTTTCATTTTTCCTCATGAAACATTGGAAAGGATGGATTTGAAACGCAGCATTATCTGGATCCCTGTTAACTAGCCAGCAGTCGTCCTCCTTCCCATCATTAATGACGTTTTGCAGCACACATGGGCATTTATTTGTAAGGGAACATGTACAATATTAAAACCCTCCAAACCCCAAGCAGTCTTTTCCTTGCTCCTGTTACATTTTCACTCACTGTGGGGTCTTTTTTTTATGTACTGCAATACAAAGTCCTGCACCTCTATGGGAACGGCACAACAATGTCTAGACAGAGAGAAAACTCAGATATGTTCTTTGTGCAGTACGACTCATTTAAAATGCTATAAATCACATTAACTGGAAAAAATGGAAGGAGAACTTCTTTGATTATTTATTAGTATAAAAACTGCGTGCAACAAGTGCAACAGTTATGTGCCCAAGTGTTACCAATATTGGGAAAAATCGTGATTCGAGACGATACATACTACAGATATTTTACTACTTGGATTATTCATTTGTTTCTGTACTTGTTTCCTGTCTGCTCTGTGCAAACACAGCCTGCAGTTCAACCCAGTGCAGCCAAAAAGTCCCTGATTTTTTCCCACATGGCTGTTGATCGCAGCTGAGTCTCTGATGACTTCACAGTTGCACAGAAGAAAGTAGAATTTTTTGGCTTTTTGCATAATCGGGTTATGGCAAACTAACTTCAAAAGTGATCCTGAGGAAGATTTTCAGCTTAGATTGGGGCGATTTGGCACAAAACGAATGAGCAGCTGAAAGGGGGCATGGGATGGTTGAAAAAACAGAAGACTAATTCCATTTTTACCATTTTCCACTCTGATAAATGGTGTAATTTTGTTGATTTTTCTCAAACATAACCTGCCCTGCAAACCTGCTGGCAGGTTTCGGGGTTCGGAGGGTTAAACCAGAATGTCACCACTTGATGCATCGTGCCAGAGTCATGCCTGAGGCTCGTTCTCTTCTGCCGTCCCCCTGGAAGGTCACGATTAAACACAGACCCACACAGTGACAGGACAACACGACGCAAACTTGACCGACGAGACGAAACGCGCAACACAAATCACACAGCCTGACGCTTGAACCGTGACGCCAGAAGCTCCGACAAATTTAATACAGAGCCGAGCGAAATGCACCAAACATAGAGTCGGTGGTTACAAATCTGAGGGGCTTTTAGCAGATTTTTCAGTTTGACTTTAAACCTACTGACTGAACTATAACTCTATTCACCTGGTGGGGCGTTCCGCTGAGGCTTTGCAGAGAAAGCCGACTATCCAAAGGCTAAGACATTCTTGCAGATTGTACAGACTTTAAAGGAATTGTAATGCAGGAGTGGGAAAATATTTAAATTTTAATGCACAAGGCACAGATTTGAGCAAAGCCCAAGACTCTCAAAGCTCAAAAGATGGTGTTTCTCCAGTGTCTGACATTGACGTTTCTGAATCAGCTTTTACCACCACCTGTAGATCACAATAAGATGGAGCCACTGGCATTAGGTAAACAGCTAGATGTTGGAAAATACCAGGTTTTAAGGGGGTGATATACTAGCTAAGAAGTATTTCTGCTCATAATCCCAAGTAAAATTAGAACTCCTTGTACCTTCCCATGGGATATGAGTTAATTAGCAAGCTCGAGAGGTGCTGGTAGGCAGATTTTTTAGCCGTTAGATAAAGCCGGGCTAGCTCTGTGCTGCACAATTACCAACCAACGCAACCAAAAGAATAAACTTTATATCTCACTCAGCAAAAGTGACTTTCTGATTCGTAAATTGACCAGAATCCTCAAGATGAACACTGGTGTTTACTTTTCATTACGCAGGGATAAAAGGAGATAAACACGCCCGGCGCATCTCCACACAGAACAAGGCCACGGGGAAGGAAGGGTGAGGAGGGGGAGGAGATGGTCTTGGGTGGAGGAACCATTTGGAAAAAAGCCTGACTCCACACAGCTGTGCCCCACATCCTCCAAAATGGCCCTGGGTGTTTGCACGGCGGAGGCTTACTCAGATATGAACCATTAAAACCGTCAAAGCAAACTGCCCAGGAACAAAGTTGGAGCATCCCGGCGAGCGTTCAGACATCATCATCCGAGGCTCTCGGGGCGAGAAATACGCATCGAACTGCAATATCCCCTCCAAATCAAAAATTTAAAGAATCAAAAGGCCTTTAAAGAGGCACGATAGCAGCTCTTAATATCCAAAGGAGCCCCAAAGGACACTTGGTATTCACTGCTCTCATACATATACCCATATAGCTGCCTGCAGCTCCCAGCAGAAGGACAGCCGGGGTAATATATCCTGCACCTCACAGCTTTAGATGCAGTAAAATATTAATGGGACCCTCCTTGGGCAAAAGGTTACCTCTGCCCATAGAAGCTTCACGAGCCAGAAGAGACTAAACTCAGCAGTCATTATGAATGGCCCCATAAAAAAAAGGAGGGACAGAAACTTTCCAACTCCTTGAACTGGGGTTCCTTTGTGGCTCCATCAGATCGGGAGAGGCAGGGGAAGGGGAATCAAAAGAGGGAAAAAAAAGGGCGTGAACTATCAGAAATCACCTCACATGGTTGGAAGAGATGCGTTGAGATTCCCCGCATATCCACGGCATCGGACGTGCGTCAAAGCGCATATGGATGCACGGGGAAAACGCGACGCTTCCTTTGGGATGCTTTCAAACGAAGAAACGGCTCAATCGGCGCCATGCAATGCGTTCAAATCAAAAAATCCACCTTACCATGACGTTGCCCTGCATTTTTGCAGTCTCGATCAGACTCTTTTCCTTCATTTTTTTCCCCCTGCCTCCCTCCGAAAGGCTCCCGAAAGGCTGGATTCGCTCACTTTTTTTTGGGCAGCTTCTGTCGGCTCTCCGTCCCCCTCGCCGGTTCCCCAGCCAGACCCCTCAGATAGTGAGCCAGTTCATAAGTGGGTGGGCTTACAAACCGAACGGATTGATTAGAAAGAAGGAGGAAGAAAACACAACGCCGGGCTCTCCTCGGTGTGCCGTAATATCGCTCCCCTTGTTTCTTTTTTTTGCGCACGAAACGGCCAAAAAAAAATGTAATTTCAGAGGCGCAGATGGGAGGTAAGTTTGATCGGTGCTTCTTTTTTCTTCTCTCCCTCCGATTGGAAGATGATTTTCTTTCCTTCCCTCTTTAATTTCGGAGAATCCTCGTCCGTCACCGGGGAGCTGACAGCGTTTTATTTCCCGTCCAAGCTGCTGCGAAAAGGTTTCAAATGTGACGGACGGCGCGTAAACTGGCGAAGCTCCACTGTGCAGGAAAACAAACATGC
The DNA here is from genome assembly GCA_024666655.1 of Dascyllus trimaculatus. Taxonomy (NCBI): domain Eukaryota; kingdom Metazoa; phylum Chordata; class Actinopteri; family Pomacentridae; genus Dascyllus; species Dascyllus trimaculatus. The sequence continues at coordinate 6,997,645 of CM045466.1, forward strand.
GCACCGGGATGAACATTTCCACACAGATCGGTCAGAGGAAACAAGCTGTTGTGCACTTATCACATCAGTATTACGCTTATTCCGCCATAACACTCCTCAGTTTTATTCATTATGGACTTTCCATCTAATAAATATGAATCCCCGAAGGTTACAGATGAAGGGAGATGAGTCTTGTAGTGATTTATGATGAGCTTCTTGTGTTTTTGTCCTTTACTTTCTGACAATTTTGGCCCCTTTAAGTGTCCCTCATCTACAGTCAGCTCTTGCTTCTTGTACTCGTGATTAAATGCCTGCAAGACAGAGTTCATGGCACTAAAATATCACCATGTACAGTCTGGAAAAAATCATCAGACAGTTCCAATATTTGTCTTCCTGTGTCTTGACGTTGGTGGTTTCCAGTGTGAGACCAAGTTGAGACCTCTGAAGGGGGTCAAAAAATAAATCTAAGTCCATTTGTTCCAGACAATTTGTTGATATGTTCCTTTTATTGATGAACTACATGACTTTTTTTGTCCAATTTCAGTTTTATTTACATTAAAACGAAGACAAACACTGGACTAAAGTTCAAGAAGAGTTTTGGAAGGTATAGTTAATATAACACCCAGACTTTAATGCTGTATTTAGTTATAGCTTAATAAAATTATTAACTATTAATAACTTAATTAAGTTATTTTGAGAGAGTGGAAATCTATCTGTCCTCTGTGCTTTTAGAAGTGGCTCAGCGACACCATTTTAGCGAGATACTCCACGTCTAACTCGGCTTTGTTTCCCTTTACTGAGCAAATCAGAGCACAAGTCAACTCAGAATCGTATATGTTGATTTATTTGCCACTTCTGAGTGCATGCATGCAACTTTTTAAACCCCACTCATCGCACGTCCATGTGTGAGCTATACACCGATCAGCCATAACATCATAACCACCTGCCTAATATTGTGTTGGTCCCCCTTATGTGCTCAGAAATGCTCTGAACTATTGGGAATCATGGACAAGAGGACCTCTCAGGGTTTCCTATGGGGTCGGGAACCAGGACGTTGCCACTGGATCCTTTGGGTACTCTGTCTTGTGCAGTGGGGCCTCTGTCAATCAAACTTGTTCCACTGCATCCTGTTGATGCTTGATCACAATGGGGTGTAGGAAGTTTGGAGGTCAAATCAACATGTTGGGCCATTGTCATGTTCCTCAACATGTTCCTGATTGTTTGATGTTGTTTCCATGTGGTGGGGTGCATTTTCCTCCAGTGACATTTGGGATTTCCATTTGCATGAGGGAGTGTGTTTGTTGTGGGACAATGTTTATTTGTGTGTCTAAGTCTCATCAACACGGATGTTAAAATCCAAGGTTTTCCATCAGAACACCACATAGTACCAATATGATCAATGTTATTCACTTCACCTGTCAGTGGTCATCATGTTGTGGCTGATTGGTGTATATTTCCATTACAGTGGCCGTGGATAATGGAGATACTGCAGATGCATTCATGCACAAATAATCATTCGGTACCTTGGCAACCTGTTTGGTTATGTACTTGTTCACAAATCCAAGCCTGCATTGAGTCATTTTAAAGAGTCAAAATGGTTCAAACCATTCTTGCCTTTGCAGTTTCTTGCTCAGATGACCTTAAAATTCAATTCCGATGATAAATAAAGCTTTGTATTGTTGCCTTACTTCTAATAAAACCTACAACTCACTGTGCTTGCTGCCCCATATTCAAACTCAATAGCCACTTTATCACCGCTCACATTATTGGCTCGCTCTCTGCCACAGCGGCTGCAAAGTCAAAAACCTTCAAACTAGGAAGAGGAGAACGGTTTCTCCAGTCTTCATAACTGCACATCTTGTTTGTTGCGTGTGAAATGGAGCTAATGGCTTTTATCTGACGCACAATACAACGAATACGGCGCCATGATCTCTTATTGATCCGCCTTATTGAAATCAGCACATATCACAAAGGAGACGTAGATAAAGGGAAACTAATTACACAGATGTAATTAGCGTGGATCAGTATCGCCATGTGTCACTAACATGTTGCACATGTATGCAGTGTAAATAGATTCCCAGCTATTACACACCCATTTTCATTCTGTGTTGGCAGCCTTCAAGATGGAGGCAGCCTCCCTTTCTCTCTCTCCCTCTCTGTCCCTCCTGAGCTTTATAAATCAATACCACTGTGAAATCTTCTGACTTTAGCCTCTAAGTGTTTACTGTACTGAGTAAAATGCTGTATACAGAAGAGCCAGGCGTCCTAAACCCACAGCAGCAGTTCACTGGGAGTAGATTCTCCCCCAACTGGGAAGTGCAAACAGCAACGTAAATCTCATTTTAAAGTGCCTGATATTAATTACTGTGGATAAGGCTGTCAAAACAGCCTAATGGGGGCATCGGGCTCCCTCGACACCAGCTGGACTGCTGACAGAGGGAGAACACGGCACAGATAGGTAGCTGGCTGAGCTGCTTCATTACTTGTGTGTGCATTTTTTAACCGACTTCCTTCATAGCTGCTCCACCGAAAGGTGTAGTATAAACTTCCTGACACACGATTTACAACTCCCGCCATGCAACCACGAGCTTCATGCTTTGCTGACGGCTCCACATTTAATCAGGGCTCATGCATCAAGCATGACACATAAACTCCCTTCGACCCCGCGAGCTGGCATGTGCTACACGCGCAATATTGAATTCGCCGCGTTGCTCATTCCCCCGCTGGACGCGTCGGGCCAAGTTGGAATCCATCACGCGCAGGTACGGCGGCCAAGGATATCTGTAACAACAATGTTGGCCGAGCAGAAGCCGACAGCAGCTGCCTGATGTTAGGACTCTCCGAGAAAATGGCTGGCCAGGGATGGGTAAGTGCTACGGCGCCGTGAAGCTCCGCAGGAAAAAAGGCAGTTGACTGTCACAGAGGAGACAGCTGCCAAAGCTACCGAGCTGCAAGGGCGCTCGGCTGGGGAGAGAAAATCTGCTGGAGTGTTGATGGTTCCAGTGTAGAGCAGAGCCACAGTGACACGGTTGGCAGGACTGAACTGCCGCGTCGCGAGCACAGAGCATGAAAAATTGAAAATCTGGGTGTTGTTTTTTTTATGTTGTTGCATTGTCACAACATAGGAGCCGCTAAACAAACAAGCAAACATGTGAATACATACATAAGAGATGAACAGCAGCTGATGGGGGCAGTGGAAGTGGACGATTCTGCATAATCGATTGCATCCGATGACAATACTTCTTTTTAAATTCAAGCTTTCTGGAAAATCTACTCGTGGTGACAACAGCATGGTTAAAGTAAGGGAGAGTTCATGGTTAATCTAAGGTTAGGGTTAGCCACGATTAAAACTAAATAAATTTTAAAAATGGCTGGCAAGCGCTAACTTTCTATGTTAACCAGCATTCAACATACATTTTTCAGACCTAAATCATCCAAAGTCTTCATACTTCTGAGAAATACTCAGCTTTCTTTTCTGGTCAGGTACTAATAGTTGTCTGCCAACCCGTCTATATCTGTCTGTCTATCTGTCTGTCTGTCTGTCTGTCTGCTGGAAAACCCTGGATTTTAACATCTGTGTTGATGAGACTTAGACACCACAAATAAACATTATCCCACAACAAACACACTCTCTCATGCAAATGGAAATCCCAAATGTCACTGGCCTACCCCTGCAGGAAAATGCACCCGACCACATGGAAACAACATCAAACAATGAGGAACATGTTGAGGAACATGACAATGGCCCAACATGTTGATTTGACCTCCAAACTTCTTACACCCCATTGTGATCAAGCATCAACAGGATGCAGTGGGACAAGTTTGATGGACAGAGGCCCCACTGCACAAGTCAGAGCACCCAAAGGATCCAGTGGCAACGTCCTGGTTCCAGACCCCATAGGACATCCTGAGAGGTCCTCTGGTCCAATGGTTCAGAGCATTTTAGAGCACATAAGGGGGACCAACACAATATTAGGCAGGTGGTCATAATGTTGTGCCTGATCGGTGTATTTATGTTGATATTTAACAGACGAAGAGAACTAAAGCTGTACACTAGCTGGAGCTGCTGATAATTTAGTCTTCTAAACTTGGCCCCAGTAGTTCTGAACCGCTGGACACTTCTCCTCCAGGACCAAGGACGCTTTTGACATATTTTTGGCCGACTATAGTGAAACTAAATTTAGCCACTTACCCCTGTAGCCTGTGGTGAAACACAAAATAGTTGAGTTAATGTGCAGCCTCTTGTTTTTGCTGAAATGAAGGCAACTAACAAGACATATTCGGTACATAATAAAAACATTACCACACCATAAAAAAGACTGTTTCTTTTTAACAATTTTTAACTGTAATTTGTTGAATAATTTACTGTTATTCTCCAGATTTTTTTTATTTGGTTAAATTACAGATAATAAAAAAAATCTGTGTTTTATAGATATTTGCAGTTTATGAAAGAAAACTTATGTATATTCAGAATTGAAAATTGGTGAAATATATTTTTAAACTTATTTTATCAGATTTTCCCCGTTTTGTTAAATTCAGATAATAACGAGCAAAATGACAAAAACAAATGACTGATTTAAAAACAATCTGTATTTTTACAAATAGCAATTTGTCCATTTATAATGTGTAACAATTACACTGTTTTACTTTATTTAAATAAATTAAGAAATATTATTATTTTACAGGTATTTCACCATTTTGATTGTTTGTTTGTTTGTTTGTATTGCAGTGCTTTTATTTTTTACATGGACATATATTTACCTTTTCGTGTGTGTATACGTGTGTACATAGACACAAAAAAATACTAATAATAAAACTTTGCTTTTGTGCCGATTTTGTTTTCATATTGTTAACTGACACTAAATGCAATTTTAAAATGATAGCATGTCTTTTTTAAGGACATTTTCCATTCCGTGTCAATACATTTGAACCTTTCAACAGGCCTTTTATTACCATTTTGTCCCCACTAGGAAAAGATACACTTAAATTACCAATACTGACAACATCTTGGCAATTGCGGCTCAGACGGTAAAGCGCTTGTACCCATTTGGTCCACAAAAATCAGTGCAGCCCTAATACAGCAGCAGCCGACGACGCATTACAAACAATGTAATTTAGTTTTCCAGAAGTTTTACATTTAGCTAGCTAGCAAGTTGACGGTTAAGGTTAGGGTTTATGGTTATGGGTGATAGAACAGTAATTTAGCAGCTGTAGTAGCACTACCACTTAATATTTCTTCATTATTTTTCTATTAGCCATTTTGTCACACCAGTCTAATGGGGAACAACATGACGCAGGCAAACAAGAGATACTTCCAATTGAGATACATTAGCTTGAAGGTTGTAATTGTCACATAAAAATGGGAAATTTTAGTCTGTGTGCATTAAAAATTGATTGTATATCGTGACCAGGCCGTTATATTAGTCTAGTATTGGGCACAAAACAACTCTTCATGCTTTTGTCTGCAAAAATATATCGTCTTTAACTACAAACATGTCGAGTGTTTGTGACCTTACATTACGTCACAGTTTGCATATTTAGTGTCGACAGTAGAAGTGACTGCATTTATTGCTGTGCTTCTGAGACCATGTGCTTTCCAAGCTTAGCATCTTTGACAAAAGCGGGAAGCCTTAAAGACAAAAGTGATTAAAACTTGCCCAAATCCAGGATTGATTGTCCTGGATCCCCAGTGGAGTGAGTCCAGAGAACAAGCTTCATTCGGTTGACGGCAGTCATCCAGCACAATAAGTTCAACCGAGACCTTCGCAGGGCAAATCGATGGTTTCATTATCAACTTAATTACCTGATACCATGATATCCTCTACACTGCTGTCACTGTTGTCTTTTGCCGTTTTAATGACGGCCCGAGAGATGCTGGACTTGCTCCAAAGAGGAATAAAATTACTGTCAGCAATATCACCCTTCAACCAAATTGAATCCAGGAAACCAAGATGGCCGCTAAATCCTTTCCTGATACAACCTTATTTGTCCTTAAATGATTTGTATTATTGTGAGAAAATTGTTTTTAGAAAAAGCTACTGGGTCAAGGTAAGTTGGAGTTCAAATGTTGCTCATTTCAGCCACCAGTGATAAGTGAACCAGGGGTAGCTGTATTTGAAAACCATTACCGAGCAGCGGGAAGCAACTATCTCAGTGCATACACTATCAACTGATTTGCATCTCAAACATCTTCCTCTCGAAAGTGCTGGTTGCACTCCTCCGCTGGTGGGGAGCTCCATAATCTAGATAAGAGGTTTGTGATGACCTTCCCCGCCCCGAACTGTCAGGGCGACAGATTGTTACCATCGCTAATGAATTCTGGGGCAAAGAAAAAATGGTGCACAGGAATGTAAAGCGCACATTAATCTTGCAGCTTTCTATGCAGGAGGTCTATTAGCGGCATCCCTAACACAGACAGAGCTGGAAAGATCAGGAACTAATGTGGAGTTTGGTTTGAAAAATGTCAGGAAGTTTCTTGGTATATCTCTTTTTTTTAAGCTTGCTTACAGAAAAGTAACTTTGCAGTCCTTATTTGGGCTTTTATGCAGACTTTTTGAAAGTGCAGCAAGTCAAAAGCATGATGATCTCAGTAATAAATGCAGGAATCTGTGTGTGTCTGTCAGGCCTGGTCTCACTCCCTATTCGTCACATACAGCCGCTTTGTCAGGAACCCTTGGCATCACATTTGAACACACTGGATCCCCTTTAACACCATTTTTCAATGCACAGCATAGCCTGATAGACCTGTAAAATTAGGTTCTTTGCAGGCAACAAGACATTAGCCTTGGAACTTGTGCTTAATGATGGTAAAGGGTGCATTTCAACCCAAAACGTGACCGAGTCGTTTTGATGCCTAAACTTAATTGATTTAAAACAAAGGTAGTCTTCGCTTATGTATTTCCACAAAAATGTTGCACCATTTGCCCAATGAAGGTCTAGAACCAAAATATTATGCTAATGAGTCTATTTTTGCAGGTTGGACAGTACGAAGGACTCTTTTGAAGCTAACCAAACAGCAGGTTAAAACCAAATTTAGGCAACCAAATAAGATGCAACCAAGTGAAAGAATACTGGTGCAACATAGAACACAAGCACAAGTCTCCTGAAAGTCCTGTGATCGACGCCACCAAATTACCCTTCCAATCTCTTCATACCAGTGTTCTAAACTCGGAAAACCTCTTGGCCATTTATCGAAGTGGCACCGACGTCAAAGAACATATTGTACAGATCTCTGAAGCAACAGCAGCTTTGACAAAATGGCAGTTTTTGATGGCCTGGAAATGAGAGTGGGTTGCTGTCTGACTTTTGTTTGCATATCTCCACAACTATTCATCCGATCTTCTTCAAACTTGGCGGCTGTGTTGCTGAGAATCTCAGGGACTGCACTGGCAAGTGGAGTCATTTTGATGAGCAGAGGCCTTATATTTTTGGGGTCTTTTGGTGTTCTTTTCAGGGTCGTCAGTGGGCCTTGGGCTGCTATGGATGAAGTCTAAGTCGGCCCTTTTGCTAGACAACATCATCGGAAGCAAATGTTTATTTACACTAATAAAAGCCATACAGACACTGCTGAGTCCTCATAAAACCCAACATGCATTAATTGTAAACTATAGTATCACCATACAGTCCCTTCTGAGGAGCAGTTGGCAGCACAAAAGGGAAAAGTTACTGCAATTGTTTCCCAACTTAAGGGGACTTTTGCTTCCCTCCACCCCCACGACGGAGCCAGTAAGCACATCTGAATATTAATGGAACAGTTGCCTTGAACAGCAGGCGTTTGTCAGGAAGTTGGATCGGATTCATCACTTTAACCTGCTCAGCTCCGCTCAGGGACGAATGATGAGTTCCCACAGCACAGCAGCTGGCTTCGACTGCACCGCTCACACTCGAGTGGTTCAAAAAGGATGTGAACATGAGTGTGGAGCCAAAGTACAAGAAGGGAAAATCAATGCCGGCCTGCATAAACACTTTTCACTTTGACTTTTAAAGGATGTTGTCTTTTTTAAAAATGATTCCATCACTTTTTCCTCTTCTTTCCCTGATTTATACAATACATTAGAGACTCAATGGGAAGAATATGCAGTTGCTGTTTTAAATAGATCAGGTTGAACTTTGCCTGACCTTCACTATGAGACATTTTACACTTAACAGAAGCAGTCATTAGCTTTGGCACATGAACCACCAGAGATCAAATGGAAATTTGAGAGGACTGCTTATTACTAAAGGCTTGAGTTGTATTGACAGGTAAGAATTATTCACTAAAAACTGCCACTATTGCAGTCGATGCCTTCTTAATGAATATTACATTGACCATTCATTCAACTTTGCCCCAGTACAGCTGTTACACCTGTCAAGCTTTCCATTCTAGCAGTGCATCAGTGTACTTTATCAAGATACAGATATATCAGCCGCTCAGAATTTTCTGGAATTTTTTGAAATAAAGATTCTCTGATTTCAGAAATGGACAAACAAAGGCAGGCAGAAACGGAAACTGTCAAGCTAAAGCTACAGCTAGGTAGTCAATTAATCTAATATTAGTGCCATGTGTTAACAGAAAAGGCTATCTGCACCTCACTTTTTACTGTTTTCGTAACTCATTGTGAAACAAGAACACTGCAAAAGGTGCCTTAATTATGAATTTGATGGCTATCGACCTAGATGTCACGTAAAAACACATATCCCCATCCTCACCCATACAAAATTTTAGGTTTCTGCCAAACAGTTATGGTTGATCTTTACCAACGTCACCCCAGCTTTGCAGCAAAGTCATATTTTCATATGCAAATTAGATTTGTAGCAAACTTCTGGCTAAGTTTGTGGAAAACAGATGGCAAAAAATTTAATCCATTAGCTATACTCACTTTGCAGTTCCCAGGGTCACAATGGAGCTGGAGCCTACCCCATCGAAAACCAGGGGCAACAGTGCAAACAACTGTGCCAATGTTCAAGCACCAAGAAAATCTACTTTGAGACACAATTAAGACCACATGGAATGTGGATTTGTAGTAATCCTGCCATTAGTTTTCTATAAAGTTAGCCAGAAGTCAAGTCAGATCCAATTTTCATATGCAGATTAGAGTAATATTGCCAAAGGTTAACTACAACAGTCTGCCAAAACCATTGTTGCTAGAAACGCTATCTATGGCAAACACAAACTGACATGTCTGCCACTAAAGGCAAATTTGTTACAAGAAATTCAGCACTAATTGCAAATTGTGGTGCCAAACTACCATGTTTGCCAGTAGTGGCAAACTTATTATCACCAGAATGTTGCTGTAAGTTTGCTACTAGTGGCCAACAACAGAAAACTTGTGGTAACTTCTCTGGAAACTAAATTCTTCCTATACATCAGCCACAAATTTGCTAAAAAAAAAAAAAATCTGCCGCCAACATTTGGCGTTTTGTAAGGGCAACAGCTGATAATCCATGTAGAAAGCACAAATGTAAAAATAAAATAGCTACAAGGAAAAACAGAAAGTGCAATGTTAAGATTTTCTTCATATTTACAGCGTTTAACTTATGTGAAAAAAATAAAGGCTTTGATGAGATCGAACTTTAGGCTGTTTTCCACTTTGAGTGTGTTTTGACCACAAGAACTTCCTGTGTAGAAACTTTTTTAAGACCATTGTTTGGGAAGAAAACAGCATCTACATCTACACTTCTGACCACTATTAAAAACCTGCTATGGGATTTCACCAATGTTTAATTAAACTCAGAGAAGCCGATTTCTGATTGTTTAAACTCGAAGAGGACCAAAAGTGCACTTTTTCTGGCATCTCAATGCTCTCACTAAATAATAAAACCTGTAATTGTTCTAATTTCTACATGCTCACAGAAGTGCAGTTATGTCCAGTAACTGTTTTGTTGCTCTCGGGGTGGTTTAAGCTGTCGGATTCGACACCAGAACGAAAACAAAAAGGTTCAAGGGGCTGATTACGAGGGTGTTGCTGTTCGAGCCTTTTTGCGGCTATCCTGAGTTCCTGTGATGGAAACCCATGCCTTGTCAGGGGTGATGGAACGTAAACTTAAGCTTAAAGAGGTTACATGCAGTGGGGGGAAACCACATCATTGACGTCCTTTGCGTAACCTTAAACCTCACAAATTAATGTATTTAGTTAATTTAATGCTCCTCGGCCTTGGAATTAACACTCACTTCCTGCTTCAGGTAGTTAGCAGACATGTGGCAAACCTACTGTGCCATGATAGTGTAGACAGATTAGGTAAAAGTTAAGCAAAAAGTCAAATTAAATCAATTACATTTGTAGTTTCTCATTATCTTGTAGGTACATCAGACACGGTGAGTGGAAATATGGTAAAAATACACTTGTCACACATAAGAACACATAAGAAACGCCTCCTTCGTTGGTCTGTTCGACTCTCAGCTTCATCAACATTTACATATATGTCTCACTCCACTGTCAACAGACCGTAAAATGATTAGACCTGGTTACTCAGTAATGCTAACAACCATTAAGGTTGACTGATGGCACGGTGGAGACGGCTGGGCTGCTCATTTATCCATCGGGAAGATACAGCCGGCTGAACTTCACTGCACTTTTTCCCTACTTTTCTGATAAATTTCATGCAGTATATCTTCAGATACGGCGTGACTGATTGGAGTGGAGTTTTGAAGGGGGGAGACTCTAATCGAAATCCATGTGGAAAATGTATTTGTCTGCACAGGACATGGCCAAAAAAGTATGTGGACATAGCTGGCTGAGGGGACTGATTTCATCCGCATTCAGGTTCAACCCAAAGATTCTGGATTGGTTTGAGGTCAGATCTTTCTTCAGTGCAATCAAGTTCTTACACACAAAACTAGAGAAACCTGTTTTTTTGCCAAGTTGCGTACTTTCGACGACACAGTATACTCCGTTTCTCCTTATTTCTTATTTAACTTGAGCTATCTGACAGAATAATTTGTCAATAAAACTTACAAAAGACCAGTTCCTGCCATCTCGGAGTTTCCTCACTGCATCAATGATTAATGAAACACCCTCTCTTGGAAATTTCTTGCTGCTTTGAAATGAACTGCATTCACACATTCTGTAGGTAAAGGGCCGCCTTTCATTACCAGTCAAGGCCCACGGATGCCAGATATCTTCCGCGAACGCCCATTTCGGAAGATTAACTACAGGAATATGCTTTAGTGTCTGATAACGGGAGAGTCATATCACATCGCCCAAGGTGGTTTCTGGGGCAACGGCGTGGCCATCAATCAGCGGGGTGTAATCTCGCTAGAAAATCGTTGTCAGCATGCAAATTAGTGTCACATTTCACACACCGCCTATGTGTACACGCCAGGAAAAAAATTGGAAAACGTCTGGTAAATAACACTGTAAAACTGGATCTGCGTGCAGCGTGTGTGACGTGTGTGAGTGTGTGCTCTGCTCTGCTCCGAGGCAATACATCAAACTGGAACTTGATTAAGCAGAAAAAAAAGGGAACACGCATTAGAGAGTACAGAAAATGCATCAGGACACAAATGGAACAACAACAGTTGCATCAGCCTGGTCAGTCATGATGTAAACGTGACGTCCTTTGTGTTGGACACCAATCAGACATAACATCATGACCACCTGCCTAATACTGTGTTGGTCCCCCTTATATGCTCTAAAATGCTCTGAACTACTGGGCATGGACAAGAGGACCTCCCAGGGTGTCCTATGGGGTCTGGAACTAGGACGTTGGCACTGGATCCTTTGGGTACTCTGGCTTGTGCAGTGGGGCATCTGTCAATCCAACTTGTTCCACTGCATTCTGTTGATGCTTGATCACAATGGGGTGTAGGAAGTTTGGAGGTCAAATCAACATCTTGGGCGACTGTCATGTTCCTCAACATGTTCCTGATTGGTTGATGTTGTTTCCATGTGGTGGGGTGCAAGAAGAAAGCTTTGTTATCATGAATACAGCATTGAATACAGCACAAATGTTGTTTTCGCATATGCCAGGTGGGGTCAGAGCGCAGAGTCAGCCATGATATGGCGCCCCTGGAGCAGGAAGGGTTAAGGGCCTTGCTCAAGAGCCCAACAATGGCCGCTTTGGATTTTGATTCTCTCAAACCCTGATCAGCAGCTCTTGGACTTAACCGTTGTGTCACCACTCCCCCAAAAAACAAGGCTTGGAATTTGAACAACCAATCTAAGTGAGCTACATTTGGGATTTCCATTAGCATGAGGGAGTGTGCTTGTTGTGGTACAATGTTTATTTGGGTGTCTAAGTCTCATCAACATGGATGTTAAAATCCAAGGTTTTCCATCAGAACACCACATAGTACCAAAATGATCAATGCTATTCACTTCACCTGTCAGTGGTTTTAATGTGTGTGGCTGATTGGTGTGTTTGTGCCATTTACTCCAAGTTAAAACTCTCAGAAACCAAGTTCTTTATTATTCTGTGCAGCAACACAAGAAGCCTTCCTGAAGAAAAAAAAGCTTCTTTCATGTTGTTTTTTGGAATTCAGAATGAAAATCAGCGACGGTTGATCGATTTGACCCGCAGGTTGCAGTGCAATCCAGTCGCAATTTTCTGTGCGCAGGGTCAATACGACAGCAAGATTTAAGGCTTTTTCATTTCTAAACTGTGCGGGATGCATCTGCACCACAGAATGCAGGAAAATACTGGGTCAGCCTGGGACACAACCCCCATAAAAGTACAGCAAGTTTATTTTGTATGGATGAAATAAACCAGATAAAACATGTTAATTAGCAAAGTTTTAGTAACTGTAAGACACCAGTATTGACTTCGACATGACATGAACTCCTTTGTGGTGCCAGTTTGTGCAGACTCCACCACTAAAAATGAAAGGATTTTCCAGAGAAGGAACTCTGAACGAACAAATACATCGACTGACTAATGCTGCAAAAACACTAAAAAGCACCAAAAATGAGGCCTAATAAAAAATCGTTGGGTGTATCCTATAACTTTAAACCCCAGAGTGCTGCTGCCACTGCTCTGCTCTCTAAGACATATATTAACTTTATCATTAAGAGAAGAGTTAATGATGCTAAAAGATTTATCCCCGAGGCTTCCTGAGGAAACTCACGCAACAGACTGCTCACTTGTACGTGCAGCAGGTCGGCTTACTTACGCCCAAACCAGGCTAACCCAAAGGACACGGCTGAGTTGGCTTGTTTTTTTTCCCTACATTGCACCTGCATATCTGTCCCACTTTCTGCTGTTGTCTACAGTTTGCTGCTCCTTTTAGATTATGCCGTCTCTGGAGGCACAAAACCCATTAAGTGAAACTAATACAAACAGGCAGCAAGGTGAGGCTCGGCAGTCGTGGAATATCTGACGGTATTATGCTTTTGTTGCACTTTAATGACGGCTCAAGTTTGGAATCGAGCTGAAATGATGGTTGATGGCTCCACTGATCCCCTCATCCCTCGCGCTCGCTGCCATTTTGTCGCAGAAACACTCATTATTATTGGCCGACAGTAAGCGGCGCTGGCCCCCGTGCTCTTTATCCATCTGTACTAATGTGCCAGTGTGTCCATAGATGTTTTGGCTGCACGGAATGGATCTGTGTTTGCATGCCTCCCGAGGATGATTTACAAAGCATTGATTTGGAAGCACACAGACTGGAGCACAATAAAACCGTTGTTTATGTTCAGGCGGCGAGTGTTCATTGTCAAGGGGAACGGCATCTTGTTTTAGGGCAATGTAGAGCACCATGGGAGTTAACACGACAAATCATTTCTTTTTAACTGCCGGGGCTGCGGGGGGACAGATGAGGCTCGTGCGATCGGTTATGCACCAGCTTTTTGCAATAAGTCAATAAAATTGCCTCTTCCAGTTATATGAAAATGGGCTGTGGCAGGGCCATGCTATACATTTCAATAAAGGCGGCAGATTGGAAGCGCAGCCAGACAAGGACAGAGCTCGGAAAACAATATGTAAAGTCACGGCCGAGCCAGCGGCGTGCCAAGCAATCAGGCCAAATAGGGCCAAATGACTGTCGCAGTTCAAATGATTGTGTGCAGCACATATAAGGGTTTCAATGACCTTTTAAAGGCGGTAATGAAAAACCCTGCACTATTAAAGTGGCAATTTAAACGCGCAGAATCTGTTGTTAACACAATGCACACCGATAATTTATCTTTTAATGTAACAAAAACATTCATCAGGAACCAGACAGGAGAAAAAATACAGACAAAACTAAAAGCTGCTGCTTCGTAATAAACCCAAGCAGAAGAACACAAAACTCAAAAAATATATAATTTTAATAGTTTCTTACTCAATAAGATGACTACTTTGTGTTCACACTGCATTAAAAACTAAAATTAAGACATTACTGTATAACTTTTAATGTACAATTTGCAGTGTTACGTTAAACAGGTTAATGTTAGGGTCCAATTATTTTTGTTGCCTACTTATTATTTAATAGTACATTTAATTTAAATAGAATTATTTGCAAATTATTTCCAAATATTCTAATTTATTTCATTGATGGGTTTTAAAAATATATAAAAATGCATTTATTTATTCACTTTCTTATGTACTTACTTACTCATGGTTGACCGAACTCCAAAAATGTATTTTTATACATCTTTACTCAATAACATACAAACATGCAATTGCACAAGCAAGAAGAACAAGATTTGCAGTGTTGTGTTGAGCATTTTCTGTATTACTTACTTATTATTTCATAGTAAATGTAATTTAAATGGCATTGTTTGCAAATTATTTCCAAATAATTTTAATTATTTATTGTGGGGGGGTTTTAAAATCTCTGCTGAACAGACAGAAATTTCCAGTAGAGACGACTTTCATGAGACTTTTATGTTAGAATCTGTTTTTGTAACACAGTACACGATAATTTATCGAGTAAGGCCACAACAACATTCATTCTCCAAATGGTGTTATTAGTCTGCAGACAGAAGGACAAATCCAGACAAAACTGAAGATCTGCTGTTTTGTGTTAAACCCGAAAACTCCTCAACTGTTCAACACAAAACTCCAAAAAATGACTTTTTATAGTTTACTCAATAAAATGATGACTTTGTGTTAACTGTGCATTAAAGATAAACATTAAAATATTATTGTATGACATTTAAAGTACAATTTGCAGGCCTGAACACAAAAAAATATATTTTGCTGTCTGATCAGAAAATTTCTACAATTTTTACATTTAATTTAAATAAAATTATTGAATTTTTTCCCCCAAATAACTTAAATTATTTCATTGAGGGGTTTAAGAATATGTCAAATTTATTTATTTATTTATTTATTTACTCATGGTTGACTGAACTCCAACAAAATTATTATTTAGATCTATTTTAGATCTTTACTCACTAACATACAACTACACAAGCACTGAGTTAACCAGATTTACAGTGTTATGTTGAACACCAAAATATCTATTTGTCTTAACATAAAAATTCCACAATTTTCTGCTTTACCTGCTTATTATTTTGAAGCAAAATTTAATTTAAATAGAATTATTTTGTTCAAAAACTGAAATTATTACCTCCGCCAAGGACGTTATGTAATGGCCGGTGTTGTTTTGTTTGTTTGTTTATGTTCAAAATAACTCGAAAAGTTATGGACAGATTTTAATAAAAATTTCAGGAAATGTGTGAAATGGGACAAGGAACAAATGATGAAATTTTGGGACTGATCCAGATCACCGTCTGGATCCAGGAATTTTTTTTTTTAATGTAAGTGTAACCGGGTGGACAATTAAATGTGGTTTACTCTAAAAGCCACCAGAGGGCACTCTTGTTTTTGGGGTAACCCCCTCTGACCACATGGCATTTTGGGTCTCCACGCGACAAACAGCGACAATGATGGAGTTTCCTTTCCTTCCTGAGCGGCATACGCTTGGTTGGGCCGGCATTCTTATCTCCACTTGTCTATGAAGCTGGGAGGCTGTTAGGAGCTGCTGCGCTAGAGGTCACGCCTGTTCATTAGGTCGGATGGGGTGAAGGCCGCATTGTTGGTAGGAAATTTGAACTGTCTGTAATTACATTTGTATCTGTAACGTTCCATACAAAATATGTGATTTGGGAGATTGTATTGGGGATGGACTGAAGGTCCTTGGTGGAGGTATGAGCTCTCTGAGCGCTTTTCTAGTTTCATTATGTGATTCTAAAAACCTCTGCTGAACAGACAGAAATTACTAGTAGAGATGACTTTCATGAGACTTTCCTATACTTTTATGTTGGAATCTGTTTTTCTAACGCAGTACACGTTGATAATTTATCTGATAATGCCATGAAAACATTCATTAGAAACCCTAATTAATTTTAAAAACAGCCCACATCCTACAAAAATGAAGTGAGTACAAACAGACAGTGAAATCCAGACAAAACTAAAGCTGCTCCTTCTTACTGAACCAAAGACTCTAAACTCCTTGATTGTGCAGCGCCAGTAGAAAACCAGAGGATCAACTGTTTGCATTCGCAGCATGTACGGCGCTAATTTACTTGCACCTGACATCAAATGAAGTGATTCTAATTAACGGATCTGACCCGGAGGCTTCTTTGTTGCTCGGCGTACGTCGGCACGCAGGGACACACGTGGGCGACCAGCAGCTAACGGCAGGTCTCCAAGAGCTTCGCCGCTGAAAGGCTCGGCTTTGGAGAGGGGATGTAAAAAGATAGAGATATTCCCTGGAAGACACTTAAGACTATAACGAAGAAGGAGGAGGAATGGTGGAATTGCTGGTTGCGTCTAACGGGTCAGCGTGGGGAGGTTTCGCAGCCCTTGTGGCCCCTTAAAAACACACAAGCTTCTCTGGAACAAACCAAAGTGGAAAAAATAGCTGCACATTGAATGCTTTCCTTTCCTTTACCTCGATTAAAACCACAGGAGAAGCTCATGCTGGTGTGCTTTTAGGATTTATGGGCCAATTTTCCTTCGATCAATAACAATAAAACAGAAAACAGGAATATGAAACGACGCTGATTCCTCTTCAAATGCCGAGATAACCTGTTCATATGGCTGCTTTCACGACACCAAGTCAACCAATCTAATATTTGCTCCTGATTCATACGACTAAACGACACCTGGACACTCGTGTGCAGAGAGCTATCCGTCAGCAGCCTCTCGCAAAGCATCTCACTTCACTCGCCGAGGTCTGGAACGGCTCAGCGTGAGAGTGTTTAATAAGCTACCGGCACAGTTATGGATCCCAGTGGGACGGTGGGCAAAAGTGCAGCAGACCAACTGCCAAAACCTGAAGGTTAAACAGGGAGAATCGGCCCACGCGCTGAGAATACTCTGTTCTGTTCCAATCACTTCAGATATTGCAATTAATATCCACAAACAATGTCACATGATCGCAACAGCAAGATGATAACATGACTTTTTGGAGTGGACTCGGTGAGGTATTCGCTCTAACCGACCTCTAGAACGTCTCTAATTATACTTTGTAACATTAGCTACGGCACTCATTCCCAATTTAGACCTGCTTTGTTTTCGACACCATCATCATCATCAAAGCGCAGCTCATGGACAAAGATTCATTCCAGCCTTCGGGGACACATATTTGTCTATAAATAACGCTGACGAAGACCATGAGGCACTTTAAAAGCTCTCGGAACCACCGAGTGAGTGGCTTTAGAAGGTATGAACAGCCACAGAAGGGTTTAATAGAGTCAGATGTCGACTTTTTTTTACTTCTGGGCTGTAAAAAAAATGGTGCTTCTCTATTTTTCTGTCATTCGTGAAGCAGAATTGTTGTGCAGGATCCACACAAAAGTTGAGAATTGTTAGCTTTGCATGTTTTTTTATGTCAGCAAGTTTTGATTTTAGAGTTAAACTTAGATTTATAAAATGTATACGACTTAATTTGTTCAAATTTACTTAACAGCATGATTAGCCTGTTTTATAGTTCCTTACACAATAAAATGACTACTTCCTGTTCACTTTGCATTAAATACAAGCAATAAGATAACAAAAATTGTAGCGTTATGTTGCCTTAACATAAAATTTCTACAATTTTCTGTGCTACCAATGTAATATTCTATAGTAGACTTCATTTAAATAGAATTATTTGCTGAACTGACAGTTTTGTTTAGAAGCCGTGTCCACTAAACTTTAAAGTAGAGCCACCGGCGTGCGATCCACAGTGTATTGTTAACTATACTGCATCACTTCTGCTCTGAAAAGTAGTGTTCTGGAGAATAAAAGTATAACAAGCACCCCTGTTATTAGTCTGTGGAGCAGCTTATAAATAAACTATGCTGCCTATAAATTTCATAATGGAGAAACAAGCCATCCAGTGCAACAGTGTGGCTCAGTGATGTGTTCATAATTGTTTTTTTTGGAACACAATAAAGCTCCGCGGCACAGAGGAACGACTTAAATTAGATTTTGGATACAGAAACAATGCTTGTTAGCACCGGGTCATTGTTGTTGTTGGTTTTTTTAAATGGGATTTCTTGAAAAAGGACCACAGCTGTCCTTTGAAGTAGAATCCTCTATAAAAGTAACAAAATAATTATGTGATTTTACTGCAAGGGGATCGTATCCCAAAACTATTTCCTATATAATTGGAACTTTTAGGTCACATTTTGAGGTCAAAATCCCTACAAAATTCTCTCCGGCTATGCATGCACGCATGGGCTGGACTTACTTATACAGAGTGAAGCTATAACAGCTCAAAACCCGTAACTTTACCTTACTTCTTAAAGTTTCTGCGCTAGCACTGATAAAACCCAGTGAGCCTCAAAGTCCGTCTCTGCTCACTGATTTGACCTAATAAACTCATGCCTGTGTGTCAAAGTTAGATTTAAGTCCAGGAGTTGTTTCAGTGAAATAATTCTTCCCTGCCTTAAAATGGATTAGATGCAACTCTGTACCATAACTACCTTCAGAAAAGTTTCTCTTTCTCTACCCTTTTGTCCGCCACTTGATGCAGCTCGAGCACACCGGCTCACCTAGAACTCGGCTAAAACACTGTAAAACTACTCTACACAACACAATAGCAAGTTGTAAGATTGGAGTAACTCTGATTCTGAAGTAGGAGGAGAAGGATAAGGAGAAGAAGAAGAACCAATAGTAGAAGAAGACGAAGTAAGAGTAGTAGTCGAAGAAGAAGAAGTAGTTGAAGAAATTTTAGAACAAGTAGTAGTAGTAGTAGTAGTTGTACTAGAAGACGCCAAAAAAGTAGTAGTAGTAGTTGTCATACAAGTAGTAATAGTAGTCGTAGTGGTAGTAGAAGATGAAGAAGAAAAAGTTGAAGAAGAAAGAGATGGAGAAGTAGTTGTAGTAGTAGTGGTAGTCATAGAAGAAGGAGTAGTAGTAGTAGTCATAGAAGAAGATGAAGTAGTAGTAGTATTAGTATAAGACAAAGAAGAACAGGTAGTAGAAGAAGAAGTGGTAGCAGTAGTCATAGATGAGGAAGCAGCAGTAATCGTTGAAGGTGAAGTAGTAGTAGTAGTAGAAGATGAAGATGAAGTAGTAGTATTATTAGTAGTAGACAAAGAAAAACAGGTAGTAGTAGTGGTAGAAGAAGAAAAAGTAGTAGTAGAAGACAAAGAAGAAGAAGTCATTGAATAAGATGAAGTAGTAGTAGTATTAGTACAAGACGAAGAAGAGGTAGTGGTAGCAGTAGTCATAGATGAAGAAGCAGTAATGGTAGTAGTAGTCACTGAAGATGAAGTAATAGTGTTATTAGTAGAAAACAAAGAAGAAGATGAAATAGTAGTGGTAGAAGAAGAAGTAATAGTAGTAGAAGACAAAGAAGAAGAAGCAGTAGAAGATGAAGCAGAAGTAATTAGAAGTTGTAGTCATAAAAGAAGAAGTAATTAGTAGAAGAAGAAGAACAAAGAAGAAGAAGATGGCCTCAGTTTGCAGGTTGACAGGATGAGTTCTTTAGGTTTGTTATGTATGAAACCCTGGAAGTCTGAATTCATTATTCTGAAGCTGTTCTCAGTACACTGCAATTTCCATATGCTCATCTATGGAGCGGACTGCTCATATCACTAATGATGTGTCTTGTAGAATACTAAACACCCCATATGGACATGTTAACAAGGCAAAAAGAAAAATAACTTCACTGACACTTAAAGGAGCTCCTTGTTTGGCTGCAGGAATCTTGACCAACTGCAACCACATTGATGGTGACTGACCCATTCCAAATTATTCCTGTCAAGAAGTATTAAACTCCCTTAAAATCTTTAACTAAAAGGAAGTGTTTGACCTCAGTTTAAGGCCTTGCATGAAAATTTCCTAGTTGTTCTCTAATCATGTTCACTCGTAATAATTAAACCAGCAAACAAAGTGTTCAAAACCTTGTAGAACGCAGTATAAAACACAGGCACTAGTAAAACTACTAATGAGGTGCTGTAAGAGGGAAAAAAAAATCTGCCGTACACTCCAGTACACTCAAATCAAAGATAGCACAGCTGCTTCCGATACACACAGACAGACCCTGGGCTGAATAGCTGAGGAAAATGCAGATCAGTATCCCGGAATAATGCATGCAGCGCTCGTCGTCATTGACAACCTATAGACGGGCACAGAGAGAAACACTGACACATCCTGCGAGAGTCTGTCACAGTGCAGGGATGTCACTTTTAACAAGCCATTAGGTGGCATACTCTTCAAGCTGTCTGCGTATTAATGAAGAATCAGGTCGATTTCAAACACTTGCAGCTGGAAAACGCTCACTTTTCGTCGATTTAATAAACTTTAAACGACTTAAGATGAATTGCGGCACTGATGTTGCCATATTCTCTGTTTATATTTCACATTTTCTGAAGCAACAATGACGAAAAATCCTCCCAGCGTGGAGAACAAAGACATGAAGGCTATTTGTATACATCTCTCTGGATATCTGACCAAGGCCGTTCCGCACATAAGTTCGCCCTCAGCGCTGTTGCGTGGGTTTAGGATATATACGAGGATAAACAGCAGCAGTGAGTGACCTTTCTTTCCCTCTCTCATCTGAACTTCCAGCACAGCACCATATGTTACAACCGGCTACACAAGAAGCATCTCTGTTTGTATATTCCCTTTCATATATATATCAATAGAGGGACGGAATAAAAATGATGGTTTCGTCGAGCAACTGAGGCTCCTGCTGTTTTACATTACAGGATGAAGAAAAAACTGTGTCTATTAAGCAGCAGGCTGAAGCTCCACCGTCAAGAAGCAGCCTGTAAACACTCCTAATCACTCCTGGCCGTAACAGTCCGTGCAAATTTCTCTTCATAATGCAAAAAAAAAAAAAACACACCGCTTTCATTTAAGTCTCGCCATTAAGGACGCATTAATCTAATGGTTCCATCATTTCAGACGCCTCATTATGCAGCAGCTCGCTTAAGCCGAGTGAGAAACTCTTAGTGCTCGTGAACTCTTTCATCCAGCAGAGGGCAAGCTAAGGCCTGACCTGCAGGCTCCAGCTCCCGCACGTCAGCACATTGCAACGTTGCACCTCTTAAGCGGAGACGAGATTTGCATTAAACGGCCATAAAAAGTAGTAGTGAGAAATTGGTGGCGCGATCCACCGCAAGAACGCAGGGAGTTTGATGGGCTCCGAGGGGGCCTCCGGGGGTTGCACAGACTGGATGTGCTTTGTGATTTTTAGATAAGTGTCTGTCTTCCAAAAGAAATATAAACTGTTTACTGTTGCGGCGCCATTTGTCTCGCCGGGCCTTGTTGACTGCTTGTGATACACCACCAGATGGGCTGTCGTGACCCGAGCGTTTTGCAAGAGCCAAGCGCTCGCTCAAAGGGGGGGCCACGGAGGTCTCGGTGACTCACGCAATTACACTCCCCGCGGTGTCAATCATCCCGCCGAAAACACAGCCAGGTGACACCAGCAAAGCGCCGACTTCGAAGCACGTCAGCATCACAGCCTTCCTTTTTTTCTCTCTCTCTCTCTCTCTCTCTCCCTAAGCTGACATACTGTAATAAAGCTCCCGTGTTCCTCAAGGATTTCCTCGAAGTCCCAAGCAGGGGGAGGCAACCGCAGCACCTGATGATTAAGTGCACACTCCAGTGGGTTGTTGCAAAACAGAAAATGCTACCGCAGCAGAATTAGCAACACGTTTAAGGGAAAGGGGGGAACAACACTACTGGTGTTAAAAGTGAGAAAATCTATTCTGTCTGCGCCCTGCATTATTCATTTCACAGAGGTAGAGCTCTCCGAGTGTTATTTCTTTGTGTACACTGTAAACAAGTTCCCCGTACAAACACACAGAGCCACAAGGTGTGTTTGCTTCTTCTTCTTCTTTTTTTTTCTCTCCCACAGATCACATCCCTACCAGGCGGCAGCTTCAATGTGTTATGAGAAAGAGGATCATCAAAAGCAAATAACTGCACTGTACATCAGAATGCTTGACCAATGCCCGTCCTCCGGAGTCAGCAAAAAGAATGAGGGAAAAGATCAGCGGTGCTAATGAGAGGGAGGGTTTCGGGCCCCCGAGTGGAAGAAATTCAAAGAGCACAGATGATTGAGACAGGCTTTCCTGCTGCAATTTTACCAAGCAGGCAAAAAAGGGAGGAAAAAAAAAATCAATCATGATTTCCATAGACTCCAGCGAGGGAGTCGGAGTGATAACTGTGCATTACAATGGACCCCCACGGTTTAATGAGAGCGGGGATCGATACCTGGCACACTCGCGCTGGTGTTTGCCCCGCTGTTGGCCAACAAAGCCGCGGTAATTAAGGAGTCCAAATACCTCTCAGCTTAGCTCCGGCGCTCCGTAAAGACCCATTTAGCACTTTTGCTCTCCGAGTAACTGCACGCCACAGTTATTTGTATTCTGATGTGAGCTCAATAATTGCAGGAACAAATGAGTTTTAGCTAAAAAACAAAAACAAAACAAAAAAATCCATGATGCACAAACAAGCCTCGGGGGAATTTCAAATCATCTGACAGGACGACAATCCAGCGCTTCCAAATGACAGATTTGAGTCAAGTGATCAGTTTCCATCTGCAGCAGAAGTTAATACATATTCATTGCGTGGGACAATCACTTTAGTTTTGTGGTCTCATCTGAACAATTAAACTTTCATTCTCGCATAATGAATCTGTAATCAGAAGAATTGGGGGGACTTCGCGGGCCTCGCCGATGCAGAGATTAGCAGGAGTTGCAAATGGCCGGGAAGCCGAGGGAGCTAATTGGGAGTTAGCGTGCGCGCACACACGGGGCCGCCGGGCTGTCAGGGGCCGAGATAATCAAACTAGCCTGCTGTGACCGAGGAGAGCAAAGAGAAAAGGAGCTGCTTGAACTGCAGAAACCCAAAACAAGGGGGAAAAAAGGTTAAGCTCTGAATTTTTAGTGCAAAGGGAATAGTGCAAGCTGCAAAAAAGGTTTATTAAATACGGTTTAAGGACAAGTCAGATCTTAGCACAATCAAATGGTGGAAGTAGTGCTTATGTTAGAAATAAATGTTGACAGTGAAGCATTTATTTGCAGTCTAACCCAGTCTAATACAAGAGCTCAGCCTTGATTATACTCTGTCCGTCCCAGTAACATACAATGCAATGAATCATGGATATGCATCAGCTTTACATATGGCTGAGCTGTTCTATCAGGTTGCATCAGGTTGCATAGTTGCTCCTGATAAAGTGTCCACTAAGTCAGTTCAGTCCCTCCCAGGCTCATGTAGTGCAGTACGACACTGCCCTCTAGTGGCTCTTCTACTGTTTTTCACCATTGCATAACACCACTGGATGATTTTTCCTTCTTATTCTGAGCACACAAAGCAAGACATGCTTGTTGGCGCTGCTTTCACAACAATATCACCATCTACCCTGCATGGAAGCATCACTGCAGCATCTAATCAGGGTGTAAAATGTAAAGTGCAACAGAGGTGTTTTTGATTTCTACTTGTTCCCTTCTTATAAAGATGGAAAATCTAAATATGATTATAAAATACTGTAAATGCTCAGCCAGGAGGGTTATTTCAGATTACCTGATTCACACTACAGGAGGCAAAATGTTGTCTTTTTAATGTGACATATAAACAAAAAAGTCTTCTTTAATCCTTTGAATCACAAAAAATGACTGCAGGTTTGAAAGGCATGTCATCTTTTCCAAGAAACATCAACATTACACCATTTATCAGAGCCAGAAGGTATAAAAACAGAAAAAAACTATGAATTTTACCTTTTTTGAAGGTCCTTGAACTACTTATGCTCATGTTATATACAGTATAGTAACTAAATTTAGGCTTAAAACATGACAGTTCATCAAAATCACTTTATTCTACATGTTTACTTTGAAAATTCACCAAAAAATGCGCATTTTGCACAAACAAGATTCTGTAAAAAGTAAAAAATTCTGCACTCTTTGGTGCAACCATGAAGCTGTTAATGACTCAGTTGTAGTACACAGTCACTGTTGCGACTTGATCTCGCCAAACAAAACCGAAGCCACAATGAGGGGCTGCTATTGGGAAATTAATCGACGCGTCGTCATGAGGCGGCTCCATTTAGCAAATCACGACATCTGTGGGTTTGGTAGTATGAGGCATTTATTTGTTACATTGCATCCTCACCAACAAAGCTTACAGATGGGCCTCTGCACAGCGGTCGAAAAAACTGTGTGCCTCTCCCAGCTAGCAACACACCTGAGGACTAATTGCCTCTTCCTCTACTTATACCTTTCTGTGTGCTGCTGCTTGATACGCCACCTACTGTGGCAATTGGCAATTACCATAACATACACAGACATATATAAATGGCTCTAACAGTCACTTAAAAAAAATTAAGGGACTTTTCAGCTGAACTGCTGGCTGTGCTTCCAGAAAAGCAAAGAGGAGGCAAGTATGGACACAAATTAAAAATACAAATAGCACAACATCTGTCGTTTGTAGAATTACTATTTCTCGTTCCATGATTGGTAACACTTTTGGGCACTTTTTAATTTGTTTTTTTATGATTTATGGCATGCAGGACTTTAATTTCTCATGAAAAATGATCCCACGGTGACCAAAAACGTGACAGAAGCAAAAAATATCTAGAAACTAATGCAGTTCAAAGGTGTTAAAGTATCCTTACACTAGATATTAGCACTGCAACTGCTTTGATTATTATCTGTGAAACGTCAAAAGACAAAGGTCTTTCCAACCAATAGTTCTAAACTGTAATTAAAATGATCTAAAACAGAGCAGAGAAGCACTCGTTCACAAGATTTAAGAATGCTTGGCTTCCACTAATTGCTCCTGTAAATACCTTCCTACATTTCCCACAAGGCCTTTGGATAAACCCATATAAGGGACTTCCTCCCTGTGCTGGAGGATAGTGTAAGCATGTGGAAAGCGAGCATAACAGGAGCAATGTGACTGTTAATACAACTATAAAGCTACTAGAAGGAGCAGATTTCTTGCCACCACAGATCTCCCAGATGTGGCTGCACTGCATGATGGTCCGCCGAGGAGAAACTCATCTGTCCGTCACATCTCTGATTCTCCCTAAGCCTTTGAAAAAGCTGATAAGAAGGACGAGACGTACTGTCGGTGTAGTAGATAACACAATCAAAGTCCCGTAAAGCCGTACTGGAAATATCTCGGTGTGACACCCCACTGCTTCCAGTTAGCTGTGGGGACGATAAAAAACACACCACGGTCTCAATACAGAGTCTTTTCAGATGGAACTCTCAAGGATCCGAAAATAATCTACAAGACATTGCACACTTGCTCTCCTTTCATTTCAGGTGTTTATGAACCTGTCAAATCCTGTCACGAGCTGATGACCATGACCATGCAAGGCTTATCCTGCGGGGAGGCCTGCAGAACACATGCAGACCCAATCAGAGTGCCATTAATCCACGATGTGATGTCT
The DNA here is from genome assembly GCA_024666655.1 of Dascyllus trimaculatus. Classification (NCBI taxonomy): domain Eukaryota; kingdom Metazoa; phylum Chordata; class Actinopteri; family Pomacentridae; genus Dascyllus; species Dascyllus trimaculatus. The sequence goes on from CM045466.1 coordinate 7,023,368, forward strand.
CAGCGGCCGACTGTCAACATGGCTGGAAATAGAAACTCCGCAGAGAGACAGACGAGTCATCAAAAGGGAAATTCTGTGCAGCACAGAAAAGCTTCAAACGGGCACGGAAACAGAAAGACGAAAAAACAGTTTGGAAGTGCAGAGCGTCCTGCCGGTGAGCTAAAAGTGGCCACAGGACAGATAATGAAACGGACACTGCCGTCTGGAGACAAAAGCGTCTGGAGAGCTGTTTAGTCTGATTCTATTTTCTCCCACAAAGTTGACGGTAAGAGGAGATGAATCACCCCAGAATTAGAACGAGCACCGAGTGAAAGGACAGCATAAATATTGTATGGACAACAATATCAACTGGCTGGGAAAACAAACAAACACTTCAGATGGGAAGGGCAATGTGTTTAGATGGACTACAAGTCAACAGCAGCAATAAATATCAGATATTCACCTCTGACTGGCTGGGAGTCTGTTATGGAAGTGACTGCCAACATTTTGTCTGACAGCAACCCTGAAACCCTCTCCGTGTGTTCATTTCTCAGGTTTTAATCTGGATGTTGTTTAACACTACTGATTAAATGAAAGTGGACATTTAGTCAATGTTTACATCAGTTTATCGAGGTGTATCTGTTGCTCCTGTAACATAGTGGATCCTCTCTGCTCATGCAAACTATTTATTATTTATTTTTATTGAACTTTTTGCCATTAATCTGTTATTTTTTTGGTATTTTAAACATTTATCCTTTAACTAACTGTTGCAAATCTCTACCTGGTTTTTGCAAGCATTGATAGTATATTATCAGTTACTTTTAGCTACATATTTTAGTCAGTTATCTGTTACTTTTAGGCGTCTATTTCAAACTATTTTCCATTAATTAGTTTTTTTAATTAAAGCACATAATGTATTCATTACTTTTACCTGCCTACATTTAGCAAAGAAAGTTAACCTACTAGTCATTATCTTTAGCTATTTCAGTCACTTGTCCATCGCTTTTAGCTAAATTATCGATTACTTTTAGCGAACCATTTTAGCCATTTATCCATTAATTTTACCTCTCTATTTATGTGATTTACACTTTATTTTTAACTATTTTTGCCGTTTATCCATTACGTTTAAATATTTATTTTAATTATTTATCTATTCCTCTTAGCTAACTATTTTAGCCACTTATCCATTAATTTTAACAATCTTTTTTAAGGTATTTATCCATTACTTTTAACAAAGTATTTTAGTGTCTTTCCATTACTTTTAGCCATTTTTTAAGCTAAGTATGCTAGCTATTTATCCATTACTTTTAGCAAACTGTTTTGGTCAAATGTCCATTACTTTTAGCTAACTTTAGCTAACTATTTCAGCTATTTATCCATTACTTTTAGCTAAGTTTTAGCCAAGTATGCTAGCCATTTATCCATTAATTTTAGCTTACTGTTTTCAGAATTTATGCATTACTTTTAGCTAACTATTTTAGCCATTTGTCCATTACTTTTAGTAATAAATAAATGACTTTTGGTAAAAGTCATTTATTTATTACTTTTACCAAACAATGTTAGTCATTTATTTATTATTTTAAGCTAAATATCATGGCCATTTATTCATTACCTTTAGAAAACTATTTTAGCCATTTAGCAATTACTTTATCTATCTATTCAACCTGTTTGTCATTAATTTTTACAGTGTATTTATTTCAGCCACTTAGTTATTTTGCGTAACACATATCTGCCCCCCATAATTACAATTACGCCTATTAAATCCTATTTTTTTCAATTGGATTTACCCTATTTCTTTTTTTTTAAATTATCAGTACACAGCTACTTCCCTAGGTCAGAACAAACACAATAAAACCCTTTATTTAGGAGTCACTGATGCAACAACAAGTCTTTATAGTGATAGCTTTGTCTGTAAAAATAAAAGCTTTAACTTTTCTTTTCCATGTATGACAGAGTACATCTCATCTTTTGACATTTCGCTAACATATGCACGATTAAAAATTCATGCATTTTGCAGACTCTCTGCGTGAGTTTAATTCAAGCGCTTTATTATCACGTCCCTCGAGTCCCAGTGGGGAAATACTGTGGCCTGTACCATCGCACTGAGCAAAAACAAATCTGTCAGCCTCAATTAAAACCCAGAGCGTTAACCAGCACAACAATGCAACGCTAATTCACATCCACACCCATCAGCATCACTCCAAACACCTCTATGGGTGAACGAGCGCCTCTCCAATCAGTTCACATCAGCTCCAAATATTTGCAGCCAGGAAAAAATCAATATTAGTAAACACTGGGACGTCTGCCTGGGATGCTCCCCGCGTGATAGCTGCTGCTGATAAATAAGCTTTTCATACTTCATCTCCACTGATGCTGCGTGTTGACAGAGCCAGATGTGTTGGGAATGAGAGCAGCCCCCGCAACACAGCCTTCCTCTAATGGTTTCACTGGAAAGACCATCACCTCACTCCTTTTCCCCCCTTCCTCTCTCTCCGTCTGTCTCTTTCCTCCCACATTCTCCAGCTTGGCCACTTTCATCCCACCTCCACTCTCCCACTTTCATCCTCAACACCCCCCACCCCTCCTCCCCTCCTCTCCTCTCCTCTCCTCTGGCTTCTCCCTGTTGACTACATCCACACAGAAACAGCAGCAGCAGCCTTGTAATGTGGGTCACGGGCTTTGGTAAAAACAGATGTGGTACAGTGTCATCATCTTGGATGCGAGAACAGGTGACTGTAAAGTTGCTGCAGAGGAGATCTGAGGAGGATATTGCACCAAAAAAAAAAGCAAGTGAGCATCAGCCATGTGTTTGCTTTTCCATCTGATCTGAAGAAAAGCTTGCAGACTTGAATGCTTTTGCAAGTGCGCACATGGACTTTTTCTTGCTTACAAAAGCTTCAACATTTGCATCTTTTACTCTGATTACATGAAGCGTTCCAGATATTACACGGCACCCGCACTCACTCCACAACGTCTCCAAAGCGCGCAGATGCGTAAAAAAACCCCAAGAAGAGCATCCAAAGCCTCCACCATCCTCGCCACGCTGCCGCACCACGCCAGGGCGCACGAATCAGCGTGTCCGAACACCAAATCCCAACTTCCCCCACGTAACTCCTTCCTTACCTTTCCTCCTTTGGAGCATCTGCGGTACGCGTTTGTGGCTCCTGCGGTTTGATTCATGCTTGAAAACTTCTGCAAAAAAAAAAAGAGGAAGAAATGAAATAAAGTGAGCTCAAAGTTGGAGGGAGTCACATTCGAGGAAGCTCAGGAGTGTTTGGTTTTCTACCTGGTGCGCCCGGTTGGATCGCCTTCCTCCTTATCGGTTCTGCAAAAAGAGCTCAGAGCTGCATTAAAAATTGTCCAAATATTCCCTCAGATGTAGTCCAGAGGATTTAACGAGATCTCCTGTTTGTTGTTCCGCGCTAAAGTGACTGTCGCGAATGTAAATCCGCGGAGAAGTTTCCCACCAAATCCACTTGCTGTGTGTTTTTTTTTTTTTTACCTTGTGCCACTGATTCCTCTCTGCACTTTCGACAGGATTTTTTTTTTCAAACCTGCACACACTGACTGACGGAGCCGCGTGTCTCTCTGCGTCTGAATGTGTGTGTGTGCGTGTGTGTGTGTGTGTGTCGGCGCATGCAATTGCGCAAGCGCATCTCCTCTGACAGCTTTGACTACACAGGGGCTGAAGAAGGAGCCTGTCAACATTGGCTCGCCCACTCCAGAGCAGAAAAGCAGCAGCAGGGGGGCTGCAGGGAAGTCTGACTGAGGAGAACCTGCATCTACAGTGTGCAGACATGTTGATCTAAACACAGCAAAAGTGCGATCTTGTACAATCTTTTGATACTGAGTGTGTTCATTTACACCAATCAGCCACAACATTAAAACCACTGACAGGTGAAGTGAATAACATTGATCATATTGGTACTATGTGGTGTTCTGATGGAAAACCTTGGATTTTAACATCCATGTTGATGAGACTTTACACCCAAATAAACATTGTCCCACAACAAACACACTCCCTCATGGAAATGGAAATCCCAAATGTAGGAAAATGCACCCCACCACATGGAAAAACATCAACCAATCAGGAACATGTTGAGGAACATGACAATGGCCCAACTTGTTGATCTGACCTCCAAACTTCCTACACCCCACTGGAAACTTGAGAGAAGCCACTTGTGGACGGATGGGGAACGGCTTTGTCCGGAAAGTAAGAGCATGGCGCCTTAAAGAGGAAGAATCTAAAGATGAAGAGCGAAAATTTAGGACGATATGACCTAAAAGGCGTCTGAATGCGATCCGTAGGAGTGTAATGTAATGCAGGTATTACTCTCATCTTAATTAAGATTCAAGGAGGAGCAGCTGTCTCTTTGCTCATGCAACATTTTTACTTATCTTTACAGCAATGCAGAGTCCTGCACCTCTATGGAAACAATAAAACCATCGCTACAAGTAGTGAGAACAGATATAAAGCAATATATCTTTTAAAAATAAAGAAAAAGTTGACGTTCTTTAATTATTAATTTTCCAAAAAAATTCCAAAAAACATAGACAAGTGCGCACATACACCGATCAGCAAAGACATTTATGACCACTGACAGGTGAAGTGAATAGCATTGATCATAATGGTACTATGTGGTGTTCTGATGGAGAACCTTGGATTTTCACCCTGCAGGAAAATGCACCCCACCACATGGTAAAAACATCAAACACACAGGACTACCTTGAGGAACATGACAGTGGCCCAACATATTGATCTGACCTCCAAACTTCCTACACCCCATTGTGATCAAGCATCAACAGGATGCAGTGGAACGAGTCTGATTGACAGAGGCCCCACTGCACAAAGGATCCAGTGCCAACATCCTGGTTCCAGACCCCATAGGACACCCTGAGAGGTCCTCTTGTCCATGCCCAATGGTTCAGAGCATTTTTGAGCACATAAGGGGGACCAACACAATATCAGGCAGGCGATCGTAATGTTAAACCTGATCGGTGTACTGTCTAAACACTCCAACACCTTCAGTTTCTCCTCAAAGCAACCAGACTCCAAGTGACCTCTATTAAATTAAAATGACTGGCACCGGCAGCTCGATGTGACAAACTGTTTGTGACAATTACAATCATCATCTCAACGTGGGGAAGTGAATTTGTTTAGTTTCAATTACAAGCCTAATGAATGAGTGTTAGAAGGGCAAGCTTCCGCTGAAGTGTGGCAATTAGCCGGACAGGTTGGTGCTGAGCTGTGACAAAGTCGCTGTCACTCACTTTCACGAGTCTGTGCGGCGTGAAGAGGAATTAACAACCAGACGGGGCTTACTGACATGCACTTCACACAGATTGGTGTCACGTTAAAGGACAAAACCAACATAAAAGCGCTGAAGTGAAGTGAAGCTTAATGTATCCTTTAAAAATATACCCAGATTTGGTGTTTTTGGAGAAATCTGGCCAGATATTCATTGAAGCATCACCGGTTACGCTTTTTTCCCTCAGTTAGTCGATCAGTTAGTTATATGAAGACGTCAGTCCGAGACATTAAAGACTCATCACAAAGTCTTCACTTCATGCAACTCAGAACAAATGAAACACGAATGATGCATGCAGCCCTCTGAAGATTGCATCAGCACAATACACTGGAGGCTGTTTTCACCACCAAAAAAATGACAGTTGTTTGAAGCAGTGTGATGTCGGACTACAGCAGTTGTGGGGTAGATGGAAGGTTTTCTATCGCTGAAGTTAATCCGGCGGTTTTGAGCTGGAAAAACATCACTGCTGGGCGGCGGGGTTGTACAAAAAAAAAACATCAAAATGTCCACATGGGTCTGTTTGAACTCACTGACGTGTATTTTAAACTAATGAACTTGTGAAGCATTATCTATGGAGAGACTAGGTTACCAACTGGGCTCCAGATCTTCACTGTCACTGGCTTTTCTGCCAGAAAGTTGTTGGTTTTAAAAGCAGTTTTGTTGCGGAACCACAGCGCCAGCAAAGTCTACAGGCAAGTCAAAAGCCATTTGGTTACACCACGAGGCAGTTACTTCAGGCTAACAAGACCAAGTTTCTTTGTAAATGAATGGAGTCGTGCAGATATTTTGGGACTGTCATTGACAATCAATTGAAATTTGAAGAGAATTGTGAAGTGATGTGCAAAAAGGGTCAGCAGCCCTTACACTGTCTGAGGAAGCTTGCACACTTCCATATTGACCGAACCATTATGACCATATTTTATTGTGCTTTTATTGAGTCTATTGTATCTTCTTCTTTAGCATCATGGTTCGGTCAGGCAACTTTAAAATAAAGAAAGTCCATAGACCAAATCATTCAGGGGTACAGAGGATAGCTACCTCCATTTTAAATGATGACTTCCACCCATTGCACTGCCACTTTCAGCTTCCCCCCTCTGGACGGAGATTCAAAGTCCCAAAATTCAAAAATCAGCGATACAAAACCAACATAGAAGCGTTGCAGTGAAGCTTAAAACAGTTTTGTTCCTGCTGCTGTCACAGCATTGAACAAGTTATAGCAGGACGTATTGTAAATAAGTTATATTCTTATTCCCTTTTATTTATCCTGTATTTATGCATCGTTTGGGTTTTCAAACTTATTTTGTACTGGTTTGAAACTTCTTTTTTAAGGGTTTCTAACTTCCTTTAATACTAATTTTTAGCCTTGATGTTAGCCCAGAGGTTTTTGTCTTATTCCATTCTCTCTTTTATCTCCTTTCAAGCTTTTTTATCTTTTATGTCCTGATTTGTGGAGCCAAGGGTTTCTTAATCATGAACAGACAGCTCCTGTTGGTTGGTGCTTTGAGTGTGAAATAATGAATTCACCTGACTGCAAAACAAATCTACCTTCGGGTATAAATAAAGTAACCAGAACCAGAACCAGAACCTGGTGAATGAGCCACAACTGCAATTTCAGTGGTCTCCAGGACATAAAGACTGCATGTTCAGAATCACCAGTCAAATCTGATAAACGATAGTTTAAAAAGTTTGGTGATTTCGCCAAAAAAGATTGGGGTGATCAAAGGGGAGGGAAAAGAGGAACAGAAGTAAAAACACAAGCAACACACAAAGAAAAAGCAATTTCAAAATAAAACTGGAAATCCCCGAAAAGAGACATGAGCCCTACAAATAGGCTGTGTCCAAAATCATCCACTCATTAACTTCTCCCTATGTAGGGACCACTGTATAGTGAACTATGTAGGAAACTCCACAACTAAAGTTACACTTTCATGCACTACTCAGGTCTCAGCACTGTTAAGTCACTGCTGGCACTCAATTGAAACGAATCAGATTGATGCCAGCTATAACAGTGAACCGACTGGCATTTTTGTGATTAATTCATATTATACTAGTGTATTTTCCCCAAAATAACGAAGACAAATAGCTTATTTTCCTTGTGTTATGATACAGCGCTGTGATTCCATTAAACATAGTAACACAAATTACCATTTTCAATTTTAACATTTTCAAGATTTGAAAGGTTTATTGTCGTATATACAGAAAACCAGACAATAACACTGTACAATGAAATTCTTATTTTGCTGATCCTCCTTAACCAAAATCTGCATCATGTATAAAAACAAAATGAAAACAATTCTCAATAAATAAGCAGACTTGAATTGACAGCAGCAGTTGTCATAAAGTCCACAGTGCATTTGTAAAATTGGTTTCGCATCATGGATTTGTCTCAGGCCTGTTGTCATTTCCGGAAGCTACACATATAGAAACAATATGTTCCGTAGAAAATATGTCTCAACGCTATAAGATACACCGATCAAGCATAAGATTATGACCACATGTCTAATATTGTGTTGGTCCCCCTTATGTGATCAAAAATGCTCTGAACCATTGGTCATGGACCAGAGGACCTCTCAGGGTGTCCTATGGGGTCTGGAACCAGGACGTTGGTACTGGATCTTTTGGGTACTCTAGCTTGTCCAGTGGGGCCTCTGTCAATCCAACTTGTTCCACTGCATCCTGTTGATGCTTGATCACAATGGGGTGTAGGAAGTTTGGAGGTCAGATCAACATGGTGGGCCATTGTCATGTTCCTCAACATGTTCCTGATTGTTTGATGTTGTTTCCATGTGGTGGGGTGCATTTTCCTGTGGGGGTAGGCCAGTGACATTTGGGATTGTCAGTGTGCTTGTTCTGCAACAACCTTTATTTGGGTGTCTAAGTCTTATAAACATGGATGCCAAAATCCAAAGTTTTCCATCAGAACACCACATAGTACCAATATGATCAATGTTCTTCACTTCACCTCTCAGTGGTTTTAATGTTTTGGCTGATTGACGTATGTCTCAATACTATAAAATATCCATCAAAAATCGGTGAAAATGCCACCAATCCAACTGGCTCTCTCATCTGTCTGCCATTCCCCTTTGGAGCAATGCATGATGGTACATGTTAGTGACCATTGGCTGTGCACTACTTTTCATGGTGCATTGTGGGATACTTTGAGTGCATTATATAGGGTGTAACAATAGTAACTTAGAATTCAGACAGCACTACAAAATGGCAAACACACTATATAACATATAGACAAACAGAGACACAGGAAACCCAGAAAAGACAGAAGAAAACACACAGAAGTTTATTACAAAAACAAAATCAGATACCAAAACCCAGGAACCATGACAAGATCAGGTACTGGTTAGTTTCAAAATGCAGCTTTACTGTGTTTTCGCATAGTACACTTGGAAAAAATAGGGACCCAACAGCAAGTCTTTGCATTGAATCTTAGTTTAGGCATTAGGACGACTTTCTATGCCTCATACTGTAACATTCATTCAAGCTGAAATCATCCTGGCAATCCGTAATCAAAGCATACTCAGTATAAATCTCACAACGGTTTTGATACAGTGTCATCATCCATCCATGCTCCATTATGATTCCATAACGTCAGAAAATTTGTGTGAGTTTTTTTGTCAGTATCCCACATGTGGTGTCTGAGATTTACAGTTGGGCTAAAGAAATATATTACGCTCTGTAGCTGGATGGGTTCTGTGATGGGAGATAAGAGCAGATTGGCTTTCGCTGTCTTGCTCAAGGACGCTTCAAAAGGATATTTGGCAGTTAATGGACAGGCCTTGGTCACTGCAGGGTTCTCAGACCTCTGTTCTCCAGGTTACAGCTCCTCTCTCTCCCCTCTTTAAATCAGCCTGTTGACAGAATCTATCAGCAGACCATCAGTCAGCGTGGAAGTCCGGCTGTCGGCGTGTTGACACTGCCGACCCGCTCTGACAGGTAAGGACGCCCAGGACTCCGGTTCACCTCCACGTTTGAGCCTCGCTGTCATTGCCAGGGTTAACGCTGACCTATCGACGGTCTCCGAGGAAACGCCGGCTTCACAGGCATTCGTTTCACCACTCGAAGATGTGCAGTTTTGCTGTGTTTAACGCCGTGTTCATGCTCCATTCGGCATGAGTGCTGACTTACAGTTTCCCTGCTTGGTATTCCTAATCACCACACCGAACGGGAGCCTCCATTACAGCCTTATTGATTGCAGAGCTCGTGATGTTTTCCTGTGTGTAGATTTAGTGTGAAATTAGTAGGTGCCGCTTGAAGCCATTGCATTTAATTAAGGGCCGATCTGTTCACAGACACATACATGCCTCGCAGTGTGTTCCTATCACAGCGGCTTTGAAGACACTTTGGATTAAGACGGACACACAGAACAGATTGATTGTGCTAAAATGGCAAATGTGAAGTTTACAGCAAAAGAGAAACAGGCCAACTAGTGTAGAAAGTCAAAATAACAGTGGTGCATTTAGAAGGTTAATGGTCATTTTCAGGAATAACACCAGGGAGAAATTGAGGGGCTGGAAACTTTCATCATCAGGCACTCACAGGTAGAAGGAACAGAGCAAAGAAGAAGAAGCATTTGCTGGCATGTCCAGAGGGCAGAGTTAATAATCAGTTTTGACCTCTGGACGTTTTTTATATAGGTTTAAAAATACCCGCTGGCATTTTTGGATAATTTTCAGCAGTGCTATGTGGTTAACATTCAATCAGCATTCAGAGACCCACTGGAAGCTCTCAAATTGTGGCTTTTAAGGTGCTTTCAGACTGAACCTGAAGCGATTGTTGGTGTTTAAATTGAAGAGGGAAAAAAAATACAAGTATAGGAAAATTGCAGGACTGCTTTGTGAACGTACAAGTAGCAGAGGAAATAAGAGAGAAGATGCAGGAGCTTACGTCTTTGTATAAGCATAAGTTCAAGCTTAGCTGTTGCAAATGCACGCAAAGGATATAATCAGAACTCAGTCAACAGCCAGTTACATATATATACGCTGAAAAAGGTTTATTTATATCTTCACATCCATATTGTCCATTAACGTCACCTGTTTCTGTGCAAGAATACAAGACACAACTTTGGTTCACTTCCATGCAAGGATTTTCATTATTTTCTCATTTTTCTACATCAAAAAGTGCAAACAAAAAGTTGTACTTTGCTTTCCTTTAAGTTTCGGCATTTTGATGTGATGCCAGCTTTGCACACTCTTCGTTCTCCAAGCAGCTTTTCCAGCAGTCTTGAAGGATGTTTGTTGAGCACTTGTAGACTTATTTTCCTTTATTTTGTTCTTCAACTCATCCCAAACCATCTCAGTCGGGTTTAGGTCATGTGATGGTGGAGGTCAGGTCATCTGATGCAGCTCTCCATCATCCTGGATCTTGGTCAGACCTGCCTGGAGGTTTTTTCCACTGAGCTATAACAAGATAGGACGGCTTCTCGCTGCAGGATGTTATGGTAGCTTATATCCCATCCGAGTCCCACAAGCATCTGACCAAAGTCCAGGTTTCCACTGGTCTAATGCTTGTGTTTCTTGGTCTGAGCAGTTCTCTTCTTCTTCTTAGTCTTCCTCAGTAGTGGTTACCTTGCAGCAGTTCCATCAAGAAGGCCTGATTCACACAGTCTCCTCCCAACATCTGATGTCGAGATGCACCTGCTGCCTGAACTTTGGGAAGCTTCTCTGGTTTCATCACAGCGTTTGACGGTTTTCACAACTGCACTGGAAAAAATTCGAGAGTTTTTTTTTAAAACGTTTTCTTTGACTGATGGACCTTCATGTTTTAAAGTTGTTTTTCTTAAGCAATTCTTGTGGTAACACGGATTACAATAACCATGAAAAAATGTGGTTTTTAAGCCTTTTTGTCCAAACTGACGAACAAAAATGGAGAGTCTAACTACACACCGATCAGCCACGACATTGTGACCACTGACAGGTGATGTGAGGAACATGACAATGACCCAACATGTTGATTTGACCTCCAGACTTCCTACACCCCATTGTGATCAAGCATCAACAGGATGCAGTGGAACAAACTGGATTGACAGAGGCCCCACTGCACAAGCCAGAGCACCCAAAGGATCCAGTGCCAACGTCCTGGTTCCAGACCCCATACGACACCCTAAGAGGTCCTCTTGTCCATGCCCAGTGGTTCAGAGCATTTTTGACAACATAAGGACGATCAACACAATATTAGGCAGGCGGTCATAATGTTATGCCTGATCGGTGTAGCTTATTTATAGATACAAATATAAAAACTTTGTGAAACCACTGGAGAAGCTCCTGCACTTTTCACATTTCTGCCGTACTGAGGCTAAATCAGCTTCGAAATGTAAATGAGAAGCTTGAAGAGGTGGCGCGGCAAAAACACTCCTCTCTTCAGGAATAAACACATTCCAGCATCAGTGGAGAGTTAGTTCTGCAAAAAAAAAAGAAAAAAAAGCTCCAACGGACAACACAACGCAGCCCAATGAAGCTCCTGAGTCGGAAATGTTTTTGAACTATCTGAAAAATGTGAGAAGGTAAAATTCTATGCGTGGCTTTCGTACAGGGAGCCTACATGGTACAGATTATCTTGATTTGCTAACCTTTTTGCTGTGCGGGTCCTCAGAGATTTATGTATGCGTTCCTCATTTCTACTGTATTCTCTGAATGTTAATGCGCGGCGCTGCTTTCCGTGTTGCTGTAACCAGATAATGGACTTTTGCATAATAATGTTCCGTGGGGATAATCTCATTTCGGAGGCCGCTCTTTCTTCCACTGATAGCATCCTGATGTTATTAAAGATGCTTTTTTTTTTCTTTTTCCGGTTCTCCAAACTTTTGTGCAATAACCGCTTTGCAGACGCTTTCCGAGAGGAACGTCAAGTAAGTTGGAGTTGGGCTGGTGTAGATGTGGCGAGGCAGCGTTTCAGATCACAGCATGAACACGCTCGGATTGTGAGGCAGTTTATATCGGTTTGGTTCTTTCAGGAGCGTGCCTATGTTCCCACAGCCCTATGTTCTAAGTTTTTTTTTTCAAAATTAGGCCTTATGTTCCCACAGTTGCCACATTTCTACCCCTGGTAGTTACGGTTCGCCACTCAATCCCACAGCTGGCGATTTTAATAGGATGACCATATTCTGATTACCGAAAATCAGGACACTCGGCCCAACAGTCAGATACTCAAATGACAGTCGAAGCTTAATCAAAGATGCCTTATAATTTCCATACATTTAAAGTATGCCTCCTCTGTATGGATAGAAAATTGTTGTATGACCGAATACTACCTATATCCAAAGAAACATATTCAGATAGGCTTCTCAGAGGTTACTCAGCAGGTTTTATCATGACAAGTTTCCAAAATACCGAATGAAATCACAATAGAAATAATGTCTCTTCTGTATTAGAAAACAACTAAAAATACTTCTGCTACTTTAGCAATCCAACTTCAACAAAAATAGCTCTCACAAACTTACAAAAAATAACAAGAAATATCCATATCTTCAGTTTTCTTCTTCATCCTTCTTTAAAAGAATGAAAACCAGGACATTTTCATCACTTTATATAAAACAACCAGGACAGCCAAGGACAGGACATGAAAACAAGACATGTCCTGGGAAAATAGGGCGTTTGGTCACCCTAGATTTTAAGAAGAGAGCCAGCTTCCAAACTTCAACACCACTACTCCATCATGGGGTTACTGTGGAGTGATGAACCACATGGAAATATCTGTGTTTTTCCCTTCGGGCAAACTTGGTCTTGCAAACGTGAGACATGTGGGGACCAAGGGCTGACCCCATTCTTTTGTGCATTTGATACTAGAGTAAGACCATATTTTGCCCGCTCAAGTTATTCTCCTTTTTATATGTTAAAGTTGGACTTAAATGATTCAAACAGATCATTAAAAGAAAGCTGCACCTGTGATTTATGTCCCAGAGCAGTTTTAGAATTCTTTCTTCCATACTTTTTGACCAAAATATCCGTATGTTTGCTGTTTGTTGTTTTTAAGCAACTTCCCTGTGGGGATTATTAAAGTTGTTCTGATTTTTATTTTATTTTGGTAGGCCTTGGGACTTTATCGTTCTTATGTGTGCCTTAAGTAAAAAAGTAAAGACAGAGCTTCCAAGATAAACTTGTTTTTACCAATTCTAAGTGGTAAAAAAAAATAGGCTGATCCTTAAAAAATCCATAAAAGAAAGGTGTGTTCAAGGTTTTTTTTAAACTAGGAGAGATGACAGAATGACTGCACAGATGTAGCAGGAACTCCACAGTAGGTGCTCAAACACACACACACACACACACACACACACACACATATATACAAAGAGCACAGGAAATAATTAAATATATCTAAAATAGTAATGAGTTTCCTGCACAATGTGCTAAATCTGAACCCCAAACAGTGACTTAGAAATTCAAAACTCCCCCATTGGTCCAATTTGAGATATTTTTTTGGCTAAATGATGTGCACCAGCGACTCCCCAAACAGCAGACTGTGCTCTGTGCAGGGGACTCCTGTGAGTGGAAGCAGATGGTGGGTGATCCATTCTACCCGAACACTTCAACAAAAAAGGAAATAATGAAAATAGAATTATCTGAATCACGAACAGAACAGAAGCAGATCCAACTTCTCTTCATTTGCAGCTCCGTCAGAGAACCGAATTGTTATCTACCAAAGTAAATTCACCATCATAGACTGTACGCTGAAATAAAGTACAACATCCTGGGATGTTTAGGAGGTTATAGCTTTAACATATTGCTGATATAGATTCTAGCTTGACTGTCTTTGGATTTTGAAAGGTGATAAAATAAGGTCAGATATACACTAATCTAAAATCAGTCATAACATTCTGACCACTGACAGGTGAAGTGAATAACATGGATCATATTGGTACTATGTGGTGTTCTGATGGGAAAACCTTGGATTTTAACATCCGTGTTGATGAGACTTAGACACCCAAATAAACATTGTCCCAGAACAAGCACACTCCCTCATGCAAATGGAAATCCCAAATGTCACTGGCCTACCCCTGCAGGAAAATGCACCCCACCACATGGAAAAAACATCAACCAATCAAGCACCCCATTGTGATCAAGCATCAACAGGATGCAGTGGAACAAGTTTGATTGACAGAGGCCCCACTGCACAAGCCAGAGTACCCAAAGGATCCAGTGGTCCTGGTTCCAGACCCCATAGGACACCCTGAGAGGTCCTCTTGTCCATGCCCAATGGTTCAGAGCATTTCTGAGGACATAAGGGGACCAAGACAATATTAGGCAGGTGGTCATAATGTTATGTCTGATCAGTGTATACTGAGCAGTCCAAAACCTATTTTTGTCAGAGGTGTCTGTTAGACAAACTTTAAATGGGGACATTACCTTAAACCTAGTTTGGCCCCTGGCTGCTCTATCAGTCCAATATCCTCATGAAGTTGCATCTCTCATTGTCACTCTAACACTTTAAAAGTGTTCACACTGAAGTCAATGAAGCGTTTTTATATGACTAAACACCGCAGTTAAATCTATACTTTCCTATTAATGTAATACATGTATACACTTACTACTTTTTGACTTGCTGTTTTGTACTTATTGGTCCGGTTAATGCTACCGGTGGCAACTTTCTACTTGCAACTGGTGTAATATTACTTTCCCACAGCAAAATTAAGGCCATTTCTTCTCATTTATGTTAGTAATTCTACTTCTGAAACAGATGTTAGGATTATTATATTAGCATTTTATCATTTCTATTAGCAAAATATAGTTCAGCTAAGTTAACCACAGCCATCACAACTAAATTGGCAGAGTGCCACCTACATGCGCGCTGGAAAAAAAGACAAATTGCTTCTGTAAAGCAGCCGAAATAAAAAACAACTGAATAATGTGAGCAGAGCCAATTTAAATAGGTCAACAGACTCCATTAGCGATAAAGTGCAATTCGTTAGAAACAAAGTTGTGAAGTTGTGAGCGTGTGATTTCGACTTTGAAGCGGTGCAGAGGAGGGAAAGGTCGTCCCATAGATTTAGGGATTAGAGCAGCTGCTGCGTGAATCCCAGTCCACATCTGCTGCCTGCCGTCCTGCCTGCTAACGCACCTCCGGCTGCTACAGCAACACGTCGGACGCCGATTAATCCTGGACCACTTTCTGGACGGCAGCTTTTCTGCTCCACTTCCATCTCGTGAAGATAACAGCGTTCAGTTTTTCCTGTCGGGGGTGAAAGTTCACAAACTGGATCCCAATTTCAGCAGCTAAGATATGACTTCAAAACTGTACAGTACAGCGACTGCAGCCTTGAAAAATGAAATAAATCCAACCTCTCAGACAAATGAGGTTTTAGGAATATCCTCATTCGATTGCCTATTGTGAGTAGGACGTTGTGCGTTGCAGTTTTGCATAATGAGCCACTTTGTGTGAGCACATGTTGCATCAACTCTTCATGAGTGTGTAATGAAATAACAATTACACGGCATGTTATGAGCTGCGCTGTAGAACACCTACAGCGTGTAATTCATATGCATACATCTTGTAAACAAAAATGCCGCTAATTAAAATTCCTAATGGGTGCACGCTGTTTAGGTTATCCTACATTCACAGAGGATGTTCAGTCGTATCCACAGTCTGTGAAATGAGATTATCAGACGAAACGGCAAAATTGCAACCACAAAAATCTGGTTATATGGTCTATAATGGCTGTATTTCCATATAGCTGCAGGAAATGTCATCTGTGTCGGTGTGAAACTGTCATAAGTAAGTATATGAAGCTGCATCTGTGGAAGACTAGCAGAGAAGTCCAAAGTCCCTCTACCATGACATATGGAAATGAGCTGGGTGATCTTATTTTGATTATGGGCCCCAGCATGCGAGAGCACACGACCCCCGTTCTTTCAGGTGGAAAAAACTATTTGAATTTGAGCTATTTGAATTTCCGATAAGGGTGCAGTGGGTTTGTGGCAAAGCTGGGTCCAAAGTAATGCAGCTCACGGGTTATTTTTCAGTCATTAGGGCTGCAGAGCGACAACCTGCCGACGGCTGTTTGGGGTTTTATCTGTTTTGTTCAATTTGTGATTCAAGAATTCAATAAATGATCATCAAGTTTAGGCCAACTTGACTGTAATTCTGCCAAACACGTCAACATAGTTAGAATTTCAGAACACTGTTTATGTAAATAAGACTTTCTGACTGTCTAGAAATAGTTGTTTTTTATTTTTGATACCTCAGAATTTACATGTACTGTCTATGGGTCTAAAGACATGCATGATTGGTTAATTGATGATTCCAAATTGCCCATTGTGATGGTCTTGGGTTTTGTTCTGGTTATTTCCTGTTTTATTTTGACATTTCCCTGCCCTTGTGTGCCTCTTGTTGTTTTACTTCCTTCCTTTGTCCCTGTTCCCCTCCTATTTAATTGCCCTGATCAGTTTTACTTGTGTCTTGGCTCCCTGATCACTTCTGAGTGCATACATAGTCTTTTCCTCCATCGTTGTCAGTGTATCATCCTCTGGTTTGTTTGTTTTTCCTGCTGAATTTTTGGACTCAGTTTCCCTTGGATTACCTTCTTTATTTTTTGGATGTATTTTTCCCCCGAATCGCCAGCTGGCTTTCGTTCCTCCACCTGTACCACCCCAGTAAGTTTCTTTACTAAAGTTTGTCTGTTCTTTTCCACAGCCTGCCTGTCATGTTTGTGTCTGCACCTGGGCATTTTTCCTGACAAACCCTGACAGCCGTCGGTGTGAGTGTGAATCTCTCTGTATTGACCCGGTAAGAGATTGGAAATGGATAAAAACAGGCCAAGTCATTCTTTTTTTCATGCAGCATATTATGAGTAACACAATCTAATTGAAAGAGCTTTTCATTAATGGTAAAAGTTTAACATTACAAATGTACAAAAAGTATGAATAGTCATCACAGGGCACAATAAATATTAAGATCAAGACCTTACAATAGATTGTCTTCTACTACAGAAACCTACTGGCCATTTCTGGGTTGCCTGAACCTATGCGTGTTGTCTGAACACGATAAAATAGAATAGAATAGAATAGAATAGACATAGACATACTTTACAGATCTCCAAGGGGAAATTCTGTCAGAACCACAACCAAGAACCACTCCTGCTTGCTGTCAGGAAGCATCCCCTACATCATGATGATGCCACCACCATGCTTCACAGTGATAATGGTGTGTTAGTGATGATGTGCAATGTTTGGTGTCTGCCAAACATACTATCTAGTCTGATGGACAAAATGTTCAATTTTGGTCTCATCAGACTAAAGAACTTCCTTTCGGTTGACTTCAGACTCTCCCACTTCTCTCAACTCTAGTTGGGTTTTTTTCAACAATGGCTTTGTCTTTGCCATTCACCCGTAAGTACTGCTCCTATGTTGAATTAGATGAGTCATTGTAAAGGGGTTGAATATTTTGCAATCACTTATATTATGTCTTATATTTCATACATACACCAATCAGGTATAACATTATGACCACCTGCCTAATACTGTGTTGGTCCCCTTATGTGCTCAAAAATGCTCTGAACCATTGGGCATGGACAAGAGGACCTCTCAGGGTGTCCTATGGGGTCTGGACCCAGGACCAGGGCACTGGATCCTTTGGGTACTCTGGCTTGTGCAGTGGGGCCTCTGTCAATCAAACTTGTTCCACTGCATCCTGTTGATGCTTTGATCACAATGGGGTGTAGGAAGTTTGGAGGTCAAATCAACATGTTGGGCCATTGTCATGTTGCTCAACATGTTCCTCATTGGTTGATGTTGTTTCCATGTGGTGGGGTGCATTTTCCTGTGGGGGTAGACCAGTGACATTTGGGATTTCCATTTGCATGAGGGAGTGTGTTTGTTGTGGGACAATGTTTATTTGGGTGTCTAAGTCTGATCAACA
This sequence comes from Dascyllus trimaculatus, assembly GCA_024666655.1. Classification (NCBI taxonomy): domain Eukaryota; kingdom Metazoa; phylum Chordata; class Actinopteri; family Pomacentridae; genus Dascyllus; species Dascyllus trimaculatus. The sequence continues at coordinate 7,041,517 of CM045466.1, forward strand.
TAGATGTTAAAATCCAAGGTTTTCCATCAGAACACCACATAGTACCAATATGATCAATGTTATTCACTTCACCTGTCAGTGGTCATAATGCTGTGGCTGATCGGTTTGTTTTGTATTTACATTTACACGGGGAGTGAATACTGTTTATTGGCATTGAATGTGATGTAAAAGCGCAAAGGACTGTGTGTCAGAATGGCCAAACAAGAATTCTGGCTTGCATACAACAAAATCCAACCAGATGTAGTAGGACATCCAGCTATTTTTGGCATACTGTATTTGATGTACTATGTATGGGGACATACTGAATCTTTTTCTGGCATGCTATATAATATGGTAGTATGGATATTGGAACGCACCCAGAGAGGCTTGAAAGTCTCAATTATGGGTCTGGTCACACCACCTGCCCTGAGTTCCTGAGTTGGAAAGTCGCCTAATACTATAGAGAGAACCCCAACGATTCCCCTTTGAGGAAGCACTTAGCTTTTCCAATGAGGAGGGAAAAACTGTCCTTTAGGAGGAAGAAACTTCTGACAGAGCCGGTGCTTAGGGAAGGCGGCCATCTCCCTTGATTGGCGGAGTGAGGGGTGAGAAACAAGATTGTAATGGTCACTGAGTCGACTGTTGAGGCCTGTGAATGTAGATCAGAAATAGGCAGCTCCAGAGCCAGAGATACCTGCAGAAGGGTGCAGGGAGGAAGAACAAAACACAAAAACTCCAGCAACAAAACTACAGGAAAGAGAAGCTCAATGGAAGAAGTTAATGACATGCAAAGTGGCATATAAATGCATGCGGGGAGTAAAATGTATGACACTAAATTGCAGTATAAAGTACTGTAGGTGACATACAACAACAAAAACAACTCAGTTATTCATATATACAGCCTCTGCAGAGTCTGAGGCTGAGCTGTAGTATGTTATTATGTATTATGTAGTTTACTGCTGCTAAGAGTGGCCTCGGCTGTCCGCTCAGGAGCACATCTGTACCATTGCAGCTGCTTAGATAACACATTAGGCTGGCAGCAACACCGGCTCCATGCAGGTGTTGTGTTTGTGCAGTGATTTGACGTGGTTGTTCTGATTGATCTGATAGCAGCACTCCTGGATCGGCTAGCACGGGCCCCGTCTGGTTTTTATTGGCCTTGTCCAGTTATATTTCTTGGTTGTAAAGCACTTTGCAACAGCGCTTAGAAAAAAAGCACTGTAGAAATAAAGTTTATTATTAGATTTAAAGCTGTCCAGGGTCTGAATGTCAGCTGGGATAGGTTCTAGCTCCCCGTGACTCTTTTTTTCTTGGCTGTTAGCAGATGCATATAGTAAACAGCAATCACAGGACAGATAAAATAGCCATATCCACCATAGCACCATGGATTCAATCAGAAATGCGGCTGACGTTCGACAAAAACAGCCAGGAGAGGAGCTGCAGCTGTGCTCAGTCGGTGGCAGTTCGAATTCAGCCTTTTGAAAGGAGCAACGAGCAGTAAATGTTTAATGCAAAGTGTCACATCACCTCTGCTTTTCCACACAACTGAACTAATCAACACGCTAAAAAATGCAATACTATGTATGGAACATATAGCTTTCATGTCAAACAGCGACTATGATTGAACTGCTTTTTCTGGCAATTAATGAGATTATAGAAGCCGTGCATAAAAATAGATTTTTCAGCGAGACACGGAGCTATCCTGCTGTTGCAGTCCTCAACAGAGAAGATCAAAGGCATTTCTTTGGCGGTGGAGGAAATATTTCAAGGGTCCTGAAGTTCAGAAAAACATCAGATCCTCTTTTGCTGTCGGAGTTGTGTCTCTATTACTGGAACTACCTGAGCCCATAGACAAGCTGTAGCATTTATGTTGATGCATAACACACATCTTCTGTTACCTTCCGTGCGCATTTAAGTGCTGTTTCATAACCATGAAAGTGAGGCTGTTAGGGTGTGAAGGTGGCATTGTTGACAGGAATGCTAACAACTCCATCTCCATCCTGTCATTATCACACCGCACTCACATCCAGGTGCAGATTGACCAATTTCCCCCCCAATACGCTGAGAGTGATAATTTGCTTTTCCACTCCATGACACACCGATATCAGCACCATCAATCTGCTGCGTTCCCGCAGAACGTTAGTTATTACTTCAGATCAGTCAGCCTTTTCAATCCCATTGATGGAACATCTCATGAATTGTCAACACATGGGCACATCATTGGTGATAACCACCTTCACACTTGACCGGCCGACAGAGCGGTTATGACATTAAGAGGGAAGAGCTGCAGCTAGATTTGAATACTGTGAAATATGCAGTGGCTTTGGGTATTTAAAGGCCCTGAAACTTATCTTTTTGATCACTATAAACTACTGTGTCCACCCATACACAGTATTATCTGTTGAAGTCACATCCATAATAGTTATGTAAGCTATGTTTTGTACCTGCATTTGTGGCAATTTTATCATGTAATAGCCCCAACAACTCCTCAATTCAAGTCTGCAAGCTGATTATACAGTATAGCTAGCCAGGAAGTATGTAAGCATTTTGTTGGTGGTTATGTGTTATTTGATGTCGTTACATCCCATTTTCCCTGATTTGCTAACATGATTACTCCCACAAGTTTTTATCATATCATCTCATTTTTTGGTGCTATTCTTCACAGTAAAACTACCACCTACGGCGCACATTTCAGACAAGACACTCCTTCAAGTATTATCCTTATCATCACATTTCCTCTTGCGTTGCTGTCGTAACTTTGTAGAATCTGATTAGCAGACGCAAGAAACAAGGTTAGCTGTGTGCAGTAATTCCAGCTTCCATTTTCACTTGGTGTTGTTTGATTCCATGGGCGTTAATGGAGCATAGACCTTGTTAAGGTTGGTTGCTATCAAATCTGACCATGATGAGTAGCAGCATTAAATTATGTGATAGCTGAAATATGTTGCTCCTAACAGCTAGTTACAAATTTTATGCTCCAGACGATGCAAATGTTTTGTGCTATCACGCAAGTTTCAATTGGTTTTATATACTGCTAGCTCTAGGTATGTGATGATATATAGGAGTATTTGGTAGTTGGTATCGATACGATTGAAATTCCCCAATTCTGATTCCCAGATTTGATACCATGGCAACACCAATCAGTGAATGAAAGGAATGTATTTTAACATAAACTTTTCCGCACACAGTGTACAAACACAAGTACATGGGCTGTTTTGACGGACTGAATTGTAATGATGACAGCCTAAGAGCAGCACCTAGTTACAGGCTGTGTATAAATGATGGACGTAGCAACTGTGACATCACCCATTGGTTTGGAGACAACTGCTTGGGAGCCTTGAGTTGCCATCTTGCTCTTTTGAAAAAAGATCATTTATTTATCTGTTTTACTCTAAATGGGACCAGGTCTTATAACATAAACATCATGCTGTATTCAAAAAGTCTTGAAACTAGTAATTGAGACCATAAAGGTAAATGTTTACTGAGGCAACAGGTCAAGTGAGAAGTAGAGTCATTTTCTTATAGAGTTCTATACAATCTGACTTCTTTCTGCAACCAGATGAGTCGCCCCCTGCTGGCCTTTTGAAAGAATGCAGGTTTTGGCAGCTGCACACTGGCTTTGCTTTTCAGACCCAGATGCTACGTCCATCATTTATATACAGTCTATGATGAGATGACATTATCCTTTTGAAGGTTGCAGGTGGAGTACTGGTATAACAGGATGCATGACTTTTGTATGCTTAGATACGTTTGAGGGGTTTCCTCCTTCTGTCTGAAATGCTCTGAGACAGTTTGCATTCTGGCTTTTGGTCATTTGCAGCTTTTCCTAAAAATTGGAATCAAATGCAACGTACAAATATCATGCAGCTCTGATGCCACATATGCTGCTGTTATTGTCTCAAAACCTACAACTTCTGCAGTACTGTAGAGAAGCAAGTACTCTGGTAGTCTTTTTCAGATCATTGGTTTTCACTGGATCCATATTTAACACATTACATGAAGACGGGATAAATCTGACAGCTGAAAACTAAAAGAGACTTTAAAGCACACGTAAATGATTTAGCCCCTTTTAGAAAAATGATGGATGATTTTTGGAAGACAGACAAAACTTTAACTCTCAACAACAAGAAATCCTACACTTCCCATAATGCACCTGGATTATATTTTCATCCACTGCTCCTGCTCTATACCCCTAATACGTAATGCAGACTTTACATTTTATTATTAGAGGTTTTAAAGCACCATGCCGTGACACTGTCGGGGTTATCTGTCAGAGTCGGTGCAAAACTGGAGGAGTTCACTTTTAAGATGACGCTGGTTTTCCTTTTTTGGCTTTGAAAATTGGGTTCAGTGCGTGACACATTAAAGAGCAGTTGATACGTCCATCAGCGTGTTCACAGGCAGAAACGCTGACTCCCGCCACTTTTCATTTTCCCTTAAACGCACTGAGCTCTAAAGTGCAGACGACGTAATGAGGGTCAGACAAAACTCTCGATACGGGGGATGCAAACGAACTGCAGACTGGAGTGTGTGGTGACTGGGGAACACTGAAAACTTTAAACTATCCTCCGCAGTAACTGCCTCTACACCACTGATAGAAACTCTTTTTTGCACCGGGAAGATAATGTATGCCGTGCAGCAGTTTAAGATTGAACCAAGACAGGGGTGGAAGCTTTCAGAACAGCGTATTGATTGAGTGAGGAAAATGACTAACCGCCCCAGACAAGGAGATAAAGTTATTTCTAATTTCGTTTGGAGAGGAGCTAAAGATTTCACTTTGCAGCCTCTTAGCTCACACAAAAGTTTAATGGTGGATTACTTACAGTCGCTCTTTCTCTTCTTTGCTGCACTGTGCAAAAATAAGACATTTAGTGGAATCAAGCTGCCAGAAAAAAACACATATTACACTGCACCTGGGATAAAATAATGCAAAATGGCTGCTTCCAAAAGCCTGAAATTGATGGTGTTCAGTTTTAATGCGGCTCAAAGATGCGAGTCTGTTTTAAGATGTTCGTGGACTGCATATGGATGCTGCTACTGTACTGCATGTGGGTGCGGGAAGGGTATTCACGAGCAGATATGCACCGATTTCACTGGGAGCTAATCCAGTTTCATTTGCATAAAAACTGCGTACGTTTCCCTTTGAGGTCACGCTCATTTTCTCAGTTCTGCGCGACAGAAGCTGAGAGCGCGTGGCACTCCAGCGCATTAATGAAAGCGTCACTTTGTCCTACACAGATTAGGCCTCAGTATTCAGGTCAGTTGGTGCATCAATAGAAATGACAAGTAGGAAAGGCAACTGCAGTAGCTTGCATTTAGCATCAATGTGATGTCTAATTAGGTAATGTGTGATAATTCGCGATGCATAATGGTTTACTTTGCAAGAGTCTAGCGTGAATATTTGCCCTTAAGGCTTTGAGGACTCTTCAGTAGCTGCTTGGTGGTTTGAGCTGCAAACAAAACCTTAATATTTAAAAGCGAAATGCATGATTTGGTGACAGATTTCAAGAAACCTCTTTAATTCTAACCATCTGGGGGTAAACCTGTGGCGCAGGTATGACATTTCTATCATGCGTTTATGAGTTATTCACGGGAATGTGTCAGAAAAAAGACAAACAAAGATGTCTTCGTGATGCCCTGGCAGAGGCAGCAGCAGCACTGAGACACTGTTACCAGCTGAGCTGTCAGCCCTCCTCCTTCTCTGCTTCATCAGTAACTTTTCCAGCTGGCAGACTTTAAAAAAGAGAGAGAGAGAAAAGAGAAAAAAAAGATGGGAAAGAAATGAGATTCTTACACAGATCATTAATAAAGTGACTGTTGACTCAGTTGTTGTACCATATGGTAGCCATTTTGGTGTCAACACATTTTTTTAATAGGAAAAACAACCACAGCACAGTGTAGATCTCAGCTTTGACTCACTCTATCATCATTACCAATATCAGCACTATGATTAGAATTACTGTCAATGCAGTTGGTGGATGGCATGAAACTGTCTTTGCCAGTTTTGACAGCTGACTCCTGTTTGAATGTCCTCAACTTCTCCTTTTTAATGAATCAAACCCTTAAAAACTCATCTCCATGTTGCAAAATGACATATGATTCTTGGACTGTGTGATAAACCAGTGTTTTGTTGACCCATCCATCCACCCTGACCTCCTCTCTGACTCTGTCTATGGGCCATAATAGCAGACAACTTGAGAGCTTATGATGTTCACTTGCTTGTTGAACTCATCCTCTAATATGAAACATGTGGTTAAAACGACTGGCTGTTTCCTATAATCAACAGGTATCACTGTAAACATCCATGATTTATGGTGTTCAGGTGTGCATTATTGGTGCATTTCAGTTTTGAAAAATTTCCAGAATCGCTTACTTTCATCATTTATTTTGCCTCAATTAGACTGAAAGAGAACTAGAACGCTTTAAAATCCCATGAAATGATAAATGGTCCACATTCACACATATATACATTACATTTTTAGGTTCTACAAAGCACTTTACAATGTGTTTCACATCCACACACCAATGACGGCAGAGCTGGCATGCCCGGAATCGAACCACCGACCTCGTAATTAGTGGTCAAGCCGCTCTATCACCTGAGCCACGGCATGAAAAATGTTTGTCTTTTCAAATCAGCAGAAGGAATAAGGCAAACCAATGTTCCTGTAAGCCCCTTGTCCGGTCTCATGTGGCAGGTTTTTGTTATTTTACCCTAAGAAAAGATGAAAATAAATCAAATCAAATAAACGGTGAAGGTCTTCTTGCATGTCTGCTCAGTTGTCCATATTCAAACTTTTCTAAAAAACAGTGAAATAAAAAGGTTTTTTTTTTCTGTGTCCTTTTATTCTGTACAGAAGTGGGACGCTTCAGCTGACATTTCACTGTCGTTCCTATGCTGAAATACCATTGAAATTTCAACAAGTATAATAGAAAGAGTGAAAATTAACCTTCATGTCTGCGACACCTTTACAGACGTCTCATTCTGAATGGTGGCCTATGGGGAAATTGCTTTTTTGAGGCCACTGGGTGAAACTGGCAGCACATCCAGCTCTCTTAATACATACATGACTGTATCACACGAGCTAATGAGCAAGACTGTCTTCCAAAGTTCTTCTGCAGCGCTGATGAAAAACTCATCTCTGCATGTCAACACCCCTTTCTTCCTTTCTTAAAATGCCTTAGATGTAACTCTGCACCGTTCCTCCCTTTAGAATATGCAGATCAATGAAACCTCTACCTCCATCTTGCTGCAGCTCAAGCACACCAGCTCACCTCCAACTCTACGCAAACACTGCAAATCTGCGCTAATCACAAGATGTAACACTGGAGAAATTCAGCTAACACATGTGCTCAAAACCAGAAGTGAGTCAAAGCAGAGATCTGAGACCATGTTTTTGGGTCTGCAAAGGCAACGCTGCAGTTTCAAAGTGGAAATGCTCAATCATAGTGTTGGCTGTTTATTTCACTCATGATATGTCCTCCAGCAATGAAAAAAACACAGCGTGAGCATGTTACCAAGGCAAAGGAGGGGGGTCTTTAAATATAGAGCATGTGGGATTGTAGAAACAGCTGGAAAGAACACAACCAACACAAAAAACACCTTAAAGACAGCCTGAATACAGCTGGAGCGAACATCATGTCTCGTCAACGCATAGCTATCAAAATAAAGCAGAGAATCAGCTGTTTAACACTACAGAGTCACTTTTCAGGCCCTTAGACTGCAACAGTTGGCTGCACAGAAAAGCCATATCCATGCTGATTCAGGTTCGAGTTTTTATGTGAGCCTTTTCTACTCCTGTCTTTCCTCTCTTACTTTGTTGCAGGCGGAAGTGAAACCTGTGGGCTGCAGATGTTGCCGTCTGGTTGGTAGCTGCAGCAGTCTTTCAGATTTTAATTGCATGAGCAGAGAGAGCTCAGGTAGGCAGGTACATAATTAGACAGGCAGGAAGGCAATCCGAATGCAATGATTGGATGGTCTTGTGTGGATGGGATTTTCCCCATTTGATTTATTCATTGCTGTCACAATGTAAAGAAACTTTTAAAAAAATATGACAAAAAAGCAGTTGCATTACATTTTGTTTGCATCGCCTTGGATGTGATTTTTATCACACGTGACTTTAAAATTTTGGAAAATAAGCTTTTATCATTATTTTAACAAGCTGTATGTGCAGTAAAATCAGAAAATTAACTGTTAACTGTGGCTTTTACATCTATGTAGTGGATCGAAAAGTACAGTAATGCTCATCTGAACTGTAGCTAAGTTCACATGCACTGGAAAATCACTTTTTAACTCTATTTTCCCCCCACAATTTACTGTTACTTTACAGATTCGCCCCATGTAGTTAATTTTCATTTCAGATAATACCTCGAAAAGAGACAGAATAAAAGAAGTAATCTACATGTTAACCATGAAAAACAGACCAAATGTCCCCATCAAAGATCTGTATTTCTAAAAATGTAATTCATTCCCCTACTTGAGCATAAAATTACACTCTTTGCACTGTATTTAGATCAGCAAAATATATTATTTTGCTGATAATTACTGTTTGAATTTAAAATTATTGAAAGAAATTTAAAAGATCTAATTTTAAAAAATACATATGAAAGAAAAATATGTATATTAAAGATTTTAAAATGGGATTTTTAAAAAACTGTAATTTTATAATTTTTTTCAGTTTTTTAAAAAAGAAACTGGAGATAATATTGAGTAAAATCACAAAAAATATTAATTTACATATTAAATGGAAAAGAAATAATATAAAAAAATAACAAACTGGCCAGAACTGTACATAATGTCCACTTAAAAAAAATCAGTGTTTTAACGAAAAGTAAATTAGTTATTTTACAATGTGTGACCACAAAATTGACTAATTTATTGCATTACTTACTGCATTATTTTGCAGATATTTACCATAATTTTCCCTGTTTTTTACTATTTCATTCCACAGTGGCTTCTTTGCTTCCAGTTTTCACAATTTTTACTGATTTTTTTTTTTTACAGTGTACCTCAGAAAAACATGCAAAACCAGACAACCAACTTCAATGCAATATAATAAACTGAGTGGTGTTCAAGGTTGTTGTATTAAAAAGGAGTCTGGCTCCTTTTAAAAAGGCAATCTCTACCAGGTATGTGGCTTTATTATATGTGCCCACCATGTATACAAGTGTGAAAATGTGCGAGTCCCCGACTGACGAATCTGCATCCACACAAAAGCCGCACATTTAACCAAAAACCCATTTCATCATCTGCCATCGCTGACAGCCGTGTCGGTGTGGAGGAAGTCCTGATGTGTGTTTTTCTTAAGAGCTAACTGGATTGTGTGAGTGGGTATTATGGGGCTGTTGAGGTATGCGTTGTATGTTCTGTAGGAGGGGAATCAAAGGCGTTCAGCTTCCCAGCTTCTTCTCTTTAATGCCTCTCTCTCGTGAGAAACAAAGGTATCAAACAGAATATGATTAAAGCAGAAAAAACAACTACTGGCAACACACCTCAGATGTCAGGTGAAATTTCTTTTCTGTCCCAACAGCGTCTAACCTTTATAGCCTGATATTTTCAGCTACAATGGCGTTACTCCTGTCTCTAAAGCTGGGTCTCTTAACAAGTATGCTAACACACTGAATATCCTGACTTAGATCAGTCCATAATTGAAGAAAAAATAACCAGCGTTAATTTAGATTTCTTTAATCTATTCATATAAGATTGCTTGAGATGCTACATCACCATGGTAACTTACGCTGCACACCTCGGCACTTACAAAAACCACCGCCTCCTGTTCGATCGATTCTCTTGGAAAATGGCATCACCATTTGTAGAAGATCCTGCGGAGCTCGGTGCACGAGAAGTAAAAAGGATCTCTCCGAATTTTCAGTCCTTTCTTGCTATTAGAGACACCGATTCCCAGTGGAACTAACTAATGTTGACTCCAAGCAACCTCAAAGCCATTGTATTGTTCTAGTGGCCTTTGTATAGTCATATAATCCTAAAACGGGGGCTGATAAAGCACTAAAGCCTTGTACTTGCTGACCTTATAAGACCGAACAAGCCTATTTACTGCTTTTTGTATTTGCTCTTTACTTGCTTTCAAGACCATTTAACTCCAGCAGGGTTGGGGCTCAAATGAGTAAGAATAAATGGCCTTTCGTGCTCTAAGAATACACCTGCAATTTAACAGAAACATAATTATAGCTCAGATCTACTTGTGGCTTAATGATTGGCATGGATATTAGAACTTAGACAGCTTTCCTTCCTGCTTTAGCTTCAGGCCAATATTACATTTCTGAATTCTCATGTTGGTTTTGGATCCTAGTTTCTTCTTGCATTAGGAGAATTATGTGGCCTTAGATCTGTTCAGGTTTGCAGTTGGTCACTGGTGACCAACAGTGTTCCGATGAAGTAAACATGCTCATAGGTAGATTCAGGTTTAGTTTAGGTTTAGGTTTAGTGAAGCCAGATAATGTCGATATATCCCGGCTATGGTGGACACAGGGGTAAAACATTCAAAATACACCAATCAGGTATAACATCATGACCACCTGCCTAATATTGTGTTGGTCCGCTTTATGTGCTCAAAAGTTCTCTGAACCATTGGGCATGGACAAGAGGACCTCTCAGGGTGTCCTATGGGGTCTGGAACCAGGACGTGGGCACTGGATCCAGAGTTTGAGAAAACTCTCAAAAAATTAAGTTCTAGACATTTAGAACTAACTTGAAGTTACAAATCTGCTCCTTTTCAACATCAGGATCTCACAAATTGACATTCTTCATTGCTGAGAATCACTTTATAAAGATACAGAGTGGTGGGCGGAATACAAATGTAACCCTGAACCCCGACTTGGAGCCTGCAGTGACGGGCTTCTCGTTCATACTCCGGCAGAGGAGAATGAATAAAATAACACAGCTAATAAGCCAGAATTGTTTCATCCGCTGTAAACTCACCAGCTCACTTTTAATCACATGAATTTGTGTGAAGTGTTTTTATTTAAATCAAACTCCACGGCTGCAAATGTTGGTGTAACAGTGACGCTGAGATAGGGTCTTAAGTTGGATATATTAAAAACAAATCACAAAATCACCCCTTTAAGCCAGTTTCCTTTACAAAAAGGCATTAAAGAACTGATTATTGTTGGTGTGTCCTGCACTGGAAACAGGTTTTACCTCCATCTACTCAGAAATACTACTCTTATATCAGGAAAACGGTTTTAAACAAAGCTGGATTATGTATGTTTCTGTATGAATATACAGTGCCGTGCTAAATAAATCTTCTATTTTTGGATATTTGTCACACTCAAATGTTCCAGATCACCACACTAATATTTATACTTATTGAATACTTTACAGAGAAAACCCACAAAACACAAAATGCTGTTTTTAAATTATGGTTTTTTGAAGAATTATTGAAAACCGATATCACCCCTGTGAAAAAGTAATGTCCCCCGGAACCTAATACCCGGATTTCCACCCTTGGTAGCAACAGTTAAATGTTTGTGATAGCTTGTGATCAGTCTTTTATATCTCCATTAAGGAATTTTATCCCACTCTTCTAAAAATTGTGCTTTTGCACTATACAACGATCAGCCACAACATCATGACCACTGGCAGGTGAAGTGAATAACATTGATCATATTGGTACTATGTGGTGTTCTGATGGAAAACCTTGGATTTTAACATCAATGTTGATGAGACTTAGACATCCAAATAAATCTGGTCCCAGAACAAACACACTCACTCATGCAAATGGAAATCCCAAATGTCACTGGCCTACCCCCGCAGGAAAATGCACCCCACCACATGGAATAAAACATCAACCCATCAGGAACATGTTGAGGAACATGACAATGGCCCAACATGTTGATCTGACCTCCAAACTTCCTACACCCCATTCTGATCAAGCATCAACAGGAAGCAGTGGAACGAGTTTGATTGACAGAGACACGGCACAAGCCAGGGTACCCAAAGGATCCAGTGCCCTGGTCCTGGTTCCAGACCCCATAGGACCCCCTGAGAGGTCCTCTTGTCCATGCCCAATGGTTCAGAGCATTTTTGAGCACATAAGAGAACCAACACAGTATTAGGCAGGTGGTCATGATGTTATGCCTGTTCTGTGTATGACCTCAGCTTCTCTTGGGATCCTCAGGATGTCACCTTATAACTCCAAAGAATCTTCAACTTTTCACCTGAGTAACAAAACACACAATGACAGAAAAAAATTCAGAGCATCTGATGTGCTGCAGCAGTAAAAGCCTTTTTCCTGCACTTTGTATTAGCAGAGATGTGACAGAAGGACTTTTGATGGCAAAAATAAAAGTGCGAGAGGAGACCTTATCCCAGATCTCTTAAATGGATAAAAATACTGCTTCATCTTGGATGTCTCTCAGAAAGTGAGCTCATTTTACTTTCTTGTGGTAGAAATTTACCCGAAACAAAACTGCGATGCACTTCTCTGACCGCACAGGATTTGTCTTCTATCAAACCGACAGAAAATTTGACTATTGTGATTTTTTTTTTCTTTTAAACCAAGAAGAGCTTTGCTGAAATCCAAACAGTCTTTTATCAGCGGCTGAAATGGAGCCTTTTGTAAGATAAAGACAGCGCCGTCTCCTCCATCTCCATCCCCCCCTCCCGCTCCCCTTCAAGCCCTGCTATCTCCTATCACAGTATTTTAATGGCTCAGCAGTTCTCATGTATGATACTGATGAGAAATCACGTCACGGTGTCATCCGTACTGTAACAGTGATGGATTGTGCTGGGGAAGCTCTCTACTAAACGAGGGGTTAAATTAAACAGCCTTCCCGGCAAGACGAATAGCCACTGGCTGCTGCTGAGTTGTTACCACGGTGACCACTTTATTGGCAAATCATAATGATGAGCCTGAATATGCATCTCTGGGCTCACATGCTAATATGAAATACAGGAGAGGAAACCCGGAGAAACATCCATAAAGCATGTAGAAAAACAGGAGAAATGAAAGACTAGCAATCAGATGCATTTGTCTCTATAATAGTGAGAGGGTGTCGCACCGAAAGATTTCCTGTTGAGGAGCTAGTTATACATCTACTCTAGAGATACAACAGATCTCACGAGGATGAGAATGCCTTTATTCAGCTGTTGTCTGTCTGCGCGGGGAAGTGAAATTATTCCAAATGATACCATCAATCCCGGAGTTTATTCTCTCAGCAGATTATGCCTGAGAGAGTGGAAGTTGCTTTATTACTTTTCCGTCCACCCACACGGGAGCTTCTCATGACCCACTTGGCAGTTCATCTCATCTGGTTGTTAAGTCTTTGCGTTCCGCAGCTCTGGTGAATCAGATAATCTCACCATACACAGCTAAGTTCTTGCTACTGAATCCAACGTGTAATTAATTGTAACGAAACATCACAATCACAACACACGCAGTTCATTTTGGGTATTTTTGTATCTCCTTTTACAACCATTACAGAATTGCAGAATATAATTGCCATTTAACAAATGTGGAAGACAGATTAAAGTGCAACTATCATATGACATAACCAGGTAACTTTTAATGGTAAAATGGCAAAAAGTAAAGTTCAAATTCAACAAAAACAAGCAATAAAGATGAAACCATAAGAGCTAATATGCTTTTCTGCACCACCACTTGCCTTGCAGTTGCAGTGTAAGAGTTTTTTAGTGTGCATGGGCTAAATTCTTAATTTTTTTGTTTATGGTCCAACATGCCCAGGGGAGTTCTGCAATTTTGCTATACTTTTTCTGCTGTAGCTCACTATACTCTCATGTCTACTTATATTTTGCACTTTATCCAGCAGATAATAACTTAAGGCATTTATTTATTGAAGTAAAACTATCATTTGCTTAAACTCTGGCGTCAGTTTGTACTTTATGTTGCAATCCACATGCCAGCTCTGAAGTGGCATAACTGGGGGCTCGTCCGGGATTTGACCTGAGGATTTCTCGCATCCAGAACAAGAACTGTTTTTCTAGGGCAATTAAAATGTATGACAACTACATTAGCGTGTTAAGAGTTCAGTTATCTCTTTGTAAATGCTACATTTAAGTTTAAAATACAGTTTGGGTTGTTTTATATTAAAGTGATAAGATCTTGTTTTACTCATCTTGAACTTACAGTAGTCATATTATGTAAAATCAGTTTTTCATTGCATTGTAGCGTAATTACATGACCCCATTGTGTCTCGTGACTCAGAATTAAAGACATATATATGTGTGTGTGTGTGTGTGTGTGTGTGTGTGTGTGTGTGTAAAGCCAAAGACACTCAAACAGCACATTTGGAAAAAGACTAAAACCAAAAGCATTCAAGGAAGAATTAACGATCTGTCCAGTATTTTAAGCTGCACCTGGACATTCACAATCTTTCAAGACTGACTCTAACCTAACTAAAGACCCCCTTTGATGTATATTAAGTATTTTTAGTTTATTAATCAGCCCATCAAGCATTTTTTGCAACTTGCCTTTATGGAGCATTGAGTATTACACAGGGAGTTGTGTCTAAACCATTTCAAGACAAAAAGGGATCATTTTTTATTCGACAAAAGACTTCTAAATGTGTAATTTAGATATATGAAATGGGTTTTTAATCAATGACAATAAAGAACTTGTCATGGATGAGTTAGGATAGTTGGATGTGCTGAGTTTCCCCATAGACCACCATTTAAAAAGTGTTACAGACATGATGGTTAATTATTACTCTTTCTATGTATGAGATAAATTAACAATGGACGCTTGCTTTTTCATTTCACTGTCTTTACAAATAGATTTGAAACATGGTTTTTAACCTGTGATAAGAAGCCAGTGATATAAATATGATAACACCCTCCTAAAGGTTTGAATAAAAATCAGAATAAACTCAACAGACAAGCAGGAAGACCTTCACTATAATTAAACTGATCTGCATTATTGTTTTCTTACGCCAGGTAACAACAATCTGACAAGGGGTAACAAAAAAGACACCTGACGAGGGGGCTATGGTCTTATTCGTGTTTACAGATGCTTTGGTTTGTCTGTAACTTATTAAGAAAACAAACTTCTTTATGCGACTTCGAAATGTTCCTGTATGAGGTCACTTCAGATCAAGGGGAAAATAAAAGGCGATGCTATGAATAATTTGTGCCATATTTTGTGAATATCTTCTAAAACTGAAATGCACCCTTAAGACTGTGTGACTTTGCGTGCACACGGATGGAATCTGAACAGAACAGGATGTTGCAATGTCACAGCAACCTGTTCCATGTGGGAGAAGGTCAGGCATTTTAACCGGGCGTCTCATGTCAGACGATGAGTTCGACCGGGTCATGATGTTGCGACGCGACGGACAGGATGTGAAAATAGCTTCCACAGAACCATTATCTCATCATTATTTCATTTATTTCACACAAGACTGTCCTCCCATGAGCTAACCTCTTAAGTTGTTTGCTATTACGGCCCATAGACAAAGTCAGGGAGGAGGTCTGGGTGGATGGATGGGTCAACAAAACATTGGACATCAACACATGGGACCATTGTTTGTTTTCAGTTTCTATTTATTTATTATTTATTTGTTTGTTTATCGTAGGTCTCTCTTAGATATTTACGACAAAATGTTATTTATTCTGTGCGCTGCTTGACCTGGGTAACAAATTCCGTTCTCTTATGTTTTTAACATGTTTGAATGACAACAAACTAAACTGAAACTTAAACTAAAACTAATTTCCAGTGTTTCCTTTTGACATTTACCTTAACTATGTGTTTATTATTAGGGCCATGATGATGACGGTCCTCTATTTAACCACAAACTATTAACATTTTCTAAATCCAACCAAGTTATTATGTGCCTAAACTAAACAACTGGTCCTATAACCTCATCCAGATTGTAGGAATAGCTTAATACACAAGCTACAGCCTCCGAACTCAACATAAACAAATACCCCAAAAATATTTTCAACACAAACAACATGTTGGAAAAAAGACTGCCAACTTTTGAACACAAATCTGGGACTCATTAGGTGGGATATGGAGGCGAGTTAGACTTATTTTGCTTTATGCAAAATGCAAATTTGATTTTGTAGCAGGTTCCTAGCCAAGTCCCCCAGCTACAAAACCACATTAATTGCTTCCTTGAAACAATAAGTTAAGTTGAATGCTCAGAGGGGAACGCAGGAAAAACAATAACAAAAAAAAAAAAACACCTCGATTTTTCACGAGGCAAGCAAAACCTTCCTTGTTAGTCTCTGTTTTGTTTTTTGTCTCACTTTCTCTAAAAGAAAAATAATATTTGAATAGAAAAATAGTGTCATGATGAGTTTGGACCCAGTACTGTAACAGTGACTTCTTCCTGTGAGCTACTGTAGATGGCTTCATGTGGCCTCAATCGCCGTGAAAGCATCCTCTGTCACACTCGCTTTGATGGGATTAACATACAGCTGTGGGCAGGAATGTGGGAAACTATATTTTACATAATGTACTTCTGTGTGTGAGATGTGTCTAAACTGACATGTGGGAGATTAAAAGAAACGTCGACACAAATACCTCACACACCTCGTCATGATCTAAGGCGATGCATTCACCCTGTGGGGGCTAATGCTGTGGAATCACCAGTGTAAATGTCTTAAGTGCATTATATTGATTTGCCAGTGGCTTGATAACTGCTGGTAACCACAGTCACAGCTGCCGGCTTTGGCACAAACTGATACAAACTGTGTCCTACTTTCACTTATTTCCAAAAACTACTGACGAAAAGTACTGCTCGATAATACCACCGCGCTCCTCAGCCGGTCTTATCCTCCCCTCCCTCCGTTTGCCGTGCAGTCCTGTGTTTTTTTCCCCTCCACCAAATAAAATTATTTTCTTTTGTGCCATTGTAATATATTCATAGTACAGGAAAACAGGCAAGAGGATCAAGATCAAGCAGCCCAGAGGATATCAAATGGAATATATTCATGGGGCTCTGTGGGTTCTCTCTGTGCCGGGCACAATAAAAAAACACAAGACGAAAATAACAAAAGCATGTTTTATATATACATAGGCTACACACTCGCACTGTTTGGAGGCTACTCTCATGTTCTAAAAGCAAACAACCAGCAGCCATGTAGTCACCTGCTGCTTTGACTGAGATATTAAGTATGAAAGTTTTGATATTTTCTCATCATTTTAATGGAAAGATCTGGAAATATTTGAATTTATGTGCAGCCAAACTCAGAAAGAGGTTTACTGGCCAGATGTACATAGATCAGCCTAAAGTACATGCAGTATCTCGCCTGCAATAATTTTTATACTGCTGAACTGAAATGTCAAACATGCTCTGAAGGAAAACCAATTGTGCTGGTGAGTTTTTTTCACAAGCTACAGATGTAAACCAAAGGAAATCTGTACATATTGATGCAAATGTATAATACATTTTACACATACACCGATCAGCAACAGCATTAAGACCAATGACAGGTGAAGTGAATAACATGGATCATATTGGTGCTATGTGGTACCAAATAAACATTGTCCCACAACAAACACACTCCCTCATGCAAATGGAAATCCCAAATGTCACTGGTCTACCCCTGCAGGAAAATGCACCCCACCACATGGATAAAACACCAACCAATCAGGAACATGTTGAGGAACATGACAATGGACCAACATGTTGGTTTGACCTCCAAACTTCCTACACCCCATTGTGATCAAGCATCAACAGGATGCAGTGGAAAAAGTTTGATTGACAGAGGCCCCACTGCACAAGCCAGAGTACCCAAAGGATCCAGTGCCCTGGTCCTGCCAACACAGTATGAGGCAGGTGGTCGTAATGTGATGTCTGATCAGTGTATATACATTGTCCATAGGAATAATGATAGTGGTTTGAAATTTTGTTGTAACCATATAATTTAAGCTGACTAATTAGGTTTATAATCCTATTTTTTTTCATAAAACGGGAAGAGGAGTCATTGCGTAAAGTAGCATACAAGCATTTTCCAATTAGCCATGTCTAGAATTAAGGTTTTAATATGACTATGTGTAATGTGAAACGGTTCGCATGTGACCTGCAGAGAATTATCACCTGAATTTTTAGCTTCAACTCATCTTCATAGAGCTTTACAGTTACTTTTAGATCATTGTTTATCCGTCTGGCCCGCAGCTTTATTTCTCTAGCAGCTGATTAACACAAACATTCAACAGCGACAGAGCCGGATGTTTCCTCCAGGATGTGGTGGAGGCCAAAAATAGAGCAAAAAGAGAGCCAATACCAGACATACACTCATTAGGTACCAGAGACATAACTCTAAATAGATGATGATGTTGCTCCATGACTGCTGGATGTGAAAATGAGCTACTGTTTGCTAATGATGACATTATGAAGGTTATTTTTTTTGTCTCTGGTTGACATTAGATAACCGTTTTCACAGGGTAAACTGACATTTTTTTAAATATTGAACAAGTTGCATCAAGTAAAATCTCCAGAAAGTGTATTTTCATGGCAACATTATGATCATGTCCTTTAATCCTTAAAGCTGCAGTGTGGGAGTTTTACATCTAAAAGAATGGTTATTGCATTCAAGTCAAATAAAGTTCTCCCAATGCTCATTAAGCCAATTAGCACCAGATACCTTTCTCTGAATTTCACAATGTACTGGACTCTGCACCACGTTTACCAAAGAAAACTTTTGTATTTTTATACTACCTGAAAAGCAAAATGATCTGTACCTCATAGTCTTTTATGGGTGTTTTGACAAGAAAATTACAGAATAATTAGGACAATATTTTGCATACAACTAATAGAAAACATATTGTACCTTTATCATTTTGTCGTATTGTGCCATTGGTGCAGTACAATTAATTTGGTATCTATACAAGTATATATGTGAATACAAGGCTGCTCCTAATTAATCCATCTGGGAGCCCATTGATCAGCGCATCAGAGGCTTATGTGCAGTCTCTGTCAATAACATGGATCACAGAGGAAACGACGCACATTTGGATGCCAATTAAGCTTTTGTCTCCACGCTGCTATGCTCTGCTAGTCTTGCATAGAAAACAAAATGGGAAGCCTGTCATCGCCGGCATTAATTACTCCATTTCCCCCCCCTCACTTTCTCATTAGTTTATCTATTTATACATCTGTACGACTGTCATTAGCGACCCTATTTGTGGAATGGATCGAGCTGCCCTCGCCTTGCTCCGAATGGATTGTGCGTCTGCGACAACTCAATCTGATTTCTTTTGATTTGGGTTCAATCGACGCAAAAAACGCTCTCTGTTTACTAAAGTCAGGCCTCAGTCTAAATATAGGAATCCCAGCTATGTCGGGGTAAAGTTGGGTTTCCACAAAAGAGCAGCTTTCAGGGAAGAAAAATTACAACACTGCCTTTGAACTTTATGAATTCTTTTCAAGTCTTTTTTTAAAAAAAAAGTGGTGCACCCCAGCACTTGTGGGTCTTTGATATCGCGTCTCTTTGACTCTCAGATCAGCGGGAGTGGAAGGTGTGAACTTCAGAGGGATCAGATTTGTTTACCGTGGGCCACCGTTGCTCAAGAAACACGGACTGCACCTCCACACGCTTTATTGTCACCCTACCTACAAGAAAAAGAAAAATCAGATAAGACGTGGACTTCAAAAGGCATTAGCGCTCTTTTCCAGCGCTGATCTTCAGGTTTAACGCTGAAGCCTGTTTACTGTGTCATACATAATGGGATTTAGAGGTATGTTTGGCACGGATGGCGAAAAATCCCACCTAATCGCGTTCCATAAATGTCAGGAAAATTTGCAAGACGGTGCCTGTGTGACCGAACGGCTGCGGAGAAAAGGCTCAGTGGGGGGACTCGGGGAGGAACACTGAGCACGCACCGCAAAAAGGTTACACGTTTTGCAGGGATTGTTGCTTTCCCCAATTTGACATTTCGTTCTGATGATGATGACTTCAATGCGAGTGATGCGATAATGTCAAGGGGTCTTCTGCTCTGTGGACGACAGAGGAGTGGCATTCAAGGCTTTCAGAGTCGATTCCCTATCAACGATTCGCCTCCCACGTGCGCACATTAGACATACAACCACAAACACACACCATCCTTTGATTCAAAACTGTCCGTGACCCCTCTGAATTTGGACTGCACATTACTGCGCAGAGCGGAGTGGAGTTTTAAGATCCCCCCCATTCCTTCGTTTCTTATTTCCCCTGAGAGTTTTCACCTCTCTTGATACTCACTGGGTGCCTCTCTGGTGTACAGATGAAAGCTTTTGCATAAATTCCCAGAGGAGCGCCACCCCGACAAAAATCTATCCAAAGCCAACCTTTTGCCAGAGCGAAGGAAGTGCAGATTTTAAAACAAAAAGCACGACTCCTCCATGCCCAGTTCGTCCCGGGGTGTGTTACTGACGAGGGAATTTCTGTGCTTGCTGCGGGCTACCAGACAGGGATCTACCCATCGCCTGCATCCACCGTCTCCTTCGCAGCTGCATCCATTAGACTCAAAAGTACACAAGTCTCCAGGGTGTTGCGCAGAAAAACAACCTGGAGGCTTAAGGCTCTCCACAGACTGAGCACCAAGGAGCCACATTAGACTAAAAGCAGCTTGACAGAGGGGAAGTAAATCACCGTTTGAATTCAAATTCCCGCTGAGAAGCCAAACTCTTCTGGGATTACATTGTTTCACCTTTGAAGCCAGCTCGCTTACGCAACCTCATTAACCTCTGTGCAAAATTTTTAATGTTTATGCGGTAAGCCGGCTTACGCTGCTGCAGACGTGCCAGGAAACCCTCAGGCTTCTGCTCCAGACCAAGTAAGAGCTTCACAAGTACATGAAACTTCTGCAAGTGGGGGTTTAATGGTAACCCCAACCCCTGTCTCCTAGAAATTCAATGGGATTGTGCACAGTGGCCTGTTATTTGCATTTTCGCACAACTTTTAGGGAGGTTTTTATATCGAGGAGTCGCTGTTCTGAACCACTTCGATCCTTAAATCCCACATGCGGTTCGGCACCGGCAGTAAAATCACTTTGGCTAAGGTTAGGGAAGGACAATCGCTGTGGCTAAATGTCAATGCACTAAACACATCAGGGCATTTGTCATTTTTCTCTTCGTCAATATTTAACCAGGACCCTGCAACCAAGTGCTGTAAGGCTCTAAATGGAACCATGAAAATATAATCATGCTTTAGTCACTCCAAACAGATTGTATTACAAGAACAGGTACTGGAGAAAACAAGTCTCCAGGCTATTGTCTGTTAACTTTTTCACTTTGCACTCATATATCAGCATTTTCCATGAATATATTCCATTTGATATGCTGCATGTGTTAATTAACACCCTGTCCTCTTAAGGGAAGAGGATAATGTAATTTGGCCAGTTTCATATTTTCTTTAAAACATATTTTTCTGTAGAAAATTAGTATATAATTGTGATTTATTCCGTATTGTCACTGATGTTTTCAGTAGAAGGCTTGTACATGCATACCTATACCTGAGCATACAGGATAACAGTATGCAAGTATTGTAATTTTAATATGTAGCATTGCAAAGGACATTCTGAGTGTTTTCAATATGGTTAATGTATTTCCCATTCTATTTAGAAATGCCCAATCAGCCACAGCATTAAAATCAACAAACTAATACCATGTAAATCCACCTTGCGCAGCCAAAACAGCTCCGACCCTTTAAGGCATGGACACAGGACCTCTGCAAGTGTTCTACACCAGGATGTTAGCAGCAGATCCTCTGTGGCCTGTGGGTTGCAGGGTGGCAGCATCCATAGAACAGCTTGCTTTGCTGTGTGGTGGGGTGCACTGTCCTGTCGGGTAAACATCCCGGTGGTGGGAACGATCAGTGCCATGTCTCGGTGGGTGCTATGTGTCAAAGCTGCATCCAGGTTAATACCAGGACCTGAGGTTACCCAGCAGAGAGTGGTATTATACCACCTTAACCTGTGTTCAGTGTGTAGTATAGCTGTGATTCAAAGAGACTGTCATGCAAGATAATTCAGGTTTTAAAGAAACGTTTCTGGAGAGTGTGCTCAAATGAAATGCATGCTGGGAGCTTTGTTAATACTTAAAGTTCAATGAAAACCTTTTAATGCCATTAATGTTCCTAACGTCTTGACATACTCCAAGATCGATTGCACTGAAATGTGTAGTTCCCACAGGAAAACTGATGCCAGCAACCAATGATTAACTGACAAGTCAAGCAAAACTCCGCCAACTTTCTTTTTTCTGCTGAAGTAGAATGTGACACACATCTATATTCGCTGAATTAATGATTAAAATGACTGCATTTAAGGGCAGTCAAAGTGGTTCTTATTCAAATTAAACAGCCGATTTGGGATTCCAACTGCCAAACTTCTCATCACAAGCACTTGTACGCCTCATATTTCCAGGCTACCATCCCCAATGAGCTGAACTAACTGCTTTACGAATGAATAATGCACGAGAATCCCTAATAGCAAATGGCTTTTCTGCGCGGAGCTGGGGCGCAGGGAAAACAAGGAGTTTAGGAGAATATGCTTCTTTACATTTTACCGCTTGTAAGGTGAAGCTCATTACCATTAATAGTCTCAAATAGGCTAACAATTCGCCCCTGTTACCCAGCTATTTGAATTACGTTCAGACGGCTGCACCTCTGTCAGTGTAATTGATGTTCCTCACTTACTGCTGTTCAAGGTGAGTAATGGCAATCTTCCCCTCCGATGCTGTTTCTCTCTGCATCCCGTAATGGCTCCGCTGAGAGCCATAATGGCATCCGAGATGGGCAGTCGGCTGCTAATACTCTCACCTCTTTGTTACTTATGGAAGCTGGAGTGACATTTCAGGCTGCTATCGGAACAGGAGCCTTGCAGAAGTAACTTAAAGCACAGGTTCGATACCGGGGATAATCTTCAATTTTCCCTCACTAAGCAGCTCAAAGCGTTCGGTTTGATTAACTTAAAAAGAGGCCTGTCAGCTGCAGTAATGAGCGTCTCCCAGTACCGTGCGCTTTCTGTGCTCCTTTTCCCGCCTCGGATAGGCTATTTGGCAGAACAGTCATCCAGACAGAAGACGGATTGATCCAAACAGTTCTGCCTTATTTTCTTCAAGGGTCTAACCTGTGCACAGAGAACCAAACCCCCACCAGGAAGACCGTCTGTTGGATGGCAGACATGTTTGAAGTGTAAATATCCCACAGGTCAGAGACTGCAACGGCGGAGTCAGATAACAGCGTATTTTTATCCATGCAAAACAACTCTGATTTATTTCACACACTTTATTCTTCCCAGGCTTGCAGACAATGTTAGGGTTTTGCCAGCAGTGGGTGTGAGTAATTCTTATTTTTACAGCAGCTTGAAGCTATATTAAGAGCAGTCAGCATGAGTTTGCCTGGAAAACAAAAGTCAGAATATAGTTCTGGAAGTTGCAGCGGCTGCCCTGCAAATAAAACCCCACAGCTTCATGACCAACGTGAACGAAAACATCTGCTTTAGTCTGGTTTTCCGTCATTAGCATTTCAATTGCGAGAGCGTTGGGAACCATGATCAATTAGCCGAACGGCAAATTAAATGCTCAAAGGTTGACCCATCAGCAGTCATCGCCTGTGATCTTTTCAGACTCTCAAGCGAGCCGGTTCATCCGAATGTCCCATTATTCCAGGAAACTTGTTGTGAAGCCGATCTGTGGAGACGACTCATTGAGTATTCATTAGAGGGGCTCCCATTGCGCCTAAACCACACTCATTAAGCGGAGGCCGGCCCAGAGTAAATGTTTGAGGCTAAATATTTAAAAGATGGATCAAGTGTTTTCAACGTGGGCTGTAATTTCCTCGTTTTTGACATCGTGACTCTTGATTTTGTTAATTTGTGGACCTAATGCAGCCCACCTCGCATTCAGGCTCGACTGATTAAAACATCTTTTCAACATAATAACACCCTCCATTGTGTAAATCACCTCATAAAAATGCCAAACCAGATCACATTTTCTCAGGAATTAATAATAGGCTATAATAATAATTTTCTTGTTTACTTGGCTCGCTGCCACTCATCTGCAGCTTTAATGCTGTATGAAAAAAAGTGGGAAACTGATGGAAAACATTATCATACACTCATCAACCGCCATATAAAAACCTCTGTGAGGTAAAGTGACTAACATTGATTATCTGTGGATTGCTCCGTGCAATGTTCCGCTGGGAAACCTTGGATCCTGGCGTTCATGTGAAAGTTACTTCAACATGTAGCACCTACTTTAGCTGTATGTGGCCCATGTACACTAAGCATGTGAATCTCCATCACTGACAACGATTCGATACGCATCTCGATACACTACCAGCGATACGATACATTAGCGATACATTGAAGCCGCTGATGATACGATGCGATACGATTCACCCCTGTTCCCGATTCGATGCGATTTGATGACGATTCAGTTCTACACAATGCGATACAATTCAATTTGGTGGGATGCCATGCAATTCAACATGATGCAAAGTAGGAGATGGCGTCAGTTATGACTTTAGCACAGGTAGAGGTTGCTGCCAGAGTACCGCCTTGGCCTAAGTAATCTGAGATACTTTTCCCGCCAGTTTTGCTGGAGCTCAGTTTACAATCTGCCTCTGAGGAATCCGACTTAGGGGGAGCAGCGGCGGCCGTATCGATACCATGCTTTCCCTTCAAGTGAGCCCCGAAGTTTGTCCTGCTGCCAGTGTAGGGTTTAGCAGCACGGCATTCTTTACAAACGACCTGCGTCTTGTCAAGTTTAGTATCTTTCTTGAAAAGTTCCAAACGCCTGATTTGAACTTTTTAGGTGCGTCAAAAATCTCATCTAGCTGCCTGCTGCTGCTCTCGCGGACCTCCATGTTGTTGTAACTTTGTTGGGGTAGAAATGTGCTTCCCGGCTTCCGTCCGTGTTCAAAACAAAACGCGAAGCAGTGATGGTGCATTCAGTGTGCCTCGGAAACACAGGATATAATGAAATACAACATGAAAAATCGATTCAACCATGGATTTTACTGATGCAGGCGCGCAGCGAACGATGCATCACGATTTCACCCATCAATTGTATCACTGCACACTGAAGGAATCGATGCACTCACATCATGCAAGTTTGTATCTAGATACCAATTTGTATCGATTGATCGCCATATGCTTAATGTGCACCCAAAATTACTTGAAACTCCCAACTGACTAAAAACAATTTTAAACCAACATGGCAGCCTGTCTGGAAACGTTCTCACAAAAATGAGGTTCTTCATATCTGAGCTGAGAAATAAGTCAAACAGCGGCTTAAATCACTTTGCATTTAAGGTTTAAAAGTTTTAAAGGAGTTTCCAGAGGTGCCGAATTGCATTAACCTCCACGGAAGTCTCTGTCATGGTGCCCGTTGCTAGCTAAACCCCAACAGTGCTCTATGCTTGAACATGAAAGTAGTCTGGGTGATGCTTCCTATGGCTTCTACAGTATTAAACAGTAGGAGGCTCCACCTGGCGGAACAACCAGGGCCTCCGTTTCGCCTAGATCTCAATCCTGCCAAAGCAACTATGGAATTTGCTGGAAAAGCACGCCTGATGCATTTTCCCTGATACCACAGGACTCCATCAGTCCAGGCATCAGTGAGGCAAGGCTGTTACCTACACAATACTAGGCAGGTTTTACGAATGCTGTGGCTCATCTGTGCGTGTCGGACTGCTGGAACTACAATCAAGCGTTTCTGAATTCATGTGTCACCTTGAATAAACAAGGCTTTTTGGCAACAAAGGGCAGAATAGTAGGATGTTGTTCCAGAGCCATAAAACGGCATAGAGAGGAGGTCAGGTTGGATGGATGGGTCAACAAAGCATGTGATACTGTTTTCTTTTAACCACCATCATAATTTTGTCCTCACTATAACCTCAGCAAGACTTTCAAATTAAATGTGTATCATCAGCATCATCATTATGTAGTCAGAATAAGATTCTCATTTTTAAAAAAGCATATAATTTTTCTGTTTTCTCCAAAATTTAAAAATAAACCCCTTTCATGATGTGACAGTGCTAAGGCTGAGGGTTAGTTTGGCACCAAAACATTGCAATTTGGGCGAGAGTCTTTGTCACCACGGTTAAAATTGGGTGGTAATTGCAACTGCTGGTTGCGGAACTGTCGACTGGAGACAGGAAATGAGCTTGAGTGAAATGTTTTGTTGCTTCAACAACGGTAGGGACTTCACGTAAAAATAAAAAACAGTTCAAATGTGTTTGGAGAGTAGAGTTCTAACAATTATACCAACTCTATTGCCGAGAAAATATGTTAATTCACATATTTTCTGTTTTCCATGTTAAAATATCATTAGCATAGATAATATTTTTTATACTACATCATTTAGCACATTCGCTGTATTGATTATTAGCTCCTTCGATTGATCACATGCAGTATTTCTGCAGCAGCTGTAGGGAGGTGGTCTGGGTGGATGGTGGACATACAAAACGCAAGACGATATAATCCACAAAAGCACTTTGATTCAACAGCAGTTTTGGCCAACTATGAAAACTTTCAGGAAGATCGTGGTCTTTGTTTAATCTAAGTTTATAAAACAAACCAATGGCCTGAACATAACAATATAAAGGTTTACTTATATTTACTCATCCTTGAGTTGCAACAGGCAGATTATGTTATTGCGAGGCTTGACGTTCTGGTGTTGTTACTGAACATTTTACTACTATGTTTTCGTTTTGTGACTTCCTATTTATTACTCTCCACATTACAGAAAACATAACCCAGTCAGTGTTTCCTCCAAACCACATTAGATCTTTAAGATTATTATTTCTTAAACGAATACTTACAGGAGACGGGGTTGATTATACACCACTGCACATGCTGTAAATAAAATATCAGCCTCTTTAGATAATTAACACCACTGAGTTCATGAGTTCATAATAAATGCATGTATATGTCTACGGATATATTCATTTGAGGCACTGGGTGATGTAGATTTGTCTCATTGCATTGGAAGAGGTTGTTTAATTACTTTTTAGATATGATCACTTGGAGCAGTTTCCTGGGTGTCAAATAAAACTGATTCAAATGGCAAGCAACAGTCACATTTAAAGAAGCTCAAAGAGTACGCTGTGTACTATCAGTTCATTTTTCCTCGGTTTAAACCGTGTTGTGAGTGTGGACCATGTTCTTCGAGGCTTTTGTGGCTTCGCCCCCATTCCCTAACCCCTCAGCTAAACGCTATAATGGAGCCAACATCCCAAAGAAAAGTACAGTGGATTGTGACCTACATTGAAAGGAGGGTGAGCGGACCATCCGTTCCCCTGGGCTGTATGTGCTGGTTATGGTTCAGACGGCCGTACATTACACATCCAACCACCTCTCTTCGAAATTACCAGTGAAGAGCACTCAAGACGTAAGAGCCCTCAGACCTTTGAGGAGGGTGATTTATCAAATAATCATGGATTTGGTCTATACACTTCTCACGTTTCAATGCATACTAAAAGCTGGGAAATGCTACATTTTATACCAGCTGATTCTGCATCTGTGTGGGTGTTCAAACCATTACCTGACCCCATAACAAAACAGCCGTCCACTTACTATGAATCTATGCAAAGCGAAGCAACAAAATGATAATGTGTCTGCATTTTCACTGCTGGCAGTCTGTGCACAACAGTGAGACACGACATTCTGAGCCAAGGCTGATGTTAAGCCAACAGAGATGCACTGCTGCGAGCAAAGTTAATTTCCTAGCACTTTACTGAGGGTGGGCTATTAATTCAGTGGCGAACAATACAGCAACCAATAAAATCTTAGATTGACTTTACTGCAATTGGCTTTAAGTGGGGCAGTATTCTAGTTACGAAAAATGTACTGCAGCCAAGGTGGAGACAGTTTAGTGGAGCGGGTGGCATAAGGCTAGTGAGATGAAAAGAAAAGAAATCTCAAGGCGACTAAATAATAAGAAATGACGTGTTAACCGAGCAATCAGGCGATTTGCATTTGGATCGAAAGTCAACCTGCTTTTGCCTTTCTGTGTGTATGTTGTGCGAATTATCTGCAACTTCAAATTGGTTGACTTTCATCTTTTAGTTGAAGGTTTTCTGTCTGCATGTTGGCTGTTGCTCAGGTGGTCAAACAGGTTGGGATGACTGTTTGGCTGCTGACTTCTTTTGTCAAGTGTATTTAAATTAGTTTAGAAATCACTTTCAGAGCGGCGTATTTGGACACCTTCTGATTTACAGCTTTTGTCAACACTGAGAGGCCATGTGGGATGCAAAATGGCCAAAACAATAACTGACAAAAACATTCTCCCCACTTCCAAATGTAGGGAATAACACCAATTAACTCATAACAACAATGCATGTCTAAGTCTGGAAGATCTTAGATGGTAAGTAAACAGTCACTTTTCTTAGTTGGCAAGTTGGTTTCGGGAGAATCAGGCAGATGTAAAGTCCGGATTGACTTTGGCAAATGTTGAGGCCAGACGGCTGAATATGAACAGCTCTGAAACCATGAACCAGTGGCAGGGTGGCAGGGGATCCGCTGGAAGAAGTCTGATTCCAGTAGGTCAGAGCTGTTTCAATGGCATGCAGAGGACTAACAACATGTGTCATAATGTTTTGGCTTGCCTGTAGGAATTGAGAGAGTAAGTACATGGAGATCGGGGTTGTAGCACATCAGATTCTCACACAGGAGACTGAAGTTCACCTCATATCCCTGTTTTCTGATTGAAGTTTGCATTTTCATTCAGGAAAAAATGCCATTTTTCAGACAGACATTGCAATTTTGTAAAATAAAATTTCAGCTTAATATTCACCATGTTATATATTTAACAGCTTTGACGGAGCTCTGCTACATGAGAACATCAACATATTAACTGCAAATACTCTTCAATCTCTAAACTTGTCTGATACATTCCAGCTACAGTTCTAGGAGGACAATTTGACTGATGTAGGGATTTGTATCCTTTATATCTAGCATTCTGATAAGGTTTTGAAACCCATCGCTGGTCCTGGTGTCTTTAACAAAGTACTGTGCTATGGCTTTACGGTGTCTTTGCGAGCCCCTTTTATTGCAGAGTAACTCACAAATGGCTCTGAAATAGTAGTTTGTTCACTAGTCTGGACATCACTGTGACATTTTGGCTGTACACTGGTCATTTCTCAGCCTTCTAGGCGCTAACAGTTTGAGATGTTTCCTTGTGATGTGGCAACCGTTCCACGACGGGCCTTGCAGATTGGTCATCTAAACCCCCAAATCCTCCCAAATCACTTAAGAGCTTTGCTTTGGGACTAAATGTCAGGCCCTCTGCTTCTGCCTCTACTTTGGTGGCAGGAGTCTCCACCAGCTATTGTTTTCGAAGACTGCCTCTGGCTCAGCAGAAGCCACTGTTTTGCAAGAGTTTCCTTGGATTTAACATGCTGGTTGTGGGTGGGTATATATGCAGAAACTTGCAGATCGGTGAACATGACTGTCACAAAAGGAGGACAGTTTGAACCTGGGGTCAGACAGACTGAACAGTAGACTGCATACTGTAAATTACAGCCTTTACAATTTGCCAGTTGTTTCAAATTATAAATTCAGTTTGAAATTGATTGTTTAGCTCTCTAGGGTAATCTTTGGTACTGATGCCTGCACATCCAGTAGGATCTTACTGTACATACACAGCTTAAACTGCTGTCAGCCATCACTCCACCCACACACTGTGGGAAAAAGCTGCATTTTTTCGGAGTGTGTTTCAAGCTACAGTAGCAGTATATCGCCTTGGGACGTTTGAAAGTCCATGATAGTTGTGAGAGGCAGAAATATTAAAGCCAAAATTGCAGGAAACAGAAGCCGCGTTGCATGTGCAGAACAAATTTGTCCCACAGTGAAGTCTCTTTGCTCCGCAGAAGGAGCAGACGCAGCAGGGAAAATCAAGGATGCCTTTTGAAACGGTATCACAGAACAATAATCCTATGGTAAGAATCTGTCTCAGCATGGCAGAGAGCGAGTCCGCCGATAACAAACTCACGACTTAACAGAGCATCGGCATCGTGTCGGGTCTTTTGTGCTGCTTGGAGGGAGCTGAATTTACATTAAGAAAAAATATTTACACCGGGTTCTTTCTCTCCAAACAAACATGACAAGCCTTCAGTAAAATTTCAGATGACGATATCACGCTTGGATGCTGAGAAAAGCTCAGAATAGTAAGAGTAAAGAGTGTTTTCTGGATCGATTAAGTCATTTCCTCACTGCTGGAATTCAGTTTGTGGCATTAACATATCAAAGAATTTGTAATGATTAATAAACAGCTCTTTCATGTGAAATACCAGAGATCTGAGTTTGTGCGGCGCAGTCGTCAATGAGAGCTTGTTTTAGTTAATTAACAGCAAATTCTTTCAATCAAGCGTCTCAGTTTAGGACAGATATTTTATTATACTCCACATTCCTCAGATCAATATTTCATCCACTGCCTTTGGCTGTGTTGCCACTTTGGCCCATAATATTGCACAATAGGTTGTAAAGACCCCACATAGATGTGCTGGTCGCGATGTCCTGTTTAGTGTTTCCAGCAAAGCAGATGCCTTTTTCAATTGACTTTAAAAAGAGCCTCAGCACACAACTCTCTGCTGAGTTTAATTTACCCAAACAAATTGAATATGTCCACAATGCCACTCTCAGGTCTCCTGTGTTAGTGACAATAAAGGTTGTGTACTGGTGTAGTGAAGTCTGTCACCCTTAACTCACTGTATCAGCGCCATGTAGACAAAGTGACAACATTTTATTGCTATTTCCACGGGGGATGAATGGACCTTTAATGAATGTGACATAATAAATATAAAACGACATGGCAAAAAGGATTTTGTTGAAGTAACTCATGAAGCAGATTCCCACCACGCTTTCATGACCTGGCTATATGTGATATTGTAATGTAACTTTGGAATTAAAGTGATTACAAAAATAAAGTATTGTTTTAAAAGCATTACAAATGACTACTTTTGAGCCTTGAATAGGCTTTTTAAGTGGGTCACTACCCGACAAACACAGCTGAAGCTTTAAAGAAATATATATATATCATTTCAAAAGCTTTGAATTGCTGCTTAATTTGCACTCGGCAGCAACATATATCCAGGACTGGCAGCCCAAGCAAATTCAGCCCAAGAGCAGACTGTTTGATGTAAAAAGACATCTCCTAAAGTTTCATCACAGGATCTGCAGGTAACTTCTGCAGCTGTTGGTGTCAAAGTGCAAGAATTGCATAAAGAAATTTCAGAAATTTGAGCTCCATGGGAAGTGTGCCAAGAAAAGTCTTTTCTGTCCAAAGAGAAAATTAAAGAAAGTCTCCAGTTTAGTAGTGAACAAGGAGGCAAAGAACAGGCCTTTGGGAAGAATAGCAGTAACAGTAGACGTGTTTGCTGCAGACCAAAGACAGCTGTTCTGGAGAACAACATCATACCAGCTCTGAAGCAAACTGGTGGAAATGTGATGGTATGTGGTTGCTTCACTGCCTCAGGGACCAGGCAGCTTGCAGTCATTGATTAAGCTATGAATTCTGCATCATATGAAAGAGTGCATAAAGATAACGGGAGGCCATCTGTCCGAAAGCTGAAATTGAACCTGGAGCAGCACATAAATCCTCCAAGGAATGCCTCAAAAGGCAAAAATGGAGAGTTATGGGAGTGCTAAGGCAAAGCTCAGATTTAAATCCTATTGAAACGTTGTGGTCGGATTTAAAACAGCTAATACATGCAAGAAAAGCTTGAAGAATCTTGCAGCTGAAGGAATTTTGCAGGAATTTCTTCAAGCTGATGTCAGAGACTGGTGGGCAATTATGCAAAATGCCTGCAAGAAGTTATTTCTGCTAAAGTGGCCAGCGCTCACTTCTAAGGCTAGAGGTGTGTTTGCTTTTTACATAGGAGAATATTACATCTTTTGATATTTGAAAAAAAAAATGTGATAAAAACTAATTTTCCTGGTGGTGTTGTTCAAATATACCACCTTTACCTGTCTGCATTGTTTCCAAGAAGATCAAACGTTTGTTTGTCCAAATATATTGAGAAATGCATCTTTAGCCTATAACAAGACTAAGAATCCTTGGATGTGAGGATGTAATGATGTAAATGCTGCTAACATGCTAATAATAACAAAGCTAGCATTTTGGTGTTTAGCAGGCATAATGTTAACCATGCTCACCATGAATTTGCATGCTAACTTATGCTAATTAGCAATACCCAACACTGCACAACATCACAAACACACCATCTCCACCGCGAAGCATGGTGGTGGCATCATCATTATGTGATGCTTTGCGATGGAAGGCTTGTCAAGGCAAAGGGTAAAATGAATGCAGCAGAGTATTGTGCAATATCGGAAGACAACCTGATGCAATCTACAAGAGAACTGTGCCTTGGGAGAAGATTTGTTTTCTAGCATGACAATGACCCAAAGCATACGGCCAAAGCTACACAGAAACGGTTTAAACACAGCAAAGTAAGTGTTTTGAATTAGCCAAGTCAGAGCCCAGACCTCAGTGCAATAGAGATATGCACCTGGATTTGAACAGGCTGTTCACTCATGATCCCTGTGCAACATGACAGAGTTGAGCAGTACTGCAAATAAGAATGATGTAAATTTGCAGTGTCCAGATGTGCAAAGCTGACTGAGATCTATGCACACATGCTCAGTACTGTAAAGGTGGCAAAAGGTGCATCTACTAACTGACTTAAAAGGGGTGTATACACATGCAATCACTTATTTTGTATTTTACAATGAAGTGACATGACATTGCGGAAGTCTTTTTTCTCAGTTCTTCTGAAAAAAGCAAAATTAAATTGGCCATGATTCAATATTGAAGAGCAGTAAACTGAGAAAACTTCCGAGGGGATGTGAATACTTTTTTATCGGCACTGTACGATCGGTCCTGAGGGGAAAACAAAAAAATCAAGGGATCAATTTCAGTCGGTTTCATCCTCTGGGAGCTACAAATATCTGTATAGTCTTCTATGATAATCCATTTATTAGTGACTGAGATATCTCTGTTTAAATTAATTGTGGCCAGCGGTTGCTGGTCTGCACACTATGAATGTCAAAGCTCGGGTCGTACAAGATACAAAACTTACCATTCAACACACGTCCTAGTTTTAAGTATCCTACACGAGATGACAGAAATCTCCAGATGAACTGTAACTAACCTTCTGTTAATGCAGCTGCTGTACTCGCAGCTCCGAGCCTGAGGCAGCACACTTTATTTAAAACAAAAGAGGAAACCCATAGAAACCAAAGATAATTGTGGTCTCAGTAATTAAATGTCTTCAGCTTGATGTATCGGAAAATGCTCCGCTTCTATGCCACCAGGCCCTGCTCGTTTACTAATCCATACCACAGGAAATGCAAATGTCGTTTCCTGTCTTGGCGCCGCAGTGGAGAATTGAACGTTGCGGTGGATATCTTAGTCAGGAAAGGAGCAATTACATTACTCACATTATTGTAAACTGATCATGTGTGAAAAAAATAATGTAGGAGGGGAGTTCAGCAGGGGGGAGTGGGCCGAAGTTTCAGAGTTCGATTCGATGCGTTTCATTTTCTCCTCTCCGGCTCTGGCTGCTGGATCTATTTCAGCTCCAGTTCTATAAAAGGGCAGGCCTGACTTCTTTATGATACTCGAGATGGCTCCATCGGCACATTTGTCTTTATAAAGCCATTATAGGGAAACTCCATGGCTATTTATAAGGTGTTTTCAATTGGAACACTTGCATCTTATGTTCAGAGCCTTCTGCTATTCACCGGACTCCAATGTGGTCTCAGCTATAGGTTTTGTGGTTCCGGAAATTGCTTCAAAGAGGAATTTCCCTGCAGGACTAAATTCCCTTCAGTGGGTTTAACTGTATATTGCAAACCTTGATATGAATGCTGCCAGCATTTGACAATATGTTTTTATAGATGTTTATAACCAGGCGGGGGCTGCGACTATAGGGATGGGAATATTAGTCAGAGTCCAACACTTTGATCCACTCTGCAGTATGCTGACTATTGGATAGACTACTGGTAAACTGGAAACAAGCATTCCTTGCTCCTAAACTATGGATCCTGGTAATTTTGGTGATCCTCTTGAGATTTGGGATTTTTTAGCAAAAGGTCTCTTGAACTGCTGCAAAACGCTCCCATCAGCTTCAACTGTAGCAACATGGTGAAAATCATTCTTTATTACGTTTTGACGTTGTTATAAAATTAGGGTGTAAAGTAAAAGCTTGAAAGATATAAAAACATTTACTTCTGCCACTCGTCAAACCTCCTCACAACTGGACAACACAGTCACCATTGTGGTAACGCAAAGGTGCTCTTATAAGTTCCTCTTGTCCGTCAGTAACAATGTAAAGTCATGAGTTACTTTTTAGTTCAAGCAGTCTTGTACTGCAACAGGTTACACCTAGCCTACCCTGATTTGCTACACCCATATCACATTAACACTATCATACTCAAGCCCAGTGTATTATAGGTGTGTTTTACATCACCATGAGTAAACAGTGTGCCATGCAAGAAGGGGGCCCTTTCTCCAGAAACAGCACTTTAAAACTTGATTAAAGTTTGAATTTAAAAACCAAGAAAAGTCCTCCTGGAGGAAATTTCTGCGGTCAGACAAAACAAATTTGAGCTATTTGGTCGCAATGACCAGAAATATGTTCGGAGGAGAGAAGGTGAGACCTTAAACCCCAAGAACACCAAACCTAACACCAAGCACGGTGGTGGTAGTATTATGCTCTGGGGCTGTAGTTTCAGTTTACAACAATGTGAATAATCATGTAAATGATAAATGGTCTGCACTCATATAGCGCCTTTTTCTACCTTAGTGGTACTCAAGGCGCTTTACAATGTGTTTCACATTCACTCATTCTCACACATTCACACACCAGTGGTGACTCAGCTGCCATGCAAGGTGCTTGCCTGCCATTGGGAGCAACTGTCTTGCCCAAGGACACTTCGGCACGCGGTGGGGCCGGGGATCAAACTGCCAACCTTGTGTGGACAACTCAGTGGACAACTCGCTTTACCACCTGAGCCACAGTCACCATAATAGCAGGGTACATGATTCCACAGGTCTACGCCCTCGCTACAGTCTGTCAGTATCAGGGAGGACACTGAAGTAGAGCAAACCTACGAATTTCTGGGTTTGCACCTTGACACCAAACTGGACCGGACCCTCTGCCCACCAGGACCCATGCACCACACCCCTCCTGTATACACATTATTATTAGTTCTGCTTTTCACATTGCACCTTGTATACTCTAAATTATACAATAATAATCTATTTCACAGCATTCTGTACTCTCATAAAGCGCAATTTGCATGACAATTGCATGCTCTTTTGTACATTGTCTCTTATCTATCTGTATGCAACATGTGAGCTACTAGATACCTTGAATAAAGAGACTATTTCTGAAGTGCTGCTAAAACACTCATCTGGACAGAGGTTGTTTCAGTTCTAAAACACTGATTTACAATGAAAATGTGTTAGTGTTATCATGGTCTAAGTCTGGTCTTAACCCTTATGTTGACTGAATTTAGAAACTTTGAGATCATCCTCATAGGAAAACAGCAGCATTGTTAATTTTTTCAAATGCCTTGTCAAATTTTCCAAACGACCAACCGCTTGTGGCCGTGCAAATAATATATGCTGTTTGTCAGGAGGAAGCAGCTTGGAGTATAGTAGTTACAGCATTACAAAACCTCTGAGGGAAAGGGTCGGGTTGCTTGGTTGGTTCAACAAAGCTTCGGCTCCTTTTCAGCACGACTACATTCACTCTCTAACCTCACCAAGCTGCTTTAGTTACGGAAACTTAACCAGCCTTAACCATCACAGAGACAAAAAGGTCAGCTCCTTGTATCTGTCACTGGTAATGACAGGCACTAACCGACTGACAATATCATCGAACAATAGGGGCACCAAGCCAGAAGATTGCCTTACAGGTCAACTGGAAAATTGTCTTTTACAGTGGGGGAGAGTTTCCTGTTCATTTAAATGTTCCGTCATCACCCGTAAACACGTTGAATAGCTCGAACGGAACAAACATGTATTTAAAACTCCTACTAGGTGCTTCACTTTAACTCGCAAATTCTCCATTTTAAACCGAAAGTGCTGCTGGTGCCTCTCAGATTTGAAGGTGCTGTGATCTCGGAGTTTGGACGGCTCATCTAGCGTATTAATCAGCCTCCTGCAGAGCTCAGCCACTGCCAGATGCACGCAGGAGGAAGTGTGCTTATTTGGTTAGAAAAATAATTCATGAATAGTTTGTTTAATAGAAGAGGAAAATAGGACAGGGGGAATTTAGAAAAGCCTCTCTTGTGCAAACCAAACTGAGTCATCTGAAACAAGGCAGGAGATACTTAAAATATCTGCTATTTTTTCTGTCCAAAACGGGATCATTTTGAATTTCTCGTGAAGAAACAACATAAATTGGAATAGTTTTTAGTGTATGTGTGCACTGTGTGGCATGTATCACACACATGCTTCAATCAGAATGGACCACAGTCAATGCAAGTGCACTTATTCAAACCATACTTCAACATTTTGCTTCATTAATAGGAAAAACACCACACAAAGCAGCCCAGAAGAGTTCAGTAACTCTCATTATTTGTGCCGCTAACACTGAAGAAGAACAGAAGCTCTACTTTTGTCCTCCACTGATATCAGCTCCTGAGCTTCCAGCTATCCATCGCCCAGAAACTTTGCTCATGAATTACACATTAAACACTGTAACTGCCATTCAAAGGACCTTGACTTCTTTTTCTTTTTTGAGGAGGCTATTATGTAAATTCATTTCTCACATTTTTGACCTGTTTGTTATTCATTGTAAGTGAAACCGCTTTGATTGGTCGAATATCGGTTCAAGCTGTGGTCTGTTGGATCCACTTTGGAAGCCCGGCGCACATTTTCTTATTTATTTTTTCCCCCTCAAGGATAACGACGCCTGTGATTACCATCTTAATAGGCATTAATAAGAAATGAGTGATGGCACGAGGCACATTTACAAACAGTACACAGAGAACGGAGTATCAAGGAATTAAGCACACTTGGGAAGGGAGGTCTAATCTCATGAAAATTCAATTAGCCCATTTTGGAAATGGATTATGCACGAGAAATAAAATTAGGGAGATAGGATGGAAAACAAGAGCGCACGGAATCAGATAGCAGTTGCCACTCTGACATCCATTCGTACAGGTTTTTTTTTTTGTGAAACACTACATGAAATCCTTGAAGCTGTTTGTAGAAGCAAACCTCTCCACTGGTAATTTGGTTCTGGGGACGCACAAACTTCATAAGGCTTCCATTATTAACTGCTCGTGGTCAAAGAAGTCATTTTCCTTTACTGCAACTCAGTATCACACTGAGGCCATCTTCAGGACAACACTGAAAGTACTTGCGATGTTGACAATGTGATATTTCTTCCTAAAGCTCCCACATGCATCATTGCACGAGAAAGTAATGTGAGACTTCCACCATGATGGGAATTCTTAGTCACATTAGTGCTACAGCTACTACGTCTCTAAAAACTTGGGTTTCTATACAACTAAATTGAAAGGAAACGTGCGTTCTGCTGGATTATTTCAAGTCAAAGTACCCTTGCAATTTATTTTATCGCTTTGCTGTTGCTCCATTTTAACCAACCAACTTTATATGAGATGGAAAGGACTGATCACCAAGATATGCAGCTATAAACATGTTGTGAAAGGGTTGTATTTTAACCTCCTAAGACCCTGCATCCACATGCGTGGACATCGTATTTTGGCTTCCCTGCACCATAACCCTAACCCTGGAAGTCATCGAACATTTATACGCACTGTTTTTCTGTTAAGCTCTATTTTTTTGTTCTTGTTAAACTTTTGACATAACTATCTTCAAGTAGAGACTGAAAAAAATTACCCACATTTATAGGCTCAGTTGCATTAGTTGTAAGTTGTTGTGTTGCTTTTGGCTTTGCTTGAAACCACAGGACGCTTTCAGAGTTCTGTGGAGTCCAGGCCTCCAAAGAAAAGTGTGGAAGTACAGAGAAATCCTGGACCAGCAGCTTCGTCCGTGTTTAGCACCTTCATTGCTAACAAACTGATACATAAGTCCAAGATTTGACCATTACCCCTCTTTAACCCAAACCATGACATTTTCCTAAGCCTACCCAAGTAAATTGGTGCTTAATAAGCCATGCTTCTAACATGCACTTATTACTTTCAACGTGTCAACAAAAGCATGCTATTTTCCCAAAATAAGCCACATAGTTTTGGAGCCAGAACTTAATCAAATCACATAAAAACCTGAAAGTGAGCCCAGATTAAAGGCACAACTCAGGTTTGGGAATAATGGTGTCAGATGGGACACCAACCCCTGGTCTCCTGGATGAAGGTTCCACGCAGACTTCTTCCTCCATTCTTACTTGCCACCTCCTTATACAGACGGTGGATCTTCCAAAATAAAAGTCTTCCCTACAGCATCACAGGTGACAAAACACACATTTGTTCCAAGGTTGAAATTACATTTCGTTTAAAACATAAATGGTAATGCACTTTAGCTGTGCAGGAGTGTAATTTTGTGGGGAAAGAGTTGAAAAGTTTCTCTCTGGTCATTGATTATAACCCTAAAAACTCAACCACATGTATCAAAAGCGTTTTTCCCCCACAAAAAGAATAACTTCCTGCCGTAAAATGGCTCTACTGTTGCTCAATCTATAAAGTACAGATATATGAAGTTACTGCTTCTCTTTTTACCCACCATTCTGCGGCTTGCTCACTCATGATGCATTTAAAATGGGCATGTTAACAAGGCAAAAAAGAAGCTTCCTTTTAATAAAAGGAGGTCTTTAACAAATATTGGATGGATTCAGGTGCAGACTGGCCACCAAGGACTCTGGGAATTGTAATGCTGCAGCAACACACCTGGTCAAATCTGCAACAGAAGGGAGCGGTTGCCATCACAACGTACATTATCAGGCTTTCATCAAAAGTATTTAGCTGAAAGGTGGATAGGAAGAGAAAACCAGAGGAGGTGCCAAACGGAGAAGAAGGTGTTGCTGGCCGATGACGATACACAATGGATTTATTTAAGCACTGTGCAGGTGTTGATGAGGACAGTGGTGGAGAAGCTGTGCTGTGGAGTAGGTAAAAGGTTTTCATTTATCTTAGGGTTTCAACGCTGTACAAAAACTTTCACAAGTTTACGCAAAATTCTTCTATTTTTTTGTGTTTTTTTAAAGGGTTGTCAGTGTCGACTGTAAATGGGTCAAATAAATATGGAAATTTGATAATTTTCTTCCAGACCAGTCAGGTTCAAGCTAATTAAAGTTATTAATGTGCATTAGAAGAAAGACAATGAATGGCATGGTACTGTATTTTAAACAATTCTGATTATAAAAGCAGGTTATTAAGTTAAATTAAGTGTCAGGTAATCATCACATTAATTCAACTTTGATTTTTTTTTACATTTTGGGAGGGAAACTCCGAAAACTATGAATGCAAATTCACCTGTAGCACATCCTCACAAAGCTGCTAATGCACTTTAAATTATCTAAACTGTCTTGTCAATGAATGGATTCTCTGAAAGGTTCACCAGCTATTGCTACTGCTACAGCATTCGAGTGGCACGAGTCTAGCCTTTTAACAGCAAGGTTCAGAGTAAGAATCTAGACCTTAAAAAACTGCAGCCATGATAATATTGTACGCCACTGTGACGTCAAAAAAACTGAAGAACAAGTCGGACGCAAATCTAACGAATGTGCATTGTGTGGGGATCACTGGTGTAGCTTCTAGGGACCATGAATGCCAGCAGCCACATTCTGCTCCAACAGTTGTGCAGAAATCTAAAACGAAGCCGACAACATCGACTTCATGATGGTGTTAAAGGATAAGATGAGGAGAAAGATAGATTCGGTGTATCTTGTGCGATACCGACCTGCTCAGTTCCCTGCAGCTGGCCAGATGGGGACTGGATGGGGCGCTGGGAGGGGAGTTTTGTCCGCAATAAGTTGCATCATTTACCAGCCATTAAGGCAGATAAATGATCCTTACTGCAGCGTCTGTTCCAAGAAGCTTTGTGGAGAAATTTCACCTTCGGGAGAGAATATAATTGATCAGCTGCAGACAGGATGATCAGCATGTTCCCTCAAGGCCTCTACTTTGTTCTTATTCATTCAAAGGACTTTAAAATTTGACATTTATCGTCAGAGTGGTCACAAAGCAGCACAGGAAACATGCTTTATCGCTAGTGTGGGCTTTTTCAAAACTTGCAAACAGAAATTGGAGCAGTAAGACGGCATTATGACATGACTTTGAAGCCAGTTGGTGCTTTTGTTTCGGCCGATCAATTTGACTCTGTTGAGGCTCCATTGATTTTCATGTTTGCTAATTAAGTGAAATGGAGAACAGTGGCCCGTCATGCTGGTACTTTATCATGTAAACTAGGTCGAGGGCTCCTAATGACTTACATGGGCTTTATGTTAAAGTCTCTTAGCAATTATAGATGTATATACATTATATACATTATATAATTATATATATATATATATATATACTATATATATATACATATATATATATATATAGAGATATATAGATGTATAGATAGATGTTTAGAAAGATGTGTAGATGGATGGATGGATAAATGGATGGATAGATAGATAGACGTGTAGATGTAGAGAAAGATGTATAGACGTGTAGATGTAGAGATTTATGGATAGATGTATAGATAGATGTATAGATTTATGGATAGATGTATAGATAGATGTACAGATGTGTAGATGTATAGATAGATATAGACATGTATAGATAGATGTGTAGATGTATAGATAGATGTATAGATGTGTAGATGTATAGATAGATGTATAGATGTGTAGATGTAGAGATACATGTATAGATAGATGTGTAGATGTATAGACAGATGTATAGATAGATGTACAGATGTGTAGATGTATAGATAGATGTATAGATGTGTAGATGTATAGATGTGTAGATGTAGATACATGTATAGATAGATGTGTAGATGTATATATAGATGTATAGATTTATGGATAGATGTATAGATAGATGTAGAGATGTATAGATAGATGTGTAGATGTATAGATAGATGTATAGATGTGTAGATGTATAGATAGATGTATAGATGTGTAGATGTATAGATGTGTAGATGTAGAGATACATGTATAGATAGATGTGGAGATGTATAGACAGATGTATAGATTTATGGATAGATGTAGAGATACATGTATAGATAGATGTGTAGATGTAGAGAAAGATGTATAGATAGATGTATAGCTATATAGCTGTATAGACAAATGTATAGATGTATGGATAGATGTATAGATAGATAGATAGATGTATAGATAAATGTACAAATGTATAGATAAATGTGTAGATGTATACATAGATAGATGTATAGATGTATGTATAGATGTGTAGATGTAGAGAAAGATGTATAGATAGATGGACAGATTTATGGATAGATGTATAGATGTATAGATCGATGTATAGATTTATGTATAGATGTATAGCTGTATAGTTAAATGTATAGATGTACAGATGCTTAGATGTATGGATAGATGTATACTGTAGCTGTATAGATAGATGTATAGACAGATGTGTAGATGTATAGATAGATAAACAGATAACAGATAGACAGATAGATAGACAGACAGACAGTCTTGCAGAATGAAAAGTAAGCTGATATTTCGGCCACTCTCGGGTCAACCTTTTCATTAGTCTCCCAGACTGAAATGAAAACAGACTTCAAAGTGGTCCGTCCTGATGCGTGTGATAAAGATGTGCACTTCATCAAATTAAACTTGTACAGAGGACAGGGTGCAGAGAAAGAAAATCTTTTAAGCTGAGCCACAGCAAAAGAAGCAGCTGTCCAGACTGAAATTACTCCTGGTTTTATTGCTGCATGTTTAATACATTGTGTGCTTGTTGTGTCTGTTGTCTCCCCTCATGTCTTCAGTGGGTTTTTCTTTAGTCTCTTATCTAGGCTGTTTTTCATCTTTCGTCTGTGGTCTTTCTGTTGTTTTTTCATTGTCTTGTATTTGGTCAGTTTATCCTCTTTTCTCTGTTTCTGTCTCTTTCTGCTGTTTTCTGTCTTTTATCTGTTTTGTCTTCTATTGTTTTTTTTTATCTCGTCTCATTTTTTGTTAGTATTCTTGATACTTTTTTTCTTATATTTTTGTTTGATGTGTTTCTCTTGGGTTCATTTCTTTTTTGTTTTTTTTTGTCTCCTGTCTTTTGGTTTCCTTTTGTTGTGTCTGTTGCTGTTTTGTTTTGCTTTTTGTCTGTTCGTTTGTGTGATTTTGTTTCTTGTCTTGCTTTTTGTCCGTTATCTTTCGACAGTCTTACCTTCCTTTCTTACTTTTTCTGAATTTTTCTCATCCTTTGTATGTTTTTATCTCTTTTGTCAGTTTTTCTTTTGTTTTTATCTCTTGTCTTTCATCTTGCTTTTCGTCTGTTGTGTTGCAAAGATTGTTTTCTAAACTTGTCATTTTATGTGTTTTTTTGTCTTTTTTATGTTGTTGTCTTTAGTCTCGCTTTGTGTGAGTTTTCTTGCCCTGTCTTTCATCTGTTGCTTTTTGCTTTGTTGTCTTGTCTGTTATTTTTGTCTCATCTTTTTTGTTGTCTTTCAGTCTCTCGTCTGTTTTCTTCTCTCATCTTGGATTAGTCTCAAACACAAACGAAGCCTTTAAAAACTGTTGACTGTGAAAGAGATCCCACCATGAGTTGATTAAAATACCACCTGCCTCCTGATTAAGTAATCTGAGGAGATTAAATCATTCCTTTTTAAAAGTCTGTTTAGACAGAAAGTAACACATTTTCACCTCGGCTTGCTTTTGCAGATTACCAGGCAGTTTGTACCATCTGTGTTTATTCAGTTCTTCCACTTTTTTACTCTCTTCTCTGTATATTAATGAAGAAGACTCATTTAGCCGCAGGAAAAGTGCAGCTTCCACTCAAGTCCAAACATTTTTTAACTTAATTGCTAGTCACGCCGACTCCAGTCTTTCCATTAACTTTGTATAGAGCTGTGTCACCTCTAAAACCTCTCGAATATACTTCCCATTTAGACTGAAAACACCTCGCCACTTTTACCACTGAAAGTCTATGGAACTGTGCACTGCAGGAATACGAGCTGTGGGCATACAGAGACATAGCACTCGAAGCCATGAGATCTGTTTTAGAAGCAAATTCATTCAGCTCAGACGAAGCTTTCTTGTCTCGCATGAAGATCTTTTGTCCTTGAAATCAATATGCAGTCGATGTTACCTAAGTCCCACATCTCCCATGTTCACTCTTGTGCTCAGACTTCAACTTTTTACTTTTTCTTTGCTATTTCGGCACTGTAAAAAAAAAAAAGTACTGTAAAAAATACAGCCAAATTCTAACAGTAGTGTACTGTTTCCTAAAACAAACGAAACAGAAAACAACACAAACAACAAACAAAACAACAAATACGAGACACAAAACAACAAAAAACAAGAGAGATGAAACACAAAATGACACAAAACAATAACGAGACACAACTACAAAAACGAGACACAAAACAACACAAAGGGAGACGCAAAACAACACAAAATGAGACATCAAATGACACAAAACAACATATACGAGACACAAAACAATGTAAACAAAACACAAAACAACACAAACGGGACACAAAATGACAAAAACAAGAAACAAAACAACAAAAAAGAGACACAAAATGACATAAACCAGACACAAAACAACACAAACGAGACGCAAATTCACACAAAACAACCAGCAAAAGACACAAAACAACACAAAAGACAGAAAACAACACAAAGAAGGCAGTAAATGAAATAAAACAAAAGGAGACACAAAACAACACAAAATGAGACATTAAATGACACACAACAACAAATAAGAGACAAAACTACAAAAACAAGACACAAAACAACACAAAAGGAGACACAAAACAAATACGAGACACAAAATGATGTAAACAAGACACAAACAACACAAACAAAACACAAAACTGCAAAGATGAGAGCAGTTACGGTCACAGTATTGAACAGTAAACCTCATACTCTCCTGTAGAGTGCTGGAATCAATTACACAGT
This sequence comes from Dascyllus trimaculatus, assembly GCA_024666655.1. NCBI lineage: Eukaryota > Metazoa > Chordata > Actinopteri > Pomacentridae > Dascyllus > Dascyllus trimaculatus. Next base: position 7,085,459 of record CM045466.1, read on the forward strand.
AGAAGTACAGTAAAACACTGGAGACCACAGCTGCAGGTATTTTACTGTAATTTTACAGGAACATTTTTTACAGTGTTTGCAAACTGTAGAAAACCAAGTGACATAAATCAAATTTATATCAACAATCATATGCAACAATTACTGTTCTCTTGGGATTTGAAGCATTTCCTAGCAATGACTATAATCCCAGTTCCCAACCCATTCTTACTCCAGTTATCCAACATGTGCCTCCGTCTGAAAATGAAAACTGACTTAACCTGTGCATGCTGGTGTGGTTGGTCTAGTACTTAAAGGTTTAAGGCATGTTTCTAGCCGAAACCCCTGATCACTCATCTCTAACTTGTATTTACTGTCCCTGGTGGCCTGCCCTACTTTCCACCAACCAGCAAAGACTCTCCCCCGAATCTTAAAATCAGTCACCACGCTTATAATCAGCTTTACTGTCATGCAGTGTATCCAAAAGTCCAACATGTTAACTAAAACTGACACAAAGAACAAAACAAAACACCCTCAAGGCCTCTTTAAAAGTTTACCCCAGAACAATCTCTTGAAGTGGGAAAAATATTGGTTCCCCTGGTGCCTTAGGGTCGTTGACCTTACAACCAAACAACGGCCATTAAACCGACTTTACCCCTCTGAGGACAGATTTATAGATTCCAGGAAGCAGCAACCTGCTAAATAATAATCATAATAAGGGGCAGTGGTATTTTGTCCATCTTGCAGGTATGTAGAGTCTGACAGCTCAGGAAGAGGATGCTAAAATATGTATGGTTCGGCCTTTGGTCTGGGACCTATGGAAAGGTGATGAATAATAGATGGGCTGTACATCCTATAGATGTATATGCGTATTCTTTCAAAAGAAGCATCTCTATGAAACTGATACTGTGGATGCAAGGACAAACTCAGTCTCATTCCTGCTCTTTGAAACATTAATTCCTCTTTAGTGATTTACTGTAACAAGGCCTTCGGTAAATCTTCAAGTCCATTAAAAGCTGCCATGTTTTCAAACTAGTATAACCTTGAAATGCTTGAATATTAAAAGTTATATAGTTAGTAGCTGCTCTGGATGAAATGAACTGCGTCACGTCTGAGGGATGACTGCAATCATGTAAGTCATCATCAATCTTCCCGCAAGTCCATCTGACAGCGTTTGCTCCGATGCTAGATTACAAATTTGCATGCCATTATGCAGCGCTGCAAATTGCAGAGGTTAACCTGCCAGTCAGACAGATACCTGAAAGAGGACCTTTCCCCCAACAGGACGGCTCAGACTTTCTGAGAGAAACAGCCACCGTTTCGTACGAGCTGATGCGATTCTCTGCGAGGAATTAGCGCTTTCTTTATTCATGAGCAAACACTTTGGCCTTCGTTCTTGCGATGAGAGACGCCAGCGGCGAGTCGTCTCGGGGAATCTTGTTGTCACTCATTGGATTTCAAGCTTGCTGAGCCGACAGAATGAAACGAGTCAACCGTGATGGCGGGTTTTGCGGGTAAAACGTGGATCGAGAAAATGTGTATGTGTGAGCCGATGGGAGTGTTCTCTTTTTCAAACATAAAGCACCACAAGGTTCTTCTGTCTCAAGAGGCCTCGACAAGGCTGTGGTTTCCCTTTTTTAGCACAGTATGTAAGTATTTGTCAGGAAGAAGTTTGACATTTTCGCAAATGTGCTTTTTAGTTGGATGTTAGAGGAAAAGGGCGTTTCTGCATGATTATGAAGCCCTTTTCAGACATGAGATATGCAACAGTACCGGCTTCATAAATCATTTAAAGTGGTGAAATACTGTCATTGAGACATAAGCACACTTTTACATTAATGTTCATTCAGATATTCCCACACCAGCAATGAACAGAGCCACTGTATGGCCACAATGTTTGTCAGACACATGAGACTGGACAGCATATCCAGCTATAAAATTTATAACTACAAGTGATAACTGAAGTTACCTCTGTTGCTCCATCTGCATAAATGTCTGCAACTCTCTCACTTTGGAGACCCTCATATGGATCCTGCTGCTGTTTTAATCTGCAGGTATTTCATAATAATCTTAGAGGAAAGACTCCTACAAGCAGCTGGAAGCAACAAACTACATGACATATAGTTAGTAGCTGCTTCGGGTGAAATTGAACTGCTGTGGCGTCACGTCCAGGGGATGTTAATGTCTGACTGCAATCATGTAATGTTCCTGCAAGTCCACAAGGAGGTGGTCGGGGTGGACGACGGGCCAACAAAACACCCTCTCACATCTGAAAACTGACACCCTGACTCCAGTCAGTGGTTATATTTAGGCAACAAAAGCACTAGGGATCAGGCTTGGGAAAGTAAAGGCTGCGTCTCAAATCATTGTAGACTTTCTCTGTTTTAAATCAAACTTCAATTTTGTCTAATCTTAACAAAACGCACCGCTGCACGTGGATAATGGACTGCAAGGTCAAATTTTTTGTCAGAAAACAAATATGTTGCGTCGTGGAAATTTGCTATATCTTTAAACTGAGAAAACACAAAACACTTTGCCGGGCCTTTTAGCAAACTCAGTATTGCTTACAATACGGGGAAAAACAGAATCATCCAGATTCTCAAAGGACAAGTACAGCCTGCAGGGCTTCCCGTTGGCTGGCTCTTGTATACAAATCACTCCTAGGACTGGTTCCTCTGTATACGTGTCCATACATGTGTACAAAACAGAACCACAATGGCCTTCTCATGCTGTTCCCAAAGGTTAGAATGGAGCTCAGCAAGAAAGCTTTTAAATATGCAGCTTCTTCATCCTGGAATGAAGTCACGAAGGATCTGAAGCGGTCAGAGCTGGTTACTATGGGGGAGTTTAGGACCATTATAAGGGATTGAGAAAATGGCTCTATAGGTAAATGTGACTACTCCTGATGTTATTGCGAAGTTGTTTTGACATTAACCTGCTGGGGTATTATAACTGGGTTTTTATGATGTTGCATACAATCTGGATGTCATGTTCCATTTATTAGTGCTGTGTGACTGTTGTAGTTGTCTGCTTGTATTGGCTGAATATTTTTTTTAGAAAGGTAAAGCTTTTCCATCCTGCCCTCTTGGCCATTGAAGTCTTGGAAAAGAGATTTTAATTGACCTCAATGAGTTTTTTTTACCTAGGTAAATAAAGGATATATACACCCAAATGAGGGTCAGCCCTATGTTCCCACAACCCAGTGGTCCCACAGCACTATGTTCCCACAGGTCTCACGTTTCTAAGACCCTGTTTACATGAAGGGAAAACACAGATATTTCCACATGGTTCGTCACTCCACAGCAACCCCATGCTAGAGTAGCGGTGTGGAGCTCGAGAGTTCGGAAGCTAGTTCTCGCCTTCAAATCGCCAGCCGTGGGATCAAGTGACGAACCCCTGACTACCAGGGGTAGAAATGTGGAAACTGTGGGAACATAAGGCCTAATTCTGAAAAAAAAAAAAAACTTAGAATGTGGGAACATAGGGCTGTGGGAACATAGGGCTGTGGGAACATAGGGCTGTGGGAACATAGGCACGCTCCCTACAAATGCACTAGCTTTTAACGTGAACAGACTATATGTCATCAACCTGCCCTGTTAAAGTCTGTTATCAGCTCAGTAGAGTTATATTTTATGAACACTTCAGTGTTTAATAACTGGTAAATTGCAGTGCAAAATGAAAAGATACTGTATATTTTTTGCCCTCTTTTTTGGACCAATACTGACACTAAAATATGGAAAAAGCCTTCCCCAAATCACTTCACCCAAATGTCACCTGAGCATGCATGTTCTTAGTGTGAATCCATGCAGTTCGAACTTTTGCAATGCTGACAGTGAAATGTTTGTAGGTTTGTTCTAGTCAGATTACTATTAACCAAGATATTGGTTTGGGTTTGATAAACTTTGTCTTAAATCAGTGTTAAATTGAGTGACTGACTGGATGGCATTTATAAGGTTTTACTGTTCAGTGTGCATGCTTCATTTATTGTTATTTGTTATCTTATTTCATGCGCGTGGTTTTGTTGCAGTCTGCAGGCACAATTCCTTGACACTCATGCTGAAATGTTGGTGAAGAAATGATAGGATTTACCTACGTATGGTAACAGATGGCAAGATTTCAACACCTTTTGGACATTGTGAGGCTAGCAGTTTCCACATACTTACACGCTTTATGCTAAGCTAAGCTAACAGATTACTGGCTGTCAAGGTGGATGTGTAAATCTCAGGAAGAAAGCGAGCAACTTCATCAGCCATAATGTCAAATTATTCTTTTAAAGACTTGAAATATTTCAGAGACTGTAAACAAATCGATACGCTTCTGGTTCTCCATCTAACTCAGCTTATTAAAAAGAACACACCACAACAGGGACACTCACAATGAAGAATATCAAAAGGATGGCAGTGAGCCCTGAGGTTGGCAAGCAAAGCAATAAATGTTGGCATTGTGCTTAAGGTAACGTATTAATAAAGTCTCTTTTCAAATTTTAGATTCTGTTAATACAACCTTCATCTTCACTTTGTTCAGTTGTATCTGTTTTGTCAGATTCTCCAGCCACATCTGGAATATGAAAGCCAACTCTGTTTTAATCTCTCGCCGGCCTCATTCACGTGTCCTTCGAGTCGTCCAGCCTTCGCTCTGGGACTGATGATACCTGACGAGGTGAGGCTTTCCCTTCACATGATCCCCAGCGGATTTCCACACAAGATACATCCACAATTCATCACTCCCTCGCTCATCAATCCCCCACCAGCTTATTCCTCCCCATTTATCAGCGAGTTTATGGAGCGCAAAAGGGAGAAAGAAATGGACGGACATGCAAAGAGAGGACGATAAAACCGTCCAGAGATCTACAGACTTGCAAAAGCAGCCATTTGAAACAGTATGAATACAATATATGTCCTTAAATATCACAACATGGAACATTTTTAAGGGTTAAACTGCGGCCAAATGTATTCAATTCATTCGTTGATGTACTTTAAAGGATTAAAACTACATTTCCTCGTTAAATATTTAAGATTTGCTATGATTGATCCCCCTACGTCTCTATGACATATTATATGACTTTATTATGTTGTAGTGTTTCCTCTCAGATGACACCGGAAACCTTTAATAGCTGCACATGAGACGAGTCTGTTTGCTTCTTCAGCGTTTCCGTTATGAGATCCATTTCTGAGATATTTGAAATCATGCATGAAGTAGAAGAGGTGATGCTACGTCTCTCTGGCGTGGGTGTATTTGAGCCATCTCCATTTATATTGCATTTCCTCCCGCACATGACGGTAACATTTTTTCAGTAAGTGAAATTACAATATGTGTTTTATGACAGAGTAGCGGAGCAGAGTTGAAGTTATTTTCTCTTTCAGCTTAACTGCTGCTCTTTTGATCCCTATAGTTGTGTTTTTGATTACACATAGGTACCAATAACTTTTTCATTAGTAGCTTATTCATATGACTAAATTATCAGGTTTACTATAAACTGTCACACAATTTTTCCTACAAATATCAACAGGATTACTTCACTAGATCATCCAAGAAACAGTGCACATTGAGACGCAGATCCGAGTTGACCGAATACTCACTCAGAGGTGATCGGGGTGGATGGAGGGCCAACAAAACGGCCTTTCACATCGCAAACTAACAACCCGAGTCCATTCTGTGGTTACATTTAGGCAACAAAAACACTTCAGATGAGGTTTAGTAAAATTATAACTGCATCTGAAGTCATTGTTGACTTTTGCTGTTTTAAAAACTAACCGAAATGTTGTCTAACTTTAACAAAAGAGCATCACTATATGTGAATTTTGTACTGCGACATCTGATATTTTGACAGAAAACAATTATGTTGTGCCATGGAAATTTGCTACATCATCAAACGCAGGAAAGATTTGGCAGATTTAATATTGTACACAATATGGAGAACAACAGAGTTCGTCCAGATTCTCACAGAAAAAGGACAAATTAAGTCAAAAATTCCTTTTCATTGGTCAGTATACACAGATGTAACTGTAACCATGTTATCAGTTTCCAGACCATATAAGAACTACTGAGTCTTCTTTCCTAAAACCAAAACCAATTTAGGAGTGTAAACATACACCGATTGGGCATAGCATTCTGACTGCCTGCCTAATATTGTGTTGGTCCCCTTTATGTGCTCTAAAATGCCCTGAACCATTGGGCATGGACAAGAGGACCTCTCAGGGGGTCCTATGGGGTCTGGAACCAGGACACTGGCACTGGATCCTTTGGGTGCTCTGGCTTGTACAGTGGGGCCTCTGTCAATCCAACTTGTTCCACTGCATCCTGTTGATGCTTGATCACTATGGGGTGTAGGAAGTTTGGAGGTCAGATCAACATGTTGGACCATTGTCATGTTCCTCAACATGTTCCTGATTGGTTGATATTGTTTCCATGTGGTGGGGGGCATTTTCTGTGGGGGGTAGGACAGTGACATTTGGGATTTCCATTTACATGAGGGAGTGTGTTTGTTGTGGGACAATGTTTATTTGGGTGTCTGAGTCTCATCAACACAGACGTTAAAATCCAAGGTTTTCCATCAGAACAGCACATGGTACCAATAAGATCAATGTTATTCACTTCACCTGTCAGTGGTTTTAATGTTTTTGCTGATTGGTGTATCTTCTCTGGTTGGCCTCAGACCTTCTGACCCTTAGGCAATTCTTCAACAATTATGCTGAGCTACTGGAGGGTTTCTCTATGAACAGTAAGAATTTATCAGTAAAATATTTTAGTCATTACTAGATTTGATCAGCAGTCTGGTGGTAACTGTGCTGTTTTCAGAATCGAACAACTTTTCTAGAGTTCTTTTACTGGTCAAGTAGTGCAGCAGTCTCCACACAAGCTACCTTATTCTGACACTGGTGAAGCAAAAAGAACAACCAACCTCTAGATGTGTTCTGGAATAAATAAGGATCAATGTAGTTGGGCTTCATTTAATGTAGAGTACACATTTTAAGTAGTTTGCCCAACACTGCTTAATTGACATTTCCTCATTATGTGAAAAGAAAAAGTAATTCAGTTGGCAAATTTCGTTCGCTGAGAAGACAGCAACCTGATTCGAGATCACGTGTAAGGCCTTTCTGGTGAGCTTCAGTGAGGATATAACTCCTGCAAAAACCTTTGTGTGCCCTTTCAGTTCTGAAAATATGCACATCCTCAGTGTCCCATATAAATATACATTCTCACGCATCGAGTGTAGCCTCTTTACTGAGCAACTAAGAACTTGTAAATTTTCTTGACTCCGAGATGCTTCCTCTTCAAATTGCGGGCCAAGTGCTCCTCTGGGACCTGAATCCATTAATAGTGATGTATTATACAGGAGGCACTTCAAAACACTGGCAAACACAGCAGTTTTGGGGGAAAGTCTTCATATCTAACCTCTAGGATACACTCAATGAAAGTATTGAGAAGACGATAAACAATGTGGCCGTTTGTGCGCGCAAAAAATGGAATTACAGCCAACGGCAAGGTCTATATGATTATTACACTTTGGCTTCATGGAATTAACTTAAAATGTGTCTGTTGAGATACTGAAAATGTGTCCTTCACTTCAAATTTCTTTGTACTTTTACTCAAAAATGGCAGTTATTTTTCTTCCTGAAATGAGGCATATGAATAAATTAAGTCCATAATTACTCTGTAAAAACATCTTCAGGGTTGCTTCTTCTTTAGTTGCTCATTGCACTCGAAAGTACAACGAACAACCTTCATGACAACCAAACAAAAGACACAGAAGCTGTTCACGTAAAGTACATATGGACTGCTTTATTATCTGGGAAAAATTAATAAATAATGTGTTTAGTGGAACTGGACAGTGGAGGCCTTTGGTTCCATAAACGTGACGAGGCTATTGAACCTGAAAGAGCTGCATGTGAACACCCATCTATTCATGCATATTCAGAATGTGGCACATGGTGTAAACACACACAGACCACCAGCTCTATTCCCATCATGGCTGTTTTGATCTTCCTCACTTTAAAAACTGAGTAAAGTAGAAAGTAGAGCCCAGAGAATTAAATAAATGTATCTCATAAACTCCAAGAGGAATTGTAGTTTTTCAAAGGATCTATTCCTACAATTTAATTAATTGCATGGTTGCAAGGCAAAAAAAAAAAATCTAATTTACCGATTTAGATAAACCTTTTAAACATGATTTAGATAATGTTGGTTATTGCATCAACTTAATGTTGCATGTAATTTAAATGCAAATTTCTGCATTAGTTTGTCTAAAACTAAATTTAAGTTCAGGTAACAGTGAAACTTTCTTCATCTTGAGTTCAGATTTTCAGGACTGGTAATGAAAAATGACTTTGACTGCAGAGGAAAAAATATATTCTCCAACTCAATGTTCATTAGAAGCTGTCACAACTGTTGTGTTAACTTATTTGGTTGGATCCAAACCTCATATTGTGTGTACTAGTGATGATTTGTTTGATTCTACATATTTACTGTATATTATGGGTTGATTTCGTGTTCTGTGATTAGCAGTTTATTAGGTTTTGCTCATCAGCTCATCATGCTAATGTTTATGTTTTGGGTGCTTACATGCTAACAATTGCTAATTAGCACTGTAAAGGCAAATTCTAGGTTTCTGCATGATTGATATGGACTTTAAAAGCAGGAAGAAGATGCACATGTGGTTCTGTTTATGCCTTTTAAATCACAACACATGGGGCTTTTTAATAGATATAGCAGATAGTTACAGACTGGGCTGTAGCACTATGATTATTCCTGAAGTACAGAGGGCGAACATAGCACAGGATACCTGGAGAATTTAGAACTTCCTACTGTGTTTGGGCACCAATGATGTAAAGCATACATCAATCAGGCATAACATCATGACCACCTGCCTGATATTGTGTTGGTCCCCCTTAGATGGTCTAAAATGCTCTGAACCATTGGACATGGACAAGAGGACCTCTCAGGGTGTCCTATGGGGTCTGGAACCAGGATGTTGGCACTGGATCCTTTGGGTGCTCTGGGTTGTGCAGTGGGGCCTCTGTCAATCAAACTTGTTCCACTGCATCCTGTTGATGCTTGATCACAATGGGGTGCAGGAAGTTTGGAGGTCAAATCAACATGTTGCAAGTGCAGCATGTAATATTTGAAAAACCACTGTACTTTCTTTTAACATAGAGAATTACATTTTTGTTATTTCTCCAGACAGCATCTCTACAACCGTATGTGCATCATCAAACAACCACGCTCTATTATTGGAAATGATAACTGGCAGATTGAGAGTGGGAGGTAGAGATCAGAAACAACAAGTGGGTAACAAGTCGCACATCTGCAGCACATGGTGTTAATGAGGTATTTGATTATGTCTTGTTGGATTGTTTTTACACTCTTTTGAAAGGGCTTGGCAATGTTAGCGTACATTTTGACGAACAGGGTTGTGCAATGTCACATTTGTGCCCGCCTATCTAGAGGTGTCATACATGAAGTTTTAGACAACAAACAGTGGAGTTCTGGATATTTACGTGCCTGGCATCAAGCATAACTGACCTACTGGCATCCAACAGCCCGTTCTCCTCTTTCTCTTGTCATTTATGACATTATATTATTTATCATTTTACTTTTTTCCAAGTCCTTAACAAAGACCATTTGAATGCTGCATTCATATTTTTGCCAAGTGTACAAAACACCTTCAAAGTCCAGCACCAAGTACTTTAATTACAACTCTTTAATGATGATGAATTATAAAGGTGTTGATAACAGCAAACTGTCTTGTACAGTCTCTTCTTATAACCAGCATTAGTTTTAAGACTAACAACATTTACATCACACGTAACCATGGTAACTCTTGTGGACAGACAGACATGGAAACCATGAACTGGCCTTGAGCACAGCTGAGGCAGGTAAGAACTTCAGTGACATTTGCAGGCATTTTGTGTATTTTAACTAGATTCTACAGGAAGAGTGAGGCGATCATCAAAGTCAGTTGGATTCATCGCCTGGAGAAAATCTATTAAATTTCCAGGCTATCCATCTAAGAGTTGCTCGGATATTTCCTTCTGATCCAAAACTGATGAAACCGAGAGACCATCAGTCTATTTGCAGGTGGCGGTGATCCTCCAGAGTTTGTAATTTGTAATATTTGAATGAATCAAGCAAATCTACCACAATCCATGTAGATAAACAGTGCCATACAAAAGCATTTGCCCCCCTACAGAAATCTTCTCTTTTTGCATGTTTCTCACCCTTAAATCTTTCAGATCATCAAACTAACATCTATATTTATTGAATATTATACAAAGATAACCCAAAATGCCAGTTTTAAATTATGGCTTATTGAAGAACTATTGAAAACCTGTATCACCCCTTTAAAAAAGTAATTGCCGCCCTGAACCTAGTAACTGGTTTTCCATCCTTGGCAGCATCAACTGCAGGTAAATATTTGCGAAATCTTGTGATCAGTCTTTGACATCACCATGAAATATAAAGTCATCATTTAAAACTTGCATTTTGTGTTTTCTTGGGTTATCTTTGTCCTACATTAAAATTAGTTGATGATCTGGAACATTTAAGTGTGACCAACATGCAAAAACAGTAGGGGACAAATACTTTTGCATGGCACTCTATAGATGTTGATTGAGGATGTGGCTTTGTGTATGTCCTCCACTAAAAGGACACTTTCGGTGGAGGATTCTGAGAACAAAGTTGTACAGACCCTTTGAACGTGCTTTTAAACATTTCAGATAATAGTGATCAGATTAGCAACGAGAGCCAACCTGGGGTCATATAGATCCCTGGTTGTAACCTCACACCAAATCAAAGCAACATGAGACAGACTTTGAACATCACATAGAGCCATCCGGATGACCTTGGAATCCCATTTGAAACGCTCCATTGTTATTGAACATGTGACAGAGATAGCACGGACAACAGCTGTTTGTAGTCTAATCAATGGCAAGCCTTTACCGCCTTCTCCTTCCTGCGCCTTGGAGCACGATGGTTTGGATTGAAAAGGCAAAGCAGACAGCAATGTCTGGCAAATCTCAAGAGGGATTTGTGGCGACAAATAAAAGGAGGTTTGTGGTGTGTTCAGAGGAAAAAGACAGTGAGTGTGTACTTTGCAGAGCTGGGAACTGAAAAGAAACAAGTTTGCACTGAAGCATTGATCTTAACTGATGAACTGTAAGGTGTCCTTCATGATGACACTGTTTGTGGGGATATTTTGTTCTGACCTTGACACAAAAATCATCACACAGCAACTTTTAGGTATTTTGCCTGACCAATGCACTTCATTAAAAACTTATTATGTGAAACAGCTCAAAACTAAACCAAAGAGGTTGTTTCCTCCTGAATGTTTAGCCAAACTTAAGGGCCAGAAGAACACCAATTGTGACTAAGCGTGATCTAAGTTATGAATTGGGAGCATTATGTAGCATAATTGTTTTTCCTATCACTTGGATGTGGGTTTTCCTTTAATGGCATACAAGGGAATCTCTATGCATCATGTCAGGAAGCCCTCTTGACAACAACTGTCTGATCATAGATGCAGATCTCAGTATTTACAACACACGTCTCTCACTTTCCTAAAAAAACCCAGAATGGAGGCAGAAGGCTTTTATTTTGAAAAAATGCTACTACGTCACCAATAGACATAAGACTGCAATCAACAGGGGTGGGTCACTGTGGATTTTCATACTCCAAAAAATATGAATATGAATTTATGAGCTAATGCAACAGCTGAATCTATTGGGGAAAATGTCGAAATAGTTTTCATTTTATTTAGAATTTTCACCTGGTGTCTCAATTTTGTGTCTTCCTTTCCATAAATATACACTTTCTACCATAAATTGATGCAGATTCGTAAAGGTACCAATTCGTACATAAAAAACATTAGAATCCAGGAAAACAAGTATAGGATGTTCAAAACGTCCTGGGAGTGCACCCTCTACTTAACAGCTCATACCCTAACATTCAAAGAAAACCTACACCCTTGTGTCCAGTCATATAGCTTGGCAATCATTACTCAGCACAGGAAGTCTCTCTTGAGTTTGTATGTAAGCCTTGAGTTTAGCATTTGGCAGTTGCAATTTTGTTTTATTTGAGACAGAAGTGACAAGGGAGGGGTGAATCTGACGGAGAACCTGAGGATACTATGCAAACCCATATGGTGGCAACTTGTCTGCCACAAGGTATCCACACCCTAAGGCATACTCTGCTTAATGGTCTATTTTACTCTAAATGGGATCATAATTTACTAAATGAACATCATGCTGTTTTCAGAAGTTCATGAAACTAGCGACTGAGACCATAAACTCATCAGGAAAATGTTTACTGAGGTAACAAATCAAGAGAGAGGCAGGTTTACTTTGCCGAGACATCAGCTGTTAGCGCCATCGTCTCACAGCCAGAAGATCCCCAGTTCGCGTCCCCGCCTTTCCAGGGTATTTCTGTGTGGAGTTTGCATGTTCTCCCTGTGCAGCGTGGGTTTTCATCGGGTACTCCAGCTTCCTCCCACAATCCAAAAACATGTTGAGGTTAATTGGTAATTCTAAATAGTCCGTAGGTGTGAATGTGAGTCTGCTTGGTTGTCTGTCTCTATATGTAGCCCTGATAGACTGTCTACCTGTCCAGGGTGTCCCCTGCCTTCGCCCTGAGTTGGCTGTGATAGGCTACAGCCCCTCTGCAACCCTAGTGAGGATTAAGCGGTGTATAGATGATGGATGGATCTGTTTAATCAGAGTTTGTATTGCAACCAGAGGAGTCGCCCCCTGCTGGCCAGCAAATCCAGTGTTTGGAAGGTGGTCATTACCCACTCACCAAACCTTCCCAAATCCAAAAACAAGGCAAAGAAGTTGAAAGAATGGATTGAAGAAGGTGTTTGTTCTAATGTTGCAGCAAACCCTAGCATGCCTGGTAAACTAGCTGTAAAAATATATCGCCAAGCAGCAAACACCATATTATGGTAGGGTTTCAGGTTAAAAAAAAAGTCCCACTCAACCATGGAGCATCGACATCAAATGCGATGTTATGTTGGAAATAGCAATGAACAACTAACTAAAATATTATTGCAATGTGGTCAAGTGGAATATCCAAATTGCAGGAACAAAAGTGTCACAACATACCATGATTAATGAAGCTTTGTGGTGCTATGGAGTTGCTACAATCTACAAATTATACTGTCTAGTCATAACGGAACATGAATAACCAGGACTGAGATGTCAAAAATAATCACAGTTTGATTTTTTTTAATCATTCAGTTCTAGGAAAGTTTCCTTTCAACTCACTGGGCTGTCTGAAATCAATGACCTGTTTCAACCACTACTAAAAGCTACACCTTGACAGATGATAACTGAGGGGGGCAGACAGTCCAGCTGAGACAGTCCAGACTGATGAGGTCCACAGTACAGATCTGTTCTTTTAATTGAGTTCAAAGCTGGCTGTAGTAGTTAGAAACTGGTGAACAGAAAGGAGTGCGCATTCATTTTCATTAATAATAGATGGCAACAGATGTAGCTTGTTATGCTACACTGTGTTCATAGAAATACAACTGTGGTGGACATTTACCTCATGCTTGATCTCCTCATTTAGAAATAAAAATGTAGAGGGAAAAAATAGGACAAATATAGATGTGTTTTAATCAGAATCATCACTTTGATTTCCCAGAAATTTCTTTATTCAACGCCATCTTTTGCCACAAGTGTCTCACTAAAACATATATAGTTGTTTTATCATCTGGGGACAGACGAAGACAGATAACAAGTTGCTAATGAACCTCATGACAGCGAAACAACAACTCAGACGCTCCATAATCAACCATTGATGAGGTAATTACTTACTCTTAATGAACAGTTCCTTGACCTAATTTACTGTCTTGGGAACGCGATCACACAGATCCAGATCATCTCTACAGCAGTTTTTTTAAATATCAGATCAGGAGCTGAGATATGTTTCTTGTTGTGTAACTGATGAGCCCCTTATCGCTAAAGCTCACATGTCCTTATCTTACCATCTCGTATCAACAGCGTTTCTTGCCCTGGGAAATCAAAACTGAGGCGATTGCATAACAAGCGTGGCAGCCCCAAAAGTAAAAGCTTGCAAAGTGGGAGGACAGGATGGGCCAGCATTGAGCCTGGCAATCTGCTGACCTTGGTTTTCTCCTACAGACGAGCTGAAACTCGAACAGACATTAATGGATAGTCTCATCACAGTAACACCCCTCTGCTCTCTCTCTCTCTCCAGGTTTGGCTTGAAAAAGACATCTCCACTCCTGACACAGAAGGAAAGCTCGAGTCTTAGCTTTAATGAGGCCCCTGAGGGGTTTAAGTGAAGGGCCTGAGGGGCCCGCCCTACCACAGGAGCACTAGACCCTTCTGTAAATGAAGCACAAAGGACGTTCGCTCCATGGACAGTTTGTTTTACCAGATGCTCTCTAAAAGGTGCCAGAGCAGAGCAGCATGAAATCAGGCAGTACAACAAGAAGTCTCCGAAAAAGCCGGAACAAATGTGAACTGATACTATAAATTTGTTTTTGTGGATTTACTTCTGTTTGTCTCAGCAGGGAAGCAAAGAAATAAGCATGAAACAGTGCCTCGTGATTGTTACGGTCCAATACTGAAGCTCCTTAAATGACAGTCGTTCAATTTATCTTTTAGAAGATTGGTGTTTTTGAGCTGATTCGCTTCTTTTCTTTCTGTTGTCTCAAAGCAAAAGGGTGAAAAGACGAGACAATCGGATTAGATTGTTTTTCCAAAATGAGCAACATCAAAAAAAGATGCTATATCATTCAAATGCTCTTTTTTTAAATTTACCCTTTATTTTCTGCTTTCCGGGGCATGAGGAAGTTATTTGGTCATGCATTGTCACTCTGCCTTTGAAGAAGAACAACCTGTTCTCATTCCCAGGACATCAAAAACAGCTGTTTTGTCCAAGCCGCTGGCATCTTACAGCCACACACAAGGTGTCCTCTGGTGTTAGCGCCATCCGTGTCAATATTGAACATCAATAGATGTCTTGAAGCTTTTCCAAGTATAAAAAAAAATGCCTTGTGAGAAGGTTGGACAGGTCGTGGCAGTGTAAGTCGCAGACCTTCACCCAGGAAACTGATGTACATTTGTTGTAACTTAAATCTCATTTTTACAAGGGATCAATCAGTTATTGGCCTGGCTCATTAAGGGATCCAATGTTTGTTTATTTTTGTAAATTATGCCCAATAAAGTCATATCCCATCAACACTCTAAAGGATAAATTCTTATTGTTTCAAAAAAATCTCCTATTCTTTTGTAAAATGCAAATAAACCAAAAGCATTTCGACAAAGTTTTAAAATTTTGACACCCAGATTTTTATTTTTCCTGCAATTGTACATCAGTTCCACATATCAGCTGCCAGTCTCCCTAATTAGTGATCAGTATTGCTCCTGAAAAAAAACATACTGACCCCTAGTCTTTACTCACTTTTTAGCCACTAAAACTACTTGGCGAAACTTCAGAAAGTGTGGGGTTAAAAATCCTCCTTTCACAACAATAACCACATGTTCAAAGGCAGATTTCTTATAATGTGAAAAGGTACAACAGTAATGATGCCACTGTAGGTCAATTGGACCACCCTGCACACTGAAAAATCATGCTAAAGGGTATCTAGTGCATTTATATGTGAAGCCAAGAGGTCTTGATAATGTGGAAATATGTGACAAGTTGGGAAAAGAAATAGAATATATTCATATGACTCCAGAGACTAAGAATGTCTGGTTCTGTCCTCATGATGACCAGGGATTGATTCAATTCTTTTCAGCCCTTTAGACCATAAATTGTACCTGATATTGCCGGTCAGTGGCATTGCAACAACAGTGTCATGGTGTCATTCTAACAGGTAGCTTTTCGTGTTTATCTTACTATTTCCTGCCAGTTGACCACATAAGGTTTTGAAAAGGTTGTTGCCATTCAAGTGGTAACCTCTGGAGCTGAAATTGAATCTGCAGTTCCTTAAATGGCCACTTGAGGCAGGACCTAAGAGCGAGTCAATCCTCTTAGACCCCCATGTTAAAATGTGCAACTTTACAGCAGAAATAAACACGTTTCCAGCCTGATACAAAAACAGTTTTGGTCTCTATAGCTAATTTAATCATTGATGACAACTGTACAAGTGATGTTTTCTATTTAAGTAACTCATTTAAATTACTGTAAGGCTTAAAATGATGCGAAATTCCAGGCATGACCCACTTCAGCTCCATTTGCATGCACATTTCTAGATTAGCTGGGAGTTAGGAGGACAGTTGGAAGCACTACATTGAGCTTCGAAACCACTGTTCAAGGAACCTACAGATGTCCTCACGGATGGTTAATCTGTCTTTATATTCCATAACAGAATGGAGCACTATACACGATCCACGTCTCATCAGATGTTTGCAAGATGTAAACCTTCATTTTCATAAAAATGGAACTTGCTTTCTGTTCCGTTTGGGGGGGAAAAGTGCAGTAAAAAACACTGTCATCTGCATAAAAGATTAGTCATTAAAAAGCACCCTGCCCTGTTGTCATACAGAGTTTCATCTAAGGTGAAGTTAATAAGAGACTTTCTAAAGCCGGAGCAGTGACATGTCGGCACATCACTGGCTCGCTGCCACCGCAACATCCTGCTGATGTTGCAAGAGCTGCTCCGGGGAACAAAACATCAAGAGTGCCTTTAGCCGTACATGCTGTGTAATGACAGCTTCAGCTCACCACAGTGGGAACTACAGTAATTTACCACAAGATTTGATGAAATGAAATGTTTTAATAGCCTTGGGGCTGTGAAGGGAACTGTTCCTCGATCAATAGAGTGCCAGCTAATTTTATATTCATTGCTGTATTCAGCATTGATTAAAAGTTTCTCGCCGGCTGGCAGGTGGGGATTTTTATCGGGGCACCACTTGGCTGAAATGGCGACCTTTTCTGTGATCTGAAAATGCCATTAGTTCTAATTATGAATCCGACTGTTAACATATTGATTCTCCTCTTAATTAGAAATGTTGCAACCTCATAAAGGCACAGGTCCCCATTATTTTTTGGGATAGATATGGCTGATTGAACAGAGTAAATCAACGTGTCGGAGTGATTACCATGGCGGCGGTTGCGGTTGTCAGGGGCAACCAAGTAGACGACAATGTGGCATAAGAGGGAGTGGAGGAAGAAGGAATGAAACACATCATCATGAGACTGTCTGTCACATTACGCAGTCCTCTTTGGAAAATAATGAGCACATGCATCTTAAAAGTCTTTGTAATTCGAAGCTGTGAGAATATTTTAGTGCGTCGGGACAAAATGTTCAGAAGTAAAGCAGGAAGCCGGGTGTTCTATTTAGCGTCAGTGTCGCTGGAAGTGGAGATACGGCGTTTCTATACACAAGAGAACCAGTTTTGAAACTCCAGCATTAACTCTCCCCCTCTACCTGTCTCCCTCTCTTTTCATTCGTCTGTCTCTCTGCATTAAAAAGTAAGACGTCTGCTGCCGACTGACATGGTAAGCATGTCAAATTGATGGGCTATTTATATCCATAAAGCAAAGGAAAAAGGGGCAGAGTCCACTTTTTAAAAAGCCTCGCCTGAAGGTAAAGCTTTCAAGGGGACAGATAATGCGACGGCTTCCTATAGCAGAGATCTAAGCGGCCCTTTTATTTATTTATTTCCCGAGCTTTGTTGTGTCAGAGTTGAACTTGGGCTCAAGGTTGGCTTAGAAGTCAACGCGGAGCTGCAAAGCTGCCTCCAGTTCCTCACTGCAAAGTCAATACGGCCGCTCTTCCAAGACACTGCATCGCCCATGTGCTCGCTTTCAAGCTTTATTATTGATTTCCCCCCCCAATTTCAAACATACACTTCTTTGATTGATATATATATAAAAAAAAGTCTCCAAATGAGCAGCCATGTTCGGTTTTCAAATTGGAATCACGTTTCCTTCCTTTATTTATTTATTTATTTGCAAGCACTTGGCTGTGCAGCTTCGTGTGCATAGTTGTTTGTTTTTTTCCTTTCCAGCTCCACTACGCTATTAAATTAGTGGAGATTGCAACAAAATGTGAAGTTGATTTGATGTTCAAGTGGTTTTTAAAATGCGTATTTATTTCATTACATAAAATGGTTTAATCTTCTTGTGCCCCCAGCTACAAGATGTGTTCTCACCAAAATGAATTATGGAAATGAATTACCAACATGTTCTTTTGGAATTTTCCCTTTGATTACTGAGCCTCTGACCCACAGAGGAAACTATATGGAAGTCACTGCATTTACAGCATTACAAACTGGGTGTCTGTGGTGACTTTCCTGTGTAAAATCACAAGTCAAACACAGTTAATGACATTGTTTTCATCACCCAAGTGTTGCCTGTCTGTCACAGAGGGTTTGACTAGGGCATGAAGCAACGTATTGGTTTCTTCCTCACATCAGAAGACATGATTCTCTTTTCGCCTTGAGTTGTTATGGAGTTGTGGCCGAGGTGCCAACTGCTAAACAAACGCACGCAGACACAACTGATATACTGTATTTAAAAGATGCATAAAGCCTCCAAGGTGTGAAAAGTGACTTTAACTTGCATTCTGTCCAACAGCCAGCAGGGGGCGACTCCTCTGGCTCCATTTGTATAGAAGTCTATGAGAAAAAGACCTTAATTTTTGCTTGATTTGTTATCTTGGTAAACATTTTTCTCATGAGTTTATGGACTCAATTGCTAGTTTCACAGATTCCGCAACACAGCATGATGTTCATTTTGTAAATTAAGGTCCCATTTAGAGTAAAATGGACAATAAAGTGCAGTATGTTTTAAGGCGGAGCTGCATGGTGATTGACAGGTTGCTTTTTTTTAATTAATTTTTCTGGGGGAGATTTTTTTTGAAGCTTTTTATTGATAGACAGGGTGAAATCGGGTAGAGAGGAGAGAGACATGCAGCAAAGGGTCGTGAGCCGGACTCGAACTCACGACCGGCTCCTGGCGACCTGCACCCGGCGACCTGCACCCACGTGGTAACGCCTTAACTCAGTGAGCTACACGGCGGCCCGATTGACAGGTTGCTTATGTCTGGTTTCTGGTTTGCAAACTTGAGGCTTCGAAATGCTAGTCCATAAACCAACATTTACTGTTATAGTAGCCATTTCCTTCTTTTATTTACAGTCTGTGTTTGGATCTCTGGGAAGTGAGGTTAAAACCACACCTGCAACTACCACTTATCATCATAGGTGCTGCCAGCAAGAACAAAACAGATCTTCAACATTGCCGCTTTAAGCACATTATATGTTTGTCACTGAAGCTGGACTTACATTTACACTTGCTTGTGTGATGATACACACTTTAAGACCTTTTTTTGCCGACATTATATATTTCTTCATTAAAAGAGTCAATGTTTTTATGCTGTCGCTGACATGGTCCTCCATTTTTCAAAACCTGCCCATCGTATGTCCAAAGCAGCAGGTCAAATATTCATAAGCCTCAGCAGGGCTGAGATGTCAGAGCGCTGACAGAAGGACGCTCTCTTTTCAGCTAAGAGGGAATGGAAAATTTCACTGCAGAAAAGAGTTGATGACAGATTTGCTATCACATCCATGCACATCTTCCAGTAATGGAGGAAGTATTCGGATACGAATACTCATACTAATACCAAACTGGTAAAATTCTCCACTACAAGTAAAAAGTTGTGCATTGGAAGTGGTATCTAAGTAAAAATATGCAAGTATCACCAGGAAAAATACACTAAAAGTAAGAAAACTAATAGTATTTAATGCAGAATAACATCTGTGACTCCATCCGTCCACGTATGGATGCATTAGTTGTGAGCAGCAGTTTACTTTTGCAGAGGAGCTCATTTCCATCTCTTTTATGATGATGTAATTATTTACCTTTTGGATTTATCTGTTATTTTTTTATATATTAATACATTTTTGTTTTGTAAACCTTCAGAAAATAGTAAAAAATATATAGTTATGAAATAAGGAAAAAGTAACTGCAATCATGAAATCTTTGACATTTCTGCACGAAGAATAACTTAAGTCATGTATTAAACAGATGGCAGTGACCACTGTAACTGTAAGTGGACTGAAGAATCAACAAATCATGTCATGTAGAATTAATTATACCATTTGGTAGATGAGTCTATTAAAGAAACATTAATTTTAATAATAATAGTAAGAATAATCTAACCTTTATTGATCCCCTTGGGGAAATTCCTTCTCTGCATTGACCCACCCCTTTCATAGTTAACCTGAACTATACATACTGGGAGCTCTGGGCTGCCATGGTGCAGCGCCCGGGGACCACACTGACGGCATTGCTCAAGGGCCCACAGTGGTGGTGACTGGGACAAGCGGTTGCTCTTACTTTCCCACCTCAACCTCTTGCCAGTCCGGGGACTCGGTTACAAGTTCGCCTCACAAACCAGTAGGCCAGCACTGCCCCAAACTTTTCGGCCTCTGACCCCCAAAATAACACAGCCAGAATATCATGACTCACATTATTGGTGGTTGAAGGATACAAATACAACATGATGAGCCATTATTAATCCCACAGTGGGGAAATTTGCATTGGGATAGTGCAAACATTTGAGAAATACCAGCAGAAAAATAAAAATAAACAAAAATATACATAAGCGCTAGTTCTGATATTGCATGCAGATGCACACACACACACACATGCAAAACAACACAACAGCCTAACAGCCATAATATCATCAGACAGTGGTTTAATAAAAGCTAGTAGCAGAATAAATTAACGTCCATGTATAAGCTGTAGTACTGAGTAGACTTACAGATGATGACTGTCTGTGTGTAACAAGCTGCATTTAACTAAAATATGTTGTTTGTAATTGTTTGAAAAGATTTTAATTGATTTCTGAAAATGATCTCTCATGACTTGACTACAAGCTAACCAGCTGTAACTTCAGATCCATTTCCTAACTGCTGCTGTACATCACTAAACTACTGATTTTACAACCAAAAAGGTCATGAGTTTTAGGTGAACTCATGTCTAATAATCACAGAGAGGAAAAGTTAGACGCCATAGAAAGTCCGAAGGTCTGAAATTCGAAGCAGGGTTTGAAGTTATCCGAATAACTTCAGGTTTAACTCTGGTTTTTCGGTAATATGACAGCGGTTTATATTCTACTTGGGTACAACACCATGATAACTGATGCTGAGCACACAACCTGCTCCAGATAAGACATCGACACATATAAAAGCACCACCTGCTGACCAGTCAGTTCTGTTGGAAGATGTCATCATCGTTCCTGGAAGATCCTGCGGGGCTCAGTGTCCAGATAGTGAGAACAGAAGATAAGAGTTATTAGAGCTGCGAGCGATTTCAAAGTCGTATCATTGTCCTATCTGCTTTTGAGGAGCCATATAATCCCAAAGCTGATAACAAGACTTACGCTTTGTACTTGTTGACCTTGAATGATGTTTTTCTTGCTTCCAAAACCATTTAACACCACCAAGACTAAAAGACGTGAGATTAATGAAATTATCCTCCACATTACAGTGAAAATAGTTTTGTTTTTATAACTTGGTAGTTATTTTTTAAATAACTTGTCTTTTTCACGACTACTATAAAGGGACTACATCTATAATTTTGTTGTAAAATCTCATGATAAATGAGGATAATTAAACCGAATCTTGACTCTCGAAAAAGAAAACAACAAAAGAACAGTGATATCAATAAGCAGACTAATTACACATTCTCACAGTCTGCAGTTATTGTTTTGTGAGGGTTTTTTTTGGCTTTCTGTCCTGACGTTGGCTGCAGTAATTTTTCCTGTTAGTCTGTTTTATATTTCAAACTCCTCATATTGGTTTAGTATCACACAGTTTACTCTTCTTTTCAGCAGTATATAAAGTTGCACTTTGTGCTTTGAATGTTGTTTTTATGTTTTTTTTTTACTTACTCCGCCGTATTTGAGCTGTAAAATTGAAAGACACAGTCAGATTTTTTCATTAATTTACTATTAAGCAATAAATCTTTACTTGTATCAATATATTGTGTAGCTTGACCACTGATATGTCTGGATCAGGTGCTGTTTTTTTATATTTAATGTGTATATTTGAAGCAGTAAAAGTGACCATAAACATGTCAACATGCAGCATGTACCTGTCAGCCGCAGCATTAAGACCACTGACAGGTGAAGTGAATAACATTGATCATATTGGTACTATGTGGTGTTCTGATGGAAAACCTTGGATTTTAACATCAGTGTTGATGAGACTTAGACACCCAAATAAACATTGTCCCACAGCAAACACACTCCCTCATGCAAATGGAAATCCCAAATGTCACTGGCCTACCCCTGCAAAACAATCAGGAACATGTTGAGGAACATGACAATGGCCCAACATGTTGATTTGACCTCCAAACTTCCTACACCCCATTCTCATCAAGCATCAACAGGATGCAGTGGAACAAGTTTGATTGACAGAGGCCCCACTGCACAAGCCAGAGTACCCAAAGGATCCAGTGCCAACATCCTGGTTCCAGACCCCATAGGACACCCTGAGAGGTCCTCTTGTCCATGCCCAATGGTTCAGACCACATTTGAGCACATAAGGGGGACCAACACAATATTAGGCAGGTGGTCATAATGTTATGTCTGATTGGTGTATAGCTGATGCATTCATGAAAAAGCTGTTTTCCAGATATGACAAATACAGAGAAGCTTGTGTTTTCATGCAGAACATATTAGAGATGTTAGAAATGATTTCCCTCCCTTGAAGCTCCTTTTTATCTTCCTTTAGCCAATCAATATCACAATTACTGTTCCCAGGATTTTAGGAAAGTTTCAGCTACTGGACATTTGAATTAATAAACCCCTTTCTCTGCAGCTTCTCAGCTCAGCCGAAGAAAAAAAGACGCATAATTTTGCCTTCGTGGAACCCCGCTGCTTCTGTTTACTGAGCAGCATTCAGACTGTAGTGCGTCGGCAAAGCACGTCCCACTGTGTTAAAATTGCGGTGTCAGTGGACACTAACCACCCCACAGATCTGCGAGGCTGATCAATGCGCAAACATGCAGCCGGATTGCTTTCTGCACGAACGATTGATGCCGTTTTAATATCTGCATTTCAAATGTCTCTTTATCGCCCTGCCAACAGCGTACGGCACATCTCCTCACCAGGACGGCTGACAGCCAACGCTAAGAAGGATGTAATTTCCTTCATCTCCAACTCCAGTTCAAATACTTGTCAGAAAAACCTTTTAAAATCATGTCCATTAAATAAAAATTGCTTGTCTCACATGTCAAAGTGAACTAGTTTAGTTTAATAGTTTGATTAATGCAGATACAGTATTTAGTAAAAAGATTCTGACACATAAAGAGAGCGCCGACTGGGATCCAACCAAGAATAATTGAGGTTGAATTAAAGGCGTTTTACTCGGAGCTGTGGTCCAGCATGTAGAAGGCAGCGAGGAAACGAGTCTGAATGGGTGGAAAAAAGGCAGGAAAGCAGGTCCAAAGTGTGGAGCCAAGCGCTCACTGTAAACAGTTTTGAAAGTGTAAGTGGGGAAAGTGGCTTGAATTTATACACGGGGGGGCTCGATGGGGAAACAAGTGAGGCTTGATGAGGTAATGAGGAGCAGATGTGTGGGCAGGTGATTGGCAGGAGAAGGAAACTCGAGAGGAGCCACTTGTGGACGAATGGGGAACAGCCCAAAGTAGGGAGCCTTAAAGAGGAAGAATCTGTAGATGTAAGGCGGCAATTTAGGACTATATGACCTTAACGGCTTCTGAATACAATCCATAGGAGTCAGATATACTCTCATCTTAGTTAAGTTTCAAGGAGGGGCAGCTGTTTCTTTGCTCTTGAAACAATTTTACTTATTTTGACAGCAATATAAAGTCCCGCACCTCTATGGAATCAACAAAACCATTGCTACAAGTAGTGAGAACAGGTATAAAGCAATATATCACTTAAAAATAAAGAAATACTGACCGTCATGGACAAGTGGCCACATACACCGATCAGCCACAACATTATGACCACTGCCAGGTGAAGGGAATAACATTGATCATATTGGTCCATCATGTTGAGGAACATGACAATGGCCCAACATGTTGATCTGACCTCCAAACTTCCTACACCCCATTCTGATCAAGCATCAACAGGATGCAGTGGAACAAGTCTGATTGACAGAGGCTCCACTGCACAAGCCAGAGTACCCAAAGGATCCAGTGCCAACGTCCTGGTTCCAGACCCCATAGGACACCCTGAGAGGTCCTCTGGTCCATGCCCATTGGACCACATAAGGGGGACCGACACAATATTAGGTAGGCGGTCATAATGTTGTGCCTGATCTGTGTATGTTGCCAATACTAGAAATGAAGTGGCTCCACATGCTGATGATATTTAACTTCTACAAAAAGGGCATTTTTACACTACTTTGCATGTCAACTATACAAATATCTCACCATGCCGAATGTATCTTCCAACAACCTGCTGACAACTTCCTCCTCTGTTCACCACCTCTGAGCCACGCTGCATTCATTCTATTGATCAGTTGGGCTTTATTTTACTCCCAGCCTCTAATTTGTTTCCGTACTTGTCTCCTCTCTGCTCTGTGTGACCACAGTCAGGAGTTCAGCTGCAAAGTCTCTGAATATTTTATCATGTGACAGTTGGTCACAGCTGAGTCAGTCATGGCTTCTCAGTTATGCCGAGGAGTGGGAAACGTTTTTGTTTATTGCAAGCTCTGGTGCGAATATTTCAATGAGACATGTAGAACAAAGTGATTTTGAGGTTAATATTGGTTGAAAAAAACTGGTTAATTTTTCCAGTGGAATGGCATGGTTAGTTCAAGGATGACTGAAAAGTTGAAAAACAGGCAACTCTTGGCTTTTACAGTTTCTGGCTGTGATAAAAGGGTTTTTTTTAAAGATCACATGCTTTTCAACAGGTCAGTTTTGGGGAACATTTGTCGTCGTGGTTACAAAACCAAGCATACAGATAAAGTTATGGAAAGGTTATGTTCACACACTCTGAGCTATCCTATTGAAACCTCTCTGTTCGAGTTTTGTCAACCTGTCCATCCACCTTGACCTCCTCCCTTTACCAACTTTATGACTCAATAGACGTCACCTCACTTTCTCTATTTCTAGGATGAATAAAATCTATTATCTGTTTTAATACTGATATTGTGTTTTATAATTTTACATTTTTCTTGGTCTTTCAATGCTTTCAAGTTTGGGTGATTGATGTGGTGGTAAAAACTGGCTTCACATAATTCCTATTTCTCCGTTTTTTGTAGTAGAATAGTTCAAGGTAAAGCTGCCTGTCTCTCTTTGAGTCAATACTGTTCAAGATCTTCCTTGTATACATTTTATTGGCACTGTCATGAGACATAACGAAGACATGGGCATGTCCTGGCAGGTGATCTGAAAAATCAATCTAAACAGCTTCATGATGCTGTCAGACCAGATTACGACAAACTGACCCACGTTTTTTACTTCAACTTGCTGACCAAAAATCAGAAGTTTGAGAGTTTGCATTCAGAATTTAGCTAACATACACTATATTGCCAAAAGTATCGTAACAGCCCTCCAAATATTTGAATTCAGGTGTTCCAATCACTTCCGTGGTCACAGGTGTATAAAATCCAGCACCTATGCAGGCAGACTGCTTCTACAAACATGAGTGAAAGAATGGGTCGCTCTCAGGAGCTCAGTGAATTCAAGCGTGGGATCATGATAGGTTGCTACAGACCTCCAAACTACATGTGGCCTTCAGATTAGCTCAAGAACAGTGGTTGAGAGCTTCATGAAATGGGTTTCCATTGTCAAGCAGCTGCATCCAAGCCTTACATCACCAAGTGCAATGCAAAGTGTCAGATGGAGTAGTGTAAAGCACGCCGTCACTGGACTCTAGAGCAGTGGAGGTGTGTTCTCTGGAGTGACCAATCATGATTATCTCTGTTTATCTGATGGATGAGTCTGGGTTTGGCGGTTGCCAGGAGAACGGTACTTGCCTGATTGTATTGTGCCAAGTGTAAAGTTTGGTGGAGATGGGATTATGATGCAAGCTTGTTTTTCAGGGGCTGGGCTTTTGGCAATATTGTGTATATTCATTTTATAACCCTGTGCCAATAACATCAGCAACATATTTGACTAAATGCCATGAAAAAAAAAACCTGCTTTTTATCCACATGACATGCACAAGTAAATTTCACCTGGTGAGATCCACTGATGCTGAAGAGGGATGCAGGCGTCACCATAGCAACCATACAGCCTCACGACACAAATGGTGGAATTGGAGCTGAAAGACAAGAGGAAAAAGCAGCTGTTAAGACATTTTTACTGCATTCCATCAAAGAAAATTGCATTTTATGCATGCGAGTTGTTCGTAACTCAAGCAAGTATCGTTTTATAATATTAGTATGTGGAATAAATCACTGGAAATCACACTTCTGCAACCTTTCCAAGCAAATTGTCACCTTATATTCTGACTTTTTAAAGGTTTTTCACATGAAATATTTAGTGAATGAATTGCTGAGTTTGTGCAAATCAGGAAACATATAGATCACTGACTGATAAACAGTTTAGTTTTTCATTTAGTTTAGCTGCAAAGGCACAGTTTGTCTGAGATCAGCGACCGACCTCCGGTGACATGGTGGCGGTTTCACTTGGCAGAGGTTTATTATTTACAGATAATTGATCACTTGCAGCGGTCCAAGTGTTTGGCTTGCAGGAGCTGAATTACATCTATTGACTCTCCGTTCAGATACAGCTCATTAAAAGTACACATTAGAGAAAACAGGCAGCCCTGGAAGCGAGAAGTTCACTTCCAATTAAATGCCAGCTTGTTCTGTTTTCTGTGCTCGGCGCCAGAGCTTCTGTTTTCGAGTCATGCATCCCTCATTCATCGGCTCTCATTTTTCGCCTGATTCGAATGGCATCCTCTGATTATTAGTGTTGCGTCCTCGCAGGGAGGCGGTGCCAACCAATCCACCAGCTGCCCCTGTGTAACCGTGTCGCTTATTTGAGGAACTGGAAGTTTCACTGTCACAGCCACTGATGAAAACATAGTTTGATCTTTTACCTTCTGACTAAACACGAGGTGCCTCTAAGCGTGCGATTAAGATTTTAGCAGCTTGTTTTATAGATGTGAAAACCCTTTTATCAGCCAGGACCAAGGAAAAGAAAAAGACTATTAATGAGATGAAGTAAAAGAGCTGTTCACCATTTGCACAGTTATAATGTCAAACTGATGTAGCAGGATTTTTTTTTACTAAAGAGGACTATTAAAGCCAAGTACAGGAAGGACAGACTCAGTCACTGCTGGGCCTGATAGACTTTTCATAAATAGCAATATGGAGAATGTTTGACAGAATGTTTGATATTTTTACCTACATGCATTAAATGGACCATGGAAGGACATAACAAAGACACAAATTTTGGTTGCATAAATAAACCCAAAGGATGTTTGCTTTTTGCCTCATAAACACTCTATACTGTTAATAAATTAATGAATGAATAAATAAAAAAAATAGATAACTAAATAAGACAAAAGTCAAATTGAAAAGAAAAAGCTGCCGTTTGCTGAAATAGAGATTTTTGATGTGAACAACAATTTTGGTCTGTTTGTTTCTGTTAGTTTTACAGTTCAGTTAACATGAAAATTAATATGTTTTTATGTGAATTTTCTAGATATTGCAAATTATATGTTACAGATTAAACTAAACAGGGAACATCTGTTAAATAACACTTCGAAAAATAATAAATAATCCTTTAACCTTTAACATAATTTTTTTCTTTGAAATGACATCAAATATATATATATATAAAGAGCACCAAGAACATCTTAATCATGGAGCTGGCTGTGCCATGGGAGGACCGCTTGGGGGAGCCCCATGAAAGGAAGAGGGCCAAGTATGAACACCTGGTCAACAACTGTCGTGAACAGGACTGGAAGGCAAGGAGTAGGCCCATCGAGGTTGGCAGCAGAGGATTTGTGGGGCACTCCCTACACAAAGCTCTAAGTGACCTGGGCATCGCGGGAACAGCAAGGAGCAGAGCCATCAAGAACACCACCAAAGCAGCTGAGAAAGCCTCAAGATGGCTCTGGATCCGGAGAGGAGAACCACGGGGACAAGCAAATGCCACCTGAACACGAGTTACAGTCTGATCAACCGCGGCTGGGTCGCCTGGGCGAGAGTGTCTGATGTTGAAACACCCGAAACGCTTTATGATCCCAGGTAACATTACCGATGATGTGTTCAGGTGCAACAGAAGATGTATTCAAGAATATATATATAATATAGACATAATTTATAATTACCACTTTTTGCTGATTTCAAACCAGTAAAAGTAGTGTAATTTTACAGTCAAACGTTTTGTAAAAGAACAACTAACAATTTGTAGGAGTACAGATTTTTAACGGGGACAGTTGTGGACATTTTTGATGGTTTACATAACACATACATGAATGCTTTTTTCTGTGATTTTACTTGTTTCATCTGTAATTTTTAAAAAAAACAAGGAAAACCTGTAAAATAACAGTAAATTGCTCAAAAATGGGGATTTACCTGCTTTCCTCATTCAGTGAAATCATTATTTAATCCTTATTTGTATTTGTATATACACATGTAATAACTTCTGTGTTTCTCGTTGTTGTGTTACTATTATAAATATTAACGTGTACAGTGAAAATTTGACTAAATTCATAAAAATCTAAAGAAGGTCACCACATTAAACAGCAACTACATTTTCCTCCTAATTAAAAATGGTAAATAACTATTCACAGACTGAAATGAAAGCATTTTATTGTGATAAACATTTCAGCGACTGCCATTAAAAGCTACTGTATGCTGAGGAAAAAGGTGGAAACAAAACTTCAAAGATTGCAACTTTAACCTCGTAAGAGCTCGTTTATTTTTTATAAACATTCACAAATTCAGTCAGTAATGACTCTCCAACTGTGAGGCCACAATGAGCAGCCTTTTTAAATACATAATGAATCGTCTCATTATCACCAGGGCAGACAGACATTTAATTACCTCCAGCGGAAATGGACATTTTTACTTGCGCCCAATCAAAACTGAAGAGTCAGTGGTACCGATGTTAAAAATGCAACAGAAATGAAGCAAAACAAATCGACATCCATTTCAATCCTCGTCGTTCCAGGCAGCCTCAGCGGGGTTAAGTAATAACCATTTACCACGATGGGCAAAACGTGCAAAGAGACATTATAGAAAAATCCACTTATCTGTCCAAACATGCATCATCGCAAAGCTAAAAACGGGATTTTTTTTTTTTTTTTTACAGCTCATAAAAAGCACTTTGCAGATATCACATTTGATTTTATGGGTCCTCAGTGGAGATTATGTGGTGCTAAATACACATGCATTATCTACCAGCATATACAAAACACTAATGAAACACATCAAAGAACATTAACAGCCAGCACGCACACGCCGTTTTCAATGTAGTGCATCATTGCTCACGTTAACTGTGAAATAGTTTACTGCAAAGATGTGGTCTTCTATTAACTTCAGTGACAAGATGCAGACTTTATATGTAAATGTGACGCCTCATTTGGGCCTCCTCACGTCTCTCCTCCTTGCTCTGGTCACTTTGACTTATTTAAAACACACATTTCGTCAAAGAAACAAGCGCATCCTCCTCAACCATCTTTCAGCTTTGCTCCTCCTGTGTAGCCTTGGTGATGAACATCCTCCCTCCACCGGATGCCGACTCGACAAATAGGTATTGAATAAGACTTTCCCTTGAGTCTGGGCAAGCCTTTTCTTGTCTGGGAATATATTGTGTAACTGTTTTCTCCCTCTCCTGTCTCCTGTCTCTTTGTAGTTCTTACAACACATCGTCTGGGATGTGAATGTCCACAGAGGGTGAAGGAACACTCAGTTATGTGCGAATGCTGCTATTCATAATAAAAAAAAAACTGATGTAACAAGAGCGCTGACTGGTGCTCTCCACAGGGCACTATTGCTGGCCGTAGCATCTAAGTAGAATCTACACACTGATTCAAGCAAATGTAAATGGAATTACAGCTTGTCTGTACCTTAATGAGCAGCTCTGAATATGCAGCAACAAAAGCATATTTGTAGGTGTAACTGAGACCAACAATTATCCAGAGTCTTGGACGCAAGCTCAGTAGCAAACAACACATGCTGATCAGCCACAACATTAAAACCACCTGCAGCACCAGAAGTTCTTTGACTCACTGAAACCTCATTTCCAGAGACTTCTTCAGGTGTTCTGTGGTATCATTAGTAGTTATAATTGTTTTTCATATCCAACAGATGTGGGGAAATTTGGAAGCCAAGTCAGCACCTCAAAGTCATGTTCCTCAAACCATTCTTAAACAATGCTTGTTGTGCATAGAGGCACATTATTTGAGACCATGAAGGGATGTATGTGGTGTGTAATAATCTAATAATGTCACTATTTTCAAAGTGATGAAGAGGTCATGCATGCTGTTGAGGAGTATCTGGGGGTTGCAGGGTGCATTATCCGAGGCCATAAAGGGATATAAGTGGTCTGTTACAATGTTTAGGTGTCAAAGTACACGGATACTTCAAAAAGTACTTGTCCTTTCACTGAAACAAGGGGTGTAACTCCCATTTTGCGGCACAACTGCATACTATAAAGTCTTACATCACTGTCCACAAAAAAATCAAATGCTTGAAGTACATCAAAGAAAAAAATGCAGAGTAAAGTTTCGTGCTGGCTGCTCACAACATCATTAAGAGCAGAGGTGGCAGAAGCAGCCAAACATGGATTTAAACTGTTGCCCCATGAATCTTACTCATCCGATCTGCACTGACTTCTATCCGTTTCCTAAACTGAAATCAAACGTGTGGTTGCCCTTTTCAAAGTGATGGTGAGGTCGTGCATGTTGTTGACGAGTGAGAAGGGAAACATGTGATGTTTGTTAAGGTTTAGGTGGGTGTCAAAGCACAAGGGTACTTCAAAACGTACTCGTCCTCACATTGAAACAAGGGGCGTAACTCCCATTTTGTGGCATACCTGCATATTACAAAGTCTTATGTCACTGTCCACAAAAGCTCAAGCACATCAAAGAAAAATGCAGAGTAAAGTTTCATGCTGGCTGCTGTTGCTCGCATCCATAACAGCAGAGGTGGCAGAAGCAGCCAAATGTGAATTTGTACTGTTGCCCAATGGGCCCAACCTGCGCCGTCTAACTTTTATCTGTTTCCTAAACTGAAATCACACTTGCATAGTTGGCATTTTCAAAGTGATGATGAGGTCATGCATGTTGTTGAGGAGTATCTGTAGGTTGCAGGGTGCATTATCTGAGGCCATGAAGGGATATACTGTATGTGGTCTGTAAAAATGTTTAGGTAGATGTCAAAGTACAAGGGTGCTTTAAAAGGTCTAAGAGTTACCCGGAAACAAGAGGCATCACTCTTATTTTGGGGCATAACTGTAGACTATACAGTGTTATAGATCTGTCCACAAAACTCAAATGTTTGTCACATTTCTTTGCAAGGAGAGGAAAGTTTGGAGCTGGCGTGGTGTTGCTCCAGGACAATGCGTCTGTCAATACAATGCAGGTGGCAGAACCAGCCAAATGGGGCTGAAATCTCACTTGCATGGTCACCGTTTTGAAAGTGATGATGACGTCATGCATGCTGTTGAGGAGTTTCTGGAGGCTCAAGATCTACCGCGAAGGGATACCGAAGCTTGAACATTGGTGGACCAAATTCACTGACGTTAAAGGAGACTATGTTGCAAGAACAAGGTTTCTCCTGTGACGTTTTCTGATGAGTCCGAGAACTTTTTGAAGTATCTTTCTAAGATTCACATGGATGCCAGGATGCAAGAACATTGCCCAGGGGATCACACTGTCTCCATCTGCTTGCCAGCTCCCCATAGTGCATCCTGCTGCTATTTAATCCCCAGATAAATGACGCACAGACATCTGGACATCCACATGATGTAAAAGAAAACATGATTCATTGGAACATCTTCTTTTACTCCTCCACGCTCCAGTTTTGATACACACATGCCCATTATAGGAGCTTTCAATTGTGGATAGGGGTCAACATGGGTGTTTTCACAGCTTTCTATCACAGCCAGCTTTAAGGTTTCTCCAGCAGTTTGTGCTACAGTAGCTCCTCTATGGGATCAGGCCTGTCGCTGGTTCACTGCTTGTTCTTCCTTGGACTATTTTCGGTAAATAACCACTGCATATCGGGACTACCCAATGAGAATCGACATTTTGGAGATGCTCTGACCCAACTGTTGAAGTCCAATCTTCAGGCTGCCCATTTTTCCTGCTCCCAACACATCAACTCCAAGAAGTGACTGTTGACCTCCTGACAGGTGCCACTGTAACGAGATGATCAATGCAATGCGCTTCATCTGTCAGTGGTTTTAACAGTGCGGCTGATTGGTGTGCTGGTGTCGTTTTCATTAGGGCTGCAGCTAAAGATTATTTTCATAGTCAATCAATCAATTTGTTGTTTGGTCCTCAAAATGTCAGATCAATGCCTCCCGAAGCCCAAGATGACGTCCTCAGATGTCTTGTTTTGTCCACAACCCAACAGACGTCCAGTTTGCCATCATTAAGAAGATGGAATCAGAGGATTTTGACCTTTTTTTTTAATCAATTATCAAAAAGTTGCCAATTATTTAATGGTTGACAAGTAATTAACCATGGCAGGTGTATTTTGTTGCCTCTTTGTAGTGATCTGGCTGTGCAAAACAGGTTTCACACGTATCAAGACACTTAAGATTATCAGCCTAAATACAGATAAAATTAGTCTGTTCGCCCAAATGCAAATACAAGCACAGCTTTTACTGTCAGTGAGCTGTGTGAAATGAAATAACCCCCAAATACAGCCCCGCATTTGACATCTCCATGAATTTAAAATGCTTGAAACAGCGAGAAGACAACAAGCTCATAAGCACAACACAAAATTCCCCAATTTGATAAGCAAGAAAGGTCCTGCTGATTCGGTGATTCCCTCCAATCAAGGTCTGATTGAGAGGTTTGCCTCGCTGATCTGACGGCTCCCCGAGGAGGCTTTTATTTGTGCTGATGCACGTGTTATTAGCCATTCTGTTTGCTTTGAAATAACACGCTGCTGTTTATGCAGGCTGGATTACAGCTTACTTTGTTTTGCATTAAAAGCCGGTGGAGATGGAGCAACGCTGATTACAGTATCGCTGTGCACTCCATCAAGGCGGGCAGCGCGCTCTCTGACACGTTCACGAAATTGATACCAAATAAAAAATATTTATGGATGAGCACACAGTCAGAAACAAACACAGAGACGTGAAAGCTGCTGCTGACGGAGCTCAGATTTCTTGTGCTTTACTGCCCTCCATGGCCACATAAGTTTATAGAGATCGTTCCTCAGCCAGTAATTCACACACAATTCCTTTATTATCCAGCCTCCACATCTATTATAATGAGTCATGCTTGAGAGATACACATGATAAAAACTCTTTACTGAGGACACAATACTACTTTCAGCAAGACTATAAATGACAAAGCAGATATATGTATCATAAATATTATTTTACATCCCATTTATTAAGTTCTGTTCATGCTGTACGTGCTATGTTTACATAGCTGTGGCTGTTTTTCATTCTCTACTTAAGTCTTTCTTTACATATGTGTGTTGGACTGATGTTTAGAATGTGCAATGACAGTAAATTTTAATCTAGTCTGATTAATTAAAGTGTTTTTAAATCTTTTTTTTTATTTATGTCTCATTGATTTGAAGTGTTTTTGTCTAATATCACTAAAGTGGGATGAGCTCTCTCTGAGTGACACGGAGAAATTAATTTGCGCTCTTATTTTAAGCAGGCTCTAGTGCTGTGATGCTCTTTTACCCCAAAATGTTAGAAATCAGCTACAGTTTCTGTCATTTTTAATTTTTTTTTACCTGTTTTTAAAGCACTACATGATCATGCACTGGCATAAGTGTCTCACATGCTTACACGGATGATTTTTTCCACTACTTCCTGATACAATAAACTGTTTTTAAAGGATTGATTCAGCCCTGATGGAGCCACCTCTCTCTATAGGTGGACTCAAGCAATGTCCCGCCTACGCCACTATCTGATTGGTCACATGACACAAGTATTAGCCAGTCAACACTGAAGGATAAATGGTTCTCTATTAAATAAAATATGTAAAGTTTAGAGTTGGACCTTGCGTTGTTCTAAATTTGGACCTTTGGATTTTCAGTTTTTTCTACAAAGACATATTGATTCCAAATACAGGTTATCGGTCTCCATAATTGCCAATTATCGGTATTGGACCTGACAAAACCTATTGGTTGACCCCTGTGAACCAGAGCAGCCCATTCAGTCCTCTGCACTAATCTGCTGGTTGTTCCAAAGAACAGAACTAAAACCTTTGGTGAAGAACGTCTTTTATTTTCCAAGCTGCGGGAACAGTCCATCTGTTGAAATATTCAACATTGAAATGTCCCTCTTCAGCCTGGATTTTGATTAAATACGGTCCATAGGCATTTCTTATTTTACACACACAAAAAAAAACATCTATGATATTTTTTCCCTTTTTAATTAACAGATTTTTTTCTGCTTGTGTTAAATACACCAAAATAGCAATAAAACTACAAAAACAGACGGTGAATTTGTCTAAGTCTACTGAAGGTAAAATAACATTGAACCTGTAACTGTGAAAAATTGTAAAATTTCCTTTTCGGACACAAAAAGACTGTTATAATATAATTTTCATAGTTTAAAAAGTGTTTTCTTTCAATTTGATAGATTCAACTGTTAAACTGAAGTTTAATACTGAAAATATGTTTTTAGAATTACACTGTCAACACTTACAGAAAACATAAGTACTGGTTTTGTAATTTTACAATTTGTTAAATGAGATTTTTTTTCTGTATAACATATATGTTCTTTATTTTTTTACTCAGTAAATGATATCAGTGAAAATTAGTTATTATTATTATTATTATTATTATTGCTACTATTACTAGTATTTTTATTATTATTATTATTATTATTATTATTGCTATTATTATAAGTAAGTAGTAGTATTACTACAATTATTATCATTACTACTACTACTACTACTATTACTATTATTTTTATTATCATTATTTCTATTAGTAGTAGTAGTAGTAGTATTAGCATTACAACAATTATCATTATTTTTATTATTATTATTATTATTATAGGTTATTTCATTGCCTTTATGTATGTAAAAATGCCAGAAAAAATATACTTGACCCATGTAAAATTAAGGCTCGAAAATATATTTTAGATGTTAAAAGGTTCTTCACTTTAATCACATGGGTATTTTCTGTTATTTTGCAGTATTGTTTAGCACCACAGCTGTAAAAAGTAATATTATTTTTTACATTTTTTGTTTTACAGTGTATTGTATTCATTTATTTCATCGTTTCTCTGCAGTTAAATCCTCTCTGCAGGATGAAGTGGGTACAGCTGGTGGATGGACAGATGTTGTTAAATGACGTTTCTTTTCCGTGTCTAAAGTTTTAATCTAGTCCGTATGATTTTGTTTTTATGTTTTGCTTTTCTTTTCTTCATTTTTCTTTAAAATCAAGCTTCAAGGCGTCTCTCCTTGATCTGGCCTTTTGTCAGCTGATCAGTCGTCTGTGAAGCCCTCCGACCTGCATTAAGAGGCCTGAAACTGCACAAACAAACTGTGATTGATTGGTTCGACTCAACCAGATATCTGGTCCACATCCATTCTGTGAGGATGTTTAAAGTGATGCCGATCAATGAGAACAGAAATCATTTTACCTGACACGCTGGGTTTAAAACCAGCTGATCACAGATGAGTTTCTGTATGGCTGCCAGACGCCTCAGTCCACAGATTCCTTATAAAGGGCAGAATGTCTTTCATTTTCCTTAAAAAATAAATAGATCTAATACCTCCGTATCTCACTGTGCAAAGCGAGCCGTGTGATGCAAGTTCAGATATTGCAATCCCATGCCTGCAGGCTGCAATATCTCAGACTCTGTAAAGCGAGCGGAGCTAAAAAGCCATAAATGTTATAAGTGCTGCTCACTTTTCCCACCTCTGAAGGTTGAATCTATCCCACAGTGCACCTGTGCGAGTGCGAGAAACTCCTCACGGACTGTGAAGTTTTGCGAGGAGCGAATCAACGCATCAGCTGGGAAATCAGCAAAACAGCTGCTGAGGTGGAAACACTTCAACTGTCTTCACTAAAACTATACAAATGAGTGAAGAGCATGCAGAGGAACATATCACATCTATAAATTCTAGCAGGTTTAATGCATTTTTCCTAAAACTGAATGAAAGTCTGCTGGTTCGGTGTGCATGAAAACCCTGGTCAGGTGTTAAGCTGCGACCCCCGGGGAGAGACGGACCTTTCATTTGACCTGGATTAAATATTGATGGCCCGCGATAATAACAGGATGGAGCACAGATTTCTGTCGCAGGGTGGAGGCGGCGGGGTCAGCCCTCTGTACATTAACTTTATTTATGTATATTTCACCGAGATGAGTCACAAAACATCCATTTGGAGACGAAACGTTAATTGAGTCTTCGTGTTATTCCGTCTTCCCACGCTGCTCTAATTGATCAGGTTGCGAAAGCACGTAGGATGCTCTTGCTGCACTAAAAGTCAACCTTCAAATCTAATTAAAACGCCACACCAGAGACAAAAAAACTCCCCCGTAAAATGTGCGAGCGAATTAGCCGAGTGAACCAGACGTGGCCGCGTTTATTCTGCATCCATGCTGCTCGTCAGAAAGGTGGAACCCGACGGGGCAAAGAGGACTCACATGCACACATGAATAATGCAGGAGGACCTCAGGATTTAAGGGTTTTTTTTAATCTCCCAGTGATTGTACTGTTTTATAGTGGCTTTAACTGGCTCGTAACTGGAATGTTTTGCTGGTAAAAGTTGGGGAAGTTTGCCTTTTATCCAGTGGCTGCTGTTGAGATTTCCCCCGGCAATAATAAAATGTCAAACTGCCGCAGTAAACCTCGCCACAAGGCCACGATCAGATCAGGTATGATAAGAGCTGCTGTGATGGGATTAGAAATGATGTGGGATCACACTGACATCTGCTGGATGACCGTGGAGCTTGCTGAGTGTTTAAGACACGTTCTCCCTCTGTAAAGCTGCTTTGGAAGCCTTTAAGTCATTATTTTTTCCCCCTTATTTAGCCGAAAACTTGTTCCAACAGTAAATACAAGCAACACAAACAGACTAAGACAACAAGTTGTGATAAAAGACTGTAGATAATACCAGTTAAAATACATGAACATGTGTGATTTCATATAAGAGAAAAATGGATTTTTGACATAGGGCTGCACAAGGGGCTCGGTTGTTAGCAGCGTCGCATCACAGCTAGAAGATCCCTGGTTCGCATCCCGGTCAAAATGCCTGGGATCTTTCTGTGTGGAGTTTGCATGTTCTCCAGGTTTTCACCAGGTACTCCGGCTTCCTCCCACAGTCCAAAAACATGCTGAGGCTAACTGATTAATCTAAATTGTCTGTAAATGTAAATGAGAGTGTGCTTGGTTGTCTGTCTCTATGTGTAGTCCTATGATAGACTGGCGACTTGTCCAGGGTGTCCCCTGCCTTTGCCCTGAGTCGACTGGGATAGACTCCAGCTCCCCGCGACCCTACAGAGGATTAATCGGTGTACAGATAATGGATGGATGGATTTTTGACATACTGTATCTGGATAAAATACTGCTGCTGTATATGTAAAAACAATAGTGATAGTGTTTTTTGTCTGTTTAATGAATTACAACACAATATTTACAAAAATATTGATCATGAACCTGGTTTAACTGTATGATAAAAGTGAAAAAACACAGCATCTGACACCAGGAAGCCATTCCTAGGGCATCAAGTAAGGTAATATTTAACATTTTATAACTTATATATGTTGTGTATGAACAACTATACACAACATTATTCATACTCATGAAGGACGGAATGAAAGAAATGACAAAAGCATGTGACAAGGAAAGGTAAGACACCGTGTTAGAGATGTTAGAGATGAACTATTTCTGTTCCTTTTTAAAAAACAGTTTTACCAAAAATACCAATTATTAGTTCTCAGTAGTCTCTTCAAAGCCTTTATTTGTCTCCACATCATTTAAACAGTTCTGTCTCCAGGGGGATTAAGGACCATTAATGTTTTGCAACAACCTCCAGGTCTTTGAGGTTGGAAGGCTTCCTTTCCATCGCTCTGGTCTTCAGGTCATTCCATAGATTCTCAATGGGATTCATGTCTAAACTCTGGCTGGGCTACTAGTTGATACTGTTTTCTCTTGATACTTTCTTGACCACTTGGGCTGTATGTTTCAGATCATGGTCTTGTTGGAAGGTCTCATGCCCCAAGGCCACGTTTTTCTTCAGACTGCCTGAAGTTTTCCTCCAGACTCCTAATGTCGTCATCTTTTCTCATGATGTATTTTACTCCAACAAGGTTGCCTGGTTGAATAACTAAAAAAACAACCCAAAGCATCACTTTCTCTCTACCATGTCTGACCATTGGGATGGTGTTCTTAGGGTTTCATGCTTTTCCATTCTTTCATCCAAACAGCTCAGTTGTTTTGCCACATCTGACCACAGAACTGATGACCAAAAGCTTTCTTCTTTATCTAGGTGAACTTTTCCAAAGGCTATGCCAGCTTTGTGTGTCTGTCTTGGAGAAGTTAGTGTCCACGGAGACCAACCTCGCTCAGTGTCCACTCAAGTGTCTGCATTAAGATGCTGGTACTAGAACTGCTCAGATTCATCAGGGATGGCTCTGGTGGCTCTTTGGATTCTTCTTGGCCTCTTGCACTACCATTCTTAGAGGTCACTTTTGGGTTCCTACCATGTTCTTTGAGATTTTTCACAGTGTGGAACTCGTTGTACTTTCTCATTGTACTTTACACTGTGACCACTGGCAGTTGAAAACACTTGGATATGACTTTATAGCGGATTTCACTTCTTGTGAGCGGCCAGAACACACAACTCTATCTCAGTGATGGATATTGATAGCAAACTCACCAAGCTCTTTAGTTTCAGCTATTGACTAATAACTGACTCGACAATCACTGCATCAGCTGTCCATAATTTAGAATGTATTAGAATGCTGCAGAACATGGTCTACACTGTGTTTTCTCAAGAAATGTGCAATAACTTTAAGGTGTATGAACATTTTTTTAACATGGCAGTTTTAGTAAAAATGTAAGAAACAACTTCCAAATACTCCAACATGATGTCTTACCATCTTTTGTTACTTGTTTATGTCATTTCCAGTCAACAGAAACATACTGGTCAAATGAACATATACTAAAGATCTAAATTTGGCATGGGTATGGGGAACTTGGGGTTTGACTGTGCATAAATGTGTATTTTGTTGGCCAAAAAGTCAATTTCAATAAAGATGAAGACAATATATTTGTTTTTAAGAGCATCCCGTTAATGAGCAACATAGTTCTCCTCCTTCTACTGGAAGTTTGAACTTGTTTCTAATGACAGTAAAGCCGTCGGTCTGTCACTGCATATAAAACCATGCTGTGATCGAGGCTACCAGTCAATAAAGTAGACTTACCAGTCATGCTGAGGCTCTGAATCTGAAGAAGAGCTCAAATCCACATCAGTGCATTCATCTCTGCATGCAGAAGTCCTTCATTCTGGATATGATCGTGTCTTTGTTTGGCAGTGCATCAAACAAAGCCTCTAATTTGCTGTTCATGGTTCCAAATGTGAGCAAACAGCTACAAAGCGCTGCTCTGCTTTGTGCATCGTCACTTCATTGGTTCAGTTTAACTCATCAAAGGAGGTTTTAACTCGACAGTCGGCTTTCTTTTTCTCAGGTATCACAACGGTGTTTATAAACTCGATTTGTAAACTCGGACTTTCTGTGCGCGTTCACGTGGAAGGAGGCGTCACGTGACTTTTCATCCGCGCTGAATGAATCGATCACGAGCAGCTGAGGAATATAAAGGTTATAACGCTGCGACTGGAAGTGATGCAAGACAAGGATGCTGGTAGAAACCTGTTAGACGTGCGTTCATGTGTTTATTTTACCAATCAGTGCAAAAGCTGTTAAACTTCATATATTTAAACGTGATAGTTTATTGAAGTGCATTTATGTCTGACACTCGACTAGAGTGCAGGATATCACTTTAAACTTCATGACAAGAAGAAACAAGAAATTACTGGAAAGAGACAAAAATAAATAAAAACACAAAGAGTCAAAAAGAAAACATACATCCTAAGAATAAAAAGAGAC
The DNA here is from genome assembly GCA_024666655.1 of Dascyllus trimaculatus. NCBI lineage: Eukaryota > Metazoa > Chordata > Actinopteri > Pomacentridae > Dascyllus > Dascyllus trimaculatus. The sequence goes on from CM045466.1 coordinate 7,125,614, forward strand.
AACAAGAAACACAAAATGACTACAAAGACACACCAAAAGACTAAAAAGAGACAAAAGATGACCACAAAGAGACACAGCATTGCTACAAAATGACCAGAAAGAGAAAAAAAATACTACAAAGAGCCAAAAAGAAACACAAAATGACCACAAAGAAATGCAGAATGACTACAAAAAGACCCTAAATGACCACAGAGACACAAAATGACTATGAAATGATACAAACATTCAACACAGAGACACCAGAATACTACAAATAGACACAAATGCTAGTAAGAACATTGCCATAAATAGAGACAAAGTGACGACAAAGAGACAAAAAGAAACACAAAATTACTACAAAGACACACCAAAAGACTAAAAAGAGACAAAAGATGACCACAAAGAGACACAACATTACTACAAAACGACAAGAAAGAGAAAAAAAAACTAAAAAGAGCCAAAAAGAAACACACAATGACCACAAAGAAATGCAGAATGACTACAAAAAGACCCCAAATGACCACGGAGAAACAAAATGACTATGAAATTATACAAAAATTCAACACAGACACACCAAAATACTACAAATAGACACAAATGCTAGTAAGGACAAGAACATTGCCATAAATAGACACAAAGTGACGACAAAGAGACAAAAAGAAACACAAAATTACTACAAAGACACATGATAAGACTAAAAAGAGACAAAAGATGACCACAAAAGACACAACATTCCTACAAAATAACACAAAAATGACTACAAAAAGCCCCTCAATGGCCCCTCTGTGTTAATAAAGTGTTTCCATTTACTACCAGAGTACAGTTTTACTCCACCACAATCCAAGGGCAAACACAATACTTTATACGACACTGAATTTCTTTGATAACTTTATTAACTTCACAGATTTGGTTTAATATTACAGGATATAATCAGCAGATACATGATGATGTAATGTTATAGATTAAGATAATTATTGATCCTCGAAGGGAAATTCACAACCAGCAGATACACGATATAAAGTGTATGAATCAAGTTTACCAGTTCAATCATTAAAGTGATGAACAATAGTATAAAATATTCTGAAGAAAGGATTTCTGCACAATGAGTTCCTTCACTTTTTTTTTTTTTGTTGCTATTTTAAGTATATTCTGATACCTTGTGGACTTTTACTCAAAATTACATTTGAATGCGTGACATTTGCAGTGGGAACAGGCTCTACAAAACTGGAAAGTTGAAGTGGTATTGGTATTTCTGCTTAAGTGCAAGCTCCTCTCTCTCTGGTCTTGAGTTATTGTTCACATCAAACAAATGATTGTTAATACCAGACAGGCTGGTACGAGTATTTCTAAAACTGTTGATCTGCTGGTGTTTTCACCTCAACAGTCTCTAAAATTCACTCAGAATAGTTGGGAAAAAACATCCAGTGAGAGTGGTGGGAGGCGAACTTTTCTCCTGAACGGGAAAGCAGTTCTGAATGCTCAACACGTCCAAACTTTGGGGTGGCTGCTGCTACAACAGCAGAAGACCATGTCAGGTTCCACTGCTGTCAGCCGGGAGCTGAAATCTGAGGCTGCAGTGGGCACAAACTAGACAGCGAAACTAGACAGTTGGAACTCTGCTGAACCTCAGAATTTGGCATCAACAGCATGGATCCATGTACCCACCCTGCCTCGTGTCAACAGTCCAGGATGCTGTAATGGTGTCTTCTTAGACACTTTGGGGGCCTCCAGTTAATCCTGTTTGAATGCCACAGTCTTCTGATTATGTGCATCCCTTCATAAGCAGTTTACTAGCTTCTAGAGAACTTCTGTGGCCTCTGCAGTCATTAGATCGGAATCCAGTAGGACATGTTTGGGATGTGGTGGAGCCAAGCAGCAACCTGGAAGCCGATGTCGAAGTAGGAAAACTGTAGTTCATCGAATGGCCACTAGAGGTTGGCTTCAGAAGCAGGTCAATCCCCATAGACTCCCATGTTAAAATGTCCAATATTAGAGCAGAAATAAATATGTCTACAGCCTGGCACAGAAAACAGTTTTGGTCTCTATTGCTAGTTTTCCTCTTCTTGATACCTAAACAGGCTTTAAATTTTTATATAACTCACCCATTTAAATAATACTAAGACTTAAAGTTATACATAATCAAGGATATATCCAGAGATTTTTGCATGACCCGCCTTAGCTCCACTCATCTCTTTGCTTATTTATTGATTAACTAGAAGTTAGAAGGACCACATTGAGCTTAAAAACCTGCTACTGTGAAGAGATTATTGATTTATCTGTCTTTATTTACAATCTGAGGGTAGAACAGGAGACTCGTAGTGAGAAATATTATGGAATATAACATGTAAACATGGAGCAGGAGGGGAACATTTTCAGTATTTTGTGGAAGATTTAAGGCTGTTGAACCAGTATTAGTAAAGTAATCCAAATAAAGTGAGTTACAGTATAGTTTCTGCTTTTTGTTGTGCCACTGAAAATGTGGCAGCAAATTGACTTATTAGGAATTTGGCAAGGTGCAAAAGGGAACTGTCAGCATCACAGATGTGGAGCATTGTGTTGAAACAACTCCAAGCAGAAGTTGTGGATCATTTTCTGTAGTGGACTCAGTTGAAAATCATGTTATTTAAAAGTAATTTTTTAAAAAGGCATCAAGCCATTGAGCTGTTAAAGCGGGACCCCTAACAGAACATCAGGGTTAAATACTGATTATTACTTCAAGCGTTGGCCGGCGTTCAGGACTGAAGTGAAGTGGAGTTGAATGGTGCTCATCCCTGTAACATCTGCGCCTCCAACCCTTCATTATTCACACAGCACCGGTTCACATTAGAGGTCGCGCCGCTGCGAGATTTGAACTCGTGTAAAACTTTTAATAGCTAACCGCTGTCAACCTCTTGGGCCGACCTTGACAGGCTGCGATTGAACCGGCGCTGGGTGGGCGTGAGGCTCTCGGCTGAAGGTTACACAACACGGTGACGAGCGGGGCGATTGTAATTGCCCTCCCCCGCTTGGTTGAAAGGGTTTGATTGAAGATGTAAAGATGTCATGTAGATACGAAACGGACGCGGGTAATGAGTTGAAGTTTTATTATCTTCTCATTCATGCTCTCGTACAAGGGCGCTTAGCAAAAATCTGTCCTCATTAAAAAGGGCAGGGAATCAATTAGAAATCACGCTGTGCTTTGTTTCACCACACGACCACACTTCATGTCATTTCGGCATCAAAAACAAAAGCTTGAATGTCCTCCGAGCTTCACGTAAACACTGGATAAAAACAGCATCTCACATTAAAAGGAGAACTGGACCTTTAAATACTCTTACAGATAATGATTTCAGTGTTTTTCTATGAGTTAATATGAGCGTATTGTGTCTCAACCCACTTTGCCTCTATTAAAGGTATAGAATCCTTCCCACAGTGCCATTTGACACCCCCAGAATGCAACTTTGAATAAAACTGGACTCTCTACTGACATATAAAGATAAAAAATTAGTGCAGGATTGTAAAAAAAAACACTGGAAATATCTTCCTTTTTTCCATTTATCTTCAAAAATATAGCAAAAGTCAGCAAAAACAGCCTCTTAATAATAATAATCTAAACTGTGCTGTCTGCTGTAGGCTACTAAGGAATGCACTTTTCTCTCTTTAGCACTTTGCTTTTCTTGCAGAGTTAAAATAATGTTATATTTAGTTGCAGTAATAGCTTTGAAACAAGCTTTAAAGTCTGCAGAAACACTGAGTGACAACTGTAACAGTGAAATGATTAAATTTTTCAGTCAGAAACACATTTTACTCTGCTAATAAATCTCCTTCATGATTTCTACTGTCAGCGTAGAAATGACTTCAGTCTTGCTTCACCCTGACTTCCTGTCTTGTCCTTCCTTGCGCCCTTATATCCTTAAATCTTGTGTAACACTACGATTTTCCTGGGCACCTCTGCTCCAGTGATTAGTTTCTTTGTTTACTCCCATCTGCAGTAGATCGCTGATCTCTGTCCGGCTCTCTGGGAGTAGATAATTACTGTAATCACGGTGAGGCCTCGCCTTGCAGTAACAGATTTCGCCTGTGAATCTCATTGAGGACGACATCGCTGTTGGAGCCGTCAGATATTCCGCTGTCTGCAAAAACAGAACCTGAAGGGAGATGAACACAAAAAGACGTTGTGTGGAATCTTCTTCTATATCTGTCGTGTAAAGAAGCTGATCAGATATGGAGAAACATACCACTGCTGTTGGTGGCATCGCTGACAACGGAGGAGCTCCGAGACGTGGAGTTGAGAGCTGAGGTGGTTGCTGTGGCGACTGAGAGATTCCTGTTGTTGGCGGTGGCCGTCCGACTCCATTCTGCAGAATATATGATTGCATATGAACCAAGCTTACCGTATTTTAAAACGGCTTTCTGCAATTTGCCAGCTTTATACACCAATCAGCCATTAAAATCACTGACAGGTGAAGTGAATAACATTGATCATATTGGTACTATGTGGTGTTCTGATGGAAAACCTTGGATTTTAACATCCACGTTGATGAAACTTAGACACCCTAACTCTGCAGGAAAATACACCCCACCATAAGGCAAAAACATCCAACAATCAGGAACATGTTGAGGAACATGACAATGGCCCAACATGTTGATTTGACCTCCAAACTCCCTACACCCCATTCTGATCAAGCATCAACAGGATGCAGTGGAACAAGTTTGATTGACAGAGGCCCCACTTAACAAGCCAGAGTACCCAAAGGATCCAGTGCCAACGTCCTGGTTCCAGACCCCATAGGACACCTTGAGAGGTCCTCTTGTCCATGTCCAATGGACCACAATAAGGGGGAACAACACAATATTAGGCAGGAGGTCCTGTTATACTAGATCAGTGTACATATGTTAACATGTCTTATATCAAGCTCACACAACACGGCTTTAGCTGTGATTTTCTAACTTTTGAGCTTAAAAGCCTCAAATTGGTGTCAAATCTCTGCTCAGTGATGCTTCTAAGGTCAGAGCAGCCAGTCCTCGCCCACTTTTGTCCTAAACTCCCTGATCCATCTCTAGCAGGCTTCAAATTATAGCCACAAAAGCCAGGTTCTTCTTGTTCTAGGTCAAGCAGCTCCAGGATCAATTCTCTGAGAGTCACAGCCAATGACAGTGAGGGAAGAATAACAGGGTATAAATGGCCTTGTTCGAGGCCCACACAGAATCGATCACAGTACATGCAGGAGAGGTCTGTGTCTGACTTTCTGATGCAAACAGAGGCCACGATGACCTCACGACACCAAGGAGGCTTCAGATTCTGTGCATCGACTGTCCAGCCTCAGGGCATGATGGGAAACGCATTGGTCCCACTTAAACCAACAGCTGACTGGTTTAAAAGTGGGCTCAACAATATGACACTGACTAGAGACTGACTAGACAGCATGAAAAGATTTTATCAGTCAGATGTAAGTGTAATCAAGAGTGCAAAGATTATAATATTTACCAATTAGAGAAACTTAATATGTTCACATCATAAAACAGAACAGAGTGCATTGAATATATCATCATTCTAGTCTACGTCTCTAGTCTCTAATGTCTTGCACTTGCGTCACTTTTTGGGGGTGTTTTTCGAGTTTTTCTTTCATCTCGACATGAGTTTTTATTTTAAGCACCATAATGTCAATGAAACAGAAGTTGCAGGAGACTCTCTGAGTAGTTAGAACTCATAATCTGAGCTTGGAAACTTCTCCTATGTCTTCTTTTTATATTATTTCTGTTTGATACAATAATTCTCTATGTTTGGAGAGACTTGATGGATGTTAGTATGGTTTAAGCAGATTTTGGTGTAAGCTATAACTTAAGCCCCGTGAATTTTATCCTTTTGTATGTTTACTTTTATGCAAATTGGCACCATTAAAAGTAAGCAGAATTAGCTATTAGCAGCTCCTGTTAGCAGTCTACCGATAAATGTACAGAGCAGTCTCACGGGATTATTCTGACACAGAAGAAAACCAAATGTTATGATTCTTAGGCAAGTTCTGAAATTATGAGTATCTTTGAGAATCTTTTTTTCCATGATTTCTGAGTGGATTTATGGATATTTATCTGCAACGGACATCAGTAATGATGAAATCCTAAGAAAGTCTGAGATGCACTGAAGCTAAAAATATGTCCATCGCTTCCATATGTTTGGATTTTATGATGCTATGACTTCAAGAATGAGAACATATTATGGGATAAATAGGGACAATCAGTCACTAAGGGCTTTAAAGCACATGCTTTTCCGACTGCTGCCCCGGTTGGAGCCAAATCAGCGGGCAAAACTACAAACAAATTATCAGAGTTATAGGAACACATTTAGGTAACCCACCCGAGTTTTCAGCCAGTCTCAGTCTTCCACAGCAAAGATACGTTCTCCATTGCTTGCGGACATTTTCCTTCACAGCACAGTGGAAAACAAAGACAAAGAAACCTGCACAGGATAAATTACACTGTAAGAAAGAAGCTTCTGGGATAAAAAAAGAGAGATTCATAAAGTATCTTCCATTAAGTGGGCATCTTATTTTGAAATTCTACCGAGTGTGTTCATGCACACCTTGCAGAGAGTTGAAAATGGAAAAGAGGTATACAAAGGGTAAGTAGAGGGGCCCCCAGGCGAACAGAGCGAAGCCCCAGGTGAGGCCGAGTAAGATGACGAGGCCGGTGATTCTGCGGACATCGGTCACCCCGCCTCTGTTGGGAGACTGGTTCTGAGGGTTCTGCTTCTTGATCCGATCCAGCTGGACCATGACAACGATGAAGACCAGCAGGCACAGCACGAAGATCAGCAGGAAGTAGGCCACCACGCCCACGTAGAAGGCGATGTCATTACGCAGCCAGCAGCTAGAAGGCGACACATAACAACAAGGAAGCTGAAATTTCCCCAAAAAATACTGAGTTAAAAAGATTCAAAACTTCTCAGGACAAGATTTTTGTTGCAGATTTCCCCAAATAGGTGTTTGTTAAATGCCGACTAGGATGTTTTAGGTTAATTTTCTTGCAGCTCAGGTGGGTAACTTTGGTGTTTCGGCTTCTTTTCAGGTGGGTGTGCAAGGCTGCTTTTTGACACTATAGCAATGTGGTTTCTATGACATTTTCAGGTGGTTGCTAAGGAGGATGCAGGTGATGTTTGTGTTTCTGTCTGCATTCAGCTAAACACAGTTTCCCACAGAGGGTATTTTGACTTTCCATTGTGGGGAAAAACTAAAAAATTCAGGGTGAATCATGCCAAAGAGAAAGCATACATCCAAAGACATCCAAAGGTCTGTCCATGATCCTTTCAAATTCAACTCATTTAGTGAGAAAAAGACAGAGTTTGACGACTTAAGCACAAAGAAAAGAGACACAAATACAGATTTAGTTCAACAGTATGAACACAACACAGTAAAGTAGATTGTTTGTCGCCTCCCAGTGGTTAAATACTGTAATTCATCCATCCATTATCTATACACCGCTTAATCCTCTGTAGGGTCACCGTGGGGCTGGAGTCTATCCCAGCTGACTCAGGGCGAAGGCAGGGGACACCCTGGACAGGTCACCAGTCTATCACAGGGCTACATATAGAGACAGACAAATGAGCACACTCTCATTCACACCTATAGACAATTTTAGAATCATAAATTAACCTTGGCATTTTTTTGGACTGTGGGAGGAAGCCGGAGTACCCAGTGAAAACCAATGCTGCACAGGGAGAACATGCAAACTCTACACAGAAAGATCCCAGGCGTCCTAACCGGGGATCTTCTAGCTGTGAGGCGATGGAGCTAAAAGTCGAGCTAGCTTGCAGCCCCAAATACTGTAATGTCAAGAATAATTCCAGGAGAAATGTTCGAAAACACTGTTGGAAAGGAAGAAAATCTGACTACTGTGTCAACTTTTTAAATATTTTACACTATATTGTTCCACATCTTGGCAGAAGATACTTTTAGAATGCTTAAACTTTTTTGGAGCAGTGGTGGCGCAACAGGTTAAACCCTGGGCTACTGATCGGAAGGTCAGAGGATCGATCCCCCACTGTGGGCCCCTGACAAAAGCACTTAACCCTGGTTGCTGCACCATGGCAGTCCACTACTCCTAACTAGGATGGGTCAAAATGCAGAGAAGGAATTTAATGAAGGATAAAATTAGACCCTCTTGTACCTCTGCTTTTACCATTTTTTTTGTTTGAACTAAATGTACTAAAAATAGCAAACACAACTATAAAAAGATCATGTATCTTAGAAACTATATTGTTTCACACTTCATCACCAACCGGCATTTTAAGAATGCCTAGACCTATTTTGACCTCTGCTCCTACCACTGAGAGTTTTATATGTATTATAAACTAAATGGAAGCTATGAAAAGGTCTTGTACTTTCATAAGTAAGTTGAAAACTAACTTTTTCACAAACATTGAGCCTGTTTTTTTCCATCATATGCTGGTTTGGAGGAAACTGTGGAGAAGAACTGGACAGCTTTGCCCCTAAATAACCTAAAGCAGTTAAAACTTCTGTGTAACTCACAAGTCATCTGAGGTGCCGTCTGTGTATCTTCCATATGTGACCAGACCATAGTTGTTTTTGTCCACTGATATCACAATAATCACCACAATCAGAGGAATACCTGCAAACAACAATGTGGAATATAGAGATTAATACGATCTAGTGAGTCATTGGTGCAAAGAAATATATATCTGGAGGTGAGTTTGAAGGTTCCTACCCCAGCCCATGAGGGAGAACTTCAGCATGTAATTGCCCACGTAGGGTGTGAAAACTCGCACGATGCTCAGGTACATGTGCAGGGCCTCAAGCCCCGCCCAGGTGAACGACGTCAGCAGGAAGTAGTGCAGGAAGAAGGCGGTGCTGATGCACAACCCGACGACGGCTGGGTAGAGGGCCAGCCAGCCGTCCAGCAAGAAGACCAGGTTGAGGAAGAGGAGGGACAGGCAGAGCTGGACCAGGATCTTGGATGGAATATCCCGGAGAAGTTTTCTGCAAAGACAGACTTCATTCAAGTCTAAATTTTTACTTTTCTATGATATTTTAGCTCAGATTTAGGTGGTTTGAACTTAGTAAAACAATGGATTCTTACTCAAATGAAAGATATGTCAGCAGGGTGATGGAAAGAAAGATAGCGGAGATTCCACAGCCGATGTAGGTGATGAAGGTGAGAATTTGTGCGTGTTGACGGTCAATTATTCCCTCTCTGGACAAATCCTGTATTACGGATGAGGCACACATACGACACAAACACAACAAATCACTTCTGCCGCCATCTTTATCAATTATAAATACTGCAATTCTGATTCTAAGATGCTCAGACACCCACCAGCAGTATAGCGAAGGCTGTGAGATGGTTGCAGCTGCAGGTTGTGTCTTCAGGTGTGGCGTTGACAACAAAGCAGCCGGCCGAGCTCCAGCCTCCTCCTCCACCTGAACAATAGGAACGGCACATGCAAGAATATTTATACCTGGGCCAAACTGGCTCTCGACAGACTCCATTTGGCATCAATGTACTCACCATTCATCGTGAAGTCCCAGAATGCACAGGAAGCCACGTAGTTCCCCTACAAAAAAACAAAAACAAAGGAGTGGAAGGGGAAAAAATGAGAAGAGCATCACAGAGGAATGCTGCTTTAATTTGCAGGTAAATTGCAAAAAAATAAGTGGGTTTATTTTGCGCATGTACACTCACATGTACCGGGTTGACGTTTCGAATGGTAAACTCGATGTTTTCGGCGAGGTTGCTGATGGACAGGTTGGCCACACTGGAGCCCAGAACTGGACTGACGAGGGTTTGGTTATCTAATGCTGCGTCCTGCAAAATAAAGGAAGCATGATGTCACTTTGCACCTCATTCCAGCACACCTATTACTTTACATGACTGTATATTACACAACCTTCTGTTGAACAACTGCTGAAGTTGAGTTTTGGATTTAATTGATTTAAATGAACAAGTAAAAGCGTGATGAATCCTCACGTAGCAGCGACAAAGTACCTGGAAGAACGAACTCCGAGTGTAGAAAGTGAACTGGACTCTGCTGGCCTGCTGCTGCTGCACAGGACTGAGACTGGACGTGAGGGAGGAGGGTAAAAATACAGACCCCATAGGAGACTCTGACCTCTTAGACCTGGACCTGCTGAGGACACTGAGCTGCAAGCACATTAGAAAATGAGACAGAAGCCAATCAATGCTAACAGGAAAGCCTGGTTCACTCAGATAATGCATGTTTGTCACTTCATGTTTCAGTATTTGGATTCAAAGCCTTCTTTTTATTCTCATTTGTTTGCCCGTACAAGTGTTCCAAGTCAGAATCACCAAACTCTCCCAGCTGCACAATCTTTCTAGACAATAAAACTCCCACTATTCATTTGTTCTGCTCCATTTGTGGGGAAAACCGCATCACCAGAAATAGCAACAAAGAACAATTTCACTCCAGGGATCTTCAAATCAACAAGTTTAATGGTGGCAGTAGTGGCGTCAGAGGACCCCGAAAAAGCAGCTAGGAAATATATATTATAGATCTTAGACTTTTTAATATTGTAGCCTGCATTGGGTGATGCTGCACAGGGTGACCCTAAAAAAGACATGCAGCGCTGAAAAATACCAGTAAAATCACAAAAATCCTCTACCTCGTTACACCCAATCTGTCAAATATGAAAAAAGAATCATCACATGCCTGATTAGCTCAGTACAGTAGGATTATATTTCATATATGGTGTATATCTGTATCTTTATATGTAGAATTTGTACTGACTGTGTAAGACTAAACTGAATGGAATATTAATTTAGCACTATGCTCGTCCTATATTTTTAATTTTCCTTAGTTTTGGTCTCATATTTAAGCTCCAAAAACTGTGTTTTACTCCCTATCTGTGTCTGACTGTATGACAGACCCGAACACTTTTGTTCACACCTAAGAGATGGGTTTAAAGAGCCCATATGATGCACATTTAAAGAGGTATAATCTTATTTTGGGGGTCTACTAGAATATGTTTTCACATTTTAAAGTTCATAAAGCACATGTATTTTATAATACTGTACACTGCTGCAGCTTATTCTCTGGAAGGCCCCATTTTAGCTCCTGTTTCTTTAAGACCTGCTGCTGAAAAAGCCCGATCTGTTCTGATTGGTTAGTCGGACAAAGTTAGTCAAGTTCGGCTACGTACTGCGACTCCAGATCAATGAGTATAATGATGTAGCTCTATCTGAAGAGGCTCTACTGATGACATAATGGCGACCTGTGAGGAAGTTGTTTGTTTGAGGGCCAAACTAGCTGCAAGGCAGCAAATGTGTTACATGGTGATGTCAATACGTAACAGAAGAAAAGCCTGGACTTCAAACAAAACGTTTCATGTAGATGAAGAGCAGTGTTTTCTGTGGAAAGAGAATAACTTCCTTTGAAGTGGACTTTGCAGATCCTTTACATGTACAAAAAGCTATATAACACACTGAAGGAAAGGTAAACCCCAAAAAATATGGAATATGGGCTCTTAAAGTGAGAGAAAATCAAAGACTACCACAAAGGTAAATATGAATTTCTTCATGTAAGTGATTCAAGTGATTCCACTGTGTGTCACTAAATGCAATATGGCCAGAGACTACTTTCTGTGTGAGCTACCTGGACATTATTGGTGCTGAAAATGTCAGCAGAAGTTGCTGGGAAGTTGGTCCCATCCGTCGTCCTGACAGCCAGAACCAGCGAATCTGTGGAGAGGGTCTCTGACTCACCGGTGACAACCAGCTTAAGACCCAGATCATCCACCGCTTGAATCAGCCTGTCGCCAAGAAAAGACAACAGGACCATTCTGGAAAAATCTAATTTGTGTGTGCACTTGAATGTCAATATGTGAGGGGCGTTTGAGTTGAACCTGTTAGAAGATGCAGAGAGCGCCGTTGATTCCCCGTCCAACAGGTTGTTGATGGCGTTCAGGACCTTTTGTCCCACTGACTTAGAGACAGAGGGGCTGTCCAGAAGTTTCTCCAAATTATCTACAAACTGTGCAACCTGCAACATCCATGTAATTTTAGAATATATATATCTCAAATATGACCAATTAGACACTCAAAAGGTAACACAGTGGTTATGCACATTTAAAAAAAACAGGATTCCACGGGTGAAGTTGTTCTAGATGACAAGAGCTTGTGAACTAGTAGTGTTCTGGGTTCCAAATAGACATATCAAAATGCTGTAATATTAACTTTAAACCAGTTACTCTCTGATTTCTCAACTCTCTCAACTTCAGAACCCACTGATAGATTTGAAAGGGTTATTTTCTTTGCCAAAATTACACCATTTATCAAATCAAGGAATTTTAAAAACATCCAATTTTCAACTTTTCAACTGTCCTTGAACGTATCATGCATGATGTGCAGCCCCATTGGGAAAAAATACCCAAATTTAAGCTGACAAATTGTGATATTTAATCAAAATCACTTAATTCGACATATCTCATTTAGAAATTAACTAAAAACAAACCAGTTGCACCAGATTCATGCTCCTCAGCACAACTGGAAAACCATGTACGAAATTTCAAATGAACTGCAGGCTGTGTTTACACTGAGCAGGGAGGAAATGACAAGAGAGATTGAGAGGAAAAGAAAACATACCTAATCAGTCACATAAATGCAGCATGACTTAAAAACAGTAAACGGAAGATACATTCAGCATGGTGAAATATCTTTTTAGTGTTTATGTGCAAAGTAGCGTGAACAACAAGGAGAGTTTGTAGAGAGTGCAAAAATGTAGATAGTAGTAGTAAATGGCACATGGAGCTACAATGTTGTACAGTATTGGTAACACCTGTGGGCACTGGAAAAAAAAACATGTTATCTACCAGTTTAAGTAGACCGATGTATAGTTCCATAGATCAGTATCTTCACCTGGGAGGAGTTGAGCTGAGAAGCGTCCTGTGTTTGATCCAACAGCTGGTTTGCTTCTTCCTCTTGTTGTTCTTCGCTTATGGTTGTCTCCGTCATGGTTGTGGAAATAGCCTCCGCACCTTGCAAAAGAAAGTCACACCATATGTCACAATGTTGTTCTGTTCTGGTCTGCAAAACCTCCCGTTGCAGTTTCAACCAGACTTTAAAATTTACGTACCAGTCCCTGTGGTGGTGCTGGCAGGAGTGGTGGTGGTGGTTGGGAGAGTCGTAGCGCTGTTTGTTGTGGTGGTTGTAGCTGCATTTATAGTGTCAACAAGGGATGCATTTGTTGTTGTTATTGTATTGCTCCCTGGTCCTTGGGTTGTTTGGATGGTGGTGGCGGCTGTGGTGGAGCTGGTCTCGTTTCCAGTGACTGTTGTGGCTCCAGTCAAACCCAGAGTGGTGTGATTTGTAATCTGGTTGTTCAGTGGAGCTGCTGTTGTTTCACTGACTTGTGCAGTAATGGATAACATTGTACTGTTGTTATTAGGAACTGTAGTTGTGTACTTGTTGTTTTGCGTAGTTGCATCATGCATTGTTGTGTCATTGTTGCTAAGTGTTGTTGCATTGTAAGTTGTTGTAAAATTGTTGCTAGGTGTAGTTGCATTGTTTGTTGTTGCTAGATTGTTGCTAGGTGTAGTTGCATTGTACATTGTTGTGTAATTGTTGTTGGACGTTGTTGCATTGTGTGTTGTTGTAAAACTGCTGCTAGGTGTAGTTGCATTGTTTGCTGTTGTAAGATTGTTGCTGGGTATAGTTGCATTGTACATTGTAAGATTTTTGCTAGGTGCGGTTGCATTGTATGTTGTTGTGTAATTATTTATGGACGTAGATGCATTGTGTGTTACTGTAAAATTGTTGCTAAGTGTAGTTGCATTGTCTGTTGTTGTGTTATTGTTGCTAGGTGTAGTTGCATTGTTTGCTGCTGTAAAATTGTTGCTGGGTGAAGTTGCATTGTGTGTTGTGTAATTGTTGCTGGGTGCAGTTGTATTGTTTGTTGTTGTGTAATTATTGCTTGGTGCAGTTGCATTGTTTATTGTATAATTGTTGTTAGGTGTAGTTGTATTGTTTGTTGTGTAATTGTTGCTGGGTGTAGTTGCATTATTTGTTGTTCTAAGATTGTTGTTAGGTGTAGTTGCATTGTTTGTTGTGTAATTGTTGCTGGGTGTAGTTGCATTATTTGTTGTTCTAAGATTGTTGTTAGGTGTAGTTGCATTGTAGATTGTTGTGTAATTGTTGTTAGGTGTAGTTGCATTGTTTGTTGTTGTAAAATTGTTGCTAGAAGTAACTGCATTGTATATTGTCGTAAGATTGTTGCTAGGTGGAGCTGAACTGTATGTTGTTGCAAGATTATTGCTGGGTGTAGTTGCATTGTGTGTTGTTGTGTAATTGTTGCCTGGTGTCGGAGAGGTTGTATCTGTGTTAACTGTTGTGTTACTTGTGACTGAACTGTTGTGTAGTGTCCTATTTCTGTTTTCTGCAGTTACATTGTGCACAGTTGTGTAATTGTTAGTGGTTGTTGTATGATTGTCGGCAGGTGAAGTTACATTGTGAACAACTGTGTGATTGGGCGAAGGTGTAGTAACATTGTAATCTGTTGGGCCACTGGGAGAAGGTGAGGCTGTAGTTACACTGTATATTGTTGTTTCATTGGGAAAATGTGTAACTGTAGTAACATTTTGTGTTGTTGTATCACTGGGTGGAAACAAATTGGATGAAGTTACATTGTATGTTGTTTTGTAATTGGGAGAAGGCGTGGTGGTAGTTACATTGTATGGAGTTGTGTCACTAGGTGGAAATAAATTGGCTGTACTTACATTCTGTGCTTTTGTGTCATTATGAGAAGGTGTAGCTGTAGTTACATAGTTTGTTGTTGTGTCATTTGGAGATGGTGTAACTGTAGTTCCATTGGTTGTTGTTGTGTCATTGGTTGAACGTGTAGTTGTAGTTACATAGTTTGTTGATGTGTCTTTTAGAGAATTTGTAACTGTACTTACATTGTATGTAGTTGTGTCATTGCGAGAAATTGTAACTGTAGTTGCCTTGTGTGTTGTTGTATGATTGGGTCTTAATATATTGGTCATAGTTACATAGTTTGTTGTTGTGTCATTGGGAGAAGGTGTAACCATAGTTACATTGTTTGCTGTTGTGTCATTGGGAGAAGGTGTAACCATAGTTACATTGTTTGCTGTTGTGTCACTGGGTCTAAATACACTGACTGTTGTTACATTGTATGTAGCTGTGTCATTGTGAAAAGGTGTAACTGTAGTTACATTGTTTGTTGTTGTGTCATTGGAAGAAGATGCAACTGTAGTTACATTGTATGTTCTTGTGCCACTGGGTGAAGGTGTAGTTACATTGTACGTTGATGTGTCATTGGGAAAATGTGTAAGTGCAGTTACATGGTTTGTTGTTGTGTCAGTGGGAGAAGGTGTAAATGTAGTTACATTGTTTGTTGTTGTGTCGTTGAGAGAAGATGTAACTGTAGTTACATTGTATGTTGTTGTGTCATTGAGAGAGGTTGTAACTGTGGTTATATTGTATGGAGTTGTGCCATTGTGAGAAGGTGTAACTGTAGTTGCATTGTGTGTTGTTGTGCTACTGGAAGAAAGTGTAACTGTAGTAACATTGTATGGTGTGTCAATGGGAGAAAGTGTCACTGCAGTTACATTGTGTGTTGCTGTGTCACTAGGTGCAAATACATTGGTTGTGGTTTCATTGTTTCTTGTTGTGTCACTGGATGTAAATACATTGGCTGTAGTTACATTGTGTGTTGTTGTGTCACTGGGTGGAAATACATTGACTGTGGTTACATTGTATGTTGTGTCACTGGGATAAGGTGTGGTTGAAGTTACATTGTATGTTGTTGTGTTACTGGTAGAAGGTTTAAATGTAGTTACATTGTCTATTGTTGTGTCATTGGGTCTAACTACATTGGCTATAATCACATTGTATACTGTTGTGTCATTCTGAGAAGGTGTCACTGTAGCTACATTGTGTGTTGTGTCATTAAGAGAAGGTGTGGCTTTAGTTACATTGTTTGTTGTTGTGTCATTGCGAGAAAGTGAAACTGTAGTTACATTGTGTGTTGTTGTGTCACTAGGTGGAAATACATTGGCTGTAGTTATGTTGTATGTTGTGTCACTGTGAAAAGGTCTAACTGTGGATACATTGAGTGTAGTGTCATTGCGAGAAGGTATAAGTGTAGCTAGATTGTGTGTTGCTGTGCTATTGGGAGAAAGTGTGGCTGTTGTTATATCATGTGTTGTTGTGCCATTGCGAGAAAGTGTAACTGTAGTTACATTGTGTGTTGTTGTTGTGTCACTAGATGGAAATACATTGGCTGTAGTCAAGTTGTATGCTGTTGTTTCATTGTGAAAAGGTCTAAATGTAGCTACACTGTATGTTGTTGTGTCATTAGGAGAAGGTGTAACTGTAGTTAAATTCTGTGTTGTTGTGTCACTGGGTCGAAATAAATTTGCTGTAGTAACATTGTGTGTTGTTGTGCTATTGGGATAAAGTGTAGCTGTTGTTATATTGTGTCTTGTTGTGTCATTGGAGAAAGGTGTGACTGTTGTTACATTGTACTCTGTTGTACCAGAAGGTGTGGTTGTACTTACATTGTCTGTTGTTGTGTCATTGCGAGAAGGTGTATCTGTAGTTACATTGTGTGCTGTTGTGTCATTGGGAAAAGATGCGACTGTAGTTGTTTTATATGTTGTGTCATTGTGAGATGGTCTAACTGTAGCTATATTGTGTGTGGCATTAGGAGAAGATATAACTGTAGTAACATTGTGTGTTGTTGTGTCACTAGGTGGAAACACATTGGATGTAGTTACATTGTACGTCGTTGTGTCATTGTGAGAAATTGTAACTGTACTTGCATTGTATGTTGTTGTGTTATTGGGTCTAATTGCATTGGTTATAGTTACATTATGTGTTGTTGTGTCAGTGGGTGTGAATACATTGGCTGTAGCTACTTTGTGTGTTGTTGTGCTATTGAGAGAAAGTGTGGCTGTTGTCATATTGTGTCTTGTGTCATTGGAAGAAGGTGTTACTGTTGTTACTTTGTACTCTGCTGTTTGAGTAACAGAAGGTGTGGTTGTGTCAGCTGTTGTTGTGTTGTACACTGTTGTGTGACTTGGAGACAATGTTGAATTGCTCAGAGCAGCTGTAGTGTTTGGTAATATCAGGTTACCACCAGGAGTAGTGGTGGTTTCAGTGAGTGTCACCAGTGTTGTGCTATCAGTAGTATTTGGCTGCGTGGTTGCATTTTCAGATGGTGTGTAAGTTTGTTCAGCAGTCACAGATGGTTGTATAGACGTAGGATCTGCAGTAGCATTGCTGGTGAGTGTAGAAGGTTGTGTTGTGCTTGGATTTGCTGTGGAAGGTTGTGAAGGGCAGCTGTCAGTCAGAAGAACAGCAAAGGTCTCATTTGGTTCACTGTGGAACAACAAACAAATCAAAAAATAAATTATTAATTTCCCTTCATATCTGATAGAGGTCAGTGGTAGGAGTATTAATGATGAAATGCCCTTATGCGATTTTCAAATAATTGTATTTAATAAACCTATAAACCTGTCCAGATGCAAAATTTAGGGGAAATATTTTTTGCAATAAAACAAAAAGAGATAAAATAGTTATATACTTTTATACTTAAAGATCAACACTTTAGCTGTCAGTTTGAAATTCTCTAATTATCTTTTTGAAACCATTTTATCTTTCAGATTGACAGATCATTTGGCCCCAGTGTGGCTCCATAGCAGCCGGTTAGCTTAGCTTAGCATAAAGAATGGAAACAGGTGGAAACAGCTAGCTTGGCTCGAGCCAAAGGCAACAAAATCCCCCAAACAGCACATCTTCTTTCTTTAATCTGTCCAATAAAACTATCTGAGAAAATAGCACTAATGGATATTTTATGTTTTATCCATTTTCTAATTTAACTCTCAGAAAAAAAAACAAAGACATTTCCAAAAACGTCACACTATAGCTTTAATGTTTCCCTCTAATTTGGTTGCCTAGCAATAATACATATCCTCTTGTCTTCTCATGTGCAGCCAGTCACTGTGTTTGTGTACAACAACTTGAATAAAGGTCTCTGAAGTCTAACAAGCTACCAGCTCGATCCAGTTTGTTGGTTGGGAATCTGCGTATTTCCCCTTCCACATTCAAACATGCTGTTTACAGTGTTATGTAACTCTGTCTCTACAAGCATTTCCCTCAGCGTGACTCATTTATCGGTTCACTATGTGAATTCCTACATCTCCCACAATGACTACAAACACATTTCATTTCTTTTATGTCCTCGTTGCACCAAAAGAGCCACATTTCTTCCTCTAACCACCAGAAATTGGCAGCGGCATATTTTCTAAAAGCAGCTCTGCACAAACAACGTGCCTGACTGTAAACCCAAGGAAAATACTGCAGCATCAATTTTCTAAATCACAGAAATGTTGTTACCATTTAAGCAGGGTGGGGTCGGGTTGGCAAAAATCGGAGGTCAGCAGGTTGCTGGTAACCCAGGTCAAGTTGGACGCCAACAAAGACCGGACAGACAAACCATGAGGACCACACACCACTGAGGAAACACAGACCCCCGTCAGTGATCGTCATCAAAAATACACATTATATATAGCAAGTTATATTAACACAAAGACTAACTCAGGCGAGAGAGGCGGCCTTTGCTTGTCACAAATCTGGTTCTCTTAATTTTCTGTTGCACAAGTCGATTCAGGGAGCAACCGTTGACGGGTCCGGACATCTCCAGTATCACCATGCAGTTGTACAGCCTGGAAACCAGCAGCAAAATGGATTCTTTACGATCAAATAGTGCATTACTGGTCGTCTCGTATTCAACCGGGTGCCTCATTTCTGTCATGTGTGCCTCTATAAATCTTCTCTTAAAGTTATTAATGCACCGAAACACATATCTTTTAAAATCTTCAAACAAAACAGACTGAATAAACCAGTTTTTTTAACATTTCCAGGCTGTATGCGCACATAAAATGCCAACAGAAAGAAACATGTACCTCTGCGGTGTCTGACGACATTCCAGATGAACACCCTGCATAAGCAAAGTGATTAAAAGACATGTCTCAATCAACTAATTCATTATAGATCAATATGAGGGATCCTTTAAAAGGGTCCTGTCAAACTGAAATCAGTTAGATTTACCTTGTAGCGCTGTAAAATCTCTGAATAATCCCTGCACCTGGGAACAAAGAACGGTTCATACGTGTGAATTATTCTCACCTTCATCAAAATTTCAGCAGTAACTGAAAATAAATAGACTTACTGTGAGTGTGAGTCACATGACCTGGCTGCATCAGGGTTTAGTAACTGTTAGAAATGATTAGAAAGTCAGGACGTAGCATGAATACAGTCAGAGGTGTAGTTCAATCACACGGTGCCGTACATACCAGGCTTCTGAGGGCGGTAACAGTAACAGCATCACCGCTGATGTTGATTCTTATACCGTAAAACTGGCCTGAGAAAAAGATTGAAAAGATGTCAGGGCCATGTTCTGAGACAAATACATACACTTATTTAGCTGTCATGACGTGAGCCAGATGGGAAGCTTAACATCACTCTAATGTCCTTCTGCTAAATATGAACATGCAGCCAAGAGACGGTTATCTTAAGGCTGCATCTGTATTAAAACATAGTGGAAAAATACTGTAAAAAAAACAGGATGTAGTTATAAAGGTGTCCTGTGCTGTTTGTAGTCTGTATGCTAAGTTAAAGTTTCTCTCTGGCCATTAATTAAACTCCTAAAAACTCGTCTCCATGCATCATATTCAAATGTTTTTGTTGTTTTGACAGTCCTTGAACTACTCATCTGTGATGTGCTACACCATTAAATCATATTTCATAAAAATCCCTTTATTCAACAAGTCTCATTTAAAAATCTGCCAAAAATGAAGCATTTGCTTGAACAACATTATGTAAAAAACAAAAAATTATATGCTCGTCTGCACAACTGAGAAACTGTTAGTGACTCTGCTGGGACCAACATCCATCTGATAAAAATTCAGGGACTTTTTGAGTAAATCGCTGAAGACATGTATTGAAATAAATCAAAAATGTAAGTAATGGAATATCTATAGTATGTCTCTATACTAGTAGTAATACTAAAAAACATCAGCACAATTACTCTATTTATCAGAGCCAGAAAATGTAAAAACAGTACGAATGACCAGATTATCAACTTTCTGGCAGTCCTTGAACTACTCATTTCTGATACGTTATACCATTTTTTAAAAATTCCTTTATTCCAGAAGTCTGATTTAATACATTTATAAATAAACAAACAACCATTTGCAGGAACAAGACCCAGCAAAAAATTCTGCACTCCTTGGAAGATATTAGTGATTCATTTGTGACCATAAGACACATGACCAAGGACTTATTGACTGAATTGCTGGTTGTGTTCACACAGACAGTATGAAAATGAATTAAACATGGAAGTAATGAAATATCTATAGTATGTAGAGCCACTGCATCTTTTTTATCCAGTACCAGTAACACCTGTGGGCACTTAGGAAAAATGTTGCACATGTTAATTCAAGTTTTTTTCTTTTATATGATTTATGATCTAATTTTTGACGTACTGCACAAAATACATTTTGGAGTTTGCTCTACTTGTAGCTGTGGTTGTACTGTTTCCACAGAGGTGCAGGACTTCATATTGCAGTGAAAACTGCAGTGACAGGAGCATAAAAAACACTCAGAAACTGCTGGGGCTTCAGAGGGTAAAAGCTTGAATGACAAAGCACACAGTGACACTCACTTATCGCACACAGCACCAGTATTATTTGGCAATACAGAGACAATGTTCCGGCTTTTGTTCTTACTTGTGGAATTACAGAAGGCGGTGCAATCACAGAGGCGAGGAGCTCCGCCTGCAGCACAGACAGACATGGTTAAAGCGGCAGAAGCCACAATGAATGAACTGCAGTGGATAAGAAAGGCCTCTTCATGTTTGAGATACTCACTGCTGCAGGAGTCTGTGTTGGTCTGGGGAGCTCGGTGGGAGCTGGGCTCTAAGGGGGAGCTGGAGAACAGACACTGATAAGAAACACAGTGTACAGACTCAGTGTACAAACAAAGCAAAACAGAGGCGCTGCTCACCACGTCAGCTTGGAGGAGTCGTTTGACCGACAGACATCATCCAGAGACGACGTGGACGTGCATCTCACAAAGCTGCCACTAGAGGGCTCCACATCCCCACACTGGTTCCGACCTGATGGGGACAAAATCAGATGAGCAGAGTGTGAATATTTGCTCTTACACTTGATTTTAGCTGGGTAATTTCTATAGTTTTTTATTCACATCTACACTAATTACAAGAGATATTACATGAAATATAAGCCAGTAAAACTTCCAGTCTCCGGTTCAGAGTTGGCATTAGGAACGTTTAAAACTAGCTTCTCCTGTGATCTGCGCTCACAATTATTATCTGAGCTTGTTAAATATCTTGAAATCTTCAGATGAAGACTCAAATATGTCAGTGATGATCATCCGAGCGTTTCATAGAGTGGAGATGTTATAAAAGCTGTCTGCAGTAATGAATCGACTGCGACAGACAGTCCAGCTGGCGGGGAACGTTCACACAACGTTCATTACCTACAAAGTCTTTTTTTAAGGAAATGTTTTAATGAAACGTTCAAAGGACATACTAAGAATGCTTTTATTTTCATTAAAGTTCCTATAAAGCTAATATAATATTATACCGTCAATATTCTGAGGATCAACATTCCAAAAATGTTTTCCAGATGTTATCATTTCCTGTTGTGATAAAATAACAAAGGTGGAACATTCTGTCTGCAAGGACACGTTTTTAATCAAATGGTCAAAGAACGTTTTAGGAATATTTTCATGCGCAGTAATGTTCCTATAAAGTTAATGTAACGTTTTACCATCAGCGTGAATGGGATTATCAGGAACACAGATGATGTTCCACGATAACAAAAGAGGAATGTTCTCAAACCAACGTTCAAAAAACATTTCCCAAATGTTATCGAGGCCTTGGATTATTTTTATAAAACGTTCCTGTAACGTCATATAATCATGAAAGTGGAATGTTTTGGCTGCAACGTTTTGGAGGTGTTGTTGAGGGATTACATCATAGAACATTGTCTGTAAAGCATTCTCACAATGTTCCATGATAACACAATTAAGAACATTCTCAAAACAACATTGAAAAAATGTTTTCCAGAAGTTATCGAGGCCTCAGAGGACAGAATGTTTTTTGACGTTCCTGTAATGTGATATATTAACAAAGGTCGAACATTCTGGCTGCAATGTTCTGAGCATGTTCTGGGGATGTTGTTGTCCACTTGATCCAAGCTCGTGTGCAGTTTGCATGTTTGGTGTGTTTACAACGGTATGACTCTGAGGGAAATGCAAACTAATTTCACTGAACAACAGTCTCTGTGCATAAATGGCCTTATAGCACAGCTGAATTCTCAATAAAGCTGTTCTCATTTACATATTTTTCTGCTTCAGTTGTCAGAGAACGGAACACATATGAAACAGTGACTGAACGCTGGCTCATTAAGACGGGAGTCACTTCATAGCTGCTGCTCTGCGCCGCTAATAAGACACTAAAACACTCACTATGCACATAAACTAAAAGCAGTGGCTTTGAAAAAAAAAAAGCTGTGAAAGTGGTAATAAGTCCTAATTTCAAATTCACATCTGTGTCGCCTGCCACTGTTTTTTTGCTCCATGTTGTCAACACAGAGCGAGTTTTCTTCCTGAAGGGGGCGGGGACAGCAGCATATGGAACAGTCCATTTCGAACAAAGTGAAAACCAGAAGTTATTCAGCCATGGTGAAATGAATGATTTATTCTCTCTTATGAGCTGAAAAATTGAAAGATACATTCTGGCGACACGTGAGGCTTTAATTAATTTGCTGAGAAGTGGCACGAAATGTAAACTTTGTCGCTTTTAACGTTTGCAGGTGCAGCTTAAGATTCATTTACACCATGAAATGCAAATGCAGGCTTATCCACCAATCAGCCACAGCATTCTGACCACTGACAGGTGAAGTGAATAACATTGATCATATTAGTACTATGTGGTGTTCTGATGGAAAACCTTGGATTTTAACATCCATGTTGATGAGACTTTGACACCCAAATAAACATTGTCTCCGAACAAGCACACTCAATCAGGAACATGTTGAGGAACATGACAATGGCCCAACATGTTGATTTGACCTCCAAACTTCCTACACCCCATTCTGATCAAGTATCAACAGGATACAGTGGAAGAAGTTGGATTGACAGAGGCTCCACTGCACAAGCCGGAGCACCCAAAGGATCCAGTACCAATGTTCTGGTTCCAGACCCCATAGGACACCCTGAGAGGTCCTCTTGTCCATGCCCAATGGTTCAGAGCATTTTTTCAGACACAGTACTAGGCAGGTGGTCATAATGTTTTGCCTGATCGGTGCATTTTTGTGATAATCACTTGAGAAACTCACAAATTGTTCATATTTTTGAACATGTCATGGTCTACCTGCAGTTTTTGAGCCCAGAAAGCGTCTAATCCCGTCTCTAAACATTACTATGGGCATGTGTCTGCATAAAACAGGGCCGGTAAGCTGACTGACTGATAAGCGCTCACCGACTCTCTCCACCTCCCCGATGATCCTCGCTCGCATTCGTTCTCCAGCTTGCTGCAGTGCAGAGACTCCGGCTCGCTGCAGATCACACGCTGAGACAGCATGGCTGAGCAGCAGCAGCACATCGCAGCTCGTCTGGCTGGAAACAAAAAGTATTCAGCGTGAGGATCTGACATACATCCAGCCGTCACGCTACACAGCTACCGACATGCTGTTACCTTATATTGATTTTTGCACTACAGGACACCTCCACTACCTGTGAAGAAAGAAGGGCAGAGTGGCAGAGATTTGCAGGAGAATTTTTTTTTTTACTCTGAAGCGTGAAAAAAAGGTCTTGCCAGTTTCTGGAGCAGACTGACCTGAAGTTGTCTGTCACCCTGACAGAAATCTATAAAGCTTGTTACTGCTTGTGCTGCATCACTGCCGTCAGTGTGACAACCAAACGCTTTTGACACCTGAGTGAAAGATGGAGGGAGAGAGAGAGAGAGAGAGCAGACAAATGCTGATACTGTGTGGGAGGTGATGGAGGTTTGACACATGCAGGTTAAATAGAAAGGAGAGCAACACATGTTTTTGTTGCGTCAGCTCTGTAGTTAAAACTGACTGAGGTTAAAGTGCAGAAAGGCTCATTTTACATGCAGTTCCTCCAATTTTATCGGACCAGGATGTATTTTGTGCCTCTTACTTGTCAGGAAGACACCAACTATTTGATCTCTGACATTTCTACACCACATCAGATAGTAATTTCTAATATGTGGTTGCATATCTTTGGCAATCTCCGTGATAGGCCTTACTGGGGATGCCTGGAGGCGTTCAGCACATAAGCAAACAAATCTTTAAAGCCGCTTCCTGATTGGTATTATGAGCCCAGTGTTCTGAGCCGTCTATAGAAGCTCTTTGTACTGGATTTCCTGTTGTTTGATGAAATGACAGTCGCTGTCAGCTCAGCCGCGGCACACAGAGTGTTACTTCCTGGTCGAAAGCTCACTGACAGTCCACAGAAAACATAATGACACAATAATCCCTTCGCTATTAGGTGGTTTCGTTGCAATTAACCTTAAAAAAATAGGGCTAGCTTTGTGTTGAAATGAACAAAGCAGCTTAAAGCTAGAAGTTTACTTCTGCCAGTTACGTAAAATACATTGAAAGTTGCAATAATCTTAAAAAAATTAACATTGTAAGTAGAAAGAAATTCAAATATTAAGAGATAACACGTCAAAACTATAGCTGGCATCTCGAAATGTTGAATTTGTGATTAAACATCATCTCTTTGTACTTTATCATGACTCTCCTTTCTTTTCTATGCAGAGAGGAGCTATGAAACGAGCATTCTAGTGACTATGAACCTTTGTAGAGAATTTTAGAACTAATGATTGTAATACAAATAGTAGCTGATCAAACAGTTGATCATAACTGTTTTGACATCTGTTTTGGGTAATTCTGTATGAAAAAAAACAAGCCAAAATGCTCTGGTTCTAGGATTTGGTGGTTTCCTTTGTTGTCTAAAAACTGAAAATTGAATGAATTTGGGGTTTGAACTGCTGGTTGGGCAGAAACAAGACATCTGGAGATCTCACCTTGATGTCATCAAAGCAAGACATCTGGAGATTTCATCAGTCATCAAAACAAGACATCTGGAGATCTCACCTTGATGTCACCAAAGCAAGACATCTGGAGATGTCATCAGTCATCAAAACAGGATATCTGGAGATGTCAGTCGTCACAACTAGTTTAATTTGCCTGTTTTGCATTTAAAGCATCATATCTCTTCTACATTATCCAAAAATCTGTTGGTCTTTGTACATAAAGGGTGATTATTTTACATATAGTGCCAACAAAATATGGATCTAAGCACCAACCAACGCTTAATATTCAAGTCACTGTTTCAGTTCAAAGCCAATGTGCAAACTGAGTACAAACTGAACCAAAACAATAAAATGTATAAGTATAACTATACACATTCTGTACTGTTGAAGAAGACGTGATACATATATTCAGCATTACTGCCATCTGTGATGTCTACAACACAGTTTAACATGGGAAACTTTCCTATTGTTGCTATTATTAAATGATCTAATGATTAAGTTTATGGCACTGAATGGATGGCTCACATAAACTGCCTTTATATGATAAAGAACGCACTATTTCAGTGTGCTGTTGTTGATTTTATATATATATATAGAAGATTAATGAATTAGCCACATATTTTGGGTTTTCTGGTGTACTATTTTTCTTCTTCCTTCTCCTCAATCTCTTAAACAGAAACATTACTTTTCATAATGCTGTCATATTAATGATTGTATTAAAAAGAGAAGTCAAGTTGCCTTTAACTGAAGCGTTAAGGGTTATGATGACCTGGCTGACTGAGAATCTACACAGCGCTTTAATATAAACTTAAATGTGCACATAGCTGAACTAGAAACCCAGAATTAAAAGTGGGAGCTGATAACCGGTTTTATTCTTCCGGCAAAGAGGGCCAAATAAACATTTACTGTCCCAGAGGTTGGGAGCTGACACTGTCAGTAAAGTTGAATAGAAAGATTAAACCAGTTTCACTTCAAAGAAAGTCGGGGATTATGTAAATGGAGAAGGCAGCATTTGATGGTAAATGAAAGAGCAGAGGAAGAGACATAAAGGTCAGCAGTGCAGCCTCATCGCTCAGGTGTCTGAACTCTGTTGCACAGCAGTGAATGGTTGGCAGTCCAAGCCAAAGTCATTCTCAGGGTACATCTCTGGGCTGGAATTTACCGCTCCTTCAAACTAATCCTGCGCCGGCAAAATTTGTTTGTGACAATGTGGCAAATAAACAATTATTGGTTGTTGTGTCATGACATGAGAAAGCAGAGGAAGCTTTCACTCTCACCAAATTGTGGACGTCCTGTTCAGTCTTGTTGCCGTCTTCGGCCTCCACGCTTACGGGCATCAAGAAGTAAGCGCCTGCAGAAAGAAATGCAGCTCACAAACACGCCAAAATCAAACACTCTGATTGGACGAAAGGAGACGAGCTCTTACTTGTGTTGGAACAGAGGTGGCTGACATTACACCTTAATAGTGGAGAAGCTGAAAGAAAATGAAAACATCGGGTTTAAGGGTTGTTTCTTCTTAACATAACACCAGCTGTGTGTGTTTGTAGACTAACCTGATGAGGCTGATGGTCCAGATGTGCTTTGGCTGGCAGGCAGAGTTGTGGTTGGAGACGTTTGGGTGCTTGTTGAGATGCGATTGGCCGGACTGGTGTTAGAGGACGGCGTTGAAAATTCAGGAAAAGACCTTGTATCTGAAATGAAGATAAAGTCAGCACCCATGTTTTTAACTGTATTACTGACTGATGCTGAGCAAAACCTCAAGTTATCCAGATGTGTTTTCAAGACGGTGTTCATTCAAATCTTCTGGTTCAACTGACTCAGTGGGATGTTGGAGATTTTTCCCCAACACTTCAAGTAAGATCATCTTTTAATGTCTTTAAATAGAGAATTTCAGATCATCTGATCAAATTGTTGGATACAGCTCATCTTTTTTTGTTCCATCCAACTTAATTTAGTGGCTATAATGTTATTTTAATTGTCAGAAATTAGATAAAACTTCAAAAGCTGGGGCCATTTTGAAATTATCCTTAAATATCTGTTACTTTTAATTATTTCGTAAAATCATAATATCATCAAAACCAGCAGAAGTGATAAAAATCAGGCCAAAATGGAAATTATTCTTACATTTCAGCCACGTTTTATAATTTACTGATGTTACAGTGTTATCATATGGATCCAGAATGATGGACAAAATTATAAAAATGAAATCCAATTTGAAATATTTGCAATTTTCTAGTGTTTATTGCTATCACAGTGCATCTCTAATTGATAAAGAGATGACATAATACCAAAAAGTAGGCTCAGATTATGTGTGCTTCAATTTTATTTACTGGTAAAGTCGTCAAAACAAACAAAATAGACTAAAAATGATGATCAAAATTACATGACGAACATCGATTCTGTCACTTTTTACACCTTTGTGCTATTACAATGTTACTGTAATTGAGATAAACGATGAGCAAAATGACATAAATAGGCACAAAATTGAAATTATGCTTCAATTTCTGCTTCTTTGTGATTCTTTTTTTTTACAAATACATTATGATAGCCGACCAAAATGAAGGACAACACCAAAAAAGCAGGCCCAAAATAAATTTTCTGTTTTTCTTATAATTTACTGTCAATATAATGTTACTCTAATTGATTTAAATTCGAGAAAGGACATCACAAAGTGAGTGCAAATTAAAATGATCTGTATATTTCTGATACTTTTTCTACTCTACTAGCATTTAATCTTATTGTAAACAACCAAAATGATGGGAAAAAGTTCACAAAATAGTCACAAACTGAACCCATTCTTCAATTTCTGACACTTTTTTTTATAATTAACTGACATAATAATGTTATTATATCCAACCAAATTGATGGACAACACTAGAAAAGCAGGCTCAAATTGACATTTCTGTGTTTTTTTAATCACATACTGCCATTATAATGTTACTGGTGTTGGCACAAATGATGGAAATAGCTAGAATTTGAATGAAATGATTCTTGCATTTCTGCCATTTTTAAAAATTTTACATTATAAACTTATTATCGCGTGTGTGATGGACTTTTCTACAGATGAATGCTCTCATTTGCTAGAAGGGGAACTAGTGAAAACAGCAGTTTGCAAAATAGAAGCTGAAGGTCATGACTGAAAAGATGAACAAATGAACAGGAACGGCATCAACAAACAATCACAAAGGATTCCAGAGTTGCAGACTCATTTCATATACTCACTGCTAAAACAGTGCACAAGTTGTAAGAGGAAACTCTGTGAGATGCTAACATTGTTTTAAGGTGAAGCTTACCGGGTAAAGGCGGGAACATCCGGCCAAATCCAAGTGTAGCAGCTGAAACAGGGAATGTGGCCATCAAGCTTTTTCTTTTACACTTTAAGAGCATATTAAGCTCACATAAATTCACAGTTGTATAGCTTTTACAGTCTTGCATGGACAATAAGACAATTCTGGAATGGACACACATGGGTAAAGGCATTTACAAACAAAGATATACATTCAAACGCACAACATGCAGTACCTGAGTACCATTACTACTGGGTCTGTAACCACGAGCCCCACGTCTCAACCGTTTACAGTCCACAAGACACGTAGAAACATGCAACATTCAACATCCAACATGCTCTGAGAACATGCACAGTGTTAGAGGTGAAGATGCTAAAGACTGATATGTATCGTGTTTTGCATGCACCAGCACGATTTTAAACAAATGATATTGGCAGAAATAGTAATGCTGACAAGTGTTGGACAAAAAAACTAGAGCAGGAACTGCACTATCTTGCATTGTGGTTGGATGACAAACAATCTTTTGATAACCTTGTCAAGAAAACAAACAAAGGCTAAACTAAGTTTTTATTCTGTTTTGTTTTTCCTGCGATATCAAGAAAAAGTCGTTTTTATGACTAATTTCTAGCAGTTTTAGATTATTTTGACACCCTACATATGCAGATATCAGATTCACAACATTGAAGCCTTGACTTTGGCCTTTATCCCTACATTTTTTGTACAGACCTGATTTAAACATCTTAACTGGATGGAGTTCAGTTTTAAAGCACCATTTTCTACTCTAAATCTGGTAAAACTGCAATTTTAGGCTGTGCACCAACTGTTAGGATTCATTTTGAAAATTAAATTCCATCTGGAAATGCTATTTTTCTATCAGGCATTCAAGTATTACATTGAAAATATCATTTATAAAACATCCAACAGTTTAAAACAGTCGACTTTTATCTTTTGCATGTCTCTCAGGTGGCTATAAACGAATTGACTGTGCTCTTTTGTAACTATGTGATCTCATGCTACCATTTTGGCCATGTCTCTCTTATAAAAGTCAAAATGTAAAAGATGAATTTTGAAGTGAAAAGCAAAACGAGCAAAAGACTGGGCTAAAAATGCCTGCTTCAGAGGTTCCATTCAACACACTGCAAACATGCTGTGCTATGTTTAGCTAAAACTAAATCTCACATTCCTGCATTCTTTTACAAATGCAGTCAATAGTTAGTTCAAAAAGACATTCATGCACAATAATCCACGGTACAGTTAGGATCAATGAGGCAAAGGTTAGTTTTTCTAACGTCTGTCTCACCACAGCGGAGGAAGGGGTCTGTCCGTCTCGCTTTGGGGCTGGTCACCCCCCAGTAGCGTGCGTTCCAGCCGATCACAGTGCCGTTCTCGCAGTACCCATGGTTGCCCAGGTCTGCCCACATGCGGAACAAGTACAACTCCACCTGTCCCAGTTTGGCCCTTGGGTGTCGTTCTCTGGGACGGCAGCCCAGCCACAGGGAGCCGTAGGGGCGGATGGCCTTAGCAATGACTGTCCTCGTTGCCACCATTCTCTCATCCACCTGGAACAGTTACACAGCTTGTGATGCTAACATCGCACATAGAAGGTGTTGACTGAGTGAAAGTTCAAGTCTTATCAAGTTTGTTTGTATTCTAAAGAGGGCCATTCACCTACTGGCCCTTTTTTCCCCAATGGGAGAAAGGCCCCTTGGCTAAAGGGTCATGTGCTCATTGGCCTTTTTTTGTTGGATTGTTTTTTCTTGCCCATCCTCAGTACTTAAGTGAAAGACAACTAAAATATTTGGTCCTTGAAGACGTTTCATCTTTCATCCAAGAAGCTTCCCCAGTTCTGACTGACTGGTTGGGGTTCCCAGGTGTCTATTTTCCCCCACAAATCATGTGGCGCATGGCCCACTAATGACCCATAAACTCAGGAGAATTAACATGGTGGTTCAACTGTCTGGGGAAGGATCTCAAGACTGCATTATAAGTACTTGATAAGTGGTGTCTGTTTACAGATATCTGTTCCAGTTAAACAGAGATGGTTTCCTTGACTCCACTATCAAACCATTTGTCTTCTCTGTCCAGAGTCTGGACATTACTCTCCTCAAAAGAACGTCCCCTATTCTTTAAATACAACTGGACTGCTGAGCCTTGTCCTGAGAACCTGGTTTTCCATGTGGTTTGGGGATAAAAACAGACATTTGTGGATTTGCAACCAGTCAGTTAGAACTGGGAAAGCATTATAAGTAATAGCATCATGATATTATAACTATAAATAATGTTCAAAAGTTGCAGTAATAAGACCTGAGTGGTAATAAGTTGGAGGTATCCTTTATCTTCACTGGCTTAATGTGTGAAACCTTTTCAGCATTTATACAGTTATCTAAATGTACGGGTTATGTTCCTGTAAACTCTACTGACTTTACTTTAAGTCTATAGAATGGGGGAAAAGCTACAGTTTGCAATCGAAATTTGCCTTTGCATTTTCTAGCTTGCTTTAACTACCAAAGTTATTATTTACCACAACAGCACAGAATGTACTTTCATGCAGCTGTGTAAATAAAAAAAAAAACTACTCCTTTCACCAAGACATACTTTCGTCTACTTGTCTAAACAATATCTGCTTGCAATGACGTGTTTCATTACAGAATCCACCTAGAACATATAACATTTTTGTTGGACAACTTATGCCAAGCTATGAGTTGTTTAAACAAACTGTTTCTCTTTTTGTAACACAGAAACTTACTTTTGTGCCTATATGCTATCATCAGTACTTGAGTATTTAAGTTTTATGCCGCTTTATACTTTCACTAAGCTACAGTTCAGGGGAAAATATTGTACTTCTGGTTTTACATGCATATAATACAAACCACATTAACCTAAAAACTACCCCAACTATCACCGAGTGTTCCTAATTTTGATACTTAAAATGCATCTTCCAAATGCTACATACATCCTTTTACCTCAATATTTTCAGTGAAGTACTTTGAAGTGCAAATATTTGGAAGGTAGTGCAGCATACGTTTATATAAGAAGAGGATATAAATAGTTCCTCCATCACTGGGCATAGCATGGAATGACAAGTATTACCTCCAGGCTGAAAGTGTTGCCCGGTACGTCTCTCCTCAGACACACTCGGTGCCAATGGAACAGGGAGAGCTGCAGAGGAAATCGGTGTCGGACTCGTAGGAGCCACCCATATATCGCATGCTGGTCTCCCTCCAGTCCTAACTCAGGCCTGGGTGCAAAGACCGAGCTATAGGAGAAGGCAACCCAGGCTCCTGGAACCACCACACGAATGTCCACACACACGGTCATCTGAAAAAGCTGCGGCATGGCGGCCCTGTCCTGCAGGGTCCAGTGGTCTTCGCAGCCATTTAATACTGCCTTAGTGTCTCCCAGGAAGTAACCAAGGGCTGGAGGGGGCGAAAGAAATACAGAATTAAAGTTGTAACAGCACTGCAGAGCTACATATAGTCTCAATTACAGAGCTCAGGGCCAAAGAGGTTTAAATTAATTGAGCCATTTCAAGTTAAAAGCCCCTCAAGGAGCAAAAAAATACATTTCCTTGAATTCAAATCAACATTAAAAACTTTTTTTCCCTCTTTACATGAATTACCTGAAGGTGGAGCCGCTGCCAGCAGCAGCAAACAGATGATTAGAAGAAACCGAGGTCTCCATCTCCACAGTCCTTTAAAGCAAAGGCTATACATCCTCCTGGAAACATGAGGCGACACAGTTCACTCATCCTCTTTGGTTTAATTTTGATCTAGCTGTCATTTCACCTCTCTATCACTCATTCATGCCGTCATGAAAATTCAAACTGAATTTCAAGCGTTGTCAGTGAGAACAACTGATTATGCACGCATGCCAGCTTCCTCTTCCCATATTTCTGTAATACTCATCCTCTTTCGTGCAAATCTGTGGTTCTAGACGTGGATACGATCACAGCGTCTCATTGTTTCAGCCGTGGGATTACACAGAAATTCTCCTTTACAGCTTGTAAGTTAAAACGGTCTAATATTATCCCTGCCTTTGTGCGAAGTGAAGGTTTGACCGCGGGGCAGGGGTGGACACAGCAGATTGGGTTGCACCTGACTGCGTTTACACCTACACTGGTTATTGTTGCACGAGCATTTATGTTGCTGGTACGCCTTGGTTCATGCCTGTAAAGTTAAGATTCACACAATGCTGTGCAGGTCCTCTGCAAAAAATCAAAGCATCCTAAGCAAGGAAACACTAGTGTAAGACTCTTTTGTTGCTTTATTGACTGTTAGTGACGGCATTTGAGTGAGAAATTATGCAACCTGCCATGAAAGCAAGGGAGGAAAACACAGCACTGACTTTTTATCATCTTAGAAAACTTACATAATGAATATAAACTAGCGGGTGACTATTTGCAGCATTTATCTTTAAAGTAGAGTCGACTTTCTGATCACCTTGGCGAACTTGGCCTCTGGTTTGGTATCTGTAACTATAATTGCTGTTATGTAGCTGCTAAATGGGAACTTCACTTGTTGGGTAACTACAGCTACAGATCAGTAGCACACAATTAAACCCCACAAAGCCAAAATACAATAAATGTAGGACCAAAACAAGTTCATATCGCACAATTTTACAATATTATAGATATTATATAACCAGAAAATGGAGGTGAAAACCCAACTCCAGTTACAGCACTGAAGCTAGTTAAGTCTTGTGGTTGTACTAAACCACAATTTACCCACTTCCTCCTTTTAAGGCTCTCATATCAAAATGTAAAGCTGGTTTCGAATGACATATTTTGATGTATTCAATGCAGAAAATAGCTGATTATGCTCAGCTCTGGGAGAGATGGACAATGAACATGAACGCATTTGTTGGTGGACACCGCTTTTTCCTAAGATAATGCCCTTTTTGTATTGCATGTAGGGTATGTGGTCATTTTCCTTTCCAGTCCAATCCAGCTTTATTTGTTAAGCACTTTAAAACAACCACAGCAGACCAAAGTGCTGTGCAAAATAGATAAAAGACAGGATATTTCTTTGGCAGACAGACGTCATAAAAAAGGGTTCCCACTAACTTATACACAGATCAGCCACAACATTAAAACCCCCTGACTAATATTGTGTCAGGAAAACAGCTCTGAGACCAGCCCAAAAGCTCTGAAGTTATCCTCAGGTATCAGGCAGCAAAGCAGATCCCTCAAGTCCTGAAAGTTACCTCAATCGACTGGACTTCTTAACCACAACATCCCGCAGATACTTGATCGGATTGGGGATTTGGAGGTCAAGTCAACACCTTCGACTCTTTGTCATGTTTGTCAACCATTAAAGCATTCCTGAACAGTGTTTGCAGAGTGGCAGGGAGCATCATCCTGCTGAAAGAGGCCATTGCGCTGAGACAGTAGCATTGCAGTGAAGGTGTGTACATGCTCTGCAGCAATGTTTGAATGCAAAAGGAAAGACCCAAGGTTCCCCAGCAGAACATCATCCAGAGCATCACACTCAGTTGTCCACATGATGCCAAAGAAAGCGTGGTTCATCAGACCTCAGACGTCTTCCATTGCCCCATGATCCAGTTTGGTCTCGTGCCGATTGTAGGAGTTTTTGCGAATGGACATGAGCATTCCTAGCCCATATGCAGGAAGCTGAGACGCACTCTTCTGAAACCTTTTCAATAATGTTTGCAACAATTTGTACAACAGTAGCCCTCCTGTGGGATCAGGCCACATGGGCATCAGTGTTTGCCAATGACCTGGATGCCTGTTTACTGGTTGTCCTTCCTTGTACCACTTTCGGTTACTGCTGCATACCAGGAACCGGCCACAACACCTGCCGTTTTGGAGATTCTCCGATCCAGTCATCTAGCCATCACAGCTTGTCAGAGTTGCTCAGATCCTTTCCATTTTCCCTGCTTCAGACACATCAAATTCAAGAACTCATTGCTCTCGCTGTCTAACCCACCCACTGACAGGTGCCACTGCAACGAGATAATCAGTGCTATTACCGCTGATTGGTGGATACCTGACGTATGACGAGTGACTCTCCGGAGCTTTTTGTTCCTGGAAACAAGTCTAAAATAAAATAAAGGTGTGTGTGGTCATTTTACATACCGTCCCTTTACAATGATCCAAAACAGATTTTTCTAACTGCATCTGCAACTTCCAACTGAAATAATCTTACCTTATCTTATGGATGTAGCAGTGTTATCCTCTTGTATATTTTTTATACCCAGCCACAGTAGATAAAACCAAGCAGCCACTGCCTGTATGTCTTGTGCATCCACAGTTATCCCTCATCATCTTCTGGCATTTCAGACGTGACTCACTTGTTCAAACACGCTGTCCTTTAAAGGATCTGCATATTCCCTGTACCTGTAGACTAATTAATACTGGTGCAGTCATTACCACATGTGTGCACGTACTTTCATTGTATTGTATCAGAGAGAGTACCAACAATAAAACAGGACCTTATTTTTTAAAAGATGCTGACGTACAGGGTTTGCTGGATCAAGTGTGCAGCATGATCATTGAATTAAACAAGCAGATACAGCACAGATAAAACCCTATCATGCTTTTTTGCGAGTTCATTTATCTAATACTGCTGGTTCACAGCATTTTTTTTGCTTCTCTTTGTTTTGTTCCCACGCTTTTCCGATTTTAATTTTACACAAAAAAATTGGTTTTAAATCCAAAACCTCAACTGTCTGATCATGCGAAGCTGTATTTATCTGCGAGGGGAGGCTCGTGTGTCATATGTCAGGAAAAGCAACAGCACTTGTTGGAGCCTTGAGGCTGCACAGAAGCTACGCTCCTATTGTCCTGTTGTCGTTCCTGAACTTTTGTTCCCACAGTCTGGCTTTGTTTTGAAGTCAAAATAGTGCGGAGGTATTTCTACATTCATGCTTCTTCTCCATGCTTGTCTTTCATTTAAAGATTTCTTGAAGTCATGGGGCAACTTTTGACATTCTTAGAAGCATCTTCCACAAGCTCCACAGAGGAAATATTCTACATATCAAAGTTTTCTCATTCAGTTTAGTTTAAAGTAAGTAATACAGAACTTTAAAGGACTTACCTGATGCTTCTCAAAAGCATCTGCAGCCTTTTAACGCTTGTGTGGATATTCTTATATGAATATGAGTGTGGATCCTATGGAGGAAGACTCTTCACTCTGGTCTGCACGTGTCTCTCCATCATTCCCGTTCATCTGTCCTTCATGAGTCCAAAGCAAAAAGCCTCCTTCTGTCCTCAGTTGCTCTCCGTTGTTCCTTCAGTATCCTGCCTGCCTCTTACACAAGAGCATCGTCTGTAGCGTCAGGTGGCTGGAGTTTGTGGGTGTGCTCATGTGTCGGTGTGTGTGTGTGTGTGTGCGCGTCAAGGTGCATTCAGGAAATCAGCAAACTCTGAAATGCCAGGTCTGCACGGTAGAGGAAATAATGGCACACCCCCCGGAATAGGAAGAGGAGGGAGAGAGAGGGATGATATAAACATACCTGGTGAAAGTTGTATGAATCTGTCCATCTATCTGTGTTGATCTTGGTTGTTTTTCACTATCTCCGCATGCCTGGAGGGCAACAGCTGGCAATACAGGATGCAGGGCCAGACAGTTCCTGCACAGAGTATTAGCCTTTATCTGCTATGTGTGGGTTTTTGTGTGTGTGTCCATAAAAAAAAGTGAGCAAACTGCAAAACAAAAGGCAACGAATACAACACTGGGCTCCGATATGAAATGATAGACTCAGGCTGACAAACTGGTCAAACATCTTCTCTGTGACGGCTGGGCTGGGAGTCTGAGGAATGGCGTCTGACGTCAGATGTAAAATGAATCCAAACAAGACAGGAGCAGCCTCAAGGCGACACAAATCTCAGTGTGTTGTCTGCAGTGTGTGTGTGTGTGTGAGTGTGTGCGTATCGACTGTAGTTAATTAAGAAGCTGACCGTTGACCACAAGGGGGCAATAAAGACTACATCGACTTTTTTTTTTTCCACTGTGGATCAAGTGTCAGCCATTGTTCACTTTTCAGGAGGGATAACAAAACAGTATCAGATCGGTGAAGCAGAACAGAACTGCGGCACGTTACCGCTGCTCTTCGGTGACACAGCAGTTTTGGGTGAGTTACTTATTAGCGTGTGAGCACAGTTCAAGCTTGAGTGAATCAAAATCCCAACGGCAAAGGCTTCTCTTTTCCTCTTCCGCTACATTAAATCCGTTCGAAAATGTTGTACTCTCAGAACACACATGCCTCTACCTGAGCCAGTGGAGCATCACCTATGCTCCAGAGTGTGCATGTGGGTACATCTTCATCTCAACACTTCCACAAGGTTATTTTTGGCTTTTAGTGAAATATCCCAACAAATAATGGACAGATTGTGATAAAATTTGCTAGAGACATTCGTGTGTCCTCCAGAATATAACACAAAAAATAGTAATCTCATGTCTTGAGGCCAAGATTTTAATTTAGCCAGTAGGGTAGCAAGCATCAGGATGCAAGTTTGTTGAATAAGTCATATCTTTTAAATGGTGGAGGTCTTAAGTACTAGTACTGCCAATGAAAATGCTGTCCTACTAGCGTCAGTAACTAAGGTGGTAACCAAAAAGAGCCATATTTACTGCAAAAGCCACATATATCTAGTTTCATGTTCATGTTCATGTTCATGCTTCCATACATCTTTCCATCCTTTGCGTTGCATTTACAACCAGAAAGGCTGGGTACATGAGAGCCAATGAAAAACAATACCATTAGCCCATGCTAGTATCATAAGAGACATTAAATGGCCATAGCAAGTCGTTGTCAACCCAAAGAATGCTTGAAACAGACACACAAAGGCCGGAGAGGAAACAGAGAAAAAGTTGCAAAAGAGAGCCTCAAAATATCACTAGCTACTCGCACACTGACCTGAAATGCAACAAGTGCACACAAATTAGGTAAATAACACAAATAATATGCTTTGTTTTCAAATTCTTTGGATTTTTTGGGCACTAGCTGAGCACTAGAATGCACTCTTGCTTGTCTAATGCATTGTTTGAGGTCACTCTCAGTCAGTTTATAAATGCGAAGAAGGCCAATAGTTTCAATGGGAGGGACTCATATGCACGAACATGCATACATGAGCTAGCTGCTAAAACAACACAGAGGGGGAGTGAAGCCTCCTCTGCTAAGGATGCTGTCACTCCACTACATGTTTACAAAGCAGAATGTTGTTTTCTGCTATATTACTGCTTTATTCATATTAAAAAAATCTTGCATATTGCACCTTTAATCTTCTTTCTTTATGACCTTGTTTACTTTAGTTTTCCTCATTTCCCAACCATCTCCCACTGAGACCCAAACCAGATGCATTCCAGATGCCTAAAACACTGTTGATTTATTGTGCATAAATGTCAGCTGCAGCCCATTATTTTATGTTTGACGTAAAACTCCACAGCTCCTGCACTGGCCTAGTTTACTCGTGAAACCAAACAGCAACAGAATCGGCAGCGAGCTGCATTTGGATTGACAGCAATCGAGTGTGGGAGGTGTTGGTGGTTTCTGGCGACAGAACCAAGTCTTGTGTGTTTCTATCCTGAGGCTTCAATCTTAACTTTGAACGAACGGGCTATTGGTTATGGAGAGAAAGGCTGTTTTATTTTGGAAAACACACATTTTCTGATTACTGTGTGAATCTTTTTACACCTCCCTGAGCTCAGCACTGAAGACGCACTGTTTTTTAAGGAGAGGATCGTGCACATATTCCCGCAATCTACCATTTCGACAGAGAATGCAGCACAGCAGTACACTAAATGTGGATCATATTTAG
The DNA here is from genome assembly GCA_024666655.1 of Dascyllus trimaculatus. Classification (NCBI taxonomy): domain Eukaryota; kingdom Metazoa; phylum Chordata; class Actinopteri; family Pomacentridae; genus Dascyllus; species Dascyllus trimaculatus. The sequence continues at coordinate 7,163,778 of CM045466.1, forward strand.
AAAGAACCACATTCAGCCCTGTAATTGTGTAAGTAGCACGTTGTACAGAGGATAACACAGCCATCGCAGTTAGTGATCCCTCCAGCTTGTGCATGTCCTCCTAGGAGAGCCAACTGGCAGCGCTCATGGGTGGGAAGCTGGTGTTTTTTTGTGCCGTACCGTTGGTTGCGGCGAACGCACGGAGCCCGAACAATACTTTCATTCAGGCGATTGTCAGAGGAGCGCGGATTAACAATAGCGAGCGCTCCCACACACAGACCTTCAACTTCAAAGATGAATTCAGTAGTAAAAAAGCAACAAGCTCTATTCCCTCCAGGGGGGTGAATCATGGGAGGTTGAAAGAGAACAATACTTTCATTCAAACTGATCTACAAATCTAAAACACTAGTTCAGCATCATTCTGATAAATTAGCAGAATGACTAAGCATATAAGGAAAACAGAAAATATCATGTGGAAGTTTCGTGCACAATTTTTTTCACACGTGACTTTCAAGTGGTGAGTCGGTTTTATAACCTGTTTGATTCAAGGAGGTTTGAGTTTCTCTGTTCCGGTGGTTGGCTGACTAATGAATCTTGACATTTACCTGACACGTTATGTCTTAGTATTTGCTACTTACTCGTGACTATATGCTCTATATAATCACAAGCATCCACAATGTCTGCATTGTACAACTGTCCAGAATATAGATTGGATTTGACTGGTTTTTGACTTGACTTTACAAGTTAACACTGCAAGTTTAAACCAAAGTATAAGCAAAATTTCAGGGCACCTTCACGCTGTACTTGAGTACATGTGTATGCTGTGTGAATGCTGTGTTCTATAATATAATATTGATTAATTTGAGTAAATAAAACAAGTTATGTACATTTCTATAGAACTTGAAACACCGACCTTAAAATGCAAATATACTGATCCCTGACTATTTGCAGCAAAAACTGTAGTCTTTGCTAAACTGTTAGGTGTTTAAGATATTCAGAATTATATAAAAGGAGAGAACCTGTCAACGATTTTTGAAAAAACTTTGTGCCCAACAACAGCCCCAATACCATCAAAGCATTTCAACCCTTTTAGTTTTGCTCAAAGGATTATTGAGGCACTAAGCTTTGACTTTAAAGACAGAGCGTTCTGGGGAGGTTGGAGTCATCATAATTACCCTAACCTGTTCTTCTTTTCCAGCTGTTTCAAAGCTTATTAAGAATCCATTAGACGCCTCTGTGGGTTGTTAGTTCTCAGACTCAAGAAAAATATTCAAATAATCTAAAAATCCATCCGTCAGCCCCACTATAGTCTACTACAGACCACAAAAACCTAAGATCATGTTTCCTTATTTTGACTTTATTTGTCCAGCATTAAAGTAGAAATACTTGAGTCATACAGATGATTGCCTCATGTCATTGTAGCTGTATTTGTGCAACTTGATATGGCGAACAGATAGCAGTAGCAAAACAACGGGATCAGCTCTAAAGCAAGTTTCGTAGACGTGAAAAGTGTGGCACTTCTTCTGTGGTAACGTCCCATCCAGGGCTGATCCTCAACTTCTGATTGGCTGTTTGGGAAACACCTCATTCACATGCCGCACAGCACTAGCAACAAGCAGGTAACCATGGATACACTGCACTGGAAACCTGTCTTTCTCTGCCTCCTTGTCTTCATCTGCCTCCTGCTCTCTTGAATCTATTTTCTCTTGACCTTCTACTCTTATTTTTCTTCCCATCTTTCCTCTGTCGCACCCTCCTTTTTTCTTCACCCGTCTTCACACGTATCAGCATTCTCGTCAGCAGCACGCTCAGCGGCTGCACGGACTCCAATGAACCACTTCCCAGCTGGCAGTCACCATGGCAACGCAGGAGCCCAAAAAAACAGCATCATCCCCGCGCTCAGACAGTGGTGATCTGGTCGACCACTCTGGTGCTGTCGTTCATTTCGACGCACTCCACCTCCTGCCTCTGGCCCTCTCCTCCGGGCCGGTGACCTCGGTTCTTGGAGGGGGGCAGGAAGGTGAGGAGGGTGGGCAGGAACGCCAGGGTGTGCAGGGCCGAGCAGCCGGCCGTGAGGGTGAGGCAGCGGAACAGTGTGCGTGTGAGGTTGGAGCGTACGGAGCCGACAGGCACCAGGGCGACGCTGTAGCAGATGAGCGTCTGCAGGGAGGGAACCCCGTGTCTCTCCAGTGCCACTCTCACCCAGCGAGTCCTGCTTTCGCCCCGACCTGAGGCGAAGCCGCAGAGGAGGGGGCCGCTGCAATCTGCCGAGTGCCCCAAAGCTGATATCAAACACAACACGGACATGCAGTCAAGCTCCACGCCCCATAAGGTCATGAAACCCAGCACCCCGAACTGGACGGAGAGCAGGGTGAGGCCCAACCACACGGAGACCAGCGGCTCCACGACGGCCAGCGACGACAAACCCAACAGGAAGAGCACCGCCAGCAGTGAGTGTCTGAGGGGGGAGCTGACCGCCGCGGCGTAGCGGTCCAGGTACACGAAGGAGGGGTTGAAGATGAGGAAGCGGACTCGCGATGTCAGTGACAGGCGCCGCAGTGTGTCCAGCAGCACCGACATCTCCTCGCGCTTGTTCTCCGTCGTCTTTGCAACCAGGAAGATGCGCGACGCCGCCACGTCAGGCTCCTCGCCCTGGCCGCGCTCCGCGAATATGATGTCATCCGCGAAGTGGGCGAACTGCGGCTCGCGGAGGAAGGAGTGGCGAAGGGTGCGGGTGAAGTTCTCCCGCGGCTGGCTGGTGGACTGGTTGCGGTCCGACAGGTAGTTCAGGTACGCCTCCAGCCAGCTGATCCTCTGGAAGCCTTTGGCGTACTCCAGCAGGTCCCGCTGCACCGAGGCGTTCCAGTAGGGGGCACTTTCGTAGATGTAGAATCCAATCACAGGGGAGTACGAGCTGAAGTAACGCTGCTGGGCGCGGGTGTACAATACTGTTGCTGTGTCCATGGCGACCAGGGCGCTTGGGTCGGAGCCCTGGGTCACCTGTTGGCAACAGAAACACATTTGTTACCCTATTGTGTCTTGTATCTAGTGTGAAGACAATTAAATCGCACAGATGATGGAAATTTAACATGATATCGACAAAAAAACTCACTGTAGTTAGAAAACAAGCACCAATCTTGAAAAAGTGAAAGGTCAATAAAACTGAAAAGGAATCGATAGCATGTACTAGACAGTTAGTGGTTTATCGATGCTCAAATAGGGCAGCAATGGAGTCTCATGGCACATTTACAGTGTGAATGCATTCAGTACACATCTCATCTGGGCAGCTAAAGAATTGATGTCAAATATAAGACATCCATCATGGCCCTATGAATAAAGGCAATAACATAACACTCAAACACCAACTACTCTGTCTGCAGGACTCACTTTGCACAACACTGATGTCGGTTTTATAGCAGCAGTGTTTTTGGATTGGCTCCCAGTTTTGAGCACACAGGTGACTCAATGCAAAGTAGATGCCACGGGGTTCACATCTTCTCCAGTGATGGCGATAATATGTGCTGCAATGCACCAGCAGAGATTCTTACACTCAATGCATCTTGATGAGCACCGAATGTAAACATACTAGCCGCTTCAAAAACAACTCCACAGGGTGACTTTAAGTGAGGCTATACACAAACCCTCCATCCATCAAGAGGAGGAAAGCTGGAACAATGTGCTGAGAAGGCTGTCATTGGTAGCTGTAGTTCTCAGAGGCTCACTGAGGAGGTGACTGTGGTACTATATCCTGACTTGAGCTTTTGGGTGTACGTCCTCATGTCGACTGTTGATTTAACACCTTAAAATTAATCTCTGTACGTCAGAGTTAACATATTTAGAAGGTTGTTCAATGAAAATAATCCCTCCATGCCTCAAAATGGCATAGATGTAACTCCACATTGTTGATCTATATAGTCACCGCCTCTCTCTCCGCCCACCACCATTCACTCGCTGCAGCTCGAGCACACCAGCTCACACATGTTATACCCCCAATTAGTAATAAAGTCATCCAGACCAGTGGTTCTCAACTGGTCCAGCCTCAGGACCCACTATGCCTCTATTAATAACGGTCGTGACCCAAATTTTTGAAGTTGGCTGTTCCTGTTAACAAATTAAGGTTTATTTGGGTGGAGTCTCAATGCATTTTGATACAACTTGGGAAAATTTTCGGTTATTTTTTCCTAATTTTGGTATATTTGGATGCTTTTGCCAGGTTTTGGGCATATGTTGGCCCATTTTGACAGATTCTGAGCACATTTTCATATATTTTTGAGACATTTTATCATAAAATTCTCCTACAAGCTGGCAGAACCAAATCTAGAGGTTAATAGTGGGCAACTACTGGTGTCACCACCACTAAATATCCTGCTATTGAAAGCAAACTGTGTCATAAGAAACACGTCCTTCAAAATAAAAGCCTTTATACCACTACTTTTTTGGGGGTGGATGTGCTTCTGCGAACCTCTAAAAATGGCTTCGCGACCCACTTTTGGGTCCCGACCCACCAGTTGAGAACCACTGATCCAGACGATTTACCGCCTTAAATATCACTTAAATCTCAGAGTATCAAAATCACATATTTATACATTTTTAATCAAAATAATCCCTTTGTCCCTCAAACTGAACATATAACTTTAAACTGATGCTTTCTTTAAAAAGTGTGGATCCATGAGGTCGTTGCCTCCTTCTCCAACCATGCTTGCTGCAGCTCAAGCACACCAGCTCACCTACAACTGTCCTCAAACTACTACTCTATGCTACTCAGTGGCAAGTTGTCATATTGAAGTAATTCAGCAGCACATGTTAGAACCAGGAACCGATTCTGAAGAAGAATCTGATCTGTTTTTTCAAGATCGTCATTGGTACGCTGCAGTTTTAAGGTGGAAATGCTCAGCCACAGCGTTGACTGCTTATTGTATTATTGTAATGATTTACATTTGAGGGGGTCTTTCAGAAGTAGAAGAAACACGCGTGCAAAGACGTCCAGACAACACTCATAGCGCACATACGTTGATGAATTATGCATCGTTTGCACATAGATCTGCTTAATGTCTGTGAATCCGCACAATGTACGGACTGTACCGCCTGGTATTCAACGCACGGAAATGAATTTCTTTACCAATGAATGGAAACTTTACTGCAGCCATACGAGAGAAGCTAATGAAAGGCTGCTAGTTTCATTTTTATAAATGCATGTGTAATACTGCCACTAAAATAGGACCAATGTCGTGATGGTGAAAGTGCCGGTTTGGTGAAATATTTTGTTATGGAATGCTGTGTGTTCTGTGTGTTATACAGCTAACGTGTGCTGAAGTAGCTATTCTGGTTGACTAGCCTAACTGAACAGACTGTTAGCTACTCAATTTTTCCAACTTCCCATCGCACACAGTCCACACAATCTCTCCATAATCTACTGCAAAAGTTCACATTTTTCAACATACTTGAGGCAACTTTGGCAAAAAAAGCAGAAGAAGGAGGTTCTCAAAGGAAAGAATGGAGTTCCGGTTGATTCGTATACAAACACAGAGCTATGTGGAGGTACTCTCACCTGTAAGAAGCCCATCAATCCAAAGGATATGTAAACCAGGTAAAGCAGAACCACAAAAGGCTTGACATAGGTGTTAGTGATCCAGTCTCCATAGCAACGCCGCACACATCCCAGCAGAAGGTGCGAGTCCTGAGGATGAGGGTCTGTGCTCGCCGTCGAATGTGTGTGAGAGTGTGGATGTGTGTGCGTGGAGTTGGCCATGTGTCCGTGGCCGTGCACGCCGGGGTTGTTGGCTGTATGCGTGTGCGTTAAGTTGGGGTTTGGCGTGTGAGCGTGAGCGACCTCGTGTGGCGGGTTGGTGGTCTGTGCTTCATCCTGGTAGCGGGTGTACATCAAACACCTGTACCAGGCCGGTTTAGAGTCCAGCCGGTCCGGTTTGGGGACTCGCCGGCAGAAGCAGCCGTGCCTGTAGCCGGTCTCTAGGTAGCCGGTAAACACCAGGCAGGAGCTGTAGAAGGACAACATGTAAACGTAGCTGATGGTGACGGCGAGCGCGGCGGTGCGGCAGAAGAGCCGGACGGCCTCCATGTTGGTGAGCGGCGAGGCGGCCAGGCCCAGCGTCATCAGGTGGAGCATGGTGGAGCCGGAGAACCGCAGCATGACGTCCTCGAAGACGCTCGCCACGCGCTCCTTCACGTGCTGGTCCTCCCGGGTTCGCCTCCATGACGACAGCATCTCGAAGGAGCCGAAGAGGCCATGACCTGGCGGGAAACAGAGCAGAAATGAGAATGTTAATCACATTAGACCACAGATGAAACCACAAAACAACAGTTAAGTTTCAGGGCACTGTAGTGCTATAAAACCTTTCTCAGCTGGAGTTTTTACATTCCTTAAATGTTCTGAGGAAGTTCTGCTGGTAATGTCTTCAGTGGGAAGTTTGTTTTTAGTTCCAGAATGCTCTTTTTAAAGAAAGGATAAAGTTCGCTAAAGATGTTCTAAAAATGTTTGGTGGTAACGCCATCAGACCATTATGTTCTTTAAACGTTTTCTGAAGGTTAAAATGTGAATGTTGTCCTTTTATTATCAGGTAACATTGTGAAATGTTGTGGAAATGTTCTTAAACAAAAGATAAAGTTCTCTCAAAGCATTTTTTAAATGTTCCTAAAACATTTTCTGAATGGTGCGCTGAGAACGTTCATACTTTGTTATCATGTAACATAGTGAGAATGTTTTATGGAGTAATGTTCTATATTGTGTTACCTCAAGAACATCCTCAGACTATTGCAGCAAAATGTCCTACCCTTGTTAATATATAACATTACAGGAACGTTTTATCAAAAACGGCCTCAAAACGTCTGATGACATTCTTGTTTTGTTGACATGGAACAAAATCTCAAAACATCCTTTGATTGTTCCAATAAAATGTTCTGTTTTCATTCACTTCTAACCTAATAGAAACATTATATTAAATTAAAAATATCCTTTAAACGTTCTGTGAACATTAGAATAAAATGTTTGCAAATTTGTAGGAACAATTTCTTTGTTCTGAAAATGTTCTGAGAAAGTTCTACAAAGTTCTGGTGATGTCTCCAGTGGGAAGTTTTTAAGAATGTTATGTTTTTCAAACGTTTTCTGAATGCTGAAACGCAAGTGTTGTTCCTTTGTTATCATTTAACATTGTGTAATGTTGTGGGAACGTTCTATCATGTGTTACCTCAACAACGACCCTTAAGCATCCTCAGAGTTTTGCAGCAAAATGTTCTACCTTCATTAATCACATCACAGGAGCATTTCATAAAAAAAGTACACGGCCTCGACAACGTCTAGAGAACGTTCTTCCTTTGTTGTCATCTTCTAAACACTTTCTGAATATTGCAGCTGAGATGCTTTGTCTTAGTTCCCTTTTACACCTCGAAGGAGTATCCTTGGAAATAACAAACATGCTGAAAACGTTCTTTAAACATCAGATTATAATGTTCTCCATATCATCCACTGCATGCATCGTTCATCTTAAAAGAACACAGTAGAAGGAACACTACTACTACCCTCCGAAATGTAATAAAGTGGAAGCATAAAAAGCAAAAAAGCTCCTATAACCCAATTATACGCCACCTGCTAGGCACCAAACACCTGACAGACGCAAGCAGCGACCGACTCGTGACCACAGTGGAGCATTTAGCAGCTTAAGAACCAGACTGACCAAAAAACAAAGCCTAAAGAAGAGCCAGTTTTGCACTTTATGTCCCCCTCTGTGTCCGCTGGATGTGTAAATGAGCAACTACAGATTTTTACAGGGCGATAAAATGTCAACGCTACAGCTTGTTGCCCACAAACAGCCCAAAAAATTCAATTAAAGCAGCATTAAAGTACGTCTGCATAGCCACATGTGTGACTTTCAGGTCTTTAAAGTCACACGACGAACACATTTCCAATTAATTCACGTCCTTCGCTTCGATGTATTCATTTCGCCGAATCACGCCGTTGCACAAAGAAGTGCAGTAACTAGCTTTTGAACTGCCCCTCTCTGCATAATGTCACACTTCAGTCCCGTTTGAAGTGAAGATATGTGAAACGACAGATGTAAGCCAGCATGAAAAGGCCGTTTTTCGTCTCACTTGAAGAACCGAAGCTGAGAAAGTGGACCAGCGCGGCTGCAGCAGTGCATGAGAGAACAGCTTATACCGAGAAATCACACAATTACAATTAAATGTTTTGAAAACAGGAAGAAATTAAGGATTGAATTAAAATACAGCGTCTTCCCTGTATAGATTTAGAGCTTTAAAGTGCATCAGTGAGTTTTTGGTTTTATTAATTTTAATGTGAATCAGTGCCTGTTTGCATTAAACGTGACGCTCCATACATGCATAAACTCATGTGTGCCCAGCGCCACGTGCATGCACATACATGTTCATATATGTGCAGCAGATGGCTTTTAATGTATTTTTTTTTCCTCTTGCACGGTTGCCATGGCACCCGTGAGTCACCGGGGGACACACATACACCCCCACCCTCCTTCCCCCTGCAGTGACCTCACCATGGCGAAACACTTAACACCTTAGCAGCGGCGCGCTGTACTGACACTTGAGGCGTGGGTGCAACGCAAAGTCTGCAGATCTGCGGTGTGTGTGTGTGCGTGTGTGTGTGTGTGTGTGTGTGTGAGTCAATTAGACGGTGAATGACGGAGGATAAGGTGGAGAAGTTAATGTTGCAGAGAGAACAGGAGAGCAGAGAAGGGAGGCTGAGGACATCGCTTGCACAAGGAGTTTGATATTTACCAGTTCAAGGTGGAAGCATGCGATCGAACACACACTTGTAGGCACAATGAGGCACTAAGAGATGAGGAAAAACACATAAGGATGGTTCTTTTTGCAGACACGGCTATTGCATCACACTGAAAACTCTGGGTTTGCAACCACAGCTACGTCATACTGGGACCTATAATCATGTTTTCGCTGATAAGTCAGCCAGACTTAAGCAGATGCTTCTGTTAGTTTGGGCTACTCATTCCGTGCCAACAAACCGAGGGGAATTTCTTTTTTCCTGACCTAATGACAAAATAGCTCAACAGGTACCACAACAGGCATATAAAACCTTGAAATCCACATATTACAAGTATTTACCTGACAGTTAAAGCCACCAGATGTGATTTTAAAGTCACTGAAAACTACGAAAAATGTGCCATTTTCATAAAATGTTTAAATAATGAAGGAATAATAGAACGTCTTTATTTTTTAATATGTTTTCAATGGATATGAAGACATTCTGTTCGGAAAGTTTCAAAGAAATCAAAACAATCCTTCCTGAAATAAAATCCTGTTAAAATGTCCTAAAGGTGGATTTTCCAGCTCCGAAGCTAATTTTAAGAAGACCTGTGGCAGTCAGGTTTGGATGTGACACCAAATGAACATTTAGATCTGACAGAACCTGGTTGTCTCTACCCACAAAAAACATTTGGTTGGAGTTGAGTGAACATTAGTGGAGATATGAATGTTTGAAAAAAAACAAGATTTTTCGTTTTGATGATAAATGATGGAATTTTATTATTTTCATTTCTGTAAAAAAAAGAAAAAGAAAAGAAAAGCATATAATCTATTGACATGATCACAAGTCCCAACTCTTTCTAGAGGTTTCTGTGATATTCAGTAAAAAAAAAAAAATCAGCCAAGTCATGTGAAAAATAAGCAGCTGCTGAGGCTTTAAAGATGCTTTGAAGTTATAAAATTTAACACAGGGGGCCGATTTTCAAAAATTCATAACTTAAAAAGGATTTGGAGTAGAGCTGTGGGATTTTGCATGATTCCATGGTTTAGGTAGAAGTTTTTTTGCATGATTTATTTTAAGAAAATCCATGAGCTCAACTGGGAGGCTGTAGGTGAGTTGGCGTGGGATGACTCCTACTTATAACTCAGCTTTAAAGGAACTTCTAAAAGTATAAAATGAGTACATTTTAAATGATTAGTACTAATTTTCAGCTAATCTGACACTGTCATCTACATATAAAAAGTCAAAAAATACTGAAAAATGATGCCTTTGTGTCAAAATCAGAATAATAAATACGTTTTAGAGGATAAAAAAGGTGATAATGTATATTTTTCTTAACAGCAATTCAAATAAAAGACAAAAAACTCTTTCTAATTTCAAAAAGCATCTGGTCAAATGTGACTCCAACAGGACTAAATAGTGCATTTGTTGGGGACTGTTTTCAGTTGCAGGCTAATCCCCATTCAATGCTCTCGGGAGTGTTTGAGGCAGCACAATGTAATTAAATCAGACACTAGCGTGTCTTCTCATGGTAATAATAGTTTTTCAACAACGATGGAGCACAGAGGAACTAAGACAAATAAGTTAGTAGGTTGTATTAATTGCTGATTTTGGTCTTTTCAAAGGATTCGTTGAATTCGTTTTCTGGATTCGTCAATCCAGAAAACGACCAAATTCATCCTTTAAGTATTAAAATTCATTCATTCAGCAAAGTCGCTGTTTAAACTTATTGATTCAATACAAGCCTGAAGAGTTTAAATGTGCCTGGCTGCTGCTAATCCCCAGTGAAGTAGCTGTTTTGGACAAATCAAACTGTTTCTATGAAGATATCACACTTTTGCCGTAGAGAACTCACACTTCTTATACACCAATCAGACATAACATTATGACCACCTGTCTATTATTCTGTTGGTCCCCCTTAAGTGGTCCAAAATACTCTGAACCATTGGGCAAAACAGATAAAAGCTGCATCAGACAAGCTACAAGTAGATATTTTCTTTAAAGACTGACTTAAAATTACTCATCAAGGATGGAAATAGCTGCAGATTACCATAATTAATGGGGAAATACACCATTTAATTTAGTCCTTTTGTTTCCTCAAAGTTGTCCTCATGCACAAACCAGCATGGCGGATGCAAGTCATCAGCAGGTTGCCCCCCCGGATGGAGATCCCTAATGCGGTTAGCAAACAACCATTTCAAGCAGCTAATTTCTGTGTTTCTGTCTCGCCTGGCAACAAACGAGACGATTCAAGTGAAAATCATGCAGCAGGGAGCTGTTGCACAGATATACGACGTTCCCCTCAGCCTCTGCAACAACAGAGGGGTGGACTGTGGAGTTAGCATCACTCACTGAGCCACAAAAGCAGCGCTGATGGAAAATAGACAGAAATCCTCCTTTGAAATCATCAGTTTGCTCTCCTTTGTGCGCAACAGCACACCTGGGGAGCTGATGGAACAGCCTGTTTGCTACTATTTTGTGTCCCCTGTGCCAGTTTTTTAAGTTAACAAGTCCGGTGTGAAACAGTGTCTGGTTCTGAAAGATGCACAACGCTGTCACAACGCCACGTTTTTTCCAAATACACTGCATCTCTCCCTGTTCCTAATCCGATCCTTCTCTCTCGCCTCACACTTCCTCCCACCTTTCTCCGTCTGCCCACTTGCATTCTGAAGAATCCTCCTTCCCTGCCCGCCTGTCTTCCTTCTAACTCCAGTTTAACTTCATTTTCTGCTAAGAGAATCCTTATCTCCGCCTGCGTTTGGAGTGATATTTCACAGAGCCCCCCCCTCTCTTCATCTCTCGGTTTCCTTGTATTTTCTGTTCACTCTGCAGTTATTCTCAGCCTGACAGCAGAGTTTCCTCCCCCACTTGTTCTGCCTTCTCTTCGGTCCTTCTCTCTATCTTATCGCTGTCCAAACAAATAAATCAATTCGCTAAATGAATTCAGGATTGAACAGAACTCAAATGAACACACAAACAGCGATACAACTTTACTGTCCCCGTTTCACTGCTGCATAATTAGGAGCGCAGAGGCGACCAAATTAAACAGCTGAAACAGTCACCGCTGGTTAAACTGCTGATCGACTTTTGTTTTTACTTTAGGAAATAAAGATCAGAAAAACAAACATTAATAAATGTTCATATGCAGACGCTGCTTGGTTAATTTCCAAAGTAGCAGTAATCAATGTGGAAAACTCATCGCCAGAGTAAGTGCGTGCTTTTATGTGTTAGTTTCTTTTATTTTGAAATTCCCTGTGGGTTTTTCTTGTAAAACCTTACACGGTAACCTATTTTAAAAGCTGTTTAAAAACTTTATTGTCTACTTAGATGTTTACTGTCTAGTTTTGCTGGCAAATTACGACAGTTAGTGGCGTGTTACTGCTACCTACTGTCAATTAGTATGATGGCATGAAACCAGTGGCAAGACGTGAACTGAGCCGCCCTCATGTTTGCATTCTCGTATGCATCATCGTGCCTTTGCGTGCTATAAACAAACAGGGAACACAAGCGCACAACTAGTGGTCAGAAACTCTAGAAGGTACTAGGGTTATGTGTCCAAGTCAACTGGTCCATGGTCAAGTCAAGTCCATTGATTGGTTAATATGCTCTCATCTACCCAAATTCTCATTGATCGAAAATCGCCGGTGTTACTTTCTTGAGGAGAAAAGTGCTACATCAACACCCTGTGAAGGGATTAATCCATTATTTTTGGACAAGTTCTAACTTATTTAATATGTAGTGAATGTTCACTCGGAGTCAGCTTGAAACTCACTGACACTAGTGTTGCAATGATTAGTCGACCAATCGACTAGTCGTCAACTGTTAAATTAAACTGCAACTATTTTCAGAATCAGTTATTTAGAGAGAAACATCTGAATTCTTTGATTCCAGGCTCTTAAATGTCAGTTTTTTCTTGTTTCCTTCCTCCTCTTTGACGCTAAACTAAACATCTTTGGGTTGATTTATTTGACGACATCATCTTGGGCTTTGGGCAAAACTAATCAACATTTAAGACCATTTTCTGACATTTTATTGACCAAGGAACTAACCAGTTAATCAAGAGAATAACTGTTCATCGCAGCAATGACTGACACGTGCCAAAGAAGTCATTGGTGTGGCTTAATTTTGTTTAAATGGATTTTTTTTGACATATAACAGCTCAGTAACCAACATGGCTGATCATCTAAAAGCAGCAGGCTAATTTATCTTCGATTTTCCTTAATGGTTCTTGTGCTGCGATCACCAGCTGATATGGTTCTATTATCAGAAATCATATGAATAGTAGCAGGTGAACGTTGGTCTGTTCCAAGTCTGTGTTCATTTCAGTGTAAAATAACAGGTTAAAATGAATACATATGCTGTAAATACTAGTTTTCTATGTCTATTTGGAATTCATTTAGGTTATTAAGGCTGTTCTGGGGCAAAATTAGTTCATCTAGAGATAACATGGTAGTTTTCTTCACCACGACCAATCCATTGGTTGAAGAGAAGGTATGATTTCAGTCAACCAAGATTTTCTTTGATTGACAACAGTCCAACCCTTAAGTCTTGTGACAAAATGAATCCAAATGCTCTTCCTTTAGTCATGCATTTTTCAGTATGTCTGAAAGATTAACTGTCAGTGGACTTGATGAATACTGGATGTGGCCAGTCCTTGACAGTAAACAGGTCTACGCCCAGGAAGTCCATGTGCCTGTAAGTGCATGGAAATCCACACATTTGGATTCAACCATGAGTGGATACATCAGTGCAGGGAGAGGCTGTAGGCCCAAGGGCTGTTTAAGTTAAGTAATCAAATATTCAAAATCGTTGGTGGAAGCGGTGCAACATTCCTCTCAGAGCCTTACAATGAGGAGACTGGGGTGGATGGATGGGACAACAAAGTGTTCGACACCGGCACAGAAGACTGCTGTTTGATTCTTGTTTCCTATCAACAGGCAGCATTGATTTCTGACTGCCAAGGTTCCCTTCACCCCAGAAGCCCTCGGCTGTTTTTCTTTTTTGTTTGCCTGAAAATACATCCTCAAATGCAGCCAGTCACAGCTCCACAACGATAAGTCCAAAATGAACAACCTTGGATTTTATGGATCACAGACAAGAGAGAATTTTGAAATACGATAAGTCTCTGTGTCCCCCATCACCAAGCCAAAGAAAGATTTGAAAAACACAAGCAAAAACTGACATTTTTACTTTTGCCCTTAGAGAATAAACTGCAGACTCAACAGTGAATCCAAAACACTGATGTCAGTAAAGTCGTTCTAAAAGTTCTGTACGTGCTGTGCCCGCTAAACTTCAGAAAATGGCAGCAGGTTGCATTGGAAAAGGATTTATAGGTTGAAAAGGTTCATGAGGTAGAGTTTGTGTTTGTGTCTGAACCTATTAACAACCAGCATAAATCACATTTTCTAACAGCTTTGAAACCATGTGGCTTGTTTAGGAAGTTAATGATGAACAAGGTACTATGTCGTTAAATTTGGACGACTTGTTGAGATATAAAACAGTGTGAGTTAGTTTTAGACCCTGGTTCTAGAACTGCAACTTAAAACCTTACTTTCAAAACCTCTAGTTTTGCCCACTGTCAGAAAAGGTGCTGTTATAATGCCATCATCCTTCGCCTTCCGTGAGTCAAGTTCATGCCCTAGCACTTGTCAGTCATTTTGATGCTCTGTCTACTTTGAAATGGCATTCAGCCTGAGGCGGGCATCTGCAAAACCCATCACAACCAAGTACTGAAAGAGCAGTTGGGGGAACACAGGCAGTCTGCAGTATAAAAGCAACGGCAATGTTCCACCTGCCACGCATTAGCATCACTTTTCCCTGATTTCACCGGGCTTTTATCAGTTGTTGTTGTTGTTGGTAAGACTTCCCTGTGCTCAGCTACCATTACTGACTGAAAAAGAAAGCACCAGAAAGACCCTGAACATTCAGAAAGACTAAGTATATCAGCTTGTTAGGAGGCAGTGGTGGCCTAGCAGTTTGTGAAGTGAACTTGTAATCGGTAGGCCGCTGGTTTGAACCCCCGGACTGGCAAGACGTTGAGGTGGGAAAGTAAGACCACCACCACTGTGGGCCCTTGAGCAAGGCTCTTAACCCCTGTTTGCTTCCCGAGCGCTGTACTGCGACAGTCCACTGCTCCTAGTATGTATAGGTAAGGTTAACTATGAATAGGACGGGTCAAATGCAAAGAAGGAATTTCCCCAAGTGGATCAATCAAGTCAGTATTATTGTTATTATTATTCTTGACACCTACCGAGCATGACGAAAGGGATGCCCAGGTATGTGGAGTTGTAGGTGGCCCCGGTCAGGTTGAGTATTCCAGCAGCAGTGAGGCCTGATAGTGTGATTGACAGCAGAGCCAGGAGTCCCAACCAGGGCTTGGACCTCACACAATCCCTCATAGAGCAGCAGAGGAGGGCCAGAATGCCGCAAACCCCCAAGCTGGCCAACAGGGGACGCCGCGCCAGCACAGAGGAGAACTGGAAGTCTGTCCTCAGAGAAGAAGAAGTGGATGGGTAGAGCCCCAGCTTTGGGTGCAACGCCGCAAAGTGCTGCAGCTCGGCGCAGAAGGCCTTTTCCCACTGGCTGGCCACCCGGTCCATCAGGCCACCTCGGGCTTGGAGGTAGTAGGTGAGCTGCAGCGCCCTGGCAGAACGAACGCCTTCCCCCCTGGCTCCCGTCCCCTGAGCTCGCACCGCCCCGCTGGGACCCCAACCCTGAACGCCGCCCAGCTGGTGGCCAATGTACGCCTGCCGCCCATCCGCCAGCTGGGTGATCGGGTACCTCAGGACCGGGATGGACCGGTTGGAGGTGCGAGCCGCCTGGATCTCCTCCATGGCGCGGATGATGTCATCAATGATGCAGACATTCTTGTCGTCAGGGAGACAGAGGTAGGAGAAGGAGTAGTTGAAGCTGTTGAAGCCTGTGGCCGGGACCGTCACCTGCATCTGGTAGATCCGTCTGTGAAGCTACAAACAGACAAAACAAGAAAAGAAGGTGTTTTCAGTGAGCTTCAGGGTGGCTGATTGTGTCTAAAAGGCAAAAAGTGTGACTGACTCACTCACTACTTTGTGTTCTCATCGTCTGTGTGAATAAAAGGCAGAGATGTGTGCATTACTCAATAGAGCAACAATAGTTGTCTCCGAGTCCTCCTCCGTTTCTATGGCGAGAAGACAACAGTGCCAGCATCCACGGCGCTGGTTACTAAGCAACAGGCCTGATGCCGGTCTCTACCACAGCGAACATTGGACAGAGCTGTCTCTCACCTCAGAGTGCTGCAGTGGCTTTAAGGGAGTGTGTCTGCAGGAATGTTTCTTGAAGATGGCTTTGTTTTGAAAGCTACCTTCTTGCACCAATATGTCCTATGATTTGTTGACACTTTTACAGTCAAATTTCCATCATGTCATTATTACTTTTAGCATTTAGCCTTAAAATCGCCAATAAGTCCATCAAGTTTCTTAAATTAAGGCCCAGTCTATAATTTCTTACCATATTACCTGAATGTACATTTGCATATGTAACTAAATAAATTTATGACAGCAACATGACAGTTTAAACAGTAAATCAGACATGCTGTATAACGTACAACACAAAATGCAGTCTTTTGTGATTTCTTGATTTCACTGTTTCAAATTGTGATTTTGATTTGACATCAGTTGATTGTCCAGGAGTGTTTACCACACTGTGCAGCACTCTCAGTGATCCAGGTCAGCACACTGGGGTAGTCAGCTAGCATACACATTGCTACAGACTTGTCAACTGCAAAGCAAAAACTCGTATTTTAGATTAGATAAGACATTGCTGATGACATTCCACATTGTCCCACACAGAAACACCTTTCCCAACATTTGGATTGTTAGAATCTGGTCACCCAGTTAGGAGAAATGTAAGACATTTAGACCATCCTCTGGGTACCCTGAATATCTGTGCCATATGTTAATCTATCTAGTAGATGCCTGCATATGTTCCCGTATATGTGAAAAAATTGACCTGTGGTGGCACTAGATAGATACAGGTGAGCAAAGTCATTACTTTTCATCCTCTGGGAACCATGAATGTCTGTATCCAAATTTGCACCAGACCATATATGTGTTTGAAATACTGTTGACTAACAGTTGTTAAAATGTCTGGACTGAAGTGTTGGAAAACAACTGTCAGTTCCAAAATAATTGGGACTGGAACTGGGGATCTTCTAGCTGTGAGGCGACGGTGCTAACAACCGAGTCACCATGCAGCCCTACTGTGAATATCTGTATCAAATTTTGTGTCAAAATCCGGATATGCGAAAACTTTGTCCTGCTTGTGGCAGCAGATAAGTCATCACAGGATGAGCAAAGTAATTACTTTTTATCCTCAGGGAACCATGAGTATCTGCACCAAGTTTTGTGTCAATCCTTTTGTTGGATGTCGAGATACTTCACATGATACGCTAAATGTTTGACCCGCTGGTGACACTAGATAAATACTTACAGGATAAGCAAAGTCAGTATTTTTCATCCTATGGGAACCATGAATACCTGATCCGAATTTTGCTTCAATCCGTCAGGTAGATGTTGCAGTACTTTACTGGATATGAGGAAACTTTGATCTGTTGGTGGCTCTAGATAAATCGTAACAGGATAAGCCAGGCCATTACTGTTCATCTTGTGGCCACCATGAGTGTCTGTACCCAAACTTTGTGCCAATCCTTTTGGTGGATGTCAAGATACTTTACTGGATATGTGAAAACTTTCACTTGCTGGTGGCACTAGATAGGTAGTAATAGGATGAGCCAAACCATTCCTTTTCATCCTCTAAGAACCATGAATGTCTGCACCAAACCGTACTGTATATGGAGGAAACACTGCTGATGTATGGACCAAAGTGTTGGACTGCAGTTGTCAATTCAAATAAAAAAAACTGCATTAATTTTGAATTTCTAAACCCCAACTGTTGAGCAGTGGGACTTTCATGAATAACTGGAGCCAGTTTCACATATCTGCAGCATTGCTAGCACAGCCTTTGGGAACAGAAATGTATTAAAAATCAATGATGAATGTCAGTTTTTTTTTACTTTTCAGTCACTAAACTCACTATTTCGTGCGGACAGTGGGCACTTCTAATGGAGAAACTGCAACAGAGTGCCAATTTGTTCGCCAACAAAACCTTAAATACTCTAATACAATGCAGTCAATGGGTGTGACTCACAATTCACACTCTTATTGCAAGTGGAAATCCTGTCTAGTTCTTTCTCTCACTACCACTGATAGCACTCTCTCTGCCAACACACACACACACACACACTGTGGCTTATTACAGCGTGCAACAAGTTCAGACCCATTCTCAAAGGGATGTGGGAAGGCTTTTGGGTAAATGCAACAGTTCCCACAGCGACGGCAGGTCGAGAGCAAGTGAAGACACCAAAAAAAAAAAGAGGAAAATTACAGAATCGTGAAGCCCTCGGATGACATGTAACCATGTAAGATTATGTAACAGTGGGTTTATTCTTTCACGGCGCTCTCTTTTATGCGCCAGTCTGTCTTCTCACTCGCAGTAAATGATGCGACGGGCTCGTATCTAACTATGGCAGACCTCTATGGACTAAAAACTGTATTCTGGGTTCATGCAAAGTGGGTCACGAGAACGAACGAACGAACGATGCATGGACTGTGCATTTACAAATACAACCGAGCTTGGTGTTTCAGGACCGTCTGATTACAGCCTCATGAAACTATTTAGCTAATTGCCCCATGGGCTAATTGTCTTTACTCCGTCGAGGTAAACCAACATGGAAACAGAGGCCTCCAGGGTGCAGCTGTGCAATAGAGGAGCTCCGCATCACAGCAGTAAAGGTTGTTATTCCAAAGGGGACTGCAGTTGCTCTGCTTAATGACTATCAATCACTGAGAATGAGACGGAAAGACAGCCTGCATATGCGCCCTGACCTGCAGATACTGACCTTTACCTGTGTGTGTGTGTGTGTGTGTGTGTGTGTGTGTTTCTGAATGAGGGTTTGTTTTTAAGGCTGGATCCTGCAGCTGAGCCTCGGTTTCTGATGTATGCACTGTGATTTAAAGGGCACAGATGCTAAATTGCCAAATATTTTACCTCTCAAGGAGCCTCCATGAGTCCTTAAATCACTGCTTTTTGTCCCTTGAGTGTGTGTGTGTGTGTGTGTGTCTGAATACAAAAAAAGCCTGCAAAATATTACAAGTGAGGCCTTCTATTGCATTCTCTCTGACTCTAACATGCAGTAGGCTCTATCTACTCGTCATTCCCCTTTCTAACATGCCTTTATTGCATTTTCCCCTGCGTTGATTTCATCATTTTGTTGCTTTCAAACACTTTTCATTCATTTTTCTACATTTATTAGTACATTTGTCTGCAGAAAACCACATTTAAACTCACTGACTTTGCAGAAATTGCTTGCAAATGTGACTGAAAAAACAGATTTTTCAACCTGCAGGAAGAGAATGAAGGTTTGTTTGTTGAGGCTGGATAAGGCTGGATGTGATTTACAGGGTGCAGATGCAAAATTGTCAAAATACTTGGCCTTTCACGCAACTTCTATGAGTCCTTAAATCACTGTTTTTCGTGTATGTGTGCCTGAACACACCTATTGCATTGTCTCTCCCATGCATACGTGTCATTTTCCTTTCTAGCATGGCTTTATTGCATTTTCACCTGCTTTACTTTCATCATTTTGTTACATTTAAGCACTTTCTATTCATTTTTCTTCATTTATTGGATGATTCGTCTGCAGAAAACCACATCTCAACTCACTGACTTTGCCAAAATTGAGTGTAAGTGTGATTAAAATCAGATTTTGCAGCCTGCAGGAAAAAAAAAGAAAGGTTTGTTTTTAAAGCTGGATCCTTCAGCTGTGCCAGAGCCCGAGGTTCTGATGTATACACCGTGATTTAAAGGGCACAGATGTTAACTTGTCAAATATTTTACCTTTCAAGGAGTCCTTAAATCACTGCTTCTCTGTTTGTTTGAGCCTGAATACAAAAACGCATCTCAGACCTGACAGATGAGGCCTTTAAAAATGTTCAAATTCCATCTGTTGCATGGTCTCTCCTGCATACATACAGTAGGCATTATGTGTCAATTCTCTGTCTAATTTGCTTTTATTGCATTTTTCCCATCATCACCATAATCATGCTACTTTAAAGCACTTTTCATTCACTTTTCTGTATTTTTTAGTTCATTTGTCTGCAGAGATCCACATTTAAACTCACTGACTTTGCAGAAATTGCTTGCAAATGTGATTAAAATCACATTTTGCAGCCTGCAGCAAACCAAACAATCAGATGAGACCTTTAAAATGTTAAAATCCATTGCATTGTTTCTCCTATACATACATGCAGCAGGCAATAACTGTTTGTCATTTCCTCTTCTAACATGGCTTTATTGCATTTTCACCAGCTTTAATTAGGCTATTATGTTACTTTTGAGCACTTTTCATTATTTTTTCCTCACTTATTAGCTAATTTGTCTGCCGAAACCCACTTTTTAACACACTAACTCTCCAGAAATTGCTTGCAAATGTGATTCAAGTCAGATTTTGCAGCCTGCAGGAAGAGAATGAAGGTTTGTTTTTTAAGGCGGGATCCTGCAGCTGAGCCTGCCTCATTTTTTGATGTATGCACTGTGATTTAAAGAGGCACAGATGCTAAACTGCCAAAGGTTTTGCTTCTCAAGGAGCTTCTCTGAGTCCTTAAATCACTGTTTTTCTCTGTGTTTGTGTGCCTGAATACAAAAATGCATCTGAAACATGACAGGTGAGGCCTTCAAAGATGTTCAGATTCCATCTGTTGCATGGTCATGTATACAGTAGACTGCATGTGTCTGCCATTTCCCTTTGTAAACATGACTTTAATGTATTTTTACCTGCTCTCATTTGATCATTCTGTTACTTTTAAGCACTTTTCATTCACATTCTTCATTTATTAATTGATTTTTCTGTAGAAAACCACATTTAAACTCACTGACTTTGCAGAAATTGTTTGCAAATGTGCTTAAATCTAATAATACTGAGTGTTGTGCGCGTGCACGTACCTTGAGTATGGTGTCCAGGTGAACCGGGTCCAGCACGCTCCCCTTTCGGGTGGTGACGATCACGCGCCCGTACCGGCCCGGTGTCTGCAGGTCGGAGTAGAGCGCGTGCTTGGAGCGGTTCACGGGGAACAGGCTGTCCACCAGGTTGCCCTCGATCTTGGCCAGGCTGTGTTTGGGCGCCAGCAGGCTCTCCACGTCCTCCTCCACGCGGTACCGGCTGAAGCTGGCGCCCAGCAGGATGGAGAGGAGCACGGGCGCCGAGGCGAAGAACACCGGGTGGCTCGCCACGAACCGGCCCAGCGCGTGGAACGAGGTCCTCAGGCCCGCGTGCAACACCTGGCGCAGCATCCTAGCGCGCGGCCGCGGCTCGAGCCTCTCCCACCGACCGGAAAGCCCCGGAGCACTGCCGAGCATCAGGGGCCCAAGGACGCATCGGTGGGTCTCCGGTGACGCCGGCTTCGGGGAGAGGACTGATCTCCCTCCCCCTGCGCAGGAGGGTCACCAAGCCGGGGAGAATCCGAGCCTCCTCCGGTCACAGGGGCGCCCCTCTCCCCGGGGTTCTCTCATCCGCTGGAAGAAACACAGAAAGCCGCCAAATGAGCCAGCATTTCTCAGCCCTGACACCCTGCCTCACATCTAACTGCCTCCACTCTGCTGCGTTCAGCGCAGCCTGCAAACCGCATGGCTCCGTGCGCAACAGAAAATCGCAGAGTGCGCTCACAATTACACTTGTTAAGCGTCTCCTCCAAAAAAAAAAAAAAACTGTATCCCAGTAGTTGCACTCACACTGAAGCCACGCTGTACATACCTAAAGAGGGGAGCAGGATGGAGGGGGTTCATCTGATTCACACCGAGATGTTATCCTGCCGGCTGTCCGTGCGTCCAGCTCCACCCTGCATCACCAAGTCGCCACGCAACCTGCTGGGTGGTCGGGCTGGCTGGGTGGGTTGGGCGGGTGGGAGTCGCAGGATAGGTGACGCGGTGTGTACGCACCGGGGATCCCGCCGGAGCTGCTGGTCAGATCAGCCTGATCTGGGTTTCCCCTCTGCGGCAGAAGGCGCTCCGTCGTCCGGCCTCTCCTCTCCTCATCGCCCCGGTGGTTTGGCGGAGCCCCGGTTCATCCGCCACTAATTACCGGCTTTCAAACCGGGGACCGTCTCTCTCTCTCTCTCTCTCTCTCTCTTTCTCTCCCTCCCTCCCTCCCTCTCTCTGGTTTTGCTCCCCTCCTTTGCACCGCCCTCACGACCCGCTCCGAGCCCTCTTCCTCCGCCCCGCCTCTCGCATCTCGGCGCCGCTACGATGCAGGGAAACGAACACATTGATGCTGTTCGAGATTTCCAGGAATTCAGGTGTTTATAGTGGCGTTAATGTTGGAGAAAACTGAGCTGCTGTCTGAATACTAATGCTATAATATTCTGTGATGGGATTTCTGCAGCCTTGAATCATAATAATTCACACTTCTATTCCTCACAGGATAAAATGCACATTTTATTTTGCAGGATTTGGAGCAACTTTACCAAATTTTACGCATTTGTCCTTTTCTCAGACGCATGAAGCATCTCTTGCTGTTGTGTAGCAAGTTGCCATGGAAACCGGACAAATTACAGTTTTTTTATACCAGCCCTTGTTCCTATAGCAATGGTGATGCCACCCATCCCCCCTCCCAAAAAACAAACACACACAGTAGTGCACACACTCACACACACAGTGCACACACCGCACACACACTCCCTGTCACACGCACCTGCTGACTCTCAATCTGCTTCTGGTGTGGAGGTGTCTGATACAGTGGCATTAAAAGCAAAAGTGACAGAAAAGGGGAGGGAGGAAGGAGGAGACGTGGAGATAATAATTGGTGCAGACAGACAGAGATCACACTCGTTCTTGTTTTGTTTGTGTGCCGTGTCGGATTTGGACAGCGTGGGACCATTAATGGCTCCTTCCTCTCCCCTGATATCATAAATCAAGGCTGTTTGGATTAAAAACAGACAGCCACGGAAAGCTCTTTACTCCCAGTGTTTGGGCTGATTGAAAACAAATGGTATATTACAGAAACATAAGCTTTCCGCAAGAGGGGCCACACTTCGAAAAAAGCAAAGGTTAACAGTTGACACCCAGATATTTAAACTTCCAGCGTGTCTTAAGGACGTAAAGATCTGCACCAGATATCTGTAGATTCATGGTAATCCTAGGAGTAGTGAAAAGCAGCTCTCTTTTACGTTCTTCAGAAGAAGTTCAGACAAGTCCGGAGGCTTTTTACTGAAGCTCTGAGGAGTATCTAACTATATAATCACTCTGGATGGCACTGCCTCGGCCTCCAGTGCTACTGTGAGGAGTGCTGGAGTTAATTTTGACCAGAATATGTCCTCTAGGATGGGCTCTTTCGCTTGCACAAATTGTTGTAATTTCTTATTATCATAACGTCCCTTAAACTCTCTGAAAAACCTCCAGTTCATCCAAAACACTGCACCCAGAGTTCTGACAAGACTCAGTGTGAGAGCTCATATTTCTCCTATATTAGCTTTTCTTCAATGGCTCCCAGCAAAATCCAAAATAGAATTTAAAATCCCTCTCCAAACATATAAATCGAATCTTGAAGACCTCATAGTGCGATATTATCCCAGTAGAGCGACTTGCTCTCAGGGCTCAGGGTTTACTTGTGCTTCTTAGAGGTTCTAAAAGCAGAATAGGAGGCAGAACCTTCAGTTATCAGGTCCTCTGTTGTGGAATCGGAGCCACGCTCTCTACTTTTTAGATCTGGCTTAAACCAATCCTTTTTGGTAAAGCTTATAGCGAGGGCTGCCTCAGGTGACACTGAAGACTCCCTTAGCTGTGCTACTATAGACCTAGACTACAGGGGGACTTCCCATAATTTACTTAGCTCCTTTCCATCATTGCATGTTACCAGCTTTTTGTCATCTCTCTCCCATAGTTTGTGTTTTGTCCTCTCTGCAGGTATCTCTAGTATCCACACCTACATGTTTCTGATTTGCGGTTACGGGTGTTTATTGTTCTCTTATGCATTGTTTGTCTAATTTTTCCTGCTATCCCCTTTCACCGTCTTACGTTTACCCTCACCCCAACCAGTCGAGGCAGATATCCGCCTTCCCTGAACCTGGTTCTGCCGGAGGTTGTTCAAAAGGGAGTTTTTTTCTTCCCACGGTCGCCAAAGAGCTGCTCAAGGGGAACCTTTGCATTTGTTGGGTTTCTCTTTATAATATAATCTTGTAAGGTCTTCGCCTTACTGTGCGAAGTGCCTTGCGATGACTCTTTGTGTTATATAAGTAAAACTGAACTGACTTGTACTGTACAATTGTGATTTTGTTATTGCATTTTTAAAAATACATAGTTTTGTGGCGTGCAAAAAAAAGCATTCCATGCCATTTGAATGCCTAATAAAAACATGGCTCTGTCATGTTATAGAGCTGTGATGGAAAAAGCCATAGTAGTCAGTAGACACATGCATCTTTATTAATCATCGGTAATTGGCAAATCTGATTTATGTAATAATGATTTAATCAACCTGTGAAGCATCAATACATCTAATTGTGTTTGGTTTCTTCCTTGCAGGTCTGCAGAGAGCGTTTGATTTTTCTGTTAATAATACAGTCAACATGGTGCTTTTTAGCAGCCAAGATGGAAGTTCTGGATGTCGGACACAAACTGGCATGAAATAAACAGCGATTTATCCGAGCTGCACTATTGATCATGTGGGCGACTGAGCAGAATCACGACGACAAGCTCATCCTTCAACATTAAAACAGTTCAAGGAATATCCACGTGTGCTACAGGGTCTTGATTAAGCTACTTGTAAAGGAGTGAAAATGCACCTGTGGGTTAATCAGGCAGCTGAGCCAGAAAAAACAACATCCCATGACCATGATTTCCTAGAAAAAGTTGGAAAAAAAAAAACCCTGAAAAATACAAGGAAAAAACCATCTGCGTGCATGTTCTAATCCATTATTCAATTAAGCCTCTATTAGCCTTTATCCCCATTACCAGTCCTGCGAGAGACGAGCGGTGAAGGAATGAATGAGTAAGCGTCTCCCGAGGGAGGAAGGAAGAGCAGAATAGAAAATGAAAGACTGCAGAGATATAGGGGGCTCGGGGCAGTTTCCTGATAACAGAACTACTAATTAGTGTCGCTAAATGATTTATAGAAATCAGAAAAGTGCGTGTGTGGGTGAGGGATAGAAAGAGGAAGGTGAGGAGAATGAATGGTTTGAAAGGCAGTTTTTTTTTTTTTACTGAGGCTATTTTCTGCACCTACAGAGTCGAAATCCTCCAGGGGTTGAAAACCGCAGCCGACAAATACACTTCTACACTTTAACACACACACACACACACGAGATGGACAGATGATAGAAACTATGTAGGCAGCAAGGATGAAAGCACCTCTTAGGATTTTTACTGTCGACAGGCTGTCATTTGCTCCGTATTTGGCATTGGCCCCATGTTTGTCCATCTTCCCTCCATTATTAAAGACAGCAATATGGACACAGCAGATAATTCATGAATAAGCCTCCTCTCCTGCGTTCGTACTTTCTCCGAACCCGCCCATCCTTCTCTTTCCTTCCACCCCTCCCATCCCCCAGTCCATCTGTTTTGGTGGAGGCCATCCATTAATAAAGAGCCTGTCCTTTCATTTCTATTTCCCCTCCTTCTGTATTATTTATTTACCCATCTATCCCTCCGTTACGGTGGGCAGATAGGGTCGTCGGAGCGCGATGCAGCCGAGCCGCCCTCCCTCTGAAGACTGGGATGAACTTTACTCGTCACGGGGCATGAAAACTTCAACCCAGTCAGACTTTTCACCCATGTAAGGGAGATGTTGAATCTTTTAAACTTCCGATAACATTTAGCACAGCCGCTGACCGGTAAACTCTCAGATTTAAATCCGAGAAGTTTAGTTGGAGTGGAATGTGATGGCTGGAAAGAAAATGCAGTAAAAGTAGTTTTAAAAATGGTAACACCCCCAACACGATGTCAGAAAAAGACAGAAAACACAGATGTTACTTAAGGCTAGCTCGTGCTTTCCATGTCTGCAAGGGCCTGCAAATGTAGGGGACTTAAATTTCGTCATATACCCAAATCTGCAAAGGTCCATGTGGACGTCTGGAAAGGGCATCCAAAATCTCAGACTGTTCACATGTGCCAGGAAAACAAATGATTTTGCATCAACACCTTCATAATTCATCATTTAAACAGTTGCATTTCAATTGGCAGCTGCAGGACTTTTGGATCGGTTGATTGGTTTCCATTAGTGGTGCCCAAACACGGTGGGAAGTTTTAAATTCTCCAGATATCCCGTGCTATTGTTCGCCCATGATGCTTGGCACACCTCAGGAATAACCACACTGACACGGTCCAATCTGCAACTAGCTGCTAAATGCTAGGAGCGCTGTCTGCTTTCTTGAGTTGACTGGAGGGACAATATGACCGACTGCTTAGCAAACCAACTTCAATGCATTCGATGTCCATTCATGCGGAAACCATCACCTAGCCAATACAGTGCACATCCACCCATCCATCATCTACACCGACTTATCCTCTGGAGGGTTGTGGAGGATGCAGCATTTCCCCGTTGACATTGAGCGAGAGCACACTCTGGACAGGTCGCCTGTCTATCACAAAGTTAACACGAAGGACGGAAGAACAGGCACACTCGCATTTACGACGATTACACCAATTACCCAGCGTGCATGTCTTTGGACTCTGGGAGGAAGTCGAAACACCCGGAGAAAACCTACACAGGCACGGGAAGAACACGTCACCTCCCCAGGAGACCAGCAGGTTTGAACCTTTAACCTTCTAGCTGTGAGGCAACAGAGGAAACCACTTAATAAAGACAGAAATAAGTACCAGAACCAACATCTGTCACATTTCTGACATGGCGTTAGGAATGTGGTACTTGAACTTCAACTAAGGCTGCTACTGAATTTATTTTCCAGTCGATTTCAAACACTGTTTTACCAATTATCCAACGCACACCTGGTTTAGGTTGAAGACTTTTGTTTGCCTCATGTCCTTGTCTACTGAAACTCTGAGGAAGACACAGTAGTGTCAAAACGTTGCACAACTAAAGACTGCAAATTTATTGATATACTCTGATTTTATTGTGTTTATGCGTACTAAACCTGTGGTTATGTCTCTCTCTACAAGTCTGAGGCTGGCCTTGCGGTCACTCTAAAAGGATCATACAAATAATACATCTGTAAATACATGACCGTGCACTGTGCTGAAGCCTATAAGTGTTCAAGGCAACTATTTTTTTTTTTGGCTTTTTATGTCTTTATTGGATAGGACAGTGGATAGAGCTGGAAACGGGAGAGAGTGGGGAAGGACATGCGATAAATGCCGGAGATTTGAATTGAAATCAGGACAGCCGCTAAGACTTTGTACTTGGGTCGCACGACATCATTACAACATTACGACACCATTAGGCTATCAGGACGTCCCCAAGGTAACTATTTTTAATGTAAATCAAGCAAATGACCCTATGTGACTTATTGTTATTGCATAGAAATGATTAATACAGCTCGAAGCAACTGGAACAACTTTGGTTTGCCCCCCCAAAAATAAAAAACTCCCTGTGTATAAAGATCTTCAGTTACTTTTCAAAAGATCTTGACTTAGATATTTGTGAGAATCTCTTTCCATTAATCCATCCGAACCCCGAAACCCACTGATGGGTTTAAAAAGTATGTTGTATTTTTAAAGAATAAATAAATTGCACAAATCAAACCATTTACCAGAGGCAGAAGCTGTTTAAAAATAAAAAAACATCAGATGTCTTACTTACTTAAGGTCTTTGAACTACTCATTTGAGATGTGCCATTCTGTTGGGAAAATGAACAAAATCTCGACCTAAAATCTTCAACGCGTCTCATTTGAAAATTCGCCAAAAACAAACTGCTTCCTCTATCCAGATTCTGTAAAAAAATAAAAACTTACTCTCAACTTAATGCAGCTGTGAAATAAGTAGTGGGTCAGCTAAACCAACAGTCCTATGAGGAAAATTCAGGGACTTTTCTGTTGAACTCGGCTGAACTGCAGGCAGTGTAGGAGACACAATAAATAAATGTATGTAGTAAAATATCCGTTGTTTCTAGAATTACATTTCCTTCGAGTATTGGTAGCACCTGTAGGCTCTTTTTTTAAACTTTCTGTAAAATAAATAATCAATGAAATCCAGTTTTTCTGTGTTTCATGGTTTTATAACCAAGTTTACTCTACCTCTAGTCATGGTTGTGTTGTTTCCGTAGAGGTGCAGGACTTTATACTACTGTAAAAAATGAGGCCACAGTGATTAAAAATGTGACTTTGTCTGTGCTAAATGACTTAAAATGGTGTTTAATGGTCAACTTTTGTTGCTAGAAACTAGCACTGCAAAATTTCAAGACTTCTGCTGTCTGCTTCAGCTCCTGCCTATAAATAAGTCCTGTCAGCTCTCGGTTTAAAGGGTCTTCATTTCCACTGTTTCCATGCCCCTCTATCTATCCATCTTTATTTTCCTTCTGCTATTTCTGTCCGTCCAGTCGCAGCATCTTCTCGGTGGTCAGCAGCATTTGTAATTTCTAAATGTCATTTGGACATTAGCTCATGAGGCCGGGCAGGATGCTGTTAGAGGGAGGTCACGGGGAGGAGCACGGCCAGGAGAAATGCAGCAAAGTCGTCTCCATGGCCTCTTAGAGACTCGGAGATTTGATTACAGTTACCGGCCAGAAACGGAGAAGACAGATGCAGATGGGAAACGCGCTGCATTGTTTTCCACAACAGCAAAAGAAAGTGGGCAGAAAAGGCTAAAAACTCGAGGCAGCTGGGTGCCACAAGCTTAATAAAAACTACTAGGAGAGGCCCAGTGACTCGAGCAGCGCCTGAGGAAAACCCGATTAGTCAAAAGGTCAGACTGATATCTGAGGAGAGCTATTTTCACCTCTGAGGAGGCTAAATTTAATCTGTACACCACCTCAGAAGGAGCCTCAGGGATGTTTGCTCTGCCCTCTATTGGACAGGGAGAGAACTGCAAGACTGGAGAATAATGTGTCCAACCCAACAGGATAAACTGTAGTCTGGGTGATTGTTTGACCTCCACTCAGGGAGGGTTTGTTGGACACGAAAGACAAGGCGCTTGTTTTTCTTCAGTCTGGGAATCATGTTGGAGCCTCTGGCAGCAGAAATGATGGTGTGACAAAGTGACATCCACTCAGATGCCTTTTGCTGCTTGGTTTGATGCAACTGTGGTTGCATGAAGAGGCTAAAGGAGGGTAGCATGGAGGAAACTGCCTTATAAAAATTGTCTTTTAAAAATAAAATCTGCAATATTAATAAAAAGATGTTTTCGGTATTTTTGAGGCACACAAAAATATCAATGAAATTACAAAAATAAAGAATTAATTTACATGTCTAATGTAAAATAAATGGAACTTCTGTAAATAGTCATAAAAAAATTTTTCACAATTTTTTTCCATAAAAACTGAAATTTATCATTATTTAATAAGTTTTTAATTTCATTTTTAGATGAAATTGATAAATAAAAGTTTAATAATGAAAATATATTTCCAGAATTAGATACAATAACCCGAAAAACAATTACAAAAGTACAAAATCATCATTATGCTGTCATAATACTTTTAATTGTTATCTATCATCCATCCATCAATTATGAATTTGCTTACAAAAAGCATCTTTAAGTGTCTTGATAAGCACTGTGAATATAATGTATTATTATCATTATTATAAAATAAATAATGAACATTTTATAGTCCTTACACATGTAAGTGTCCTTTGACCATTAAAAGCCAAAAATATGCATATTTTAATGTAAAATTAAGGCCAGAAAATGTATAATAATAATGGAAATCAGTATTTTTGTGAGGGTTATTTTTCTTTTTTTGTGCATTGTTTGATTCCATTATCTCCCTTTTTCAAACATTTCCCCTGATAATGCTCCACTGACAGGAAGCTCCTCTTTATTATTAGACACTTGAATTGTCCAGAAGCATCACTTCTCCGCTTTAGTATGTTCATTTCAAAATCCATTCTCTTACCGTAAAGAGTCGACGCAATCGTTGACTCATCCTGAGCTCATTGAGAAACAATCTGGCCAAGAGAACATCACCATCACCATCACTTTGGTAACTGTGTTCTACTTTTCACTGAGGCGTTCGCTTAAATGTCTGTTTTTTTTGGCTCATCTAGACAAACAACAACACTGTACACGCAATGTTAGCCAATATTAGCATAAAGCAGTGCGCCTTGCTGGTCAAAATCACCAAAAGACATTAAATCATAGCTTTATGGTGCAGCTGTGTCATACAATTCGAGTGTCTAATATCAAAGCCGAGCTTTCCGTCAGCGGACCATTATTAGGGGAAATGTCTGATAAAGGGGAGCTAATGGAATCAGACAATGCACACCTGGGCTTTGTCATGGAGGGAACAAATGCAGATTACAATGAAAAAAAAAAAAAGTCCTGGAAAAACAGCATAAAATCAACGTCAGACATTTATGAAACACAGTCAGAAAAGCATACTTTACTTACATTCTTCCCTTCATGGCACCTAAAGAAGCAAAGGAAACACAAGCAGACGTCTTTTATACGAGTGTGGCTGCAGAGCTCCACAAATTACCTGCAGCACTTTTTTTTCTCAGCTATTCTTTGGGTCAGTCTTCGCCCCTTTATGACTTGATTTATTTGCGTGTGCAGATCGGTGCGGCTGTGTTTAACAGGGACGGGACCCAGGTGACAAATCTGCGGTTTAACCACCCTGGATGTCGTTTTTACTCCGGCCACTAAAGCAGATTTACCACGATTCAGTGATGTAATGGCACCGAGCCGGGCAGTAGCTCCACATCAACTGTTCTACCAACATGGACCATTGAGCAGAGATGACTGTGCAGTGTTTAGTTTAAATATACATACCCAATTATAACAACTAAACAAAGCTTAGATCTACTCAAATCATACATGTAATGAAACATACAGTGTATGAAAATGTTTTTGCTTGTCTGAAATACTAATTTGAGCACAATGATGTATCAGAAACACAACTTAAAATGTACTTAAATACACTTTTGTGCTCTATATAGACTTAAAACGTAACTTCAGTTCACTATTTCAGATGTATTTCATTCTTCAAACTAAATTTAACATGTACATTCAGGATCTATATTAACCATCCATGTAATATTAACTCATAAAATCTGATCCACTCCTATGATTAAGTGCAGGCTTAGTTCATCAGATTTAATAATGAGTGTATTCAAATGTGTGTCTAGCTAACCTAATTATATATTAAGTATAGCGTTAGCTGTTAAAAGGCACTTTAATTGGTAAATGTCATTTTAAAAAAGGTCATAGAGGTTTCTTAAGAATGAAAATGTGAGTCAAAATTGAATAATAATATTATGCATTAAAACTATTTTTTACTTTCCATCAGTGCATTTTAAAAACCAACATAAGTAGTCATCAGAAATACAAAAAAATACCAAACATTGATTCATTTTCATTTATTTAAATGCTGGCTTGTCTACATGATGCTACTGGTGTTTATTTAAGACAACCCCCCCCCCCCCCACAAAATAAAATATAATCTCTATGACAAAAGGGGATTTTTTTTCTAAATAATCAAAGATATATTAGAAATTAGCAACAACGCTGATTTTGTGTCAGATTTTAAATCAAAACTTACAGTCTAGACCTTGAGATCAAAAATCCCATGATGAAAACTGTTAAAAAATACTATGTATTAATATCATAAATACCTAATATTCCAGTAGGCCCCTGTTGTTTGTTTTATGAAAAATAAACTAAATAAAAACACACAAAAAATTGTTATTTTGTAAACAGCCAGTAAGCTGCTTGCTAACAGCCAGTAAGCTAACTTGCTTGCTAACAGCCAGTAAGCTAACTTGCTTGCTAACAGCCAGTACGCTAACTTGCTTGCTAACAGCCAGTAAGCTAACTTGCTTGCTAACAGCCAGTATGCTAACTTGCTAGCTTACCTTTGTTTGCTAAGATGTCAGTGCCATTTTGTTAAAAAGATATTTATCCTTGACTCCAGTCTTATAACTGTCTGTAAACTATTGCTCTGTTGTCGACCAATTTACTTTAACAGAAAAGGTTGGATAAACATGCTAACCAAGAAAAGTGACTTTGACATTTTGGACCCAACAGTTGTTAACACACAAATTTTTAAAATTTAAAAATATCTTCATAGATGAATGCGGCGATTTTAAAGTCAGTCGATGTTTTGTTATTTTCACAATCATTTACATCACTCAAAAACAAATGAACTTAATAATTTTGTTTTATTTTTAATTACTTCTTTTTACTAATCTGTCTATTCTTTTATTAATTTTAAAAGCTACTGCTGTTCGATAACGTTTTTAACAGATGCAATACCTGTATGCTCACGCTACAAAAACAAAAGTTGCCCCAATTTATTTGAAATTTATGGATTTTTATGTGGAACTAAGCTGCTTTAAAATCTTTTACGACCACGTTTTAACATGTAAACTACAAAATGAACAATATTAGACATATTACAGACATACATCTCAACGGATGGTGCAAAAGGAGTCTGAACAACAGTTGTTTCAGCTCTTGCACCAGAATCTGACACTGATAAGATCGTACAGTAAGATCGGCTGCCAGGGGCCTGATGCATTATGTTGCTTACACATCTAGTGAAAGCAGATCTCTGCTCGTTATCATCCATCTCACTTACTTCCTCCCTTTGTCTCTTAATCAACACACACAAACACACACACACACAGACCATAATAGACTTGGGCCTTGGACTGTTTTTCTAATTGGTGTGAATTGATGAGGCTGCCGCTGGTGTTGCCACAGATACAAGTCATTAATGTTACCCCCCCGCCGGGTCGCGTATGAGGCAAACTGAAACACACAAACAGCATCAGGTTCAAGAAGCTCTCGTAACGCAGGGCACGTCACCATGGCAACAGCTGACACAAATGAACGAGACGCCACGCTGCACGCGTGATCCGGGGGGAAAATCAATGAGTGGACATGCTTTCAGATCACAATCTCCTTACGCCTCTTTGTCGTCCATCCGTCAGCAGCAGCCTCCACTCGCCGCTCCTCTCTCCGTCTCACCCCATCACTCACGGCAAAGCAGCGAGGCGAAGTCACAGCGTAATGTCTCAAAAGTTTTATTAGAACCTGACAACGGAACCAGTGAACCAGTGATCACAGCATACAAATGGAAAAATCATCACATTAAGTTACAAAAATAAGATGTATTGAAGAGAAAACACCAGCAGACAATGATAAGATGTTCATATAGAGCACATTATAATATAAAGTGGAAGTTTATTATGCAGGAACTGACAATGAATCAGACTATTATCTTAATAACTGATGAATGAAGTCATTTATCTTTAAAAAGAATGCTAATATTTGCTATTTTTGCTTTCTAAAATCATATAACTCCCTGTCTGGATGCTAATTTATATTGCATTTTTAAGTGTCTTTGGGGTTTTGAGCATATTCTATGTGAATTTGAAAACATGACTTTGTTTTTTTTGGGGAAAATGTGATGCATATTCTTCTATTTTCTGACTTTTTTTTAAGAGTCAAAGAATAATTGAATAAAACAAGCACCACTAAATAACTTTGAGTGTGACTATTTTGTCAGTGGCATGTGAATTAGAATTACAATAATAACCCACAGACAGTTTAAAACAAAGCTAATTTATATTATATTTCATTAATCATCATAATTTTCCTGAATATACAAATAAAGTTGCATTTTCTGACATTTTTGGACATGTATTTAACCCTAAAAGATTAAATAAGAACTATATAACTTTACTTTTTTGTCAGTGGCACATAAATATTCCATACATATTTTAAAATAAAGCTAGTTTCTGTTATATTTCATTGATAATCTTAATTTTCCTGACTATACATAAAATACGGTGCATTTTCTTAGATTTTCTGACATTTTTTTAACCTAAAAGATTAATTCAAAACTAAACAATTCATTATTTATCAACGGCACATCAGTAATCCATCGATAGAAAAGCTAATTTTTATAATATTTCATTGATAATCTTAATTTTCATGAATTTTAATTTCTTAATCATGAGAAGAGTGGAAATTTACTATAAAATTGCGGATCTATGTGTGTAAATGTGGGGAAAAAAGACAGGAAATGAACATTTCTGCTGAATAAATACTAATAATAAACATCCCAGCAGATGTTTCTCCTCCCATTTTCCTGCTAATGCGTTAAATAATCACTGAACAGTCATTCTGGTATTCCAGAGCGACGTCAAACACAAGCTGGTGTGCGAGTGCAAGTCGGCACAAATGACAAATGAGTGTAGTTTGAGTGCTGGTAATTCTGCGAGTTCGTTTGCCTTGCGGCTGAACGAATACAAACGTCTGACACGAAGCGAGGCGGAACACAAGCCGAGACGCATCGAAGCAGATTTTGGGCCCACACACGTACAAAACACAAACACAACATACCCGCTCTTAGACAGTCTGAAGTTCTGTTCAGTAGATCCCAGTAGATTGGTGGTATTTCACTTTTGTATGCTGGTTTTTCGCAATTATTCACAGAGAAATGACTAAACTAATCTTTGGTTTACAGTGTTGTGAATGAATACACGACCTGATATATCTGCCTCCTACCATAAAATCTGGAATATAGTCTCCTCATGAGTAGAAAAGTTCTAGTTATTGTACATTTACAGTGATATAAATTCATTATCTAGTACAGTACAGACGAACAAGTCAATGAAACAGCCTGTTGAAGTGTTTTTCACATACAACCCTTTAAACTATGGTCCTTCAGTCATAATTTATGTATCTGCTGCAACATCCGCAGCGAATAAACCTGTAAAAACAAAATTTCTTAGCCGATAAAAAATGGCCTCGGTCTGAAAAAGTGTTCCACTCTTACCGGAACAACATGCTTCACTGAGAACAACCCTGCTCCTCCTTCGCATTGCTCCCTCATCATGTAAACTCTGTTGGCTACGTCCAGCATTACCGGCCCTTTATCAGCAGACGTTCTGCTGGTTCGGTGTCAGACGTCACCACACCCGGCAGGACTCTGCTCCACGGTTCATCACCGACGAGTCGGGGCAGCTGAAGGCCTTCCTGAACTCCTCGTAGTTGCTCATCGCTCCGATAACTCTGCAGAGGAACAGCGACGGTGAAGACCGAGTTGGAAAGGTGATGTTTGTGTTTGTATTGTAGTTTGTGCTCACCTGTATTTAGGTGGACTGTGAGCTCCACTCTGGATCTGCTCTCTGGCTGCTTCTGGTCTGTAGGTGTTGCATCTCACCTGTAGCACAAACACGACAAAGAGATGCTTTGCTTGACTGAGTGTGTATTAATACTTTTCTGACCAATGCTAAGTAGTTCACTGATGTGTAATATATAGTGCAAAAAACTAGCAAGTTAGCTTTCTTTAGTTGCATTCCTACAGTACAGCAAAATCCTATAAAGCCAGAGCCCACCAGCAACTTAAAAATGTATGTTACCTTTAGGATATCGTTAAAATTACTTAATTTATCATAGCAAGAAACTGCAACAATAAAAACAATTTTTAAATAACCATCAGACGGTCCTTGTAAGGTCTGGTTCGGTTGCAAAAACGAACCAAATTTAACCTTAAACCTGTGACATTTCGTCAATAATAACATTTTTCCTCACGTCTCCTCGAAAAACTCACCAAAAATAAATCATTCATACAAACCAGTTTCTGTAAAAAAAACAAAAAATTCCCTGCTTCTCCGTACAAACGAGAAACTATGGCTGACTCAACTGTGAGCAACAGCCTCTTGGGAAAAAAAAACAAACTGTGAGGCTTTTTAGGATGAACTGCAGGCTGTGTTTAAAGAGCAGAGACGAGACAAGTGTGGAAACAAATCGGAGCGATTGAGAAGAAGATCATAAATAAATAAATGCAGCGTGGTTCAAAAAGAATACAGAGTGGAGAAGTTGTTGGACGACACGTACAGCATGGTGAAATATCTTTGATGTGTAAAGGAGCTTGGAAAATATTTGTAGAGTTTGTAAAAATGTAAGTAGTTGAAAAGTAGTTAAAATCTACAGCATGCAGAATCACCCTGAGGGCACTGGGAAAAATGTTGCACGTTGATTTTTTTTCAAATTTTTAAGGATAAATAATCAATGAAATTCCATTTTCATTTTCCTTTTTTGTGATTTATGGCATTAGAATGTTTTCTTATATTGCACACATGTGTAATAACACAATTATGACTCAATTAAACATGACACTGTATACTGATATTTTTATTTGCCTAGTACAGTGTACTTTTTATACTTTCTGTTTATATTTTTCTCCTTATGTTTATCTTATATTAGACTTTGAATGGGAGCAACTGTAATGTAAACCATTCCCCCTCTGGGCTCTATAGAGTATTTCTGATTCTGAAGACATTTTTAAATTCTTGTCACGCTGCTTCCACAGAGGAGGAGTTGTGGGGTTTTTGCAGTTGAACAAATGCTAAAACTAGGAAAACAGGATGTTTAAATCAGACCAAAAAGCCCTAAACAAAGGATAAAACTGGAAATTATGGGTACACTCTCTTTATGTGTACACTGGACAATCCTGTGTGGACTGCGACCCGGTGAGGGCCCATACAGTGCATTGAAACACAAGATCTCCCTCTGCACAGGGGTAAGGAGCTGAAACCAAGGTCGTAGTTGTCAACGGGGGCATGAAGCCGAGTAAAAAACAGGGGTATTCAGTAGAAAAAAAGAGGGAGTGACTTTTTAAGAAAGGGATAATAAAGGGAGGTGCTTACACTTTTGACACGAGTAAATCACACTCCCAGAAATGAATAAATTCGTACGAAATGATGGTTGAGATATCGTGATTGGTTGTGATTTCCCAGACAAAGGAGGAGTTTAGTTCGTCAAAGTCTCGAGATTTTGCTCGTGCTTGTCCTTACAGCCAATGCATTGAATAAACATCATTCGCATCAGACTCTGAAGACTCCAACAGATGATCCAGAATTGATTACTGACTGCGTGTTTGACAAAGCTGCCTGATCATCACTGGCCTTCAGCAGGCAGTCTGAGTCCCAACAGAGCAGGACTTTATGTTGCAGTAAAAAAATAAACGAGCAAATTGTGAGTAAAAATGTGACAAGAGCAAAGAAACGAATTGGAGTTCAGATGGTTTAACCACACCCCAACTTTCATTCATTTTCTTAACTATAAATGTCCTGACTTAAACCTCAAAATAACCATTTGTCATTCAAAAATGAACTACAACATCCGTTAGCTAAGGAGCTATTCAAATGAAACATCAGCATCTTCAGAAGTAACACAGAAACCCTCATACTGGCACAATCATGGCATCGGCAGCACAGTGAAAACCAGTATGTACATGTGTTTCCTTACATGTGCGTAGCTCATGAAGAACAGCTGGTTGTTGTTGAGTTCTAGTCCAGGCAGCAGAGGCTCCTCCACACCACCTCTGCTCTGATCCACCCACCGCCTGTACGCCTACACACCAACACAAAGAGCAAAGTTTCTGTACCTGGACTTCTTCCTGCAATTTTTACAAACACTCCCCTCACACACACACACAAAAAAAAAATCACTCTGACTTGTGAGAGACAGGAAATTACTCCCAGCAGTCTTTTTTTTTTCTTTCGTACAATAGGTCAGAATATCATCCTCAATTGAAAACTCAGTCTTGGATCACGGCTCCTACCCTGAATGCTTCTCTGATTCCTCCATTGTCTGCTATGTTTTCAGCCAGAGTCCTCTTCCCGCGAACCTGCAGAGCAAAACGTTCACGCTTAATCGAAAATACTGGAAACATCCAACATGCACAGGAGTTCCAGTAGCTCCTCGGCTGGTAGGTCACATTGAATCCATTCTACGTTCACCAGTATTGTGAATTCTGCAGGTCCAAACCCTGTTTCTTACATTCAGCCCTGCCTCCTCCCAGTGGTAGCTGTTGTACTGGTCGATCATACACTGGGTCTTCTCATTGAAGGCCGTTACAGACGAGTTGCTCCACCACTGGTCCAGGTTGCCGTTTTTGTCGTACTTGCGGCCTGTTTAGAAAACGCACACACAAAAACACTAGAGGCCTCTTAACTAATCTCTACTGTTCTGTTTCAAAGTCGGCATCGGTGTCTGGTTTTTACCGTTATTGTCGAAGCCGTGTGTTAACTCGTGTCCGACTATCACTCCGATGGCACCGTAGCTTAAAGACCTGGAGAAGACAACGTAACATATGACAGAAAAATATAAATAAAACCGATTTATCGTCAGAAAACTTGCTGCGGCATCAATGAACTGGTTTGTAAGACGTTTCAATTCACTTCAGCTCAGTTTGAATTGAAACATGAGTCGAT
This sequence comes from Dascyllus trimaculatus, assembly GCA_024666655.1. NCBI lineage: Eukaryota > Metazoa > Chordata > Actinopteri > Pomacentridae > Dascyllus > Dascyllus trimaculatus. The sequence continues at coordinate 7,201,927 of CM045466.1, forward strand.
GCGGCATTAAAAATTACAACACACAATCTGAGTGAGCTTATTTTTCCATTTGTAACCTACTTAATGAACATTCTTACTGACATTTGGCTAGCACAGAGAGTTATTTCCTCCTTTATTAGCACTTTTTTTAAATGATGTGAAGAAACTCTGTCTCAATATCACATTTTCACTACATGACTATCACGGCCAGAAGAAGAGAAGATACCAATATTATTGCGATATTTATAGAAAATCCTGAATAAAATTGCTACAAGTCTGATTCTTCAACTTTGTCTACTGTATGTTTTGTCACATTTTGGCAAATTATTTATATAAAAAGAGAGAGAGAGATTAAAAGCCAAAAAGAGAAGACAGTTAATGGATCTTATGAAGAGGCCCCAGAAGAACTGATGAACATCCAGAAAGCACCAAGCCACTTCCTATACTGGAGTGCAACCAGATAGTTACTAACACTGGATTATTTACAATAATAGCATATGTGTACCAATTAGAACTACCATTATAAGAATATTAAGTAATCCCGGCTATCATCACTATCAGTAAATTGCAAAACCAATAATATGAAGGACGTTGCTGGGATTAACTTAAAAAATGGACATTGTACACTAGAATTACATAATAAAATCTAGCTTTCTACAAATCAGACTTTCTTAGGAGTCAATATTAATGTATTCATAAATGCACAGTGGTGTCATTTTTCTTGAACTCCCATTTGTGAAGAGACACTTTGAAAGATTGCATGTCAAAGGACCCTAACTATTACATTTAAAGAACTCAAAGTCCTCCAATGAATCAAAACAAAAAAATTAAGGATTATATCCCTATTCTGGTTAAATTCTTCCAAATAAATGTAAAATATTCTTTAGAACACTGATCTGAAATAACAACACTTGCTAAAGAAACCTACACCTATGTAAGCTGGGATTTAGACAGGTTTATGTAGCACTAATGGAAGCTACCAACAGGTGACAAATTAAAAGAAAAACTCAACCCTTGACCTCTAAAGTGAGGGGACATGGGCGCTCGATTACGATGTGGGGGGACAACTTGCTGAAATAGTTTGGGTCCTCTTAAATAAAAAAGATCACTGCAAATCAAAACATCACATGAGACAATATGATATAGAGGAATGGTGTTATGAATGGCTCCAGTAGAGTTTTGGAGAATCGATGCAAAGCTGCACTGAAGCTGTTTTGGTTGCTCAGCGCCTTGCTAAGATCCTTTATGTTGGCTTTTCCTTTAATTTGTCACCCATCAGTAGTTCGTTAGCAGAGCATATGTGCAGCATTTGCTAAGAAATTTGGCTCTCTGCTCAGGTTGTGGTTTTCTATCCGGTAATTACTGCACAGCTCCACAGTGTTCCCGAGCAAAGCATGAGGCGGCATTTCTTTGGTCTGCCAGCCGAGCGAGTCCCATTTCTTTAATCTCACCTTGGATACTCTCTTCCCCAGAAGAAGGGCTTCTGAAGCTCTCCAGCGGGGAATCCTGAATAACAAGATCAAAACAGCGTTTCTTGTTTATGCGTCTGTGGCCAGACAGAAATTATCAGCGCAGAAGGTCAGAGGGTCACTTTCAGCTGTGAAACAAACTAATAGAAAAACAGATCGCATGTCCCTGATTTCACAAAGGAGGCTCGGCTACTTTGAAAGCTCCCAATTATTTCAGAAACTGAGCTTATTGCCCGTTTTGGAGAATAACAATAAAAAAAAAGCATCCTGAGCAGATGTTTGAAATCAGTGCAATGTGTGCCTCGTCTTACTGATTTGATTGGTGGATGAGCTGTAGAAGGCGTTCACAGTTGTCGGGTTCGTAAACCACCTAAAAAAACACAAATCATGGGGCATCAGCGACTACATAAAACGCAAAAACTCACACAGAAAGTTTTCACTCACTCTGTCCGCGGGACGCTCTTTCGGAGCCAGCTGATGTCGGATTGGGCGATGAACTTCAGCGTCTGCATCACGTTACCGTAGTAATCCTTCTTGCTGAACTCTAGCTGAAACGGGCACAAATTCAGACACAAACTGTTGACTTTTCCCTCCAATAAATGGTCAGTCTCACAGCTCGTGCATGATTTCAAGTCACATTTATCGGTGAAAAGCATGGAAAAAGCATCAACAAGCCATCCTAACAAACGAGCTTCCATGGGTGCCAAACGAACCTGCTTTAAATCTTCATTGAGGTAGGTGTCATTCAAGATAAACTCGGGGTAGCCGACCTTAGCCAGGACTGCATGAGCCTTAAAAGAAAGACAAGAAAGTTTAAACAGATATTTACATACAATTTTATAAATACAAGTCTCTCTTCTTTCGATATTACGAGTAATAATAAAGAAAAAGGACTGTTAGAGTCAGAGTGCTTTACAAAACATGTTCCCGATTCACTGCACTGGTTAATGAATTATGATAGGAGGCATTAAAGGCAGTATTTCAACACCGTGATGTCTGACCTGAGGTCTCTTTGAACTGTGCAAATCTGACAAGCTTGCGATAAAAGCGAACCTGATTTATTGAAATGGCTCCAATATCGCAGCAAAGCTGGTGAATGAGAAGCAGCCGGGTTCAAGGTGACGTGAATGAAAGGCGTTTTAACAGTCAACAGAGCTGAGAATCATTACAGAAAACAGCAGCACGGAATGAAGAGAAGAGAAGGTCTGAACCCTCAGAAAACTTAAAGCACGCCAACAAAAAAAAGACATAAAAAATGAAAAGAAACATCTGATTTTTCAACCTTACTCATTTGTAATGTGATGTTTCATTGGAAAAATCTAGGCGTGAAATTGTAATATTACATAAAAATCACTTTATTATGTGTGTTTTACTACCAGATTCTGTTAAAAAAAACTTCCTCGGCCCAACTGTGAAGCCATTCGTGACTCGGCTACGACCAACAGTCAGGTGGCAAAAATTCAAGAACTTTTTCAGTTGAACTGCAGGCAGTGTTCACACAGACCAGAGACAAAGCAAGCATGGAAGCACTTTAAAAAGTATAATATCTATAATATCTAGTCACTATTTGTTTCTGTTTGTTTCTTTTCTTTCTTTCATTTTTATGGCAATTTGTTAAATTCCCTAGAAGATTCTTGAGTTTTTTCTACTTCTAGCCACGGTTGTACTGTTTCCACTGAGGTACAGAGCTTTATATTATACTGAAGCATAAGTCCACAGTGAGCAAAATGTGACCGGAGCAAAAATAAAACGCCCAGAAGCTGCTTGGAGGGTAAAATCAGCTATTAAAGTTACCAGTGACCGGGTGCTCCAGCTTCCTCCCACAGTCCAAAAACACGCTGAGGTTAATTGGTGATTCTAAATTGTCCGTAGGTGTAAATGATAGTGTGCTTGGTTGTTTGTCTCTATCTATCAGACCTGTCCAGGGTGGGATAGACTCCAGCCCCTCCGCAACCCTGCAGAGGACTAAGTGGTGTATAGATGATGGATGGATGGATGGTCTAGATACGTGGGACGAGGTAGTACACATACAGGAAAAATGAAGCGGTCGCTGCTAACGCTACTAATATTCATAGACAGCGGGACTCCAATTAAATATGCTTCCAACAAATTGAAAACAAAAGTGATTAACTGTTATAGGAACGCCCCCCTCGTCAGTTTTAAACATACTTTAGCTGCGTTAGCGAAAACCCAAAGGCCTCCTGGTCTGATAAAGTCGGTGCAACACTATTTGCTCCTGATGAGCAGCTGTTTCCAGCAGCTGGACTGACATTAACGAGGGTCAGATGTTGCTTTAACTGTGAGATGTGTCCAACACATCTAGTCAGACATAAAGCAGTGCAGCTGTTTTCTATGTTTAATACTGACTGCATTTTCATCAGCTAATCCACTGCTGACTGTTAACGTGGCCCACTCCTGTACTGTTTCAAGCTTGCATCCTTATTTCAAACATTTCTGATTAGAATAAAACAGTTCAGGTTAGATATGTAAAGAAGGAGGATTGTTTCCAGGAATGAGATGAGACGGACAAAACAAAGCAACGTGGGGAAGAGGGTGGTGACTAATGAGTGGCGGCGAACTTGCTCTTGCCTTTTCTACGGCTCTCTCCTTTGTCGTCTGATCCATCCAATCGTTCTCCTTCTGCAGCATGTCGATAAACGCCCAGCGAACGCCGTCAATCAACTCTTCCATCTGAGAAACGGGTGAATGTTAGACACAGAGGGTTCAACGCACGATCTCCAGAGGACGTGAACACACCGTGGATGCACAGACTGTTGTGATGGGTGTCGTTTCCACGTAAACACACGTCTGACATCACCTCAGACCAAATAACCCGCCAAACATCCGTCACACGCCCACAGAGAAATCAAAACCCCAGACTTTGGACACGCACCATGTGTTTCTTATCCTCCTGGAAGTGCGTGTTGACAAAGAGGCGCCCGGTGGCGTAAACAAGCGAGTTCTCCACGTAGTTGACGCACTTATCCCAGCGCGGGGTCAGGGAGGTGGTTCCCGTGGTTACCTGGAGGAGACAGCGATGCTAGTTGACATCGTCTCTCACGACATGAAACGCTAACCTCCGCTTCTCAGCTTATGCGTGTTAGAATCCCACACTGGGCCGCTTTAAATCAGGACCTGGGAACACTTTACATGCTGCCAGACAGCAGAAAATCATACAGCTGGACTTAAATGAGTTTCCCAGCTCTCTAATTACCGTCATGAGCATTCTGGGTCTGAACAACAGAGTCTGAGAATCTTCAACATTTGGGAAGTTTTATGGCTTTTCTCATGTAAAACGACATAAATTTTAATACTGATTCTGTTTTAGGATGATTAGGGTTTGTATTGTTGCATTTTTAAGTCTGTAAAATTGTAAAAAGCAACATGCAGATACTAAAAATGTCAAACACAATGACCTTGAATGAGTATTCTGAGGTTCTGTTTTTGTCAACAGGATGTGCCTTGATTTGATCATTATTTTTATACATTCTTGAACCATATTTAGTTGAATATTCATATATTCAAATGTCCTTTATTGTCCTTTTCTCAGCCACTGGGCAACACTGGTTTTAAATGATCCCGTATGCAAAAACTTTTTTTTTCTCAAAAATGCAACTCACAGCTGCAAAACGTTAAAATAAAATGCGAGTTGTGGCAGAAAAAACCTCCTTAAAGTTCTCAGGAAATGCAAAAACAAATAGTTTTCGTCTTCTCTTTGTGAGCTTTGACTGTTTGATTTATATCTTTGGGTTCTTAAGCTGTACTTTTCACAATAAAAGCTTCTATTGGTGAGTTTTTTGCTATCTGAGACACTCATCTAAAAGAAAATACAACTAGACACCAAATGAAAGGCCCTATAATTATTATTGTTTATACATTTTATATGTACATTTGAATTCCCTGCAAGGTCAAGACAGCCTAAAGTCTCTTTCAAATCTCTGTCCACAGTAAAATGAGGAGCATTCTCATTGAAAACTATTGAAACTTTTATGGGTTTATTGATTTGTTTGGCTAAAAGTCACCAAATTCAAACATATTAGTCAAAATTCTGCCTATAAAAAACCTTCCAAAGCTAAAACTATCAGTACAAGTGCATTAACTACATATATTCCTCCTGAAAAACGGTATAATATGAGGATTGCTATGATTGAAAACTGTGTCTAGTGCAGAATATTCACACAATAAAGTCTCAGTTAAAAAGAGCCATGTGTTGACAAGGTCTGTGGTTACACTTAATAAAATAACACTCAGATTTACAGTGTGCTAACTTAAGGCTGGAATTCCTGACGGATTAGAGTAAATCATGTGTTGTGAAAGAAAAGCACACAGAAAGAGCTTTTTGCACAGTACTTTTCACATGTTATTTTGATTCTAAATCATAAAGGAGAATTAAACTGCTCAGCTAATCTAAAAATCTATAAAACATCCACATATGTTCATAGATTTTGTCATTTGTGTACCAACCCGGACGTAGTCGAGGTATCTGTAGAGGAAGCGGCGGCTCAGAGTTGTGATCCTGGAAAAGACAGTCCTCCACTGGACGTAGTTCGCCACCGTCCTGGAGAGACGGAAAGTCATTAATTAAACGCCTGCATGTAATCTCATTATACGCCATGAAATACTTATGATGAGCGACAGGAGCCCTCGGGCCGCAGTGTGTGATCAAGTGTGTCGACTCGTACGTCTGTGTTTGTGAGGACAAGATTGATGGTGAGACTTTAGAAGAAGGAACTCTTTTGGAAAGTTTGAATATTTAAGTCGCTTTTGAGCAAAAAAAGTGAAATACTTGCTCGATCCTGCCTCGCTGATGTGAAGATTTGGTGCATTTTTTATCTGAACAAGACAGCAAAGTAATTATTTTCGGGTTTCTGATGGTTCGTCAAGTAAAATGAAGCATTTTGAGGCATCATTTCAGGCTTTTGGAGATTTTAACAGGCACTATTAAGTGTTCTAATTATCTCAGTAATGAGATTAATGCAGGACAATGTGATGACAGCCAGATTTGCGCGTTGCACATTTGGGCTATTATGCTTTTGTGCACTTTTTATGGCTCAATGCTCCACAACTTTTTGTCTGCACCGCTGCCAAAACTTACTCCAGTTAGTTTTGTACAACTTACCTGCATGACTTTTCATGATGTCAGTTTGCACTCTGTTTTATGGGCCAGAGCATGCCTTTAACAAACTATTATTATTGTTAAATAAGGTTTGGAAATGCATTGTATCAATGGATACAAAGACAGAAGTGCGTCTGTACCTGGGATCTGTGGCGTTGATGAGCTTCACAAGTTCCTTAAAGTACTGCGGGGCTCTGACGATGACGGGCTCGGACGAGGAGATGGAGCGAGCCGGGTCGCCTTTAGTCTCCACCACAGCTTTTACGAAACCCAGCCAGTCAAACTACAGACAAGAGGAGGATGAGACGTAAGCAGGTGCTTGAATAAAACATAGAAATATTAATAAATGTAAATGTTAGCATTGTATTTTTGTCGTTTACTTGATCTGAACCCCCTGTAAGTTGCATAAGTCATTAAAATTGATCATTTTCATGCAAAACACAGCAAAAACTGTACAAATTAGTATCAAACAAACTGTGACAAAACTTTTTCTGTGCTCTCAGCAATATGACAATTAAAGAAATCATCAATATAAACTGTTTTTAACTTTTACGAGTTATTTTACAGTTTGAGAAAGACATTTTGCTGCTGAGTTTCCTACTTTTTTGCTGGTAGGTAAAATTCGCTGGCTTTGACAGAGCCCGGCTACCTGTTTCCCTCTGTTTCCAGTCTTTGTGCTAAGCTAAGCTAACTGGCTAATTACAGTAGCAACCCCAAAGTCTATTTATTATCTTCTCTCTGATCTATAAAACACTAGCATATGATTTATTAATCACAAATGGTCGGTGGTATAGGCAAAAGCTAATCCCAAAATACATTTTAAACTAGACAAAACACAAAACATAACGAGAAAATCTAATTTGCAGTATTAACTTTGATAACCTTAGTTTTGAAGAACTGCATTTTGCTGGTGAGTTTTATACTTTTTCACAGATTAACAAATGCAATATAGTGTGTTGATCTGCAAGCTTTAGAGGTGCTAGTAGGTAAATTTTGTTAGCTTCAGAGTCAGGCTAGTGTTTTCCATTTGTTTCCAGTCTTTGTGCTAAGCTAAGCTAACTGGCTAATTACAGTAGCAACCCAAAAATCTATGTATTAGCTTCTCTCTGATCTATAAAATACTGATAATCACAAATGTTTCATGGTATAGGCAAAAACTAAACCCAAAATACATTTAAAACTAGACAAAACACAATAAAAAAATAAAAAGATCTAATTTGCAAACCACAAATAGAAACTTGGTGAGTTTTATACCGTTTTACAGATTTAAAAAATGCAATTTAGTGTGTTGTTTTACAAGCTTTAGTGGTGCTAATAGGTAAATTTTGCTAGTTTGGACAGAGCCAGGCTAGCTAGTTTCCCTCTGTTTCCGGTCTTTGTGCTAAGCTAAGCTACCTGGCTAATTACAGTAGCAACATATAGCCTATACCAGGAACATGTATTTTAGTTGGGAATCTTTCTCAGGAAAACAAAATAAGCCCAAGAAAATGCAGGGAAGGTGACAGTTTTTTTTAAAGGAAAGGCAATTTAAATGGATTTTTTTCTTGTTGCTAATTAGATGATGTTGTTGTTGTACCTGAGGTATGGAGCGCTGCAGGCGAGACAGCGAGTATTTGTTGTACATGTTCTCGCTGGTGCGGTTTTCATAAGGAATCAGGATCTGCAGACACAATGAGACACAATATCATCAGAAAAACTCATCCTGAATCTGTACATAAAACAATTTCCATTTCCACTGTTCGGGTAAAGCTGATGAGCCACATTTCACAGTTAATAATGCTGAGTTTTAATTAGCTTCCACTGAGGCCCATTAAATCGCTTCCATACATTGAGCAGGATTGCATTTATCTGACATGACGTCTTTACATGAGCAACTTTGGTCTCGAAGGCGAGGGCCTTTTCCATCTGGGTCAGCGCCGCTTTCTCCGGAGCTCCCAGCATGACGGCCGTGTCCACCATCAAACTGAGCAGGGCGGAACGGTACTGGGAGAGAGAGTGAAGGGGAGGCAGGGAAAGACCAAAGAATCAAAGTCAGTGAAGCTCCTACATGTACACTCGCATAGCTTTGAGCTGCTCTATCAATACTCAGAAATATTTGTGTAAATGTTATCATTATCTCTTTAAAATGACAAATAAACAGCAGCAGAAAATACTCAGAGAATATTAGCATGATCATAACATTATGACCACCTGCCTAATATTGTGTTGGTCCCCCTTATGTGCTCTAAAATGCTCTGAACCATTGGACATGGACAAGAGGACCTCTCAGGGTGTCCTATGGGGTCTGGAACCAGGACGTTGGCACTGGATCCTTTGGGTGCTCTGGTTTGTCCAGTGGGGCCTCTGTCAATCAAACTTGTTCCACTGCATCCTGTTGATGCTTGATCAGAATGGGGTGTAGGAAGTTTGGAGGTCAAATCAACATGTTGGGTCATTGTCATGATCCTCAACATGTTCCTGATTGGTTGATGTTGTTTCCATGTGGTGGGGTGCATTTTCCTGCAGTGACATTTGGGATTTCCATTAGCATGAGGGAGTGTGTTTGTTGTGGGACAATGTTTATTTGGGTGTCTGAGTGTCATTAACATGGATGTTAAAATCCAAGGTTTTCCATCAGAACACCACATAGTACCAATATGATCGATGTTATTCACTTCACCTGTCAGTGGTCATGATGTTGGGGCTGATCGGTGTAAATGGGTTGATTATTACATATTTTGTAGTAACATTTGAGCTGACAAATGATGAAAAATTCCTCCTCCAGCACGACACTTTTCTTGACATTTTAGCTTTTTAACTGATCCATTTATAAACTGCTTACTAACATTTACAGCTTCAGACTTGACTGACTGTAGAAGCTGTGATTTATTAATGCAGGTGACTAATTTTGATAAATTAAAATCAAAACAGACTTTATTGAAGTCTAACTAATATTTCTAACTGCAAAAACACAGTTTACTAACATTTAAAACTGCATTATTAGTGAATAAAGAATGTGGTATTAATATTTTAGTTAAATGAGACACATGGATGTTCAAGAAAAAACAAAATGGTAGCACTTTAACTTTAAAATGCAACAAAAACAGCTTTTATCAGCAATAATTCACATTTGCTTTATTGTTTTTGAGACATTTCTGCCATATTAAGCGCTGCACAATGTCAACAATTTATCAGACACAAAGGTTTCAGTATAATAAGTCTGTAGTTGTAAATGTTAACAAGCAGTTTATGAATGGTCCAGATGTCCGGCAGCTATTTTGCAGAGGCGATCAAACACTCCACTGCTGGGATCCTCCCTAATAATGTTGATTTGTTTTTAAATCCAGCAAAGCATCATACTAGAGGAGCATTTTTTACAATAAGAATCATTACTGTATCATTTAATAACTACAAATAAAGCATGGTTGGTGGTGGGATCTGCAAAAGCTAATACTAAAATATCTATCATTCATTTATAATAATATAATATTTGTTGATTGAAACTAGACTGAACATGAAAAATAAAGAGAAATTCTCATTTACAAACAGTGTTTCTTTGGTATCCTGCAGTGGATGAACTGGATTTTATTCTGTTTTCAGGTTAAATAACATTATAAATAAGAAAAAACCTATATTAGGCCAACAAATATCAGTGAAAAAGCCTAAAGATGGTACATATAAGAGGTAAACATGTTGTCTAAGAAGGTAATAGAAAAACTCAAAGCAGAATATTGAGTGTGTTGAGAGAATTTAAGCACTGTATTCTCAGTGTTTTATTCTGGCCTAACGAGGCAGCCATTAGCGGAGCAATCAATATCAGCCGCCTCTTCTACGATTAATTGCTTACATTATGACCGTCTGGTGTTTGTGGAAAATATCGAGCCTGAAAAGAAGCCCTCATTGTGATTTTGACAGCTCATATTTCCAATTGAGAGTTTTGTTATTTTTTTCTTGCAGGAAGGAAATAGGAAGGGGAGTTTTTTTCAGATAGCAGGTAGAGATGAGTGAAAGATGAAGCGGAAACTCACGGCCTGAGCGGAGGAGGTGTTGGTGATGTAGTCCTCCCTGGAGGGCAGAGACAAGGACGCCTGATCCAGCTACACGAAGACAGAGAACGCAGGTTAGTCTGCTGCTTTTTGCATCGTTTATCATCTTCTGCAAGAATAAAAGCTGGAAAATGATGTGGCACTGAACCTGTTTCTGCCTACTTGTGCATACTGGTCCGCAGATTTCACAACTTTTTTCCAAACATATAAAAGTTTATAGATTATTTCTTACCTCAGAGTTATTTCAATCACAGTGAAGGTTTTATTTTATTTCATTTTAATAAGGTGACTGTTTAAAATGTTTTCTAAATGAGGCAAATTCGTGGAGTATATCAAGAAGTATAAAAGGGTTTCAGCACAAAAATTAATTTGTTTGAGTTCCTTTAATTCACTTTTCAATGCCCCCGATAATGAGAAGGTAAGATCTGACTTTGAAAACTACATAAAGGATCCCTTTAATTGATTTCGCTGTGTTAACCCGGTTAGAACAATCCGTCTGCACCTCCAACTACATGAGCTCCTGTTTATTTTGAAGGTGAGCCATTAGAACTAATGGTGGGTGGAAAATGGACCATCAACCAACACAAGATTGGTACTTTAATGTGGATAAACATAGATAGATTTTTGGTCACAGACACTCTGCTGTTGTCTGATAATGGAGACATGGCTGGATTAACCTTGCACTAGGCTGTTAAATCGCTTTTGTTGTTTAAATTGACCATTTTTTAATTTATTTTATGGAAAAATGCCACAATTTTCAAGAACTACCTTCTCAAATTTGTACATATTCGCTAGTTTTCCCACTTTTCTTCAAAAGCCAACTCAGTATTTGGGTTTTTGACAGCTAAATATGCTTACTTGTTAACTTTCTGACTATTTTCTGACATTTTATACACTGATCAATCAATATATTTTGAAAAAACATAGTGAGATGTGTTGATAATTTTTAAAAAAAATGGTGGTTGTAGTGCTTCCAAGACAAAATAATACAATTTTTAATTAGTTTTTTTTGTGTGTGTTAAATGAAATTAAAGCGAATTTAATGAATCACAACTCTATAACAAAGAGTTGCAATGTAATCTTGAATCATTCAAAGGTTTAAAGTAGAATTAATGTACAAGACCTTGTCAGAGTATATGTTTTACGTTAGAGGACGGAATTTCAAACAAATTTGCAGTTAATTAAATAAAATAAATAAAAAATGTTTACAGTGAACCCATTTTCAATAGTGGTTCTACCTCTCATAAGAAATTATGACAATGCAACAACCAAAAATTAAAACAGATATATATTTAAAGGGGCAGTACGCTCAATCAGAAGTGCTTGTCGGGTATTAAAAGACTTAGAGAAACCCCCCTTTTCCAATTAAAAGAATAACGTCTAAACATTGACATCGGTTTTTCATCCAAAAAAGCAAATGCAGCATGATAGTCTACGGTGTAACAACCGAACCGAACCGTTCCGTACAGGCACTTTCGGTTCGGTACAGAGGTGTACCGCGGTATGAAAATTTTAAGACTATCAAGAATGGCCATGTACAGAATTGTTCTAAGTGCCCACAGTTGTGTTGGACCTTCTTCGTCTCACAGTTACACAGTATTGCGTAACTGAAAACAAGTAGGAGTTTCCAGTCGGGCCGTTTTTTCTCCTGCTAGCGCTTCTGTGACGTATGGCTAGCGAAAGGGATGGCTAATGCTAACAGCAAGAAGCCGGAGCTGGAAGACGCTTTGCAGTGGTTAAAATCACCCGTTTGGGATCACTCTGGTTTCCTGGACAAGATGAAAGCCATAAGGTGCTCCAAACGTGCAAAACGGTATCCCGTTTTGCTTGGCCTATCAACAGAATTCAGAAACTGGTAGGTGGTTTGAAATCCGCACTCTCGACACAAGTTGAAACGGAGACTCGGCAACGTCGTCTTAAATCGATCATGTCATTTTGACGCCCCGGTGCGTCCATCGACTCCACAGGGTTTCGTATCGTACTGTACCGAACCGAACCATGACTTCCGTACCGAAACGTGATTTTTGTGTACCGTCACACCCCTAATAAAAAGACAACAAAACCTTCTAAATCTCACTAATAACCATGATATACTATATCTTTTTATTTAATCTGTACAGAAATGAAAGTGTAACAATGACGGTTTGTTTTTTACCTTGCGTCCGATTAAAAAAAAGTCAAACAGGCCCTTTAAATATGCTGCATGTCAACGTTAAAAACTTGCATCCAGGCTTCAACAGCAGCAGCAATCTGTAGATGTCTGACCTTGATGATGTAGTGCGAGGAGTTCTTGTCGTCGGGGGAGACGTACAGGCGGATCAGGACGCTCTTGCTGTGCTGGTTCCTCATCTCCGCCAGCGTCTTCAGGAGGCTCCACTGACTCGGCGACCACTGGTAGTCCCCGCCGAGCCCATCGCCCACGACGGGCCACCGGAACTCGGGCTGTTTGAGCGTCTTCAGCATCGGTCTGGCGTCCAGCTGCTCCAGCACAGCTTTGTAAACAAACACATGACAAACACATGATAATTGTTGTTCCAGTTTGTTATTGCAATCATCTACTTTTGTGATCAGCACTACTCTTCTGTTTTTCACCTCATGAATCGTATTGATTTTGCTTCTGCACTGACCCAGATGTGTCATGCGGATCAATAAAAGTTATTTCACTCCATTTTATACCATCACTGTGTCTTTGTGTGAGCTGCTGACTTACACTATTATTGCGAGGACTGTTCCGGGGTGATATTTTGACTTGGTTAAAATTGTTTAAGAGTAGATTTTTGATCAATTGGACTTTTGACTTACTTTCATTCATACAGGAGCGGTAGAGGATCTTGGCTTTGGTCACTGCTTGGAGTTCGTTAGGTTCTGAAGGAGCTTGTAGTAACTCTGATGGAGAAAAACAGCCGCTATCATCACTCACAGCTCCAACAATTAACTGAAGACATATACACCGATCAGTCACAACATTCTGACCACTGACAGGTGAAGTGAATAGCATTGATCATATTGGTACTATGTGGTGTTCTGATGGAAAACCTTGGATTTTAACATCCATGTTGATGAGACTTAGACACCCAAATAAACATTGTCCCACAACAAGAACACTCCCTCATGCAAATGGAAATCCCAAATCCCCTGCAGGAAAATGCACCCCACCACATGGTAACAACATTAAACAATCAGGAACATGTTGAGGAACATGACAATGGTCCAACATGTTGATTTGACCTCCAAACTTCCTACACCCCATTGTGATCAAGCATCAACAGGATGCAGTGGAACAAGTTTGATTGACAGAGGCCCCACTGCACAAGCCAGAGCACCCAAAGGATCCAGTGCCAAAGTCCTGGTTCCAGACCCCATAGGACACCCTGAGAGGTCCTCTTGTCCATGATTCCCAATGGTTCAGAGCATTTTTGAGCACATAAGGGGACCGACACAGTATTAGGCAGGTGGTCATAATGTTATGCCTGATCGGTGTATATGTGCTTCTCTTCTTTAGTTTCAGTTGGTTTTGTGAAAAGCCATGGACATAAGTTCAGTCTTGTCTGGAGAATAAGTGACAAAATTGCAATAATTGAAACCACTTAAGAGATCTTGAACAGTTTCATGCATATTTTAAATGAGTATAAAACCTGTAGTGAGTCTGGAGAGAGGTGTATAAAATGTAACAGGTTTAAATGCCACAATTTTGAAAATGAAAAAATACTATGGAGACTATGGAGTTATAAAAAAAGGAGAGCTGGACAGACTTCTGCAGCCCGACATCATATCTGCTTGAGGCTAAAGGGGCTTTTAGCCAAAACACGATAATGGCACCACTGCAGACTGAAACCGATTATTTCAAACGGCTAGCACGATACGACGCCAGTTTGAGATCGGATGTGTATGCAGCGGTCAAAGTTCAGATCAATTAATAGAAATCAGGCATCCAGCAAAGCTCTAAAGGCAAAATACAGCAATACAATGACGCATTCAGAGGCTTCCACTGAACCTTTGGCCTACAAATGGGTCTGTCTGTTCCTGGGCCCAACCTATCCCAAGAATTATTGCACAAGTGGTGACGATTGGATTTTTGAGAGTGTGGCGGATTCTGCAAGTGGAACTTTGGTGGCAGAACATTATCAAATGCAAATACTGGGTTTCAACTCATTCTAATAGCTAACAATAAATGTGTTAAAAAATCCAAGGGACTTTAAAAACCTAAAATATCATGAAAACAAACTGTTGAGTTACGCAAAGTTGGCAATTTGAGCCTATATCCTTTGAAAGTAAAGTCTTTGAAGCCTTCATATTCGAGCTCAGAAAGTTCAAAGGTTGCCTTTTTACCAAGATTGAGGCCATTTTATAGATAATTTTCACCTTTTTATACTTGTGTTTGTGAATTCCCTGAGTTATTTGACACAAGTTTGCACTTGTATCAAAACCTTGAAAGGAACATCGTCTCTTGGGAACGGGTTTCTATCCAAATTGGCTCGTCAGATGTGTTTTAACAGTTAGGGAGTCTTATGTGACATTGTGATATGTGTAATTATAGCAAGTTTGTTCTGTGTTTGCTCTCAAAAGCTGTACAGACCTTCTTTGTAAGTTAAATCAGTGCTCTTAAATCTCCAAACACCAAATGTTCAATAGATGAAGACATTCGACCTCATTCGCAGCTTCTTTTGATTTGCCTACTGCAGCAAAGTTCCCTTCTTTGGTATTTATTCTTTGTATAAACCACTTTTGAGTTTTGTTTTGCTTGTGTTAAGCACTGAAGGGAAAATTCACGGCCAAACTCACCTTTGAGTCGGATGTCGACGTGCTGCCTCAGCCAGGGGTAGATGCCGTACGAGGACGAGTCTTCAGGAATCGGGTTCTCCTTTAACCAGCCTCCGCAAGAGAAACTATAGAAGTCCTGGCAGGGGTCCACATCCCGATCCATCTTACTTAGAATAGACCCCGCTGTGGAGATGAGAAGAGGTTACAATACCAGAAACTTAAAAATTTCATACACAATCCAAGCAAATGTGCGTAAAACAACTCCTCACCTGCTTCGATGCATTCTGGGGTCAGACAGAACTCCTCCTGACTGGACTTTTGAGACACTGCGGGAGAGGAACAGAGTATGATGATGATGAAGCTTGACGACCAAAATGTAAAATCACAGTAATAAACTGGTGGAAATGCAGGGGTGGTTAGCCAGATGACACCCCCGGTTGTGGAAAAGCACCAGTTACAGAACCGGAACTGTAACTATGATTCAGACGATTGTGGTGTTTTGACGAACATGTGGATCTTTCTCCACCACTACCCCTTCTCACAACAAGCGCCGTATAAAAACAGTCTGGTGGTGACCGCTGAGACACACTTAAAGGAAATTGGGTTTGTTCAACAGGAAGTCAACTATAAACCAAAACGCATGTCAACGGGGAAAAGTTGGTGAACACAATCTCAGCCAAGTTGGGTAATTTATTAGTTTATTAGTTACTGTCTTGATTAACACATTGTTTTGTCTGTAAAAAGTCAGCAGAATGAGTTAGAAACGACTATTAAAACTTCCTAAGATGCAGATTTTGTTCAAATATGAGACCAAAACCAAAAATTATTCAGTTTAAAATTATAACACACAAAAAATCTGCACATTGGAAAGGCCAAGTACAGATGTTTGTCACTTTTACAGCTACAGTTGGTGGTCGGTTTTCAACTGATCACACAATTTCTTTGGTCTTTGGTTCTCTCCGGTCACATCAATGTGATTACGTTCTCTGGACAAATAGCTCTGGAGGGAAAACGCAAAACGGAAATGTTTGTCGAGAAAGCCGAGAAGATGAAAACACCAACGATAAAATGTGACACAGCTATAAATTTATGACGCCAGCTGGTGCCAAGACAAACCTTTTATTCGACGTGACTTCTTCTACCAAGACGGAGGTTTTGGTGTGTAATGCTGGAGGTTCTTCTTACTTACCACCAGCAAATCTCAATAAAAGACAATAAGCCCAGAAGCACAGCATTAATATTTAAATTACCTTTATGTTGCATTCCTCAAAAGGCTGCAAGATGACCACGTTTCTGTCCTTTATTATCCAGTGACTCAAAGTACGTTCACGTATGTATTTTGATTACAATTTGGAGGTACTTTACTGACTTTACTTCAGTTTTTCCATCTTAAATGTCTACTACATTACCTTAGAGGACCTAGTTGTATATGTTGCTCCGTTACATATCATAATTTCCTATAAATTTTACTTTGTAGGTTAAGATTATACACACAAACATATATACCTTTAATACTTTTAAGGTTATTAAATCAACCAACACAGCATTTTAAGTAGAGTTAGCTTCATCTCAGAGCAGTTATAGTATTAATTTTTGGGCTGGGGGACATTTAAAATCTTTATTCATGTTTATTCTTAACGTTGGTCCCGTAATTATACATGTTTCAGTCAAACCCATGCATGCAACATTACATTAAATGATCAGACTTACGCAGAGTGTAATGCACTTTGCGTCACTGTCATGTTGCATTACACAAACGCTGCATTTAAAAGCTCTGATTAATAGTGTACAATTAAAATTAGCTCAGGAACATTACCTCTATTCATCGATAACAACGTGTCTGTGGTGTAATGATGCCATTTATCTGAAACCTGCTGGTATATACCTCTAAACTTCTCCATATGGGCCTGTTCTGCGTAATAAGTACTTCATTTGTAGCACGTTTTGCTGACAGCACCTCCATTACGTACATTTAAGTTGATTTTTGACCGCAGGATTCGGGTGAGGTACTACTACATTTATTTAAGTAAAGCCTCTGAATGCTTCCTCCACCACTGTTTATGCAATAATTACTCCAAATGACAGTGGTTATCAGAGGGGAGTGTAGGACGGCACATTCCCACAATCCACACAGACTAAAGTGCAGCTGATACAGCTGCAGAAAGAGTAAACAGTTAAGCCTCCCTTCACTGTGGAGAGTCGTAATCTGCATTGTGTGAGCTCACTCATGAATCTTCTTTAATTATCAAGTCAGAAGCAGATCTCGAGTACTTTCTGAAACCTAGATCTGATTCTTGACCTAAACTTGGCTCCCAGCTGTAATTATTTCACACACTTGTAATTAACCGCCACAAAAAGACAGAATAAGCCACGCATTGTTTACGCTCCTCTCAGTGTGACCACAGCTCGACCCGTTCACTTCCCTTCCTAGAAGGTGCGCGACAGCCTGCCTCTCTCACCTCCTGGCAGAAACCGCCGTCATGTGAAGTGGTTCTGCGGCAAACGGAGGCAGCAGTAGGCCATGAAGTGAGCAGACAGATTTAGAAACCAAATCCTCATTGTGAACGGATGAGTGGAGCGTTGCGGAGCTGCACCACAGCGCCTGACCTCTGAGGTCCACCGGTCTTGTTGTCTAGTTAGAGCCGCTTGTGAGGGTTGCTTAATGTTGTGGTCCCTTTTTGCACAGACTCACGACTTCAACCCTGCAGGACCTGCTTGGCCTCAATAACCCCCCCAACACAGGGGTTTAAAACACACACACAGATGTCTGAGGCTCCAGTGTCACTGCTAATGCCAACCTCATGTTCATTACTGAGATACCAAACAAGCCACCTACGACAAACCCGCATGGAGGCCAACACGTTTGAGCGTCACACTCGCTAAACTCATTGCAGAAATCAAAGCGACCACTTGGCATTCCTGTGTCTGGTCATTCGCATGGCTGGAGACCGGAGGAGGGTTTCCATTAGAGCGGCTGTGTGGGGACTGCATACATCGGCACAAAGTGTAATTACACTTCAATGCCGCCACAAGAATGCTGACTTCCCTCAATAACAAAAAAAAAAAAAAAACAATACTTACCCCACCCAAACAAACACAAGCACCCCTCCCAGCCACGACCATCTTTACAACCACTGACACTACTGCTACATGAAGTCTTAAAGGAACAGTTACTCAAGATTTGATTGCAGGCAGCATAACGCTACAGCCAATTAGCTTAGCTTAGCATTAAAATTGAAAGCACGGAAACAGCTTCCAGTTTGAAAAAATCTGCTCACTTACACTGAGAAATATGTCTCTTTTACTTTAGTTAATCAATGATTAAAGCCTAAATGCAAAAACTTATTATCAATGAAGTTGATGCACCAGGGAGGGAAAAAGTTCAACACAAACTCCTTCGAAATAACCACAACTTCTTACTTCTATGCTTAAAAAAAACGAGAAGTGAGCTTTAAAAGGAGCAGATCGGCAGATTTTCTCATGTACAGAAAAAGCTCGGCTAGCTTTTTCCCTTTGCTTCCATTGTTTATGCTAAGCTAATGCTAAGCTAACACTGCCTAGCCTCCTATTTAACACAGATATTAGAGTCTTATTGATCTTTACTCTCAGCAACAACACAAATAAGCATTGTCTTTTAATATATTTCTTTATCAACGTGAACATTCTAGCTTCCAGGGATTGCTTTTGAATTTGGATCCAACTCTTAAATTTCGACTCATCGGGCAAAATTGATCTTTCTGCTGAGAACGTGGCTGCCACTTCAGAATTTTTCTACGCGTACGTGCAATTAAAGTTATCGAAAGTGGCTCGAGGAAAATTGAGGAAGCTGCAAGAATCATTGTTTCGTCCCCAAGGAAAAACTCAGAGATGGAACAATTAGTAAGCAGGAAACATCTGGAAACCTCAACAGTAAATAGCCAACGGTGCTGCATGCATCACTCGAAAAGTCAAGTGTCATTGCCTTTTTTACGCGTCTATCCAGGTTTTGTTGTCATTTGATGTGGTTTTGTGTCTATTTCTGTATTAACATACTTCATTTTTGTTGAAAGACGCTAATAAGTATTTGTCTAAGCTCATGTAATGCGTCAGTTTTCTCCTTTATCACACTGTTATGTGAATATCAGCCGTTTTTAGCCGAACTGTGGATGTAAATTACTGATGCATCTCGGCCTGCCACATCCACCTACAAGTTACTTAAAGTGTCGGTGTTAATTAATGTGCACTGCCACCTATAAATAATAAACACACTCACACACGGCCTACCCACTTCTGCGCCACACAATTCCCTGCTAATTAATTTCGCGTTCTGCCGCAGTATACTTTTCCATGAGTCCGGTTTTGACTCCCACTGCGGGAAAGGTTCTGCATGTCCACGTGGGCGTGTGCCGTGAAACCTTACATGAACCAAAAATAGTTGGACACAAGTTCCCCACGAGCCCTCCACAAAGACCTTTGCTCCCAGCAGCGTGCTTTCCTGGGTTATTTACAGTCTGCATGTACTATAATCTGAGGACAGCGTGCATACTATACCATACATCAAATTCCTTGCAAATTACAGCGTAGGACGAAGGAAAATGTGCGTGTCTTTGGACTTACCCAGTATGAGAGCAAGCAGCAGAGCAGCACAGAGGCACACACACATGGCCAGAGCTATCTTGTAGAGACGGCTGCTGCCCCTCTCAGGTTTAACCCCGCCGCCACCTAAATGCTCCAGCTCCATGGTTTACTATGTCACACACTCACACACAGTGACACACAAAAACACCACCAGACGGCCTAAAAACCTCAAAGGGGTTGGCAGGAAAAAGGGCAAATAAATATTAAAAAACACTAAAAAAACAGGAAAAAAAATCTAATTCATGGACAAAATTAAATCCAAAAGCTGTCTGAAATAAAAAAAACTCTTTTCATACACTTTCCCCTCCTCAATTTAACAGCACAAACTTGATTCACTTTCCCAATCTGTCTTGCTCTCTCTGCTGCTGTCTGTCTCTCTGCAGTCACTCCAACTTCACTCCGGCTCTTCAAATTGTTCCTCCCTCCATCCCTCATTACTCCTCCTCTCTCTCCCTCCCACCGGGAAACAAGGGACCAGTCCTCCCAGTGAGATGAACAGAAGTCATTTATTAAAATCATTGGCTAAAAACCAGAACCTTATCTCTATGCATGTGTGTGTGTGTGTGTGAAGCTTTAGCAGCTGCAGTCCTATCAGCGAGTGAGATGTGTGTGTCTAATCTCATGTACGGGACAGCGGGGTGCTCTGCTCGAAAACGTTTATCAGATCAGACAGTCAGTGAACCAGAACAGAATTAGACGCACATGGGATGCTGATTACAATAGATTAATCTGATGATGATGATGCCGCCGCCTGCTAAAAACACATCTGCGTTTTGGTCCATCTTTGCTTTCTTTGAAGGCCCAGAGGTGCTGATGACAGTAACACCACAGCTCCCGACTGGATCCTCAAACCCTCCCCCCCACCCCCTCTCCTCACTGTGGCGAGAACCCTTTCTGCACGTGCTCATTAGGGTTTGGGGCGTCGGCCACAAAGCCCTTATATAGTCGGGACTTCCTGCGCTGCTAAAAACACCCATTCATCAAGCAGAAACACAGACCACGATGCCATTGTTCACCACTGTGACTCACAATCACTTGTGTCCTGTTTATATCTTATTGTTTCAAATCTGCTCTCCAGTTGTGATTGTCTCGACTCCTGTTTAAGCCTCTAATTTTTGATCGCCACAGGTTTACAGACTGACAGTCGAGGGCTGATGGTGTTGCACCAGCTATTCAAAAATCCATTAATAAGATTAAAAGTAAAGTACTTCCTAAGATTACAATAACCGCAAGCTAGTCTCAAGATACTAAATCAGGATAAATAATGTATTAATGTACAAACTAGGTGCCAGAAAACATCTAAAGCTAATCCATCAGCTATGCAAAAAGGCCGTCTCTGTGGCATTAAAGGTGAGAATAACTTTCAGAAGTTATGTTTTTCTGTTTGATTTATGTCTGCATACATAGAGAATACATGATTTACAATTTATAATGAGTGGGAAATATCAGATTATGCTAACCTGACTAACATCACTGCTTATTTAGTTTTGCTTTGAGGCATCTTGTAGTATTTCTATGAAACTTAAGATTTAAACTATTTTAAATAGGATTTACTAAATTTAAAGGCAACCATACACTGATCAGCCACAATATTCTGACCACTGACAGGTGAAGTGAATAACATTGATCATATTGGTACTATGTGGTGTTCTGATGGAAAACGTTGGATTTTAACATCCATGTTGATGAGATTTAGACACCAAAATAAACATTGTCCCACAACACACTCCCTCATGCAAATGGAAATCCCGAATGTCACTGGCCTACCCCTGCAGGAAAATGCACCCCACCACATGGAAAAAAAACATCCAGGAACATGTTGAGGAACATGACAATGACCCAACATGTTGATTTGACCTCCAAACTTCCTACACGCCATTGTGATCAAGCATCAACAGGATGCAGTGGAACAAGTTTCATTTTTGAGAACATAAGGGGGACCAACACAATATTAGGCAGGTGGTCATAATGCTATGTCTGATCGGTGTATATCATGCTGGTTGTTTTTTTGTTTACTCTAAACAGGACATATACTAGAAAGCTAATGTTAGCTTTATTAGTTACTTCAGTTAGCGACACAGTAGTTAGGTCAGTATGCAAAAATTTAACTGGCTTTGATGATTGTGTGACTTTCCTTATATCATCACAGGCAGATCAAAGTTTGTACTTACTGCATGAAATATCATGGGCTGGCTCCAAATTTCTTGCCTACATTCGTGGCTGCCAGAAGATATTTTATAATGACTTATTCCCTAGCAAGTTCACAGTGAAATGTTCAAACAGCTCTGGAGGCATGGCCATGAAACTTTGTAAAGACATTCATGATCCCCAGAGGATGAACCCTTTCAGCTTTGATTATCCCCTGACTTTTCTTTTGGCTCCACCACGGAGGTGTCATTAAGGGGTTTGAATAAAACATCTCATCAGCTATGGAAAGGAAAAAAATCTGGTGTCATAGTCCCCAGAGGATAAGTTCGAACAACTTTGGCGCACACTGACTTTGCATCCTGTGACATCAGCCAGTTATAATGTCATCCTGTGCAATACTTTATAGCAAAATATTTGCACAAATACTGACCTATCAATTACCCTCAGGTGTACTTGTATTTAGTGCTAACATGCTAACACCAAAGCAGATAAAGCAGAAAGTCTCTTTGTACAACTAAAACGGAAAAGGTTGCAGAGTTAAATCAGAGGCCCGTTATTCAATTTGAAGTCTGCCTCTTTTTCGTCCTCTGCCTCCCTCCTCTTCATCATCCTCCCATGTCTGTTTACCCAAACATCCCTTCAGGCTATCATTACTGCGTGATAAGCAACAGAGACGCACATGCAAGGACACATAAGCAATCTGTCTGCACAGATAGGGAAGAGAAAATTGGTCCTGTACGAGCCTTATCAGAACACAAATGTACACAGACAAAAGACGCCAAGTCCTGCGAGTCCGATCCTCCCACATTCTGCACTAATTATTCAATTATAAAGTCTCCAAAAAAGGCGATGATATGGAACCTGCTGACAGAGGTGTCTGCTCATCTTCGGTAAACACACCTCTGTGGCTGAACTGCAGGCCGTTCGGTATTTATATGTCTGTGGGGAACACCCTTCCAAATTACAATGTGTCATCCCTCTCGCTGACACACTCAGGAAACGTAATCACTGCATGACTCCTTGAAAACACTAAAGCAACACTGTGGTTTGGAGCTGTTGCTAAAAGTGTAGCCTGTGTGCTTTTGTTACGGTGTCTGAGGAAGACAAAGAGCCAGTGTGGTGGGAATATGTCGGGTATAAAATTAGAAAGGGCCTCTGGTCTGCAGCCTCCCAAAAGAAACAACAGGCTACCTGCCTTTTTGTTGACCTTTTTCAACTGATACAACCCTGGCAAACCATGATTTTTACTTGCAGTAGAGTAAATCTACACGGTCTTACTACTACTTTTACGACACCAAATGATCAGAGTACTTCTCCTGCTACTTTTGCAACCATTTTTCATGCTTTTTAGGTGTTAAATCACAGTCGTTTCTGCTTATTTGACTCTTTTTACGTTAATGGTCTGGTTTATTTTTTGGATTTTATGCATTCTCTATGCTTTTAGTGGCCCTGGTTACCCTAACCTAACCCCAACCTGTTAAGGCAGACGGCCACCCTCCCCAAGCCTGGTTCTGCCGGAGGCTTTTCTTCCTTCCTGGTAAATGTGGAGTTTTCTCTCCACTGTTGCCAAGAGCTTGGGAATCCAAAGAAAACTTGGATTTGTTGGGTTTCTCTGTACACAATTTACCTCAGGATGTAAAGAGCTTTGAGAAGACATTCCAATGCTGTGAATTGGTGCCATTTATTTAAAATAAATTGAATAAATGTAATAAATAAATTTGATAAAATCTGAATTTTTCAATGTGAAGCAAAGTGTTCTGTAGTTTGCTATTGTTATTGTTCTTGTTATTGTAGGTTTTACATTGTTATCCTTACTGTCATCGTTCTTTTTGTTTTATGGATTACCATTGTATGTGTTCCTATTGCCGTATCTCATTGTTGTTCTTGCTTTTGTTACTTTTCTACTTATTCTTTGTGTTGTTTTTAATTATGTTGTAATTGCATTGGCATATACGACTGTATGTCGGATAAATGCAGCAGAGTTGAAAGTGCAATATTTACCTGTGAAATATGGATTACAAATATACAGTTATTAAAAGGGGACCTGCGTTTCCAACACCCAACAGTACAATATTTCATGTTAAACTACTGCAGTCTTTGACAGACCACCCAAAAAAAGGAAAAGATGTGAAATGGGGAATAAATTCCTCCACTTATTAACCAGCTGAAACGAGTGTGCTTAAATAAAAATCAGTCCTTTTTATTCCACAATTATGACAAATCATTTTTTACAGCCCAAACGTAGACAGTGAGAGGCCAAGAGAACATAAAAGAAACTTACACTTCCAGAGAAGGCAGGAGTTAACAGAGAAAGCCATTTTCCTACTGCAATGCCCGAGGAAGAGAAAGACACTTGATCTGACTGAATAAATCTGTAGGATATCCACCTTTCAACAAGACGAAATGGCTAGAAATCCTTTAAGTTAATTAAATAATTCATGTGTGCACTTAAACATGAATGTTAGGGAGTAAAGTTTCTCCAACAGTGATAAGGAGTTGAAAATCAGGACACTGCCATGCACTCACCAAGAAATTCAAGGCTCTCTAAACGTTTTTGTCCGAAGATGGCTTGGATTCATTTTCCCAGACACTTTCCTGTTGTAGCAACAGAAAAAAATGGCATTTTGGAATCAAACTTGGAAGGTTTTCACTCAAATGCTAAACACAAACACATAACAGATATTAAACCGTGTGCAGTCTTTGTAAACAGTCACATTGGACAGTGCTTTCCAGCAAGTGCATTATTTATATATGTGCTTTTGTATATATGGTGGCAACATGGTGGAAGAAAGTGTTTTCCCTGGTGGTCCAGTAACAACTTAAAGGCAGAGCGATGTTCTGCTCAACAGTGTCCAGAAAGTGGGCAGTGCTGCTGGGCAATGCAGTCCGTTCCCTGTATGTTCACAGCTTAATGGTCCACACGACTCGAACACATCCTGAGACAACATCTCTCAGTCCGCATGACGCTCCTTTTCATTCAGTTTCCTGGGGCAGCTCACCGCTGTGGCTACCGTGCCGTGACCATCCACAGGCCCAGCGCCACGTTGGCTGCCAGCAGGGCGCTGCCCGCCAGCAGCAGGAAGAAACCAATGAGCTCGCGCTTTTGACGGTCCGTTACCACAGTAACCAGCGTGGCCTCCAGCAGGGCGTTGAGCATCCACTGACCGTCGAGAGCAAAGCACGGCACGGAGTTGACTACGGCTAACGCACCAGAAAGGGAAACCACATATCTGAGAGGTGGGACGGTTCAGGACAACAAATAATAACTTATAGCCACAATTTTTAGGGTCAGTTTATCCATTCAGCAGTAAAAACACAGGTGGAAATTTCTTTGTCCGTGCTGGTAGGGTTACCAGTAAAGCACTGCTGGTCAGCTGGGAACGAGCCACAACTGGACGCTTCGAAACCAAAGAGAGCCTGTGCCAATGTGTAATATTTGTGAGAGGAAATAAGTCACCCTTCTGCTTACAAATGAAAAGTGGAATTCATATTGATTAAACGCACCTTTGATTAATTCATTACACTTGGTTGTTTTGCAGCTTCAGCCTTAAAGTACGTGACAGATGTCAGCTAACTTTTGATCTTTGAGTCTTTTTGACTTGTGCTACTTATGAGTTATTGACACTTACTGATGAGCTGCTGTTCAGCAAAAAGTTAATGAGGTCTTTTCTTTAAAGGCCAAAAGAAAATTGTTCTAAATCAATCACATACACTGTGCAGTCCCACAAGCAGTCCAACAAGACAACTGCTTTGTTCAGGAAACACAAAGAAAGACTTGCAAAAAAGCAGCACCTGAAACAAAAATTGGCTGAACCCTCATTAGAAATGAGTGCAGTTAAAGGTGCAGGTTTTGTAAAGTACATCTGGGCTCTTAACTGTGGTGATTACATGTCAACAAAGAGGCTTTTATTTAGGAATGACATACTTATAATATGAAATTACAGATAATATTGATGCTAGAAGTATGTTTAAAGAGAAAAGTGAACGTCAACCAGTGATCAGTTGTTCAATTTTTGAGTGACAGAAGAGAAAAATGTGTTGTAAAGTCACTTCTTTATAGTTTATCACCTGATTACGGCTGCAGCTGAGTCCCTCAAACATGAAAGGATACTTGCAGAAGGTCTCCAAGAACACGGGAAGGTCCAAATGGAGGAAGCCAAAGCGGGGAATGAAATTGGTGAGACTCACTGGAAAAGACAAAAGGGGATATAAATACGACACTGGTTTTTTTTCACTCAACACTCCATGAATCCGTCTTAAATAAGAGCAGACAAGACAACAAGTCTCTTCCTGCTCAGTCACTCTGCATCACTTAAGACTGGAGAGTCAGCTCAGCACCTACAGCATACTGTAAACAGCAATTATAGGAATGCTATACATACAAGCTCAAGCCTCCTCCAAGAGTGGAATTTCTATAAAAGCATCTCATTGCAGGTTTTTAGACTGGAAATGCAACATTTTAGATGCAAATAATGATATTTTATCATTCAAGTCAATCTCAACACACACCGCTCAGCCACAACATTCTGACCACTGACAGGTGAAGTGAATAACATTGATCTTATTGGTACTATGTGCTGTTCTGATGGAAAACCTTGGATTTTAACATCCGTGTTGATGAGACTTAGACACCCAAATAAATGTTGTCCCACAACAAACACACTCCCTCATGCAAATGGAAATCCCAAATGTCACTGGCCTACCCCTGCAGGAAAATGCACCCCACCACATGGAAAAACATCAACCAATCAGGAACATGTTGAGGAACATGACAATGGCCCAACATGTTGATCTGACCTCCAAACTTCCTACACCCCATTGTGATCAAGCATCAACAGGATGCAGTGGAACAAGTTTGATTGACAGAAGCCCCCCCTGCACAAGCCAGAGTACCCAAAGGATCCAGTGCCAACGTCCTGGTTCCAAACCCCATAGGACACCCTGAGAGGTCCTCTTGTGGTTCAGAGTGTTTTTGAGCACATAAGGGGAACCAACACAATATTAGGCAGGTGGTCATGATGTTGTGCCTGATTGGTGTCTGTCTGCTTTAGCCAAGTGCTTCTTACAGCTTCATATTTAGCATGCACAGTAAAATAAAGAAGCCGGGTAACATTTGCTTACGTACCGGCGTACTGCAGGTGCGGGGGATACCCAACGAACAGCATGTGTGTGTTCGGAGGGTGTGTGACACGGATGAAGCGAGTCTGGTTCTCCAGAGACGGCGTGACGCAAACGCTGGCGGCGTTGGAGTGCGAGGTGCAGTCGGCGTCGGTGTGACACACTCGCGTCCCCGTCACCATCTTGCGCACCGGCATACAGGCGTACTGCAGCCAGAAGATCACATAGGAAACACAAGAGACTCACTTACTAAATGTTTCCTGTTCTTACATCCACTTATCCCTTCATAAATTGTGTTATCTTGTTATTTTTATGTATCTATATTCATCATACCGTCTTCTCTAGTGTCTCTACTGTCTGTTTCATGACCCTGACCTGTTTATAAATCATGAGCGCGTACAAACTGTCACAGAAAATGTGTGATATGTTGCAGCCAAGATTATTTTCAAGATTGTTTAGCTCTCTAATGATTCCTTCCTGTGAACAAAACCCCTACTATTGGTACACATTACCTCCTGTGTAATAACATGCTCTTTTAATATATTATATTCAATGCAATCTTGTTCTTACACAGTGCAAGTTTATTTTATTTTATGTAATTAGTCTTATTTTGTAATGGCTTTTTGCTCTTTTGTTGTATTCCGCTACCCTAAAGAGCGTCTAAACTACCTTCCATTGTTGTTTAACAATGACAGTAAAGATCTTTTCTATTCTATGTACAGTAATAAGCAAACATTCTGATACGCTACAGATTGTTTTGCATCACAGAAAACCATCAGGGATGCGTTTGATCCCAATTTCATCATTTTCAGGACACAGCCAGAGTCAGAAGCTGCACTGAGTTTAAAGGCCTTGATGTGAAGCTCATTTAAAACCTTTAACATCTTTATTTGACCAAGTAGGTCCCAGTGATGCTAGCAACCCATTGCAATAAGATGGTTTTGGACAGGGGCAGACACAAAGAAGGAAGAATTTCCAGAACAAATATCTAAGTAGGAAAGTTAGAATACGCTAAAGATAATCAGTCAGTTGTTAGCCACACCAGTGCTGATGATCCACATTAATTTCTGTAAATTGCATGTACTGTCATCTATGAGACAGTCAAATCATAAGGATGCATGACTTAGTTGTGCCAGCGTGCATGTTCTGTATTATTAGCTGTGGCAGATGATGACACAAAAAGCAAAGGCCTTGGCTGCTGCTCTGTTGGCGGACGCTGCTGACACTCCACTGCCGAGTAAAAGGCGGGTGGGTGGGTGAGGTGTCCACACTGAGGGATGACGACAGGCAAACAAGAGGAGTGAGACGTTACGATCTGATTGTTCTGACAGCAGCCGCGCAGCCGGCGATCAGATATGAACCAGATCCAGGAGCACATGTACGAGTGTCCCAGACGGTTTGTTCACACTTCTGTGGGGGGAAAAAAAATATCTGATCCGAGTCACTGGGAGGCAAAAACAATCTGATACGGGCGCGTGATGTGAACACAGTTGCAAATAATTATCTTCAACAACAAGGAAACACGGCGTTCTGAATCAGCTGATAAAGCCTCCACAGAGCTCCGATCTCAACACTACGGAGTCAGGATCACATGAAAAGACACAGAGAGCTAAAACTATGGCTTGAAAAACCGTGGCTACAAGAGTTTATTTTCTATTCGCACAATCCTGCAGCTACAAACCCAGTTTTTCTGAACCCGGACAAAAGGAAGTCAACTGAATAAAGGAAGTAATATAAATACGCCTGTCTGAAAGGTCTGGAAACCTGCTCATGTGACGAAACAGTCACCAAAAGCCCCAGTGTGTCTGCGAGTGTGTCACCTCTCGCTCTCTGCTGTGTCGGCCCTGTGGTTTAATGTAGGAGAAGCACAGGTCAGTCAGGCTGTTGTTGCTGCAGCAGTCCATCGTTCCGTCCAAACGCTTGAAAGCTACAAGAGAAAGAGCGAAAAAGATCAATGGAGAAGGGACAGAAAATGTTCTAACACTCTGAAAATATGGCTTTCAGTTGGCAGGTGAACTCACACTAGATGATTGGACAACAACAGAGCATCAGACACGTTATTACATGACTGGATGAATGTTTTATGTCCTCAAATGCACATTGATACAGTGTGCAATGGGAAAAGTAACAGCACAATGATGTTGTCCTGCTATGATAATTTATGTCTTACATCTATCAATCAAAACATATTGATAAAGCGCCTTTCGTACAAGTAATTGCAGTTCACAGTGCTTTGCAGAAAATTTCCTGGCCGATGACGAGACAGAACAAGCTTAGACCACTACGTACTGAATGACATTTTTTAAAAAAAGACATAAAATAATAAATACAATAGATTTAGGAATCCTAAATCTTCAGTATCATCAAAATATTAACGTTAAAAGTTGATCATAAACACAGGAAAATGCTTTTCCGTTCTCAATTTTGAAATATGATCAGACTAGATCTGCAACTAACTGATATTTTTATCATCAAGCAATCTGGCGCAAATAATTTAGACTTCATATGAATATTTAAACTGCATATTTAGTGTTTACAACCAGCAGCGCCCCCCGAAAAAACCGTCATACGTCTCTTTGGTACAGTATCAACACATTCTGTGATATATTAATATTTTGCACTTTAAAACCCCATGCAATATTTATATTTCTTTATTTTTCAACCTACACTACCATTACGGACAATCTGTGCAATATTAATACTCTATCAGTATTTCTATTCATCAAAAAATCTGTGCAGTAATGTTATTTTAGAGCCAGTACTTTTGGTTTATTTCATTTTTATACTACATTCCTTAAATGTTTGCACTATCTTTGCTGCAAATTTCCCCACTATGGGATAAATAAAGAGTTGTCCGATAAAGTGGCGTCTTTATGTTGCTTGTATTCCATTAATAACCAACCAAAACCTGAAGATTAGGATGGAAAAAAAAAAAAACAGAAAACCCTCACATTTGAGCGGCTGGAAGCAGAAAATATTCAAAATTTATGATGGAAAACATGACTGACATGATACAAATAATGGAACTTAATGGTGCATCAATGAAAACTTTATTTGTTTAACGAGGAAATTAACATTTAAGTGTGGCGCTAGAGTAATTATAAACCACAGAGAAGCAACAGGAGCTCTGATCAGCAGGCTGTTGTGCTGTTGCCTCATATACGAGTTGACAGCTGGCCAATCAGGGCTCCTGTTGCTGCTCTGTGGGGTTGACCTCATTTCGTGTCTAAGTGGCACGCTGTAGTGATAACAAAATACAAAAACTAATTACATGACGGCAAAAGCAATTAATTAATGACTGCTTTTTGACGTGTATCAATTTATGAACTGATGATTAAATACCGAATTAGTGCCCAGAGGCAAACAGCTGACTCTCAAGACGAGGAAAATGTCCTTCTCATGTTTTGACAGAGCCCCCAGGTGGCTGAAACTCCACACTCACCTCGTCCGTGAGCCCAGCTGGGCTGCAGGCTGGCGACTGGGACACAGTATCCGGTCTGTGGGGTGTGAGAGAGGTGAGACAGGCAGCTGGTCCAGTCCTCAACTCCCCTGACAGGACAGTCCTCCAGCCCAGTTACTATGTCCCCGACCGACAGACCCCTGGGACCGTCAGCTGCAGAGCCCTGGACCCAAGACGCACACGGACAAGGCTCAAAAGGTCACACAAGCACAGTTTGCTGGCTTCAACCCCGCAATATTAGTTAGGAAACTCTGGGAGGGAACATGGATTGACAAACACTTTATTCTGCCAAGTGCTGCCAATGAGTTCTTGAGCAACAGACTAAATCAACAACCATCTGTGGCTGCAGTGGCTTTAGTTCTGCAGCTTTTCTTTAGTTTTTAGAGTCAACAAATCCTATAAAAAGAGCAAAACAAACAATGAATTCATCCTACTAACTTGTCTAAATGAGCTTCTTGCTGTGTGTATTTACATCGACATGACATTTCTGTACTATCCACTTAGTGTTTGCACATGTAAACATCGAATCATGATTTTAGAAACCTGGATAAACCCTCATCTCGGGTTTTGAGAAAGATAAATGCGCTAGCTGGCAGCATTTGCAAACTCTTTCCAGGTTTCTGGATGCTGCCAGCTACTTGTGAAGCTACGGCCAAGTGACATAACAGAAACAAACAAGGGCAGTAGCACAAGCAGCTCACTTCTGGAGCGCTTGGAACACTATTTCGTTGTTTGGGAATGAAGCAGCTAAATAAACTTGATGATTTGGATGCGAGGAAACTTTTTGTAGTAGATGAGCTACAGGACAGTCGGGCCACAGTGGAAGATACTGAAGAAACATTTGTGGTCAAACATCAAAACGAAGGAAGTAGCTCTGATCCAGCAAGAGTAGTGTTAAGGCTGCTTTAAACCAGACTGGGCCTATTTTCAACAGCTCCAGTCGAATTAATTCAAGGTTAACGACTACAGAATGGCTGGTTTGTATTTGTAAACACATTCCGCCTGCTTGAGCAACAGAATGCAGCAATCAGTAACCAGGAAATGAGTTTGAAAGCCCAATCAATCAGTCGGCACATATTTTCTATCTTTTTTGGCCTTTCACAGATGTCACATTATTGCCACATATGCTGAAAACATAATGTAGAAAAAGAGAAGATGCTTGGGGTAATTCAGAAATGCTGTCATCACAGTCTGCCCAGTTTCTCCAGTTCCATTGTCTAAAATACTCTCAGCAGTGTCTGCAGCACATGTAGCAGAGAACATACAGCTGAGCAGAGATGAAAGGCACCTTTGGAGTAACTACTTCATCAAACACATTGCTGCAAAGTTAACAACAGTCATTTTCCCTTCTCACTTTATCTCCACTATCTGTATGCATACTTAAGGAATATTGTCCAATATATCAAATAGAAATTTCTACTCCCTAAAAATCAGTACGGGTCATAAAAATCCAGTGCTGGTCAATGATTTCTTGGATGTCATTTCTCCGTGTTCCCTGTAAAAGTCACATCCTGAATTATCCAGCACAAGACTCATAACTCCTTGAAGAAACATGTTGCTTCATTCCAAAAGATGTACCCTCAGCAGTTGATTTAGAAAACAACTCTCTCACTTCAACGCTTCCAAGAAACGATGTTCCAGAGATTTGAAAGTGGTCTGTGGAGCTGCTTCCAAATAAACTATAAAGCCCTTATTTATAATGAAGAACCTGAAGAAACTCGCTTTAAGAAACACTCTGGATTACAACACCAAGGTGACGAAACTCAGTCTGGAAACAATCAGTTTTCTGTCAGAGCTTGTGGCTCTGTAGCCCCAAGAAACAGCTTGGTGTTTTTGGACAGAGGAAAAAATCCTCCCACTATAAAGCATATTAACTGGCACATGTTTGTTTTACCAGTACATAACGTTTTTAAAAACAGAGTTACTCAACACTAAGCTAACCAGCTAGCTGCCGCTTCACATCAGTGTACAGACATAGAAGCATCGATCTGCTCATTAAACTGTCATCAAAAAAGGAATTTCTTTACTGAAATCTTGAACTATTCCTTTAAGCATTCACTTGGTACAGACAGAAGCGGTTCCACACATTAAACACTTGCAGCACTGACCGGCACAACTTCGGTGATCAGCGCTCCGCCTCCGGTGGAGTACATGGGAAACAGGAAGACAGGCAGCAGGAAGAGGAAGGCTAACGCAACCACGCAGAGAACAAAGTTGTGCCACACACCTGGACAAAGGAAACAGAAAATACGTATAGTTAAATATTCACTATTATTGAACATTTTTAGCTTAGATTTAACTGAAGTACGTTGACTTTTCAAAAAGTTGGTGCTATGACCAGTGTCCCACAGTCAAATCAAGTGGATGTCGTCTGAAGTTGTTGCCTTTTTAGTTAAATGTTAATGTGCTAAGCTAGAATGGAGGTACAGTGATGCAAATTATACAATACCAAGTATGACCAGGAGGAATGATTACAGCAAGAAAACTCTGCTTCACGTGGGCATCAACTTAAAACAATTATAAACTTGCCCTTTAACGAGACTGCAGCCTACAATTATTATACTTTCATTATCAGTTGTGGGTCATTTGTTTGATTGATTGCCTGTTCAGTCTGACATGTGGTCTTAAAATGTTGTGTTTTCTTCGCAAAACGGTCCAAAAACGAACAATAACAATTTTTCCATCACAGAAAATAAAGAAAACCATAAAATAATCACATAAAAGAACCTAGAACCAGTTAATTTACTGAATTTCTCCTCATAAAATTACTTAAGAATGAAAATAGCGGCTTATACATGTTTGTTTCAGAACTATATATCAACAAAAAACACCTAAACAAACAGTTGAATTCATTTTTAACCAA
The DNA here is from genome assembly GCA_024666655.1 of Dascyllus trimaculatus. Taxonomy (NCBI): domain Eukaryota; kingdom Metazoa; phylum Chordata; class Actinopteri; family Pomacentridae; genus Dascyllus; species Dascyllus trimaculatus. Next base: position 7,235,483 of record CM045466.1, read on the forward strand.
GTATTCAAGTGGGGCTCCTGCTCCTCCAGTGTACCACCACTTATGGTTTTCTGATAATCCAACAATGTCCACAAATACAGAGAAAAGGCTTCAGAGAGGCTCACACTGAAGCTACTGAACCATCAACCACAACACCAGGATTACATGGCAAAGCCTTGATGTCCCGTGTTTATACTGCTGTAACAACCGTTTGCATGTTCTCCATATATTTTGACTGTAGGATGTCGTGGCAAAATGGTAACCACTGCTCACTAAAAATAGTCATCTATACCGTCTTAATTACGCAAGACGGCTCAGTCAGTCTACCAAAACCACAGGAGGAAATGTCTCATCGCCTGACGAGGTCAAGGCACAGCTTTGGAGTCCTGAAAGTACCATTCAAACGTGTTGACAGCAGCATCGAGCTAGACAGAGTCTCTGGTCGGAGGAAAATTAAAAGCCGAGCATGTCGAGATATTTTCAGGAAAATCCTGGGAAGAGGAAATGTTTTCAATGGAGGAAAAATGTAAGCAACGTTGGTTACTACATCCTAATTAAAATGGGAAAACAGGGATTTTATTTCTGGCCTACAGGCAAAAAGGTTGTACACATATCCGATGCTGATTTACGTAGTAAACAGACAATTAAAGTTGCATCACCTCTCTCTACAGGAATAAATAATAAACAAGATATGTCAGACAACCCCCCTGAGTTCAGGGCGATTTCTGCTGTGGACAGAGAGAGAGAAATAAATAAACACAGCACGCTGTTATGTCACCACTCCCCTGATGGGAATAGCATCTCTCTCTCTCTCTGGTCGTGTGACTTGACTGACTGGATGTCTTATTTTTGTTTTTGTGTGTGGATTCACTGCAAAGTTATTTTCATGTCAGAAAATCCTGGAGGAATATTTTAATAAATAGTTGAAGATACAGGCAGTTTTACAGCAGCTCTTCACCGCCCTCTAAAGGCTGCAAATGGCAAGAAAAATCAAGCAACTTAGTAGTTTGGCAGCTGCTTTATCATCAGGAACACCACAGGTAGCAACACCACAGTCTGAAAACCACTGTGTCGTAACTAATTTCACTTAAATACAAAAGTCTTATTGTCATCATTGATGCATCAACACATATATTAACAACATAGCAGCTCTAGCTACTTGCTACTTTTAGAATAAGGCCAAAACAAAACAATGTGAATCGCTTTCCCATGCATCATTTAGTGCAAAAAAAGAGTCTTCTTCTAATCAAGTCATTTCAGTCCCTGAGGTATTAGTCTTATTTTCAATAAAAGTAACTGTTAATGAAGGTTAATACTCATTTTTATACTTTCAATTCTTAACTCAAAGCTGTTTCCTGTGATCCCAGTGCAGCACCTCATCTCATTCTGCCTTGTTTCAAGCCACAAAGTCTCCTCTGATGAAATTATCTTGAAGGCCATCTGTATTCAGAAAGGTCTTTGTGAAATTATAGAAGAGTTTTTTCCACCTCTACCACCTACAACAGCAAACTGCTGCCTACAAATTCATCCATCCGTGCTAATAATCTTATTTTACAATATATACAGTAGGTATAACCCAACTAAGAATTCCTCTGCATAAAGAGTACTTCTACTTCTGATACTTTGAGTACAGTTTGCTGACGAAACAGAATTTTACTTATGACAATATTTACATAATTTTTACATAAAATGACAGTGACAGTGCTACTTTTAAGTAAAATACCACCGAGTATCAGAGATTTGTTTGTATAAACCTTTTAAACATAAAACATTCATACACACACCAACAGAACGGAGCAAAAACTGACATAACTCAGTAAAAAAAAACCTTTTAAGGAATCACATCACCTTAAATTAGCATTAGCATGCTACATTAGCAAGTCAGTGCAGTAGCTAGTCAGCTAACTACTATGAACATAGTTTGAACTTAATTCATTTCACACGAGAACGATCAAATTCTTAATGCATAGATCATAATGAACTAGCAGCAAAGTAATACAACAAAATAAAGAAATTAATTTTTTACAGTGGACCCTTTTATGCTTTTTCTTGTTATTTCCGAGTAGCAAATACAAGTTTAGTTTTAGCTTACTTTTCTTTGCTAGAATATGCACCTTCTTTCTTGCTGATTTGTAAATTGAATACAGGTCAACACAATACAACTGATACAATTTTGCATTTGCAGTAATTTGTTTGGGATGTTGGTATGTGGTAAGTTGTTTGGTTTGTTTAGGAAAAAAAATGTTCATTCACAACCATCACCCGTCAATTCATTTTCACTGTTATGCTGATGACACACAGCTTTACATCTCAGCTAAAACCTAATTTTCTGTCATGTATTTTATTTATTTACATTTTTAATGTGTTATTTGTATTTTTTGTATCTTTTATTGTAAGGCGTCCTTGAGTGCTCAGAAAGGTGCCAACAAATAAAATTTATTATTATTATAAGTATTTTCAAACTGCCCACTTCACTGCTTTCTAATCAAAATCTACTCGATTTTTCTAGGCCACACTGCACTGAAAATCCTCACCCTTTAACCAGCCCCCACTGATCACCTACGACGGCAGACATCACTCGCATTCGTGCGCGAATAACTGCCACCAAACAATTCATTAAACTCTAATTTTCTTAATTGCTGAGTGAAATGATTTGATGTGATGCAGCTGTGCGCTGCTCAGCAATGAACTGCTCCCAGTGACCTTCACTGGCAAAACAAAATGCTTGTAATAACTGTGATTAATGACTGTGATTACATTAGCTGGAGAAAAAATAAATGAATAAAAATCAAGCTGCCATGAGGAGCCATCAACAGATCTCTGGATGGCAAACTTACCGGCGCAGAAGATGCGGAGCTGCTGAGTAGGTGATATGAGGTTGAGGTGTGTGGTGAAGAGGTCCACGAACGCACCAGGATACACCACGAACACAAACATCCCGAAACCGTTCACTCTCACCTGTTCCCTGCAGGAGACAGAAAAATGTTAGCGTCAAAAGGACAAAGTGACACGAAAACACATTTTAAAATATCTCAATTTACAGGTAAAGCTTCAGAAAACAATTTAGACAGCTGTGATGGCTTGTTTTCAATCTTTTATATCTACAATAATGTTAACATTTACATATCAATCAGCCATGTTTAAGTCTTAAAAAGAACAGATCAATTTACACAGACTCTGGCTCACATTTTAGATCGCACTGCAGCCAAATGTTCATGTTTTCCAGCTACAGCAATTAACAGGCACAGCAGATGCTTCCAATAATAGCAGGAAAACTGGGGCGCAACTACATATAGACTGCTTATTATGCAGCAGACTCCCCGTAGGCAAGCACAAAAACAATAAACACCACTGCAAACCATGTTATTAGTCCAAAATACATGCAGTGACATCATCGGATGCTGCCGTTCATTGCGGAGATGCATCAATGCGGATCTCGTTTTAAACTGGGGGAAGCCAAGCATCCGAACGTCTGCATGTCGATCAAGAGGTTTATCTGTGATTAAAGTAGCAACAGACGATTGTTTCATCTAAGTAGATGTTCACAGTACAATGTGGTGGCTATAGAACACCACCTGTATATAGAATTGCTGCTTTTAGGTCTTGCTTTTACAATGAAATTCTACCATTGGGAACAAAATCTCCCAGAAAAATCAGTGGAAGCTATTCAGTCATTGGTTTTCATTGGCTTTGGGAAAAATAACATGAACATAGTGCTTCTGAGCGACTTCTAAGTCTAGACCAAGTGTCAGCTTCTTGACCTCATCAGGAATTACTCACTAGTTTGACATTTAGATATTCAAATGCAACCGCGTCTTGTACTGAATCAGCAATTCATCATTTTAAAGTCAGAAGCGATCGTATAAAAGTGGATCTCAGACCAGTAAACATTGCACAAAGCCAGCAAAAGAAACATCATCCTCCAAAAGTATGTCAACACGAGAGCGAAACTGATGTTTTTGCCTCTTCAACATTTGAATTTAGGATGTATGCTGTTCTGTTAGCATACGTTTCAGTATCTATATGAAGTTAAACTTTTTTAATATACATTTCTATTCTATTTACATATAAATAGCATAAACTAAAAGCTAAAATCCATGTCAGCTTTTAAATTGTGGTGGTCAGACCTATAATTCAAATGCTTAAAATAGCAAAAACTGTAAATAAACCACTGGGGGGCACTTAATGTGGCGTGGCGGCTCACTATCTGTAGGCTGATTGCTTTATCTTTAGCAATCATGGGCACACGTGAAGCTCAAAATGACATCGACACGAGGATCTAATTGAAGCAAGATATATGGTATATGGTGTAACGCTTATGCTGTTTATTTAAAAAGAAAAAGATTTCTACTGGAGCAACTAGTGAAAGGGCTGAACCAAAAAGATTCTTTCAATCTGTTAAAACACTGTATTTGTATGAAAAGTCGCCTTTATTTTGTAACATGGGTCAGCTTTTACAGGATCTCTTGGACAGATTTTTATTAAAGTTGATTTTAAAAACCCAACATGCACGACTGCGTTATGCATTTGGTAACTAGTGACCTCCCACCACAGTAAAAAAAGTCAAGCCTACTTCCACCTGCAACCTCGAATCCTCAATAGACCCAAAAAAACAGCGAACACGAGGAGTAAAACAAGCTGTAGAGAAAAGGACTCGACACCCTTTAACTCTCTCGTGGTCTTTGGATGCTCTTCACCCTGCTGGTTGCCATGGTAACACATTGTGTCATGGTGTGCGCGTCTGTCTGAGTTACCTCAATGCTGCCACGGCGTGGCCGAGCTCGTGTATGATTCCACTGAGCAGCAGGGCGATGAAGAAGTAGGCCAGCTGACTGGTTGGCAGATTGACACCTGGGACCTGAGAACACATCAGAAACCCCCCCAAAAAAGAAACTGTGACTGATTCAGAAACACAACACACAAGGCATTCGACAGGATAAAAAAACAATTAGGGGTATTTTTAATCCTCTAGCAGGAGGACATTTAATTGAAACATAGTGTACATCTTGCTCTGCACATTTGGCGAATAAACCCCCCCATTTGCATCACCATATTTAAATCTTCCTCCTGACCGCCTCTCTTCTGGCTTCCTCTCCTTCATATTAATTGTTTTGTGTTTTGCTGAAGCTGAGGTTTTCCGTGTGGTCTGTACTTTTCTCTCCCGCTGGCCGCGCTGAGCATTTTCTGCCGCTCCAGGCGGAATTCTCAGAAATAAATGGCCCGCTAATAGCCTCCCATGAATCACCTCCAGAGGTCCGCCGGGGATAGTGCTCACATTAATGCACGGCTATTTGACACCATAATGAATAAAAAAGTGAACAGGAAAAGCGCCCCTTGTAATGAGGGGGCTTTTTTTCCGCAACCCTCATTTGAATTTCACAGGCTGTGATTGAACTTTGAAGTTAATCTCTGACCTTGAACACATAAAAGACACTCACACACCCTCACTGATTGGATCTAATTGAATATTTCCTGCTGAAAGCTGCAAACAAAGCGTCCGTTTACTGTATTTACATTTTCATTCCCCTGGTTTAACTGGCTCGAGGAGCCTCATAAATCTACGTACCACCACCTGCAGGGCTTGCTGACCGCCTATCCGAGGGTTATCTGTGGTCATCTGGGCGAATGTCTGCTGCAGCGTCTTTATCAGCAGCACCACTGATCCCACCATGGCAACAATACCAAACATCAAACCGCTGTTGAACCTGCGAAGAAGAAACGTCACTTCGCTGTACTTTGTGAACCTATAAACGGGATAAAACAGAACAAAGGCGTGCCGAAACGAGCATTTGCACTTGAGTTACTTTGCAGAAACAACTGATAAAGTAATGATAGGCAACTACACAAGTTTCCTAATCTCAATCGACATAATAAACAACATGTTATTTTACTTTCAGGCTTTCTCTATTTAACAAAATGTACATTTGGCATTGCATTTTTAATCTCCTGTCACATATTTCACTTGCTGTCTAATTTTAGGCTGCATTGTGTTGTGCAAAACAAATCAAATCCCCCCAAAAACAGAAAGAAATACTACATTGTTCAGAGTCTTCCTCATCATGACAAGACATTGCTGCAGTGCCTAAGAAAAGTAAATGGAGAAAAAGGACAGTACAAGAGAATAAATATAAGAAGAGGGGCTTATCTTACACTTGGTGACTACACTACTGCCTGTGAAGAGGTTACAAGTCTAATACCATAGTGCATTATGGGTAGTTTGTAGTCTTAATGTTGCTAGGCTGTCAAAATCTATAAGAGCAGGCATATGTCACTTCCCCGTCACCAGAACAACCACACCCTCTTGTGGATGAAAAGAAGTGATGTCAAAGTGCCAGCATGAAATTAGAAACATGAATTGATGCTTCAATTTAAAAATAGTAAGGGAAAAAAATAGTTTGTGATTTTTTCTTTACTTCCCCAAAGAACCAAGAGTGGTAAATGAACTGATCTGAGCCTTTAGGTTTGGCCTGAACTCTTAATCAATTTACAAATCAAAGTTGCAATTAGCAACTCGCAAAGGCTGCAGTTAAGAATATGTTTTGCAGCATGTCCAATCCAGGGTTTAAACTGTTCGGTCAATAGTTTTACAAATTCATGCTGTCTCCCTCATGTGACTGCCATGCTTTTGATGGTGTCTCGTGTGATAATGCTCCATCACATGTTTTAAATCTATTACACAGTAAAGCTTCACCTTAAAAAAAAATCACAAATTGATTTGTAATGTCTGTTAGAAAAACAGCAGCTAGTTTTTTTTTCCCCCAAATTGTTGAGCGTTACTTCAGGCCACCTGCAGAGCTTGCTACACACAATGATGCTAGCATTGCAGTTAGTTTACAGTAACATCACACTGAACAGACAATCAAAGCAAAATAAAGTGTCGCAATGGGCAAAAAAGTGACCGAAATATATTATCTGATGATGCCTCTGGCCATTAAAAAGGTAGTTTGTAATACACCGATCAGCCACAACATCATGACCACTGACAGGTGAAGTGAATAACATTGATCATATTGGTACTATGTGGTGTTCTGATGGAAAACCTTGGATTTTAACATCCATGTTGATCAGACTTAGAAACCCAATTAAATATCGTCCCAGAACAAGAACACTTCCTCATGCAAATGGAAATCCCAAATGTCACAGGAAAATTCACCCCACCACATGGAAAAAACATCCAACAATCAGGAACATGTTGAGGAACATGACAATGGCCCAACATGTTGATTTGACCTCCAAACTTCCTACACCCCATTGTGATCAAGCATCAACAGGATGCAGTGGAACAAGTTTGATTGACAGAGGCCCCACTGCACAAGCCAGAGCACCCAAAGGATCCAGTGCCAACGTCCTGGTTCCAGACCCCATAGGACACCCTGAGAGGTCCTCTTGTCCATGTCCAATTGTTCAGAGCATTTCTGAGCACATAAGGGGGACCAACACAATATTAGGCAGGTGGTCATAACGTTAAGCCTAAACTGTGTGTATTTATTAATTATTGATCGGTATCATCATTTTTTGCCTTACTGGCCACATGATTTGGTTTCCAAATAGCTCAATAGCAACGCGGTAATCTAATGTTTTGCTATTAAATTTGTAATGACCTCAAATTTTGTATTGAACGGCAGTCAAAGTAAAGGGGCTGCTTTGACCTTAAGAGGGGAGGAGGCATTGCACAAGGCCAAAGCATTCCAGACATGATGCTCTTATCTACAGCGAGTCTTTCAGAGTCATTCAGCACTAAATGTGTAATTTGCAGGAGGCTCTTGTGTTATGTTTTTCTGCCATAGAGGAAATAAATTAACGACAAGTTAACCAGAAATTGTACGAAGTGGCCAAATGCTTTCACACTGTCAAATGGTAATTGGTGGGTGTGAAAAGCTTCTAGTTAAACTGCATTAACGTCAGCAGCGTAGCCCTCTCGAAACCCAGAAAGCCCTGTTGTAATGAAAGCAAGCGCAAACTATTTTCTTAATTAGACCGTTTTTTGTAACTGAGGTTGTCTAAGGTCAACAACTGAACAACTTTAAAAGCAGGAACCTGAAAGCGTTGATGAGAACAGTCTAGAAATGATCCAGGAACAGAGAAGGTTAACAGTAGTTCATGACAGAGTGATCCGTACCAGAGGTAGAGGGCCTGGGGGTTGATGCGGGCGCAGTACGCAAACAGCCGGTTGAACATGGTGGTCTGCCATCTCACGTGGAAGGGAGACAACATCAGCCCTCGACTGGCGAGCCATGACTCGTAGCTGATCCGGTGTGTCACTGACGACTGCAGGATGGAGACAAAGTCAGTGTAAGAGTTTAAGCAAAGTTATAAATCCCACAAACACCTAATTGAAGTTATTTTGTGACAAAAGCTGTGATTTGGGTTTTCAGCGTCCACACTTTCCAAATACCTCATTTCTGGAGACAGTTGCAGTTTTTAATCTGTTTATTCATAAAGGTTGCAAAGAGTTTCACAAGGTGCAAATCGAAACATAGAATGATAAAAAAAACACAAATTCAATGAAATATGAGCAAAAATCAAAGAGGAACAAGCAGACCCATATATTATGCGGGATCACAGAGTTAAAAGCTCAGTCGCCACTGATTCTGAACGTAAACAGAAGATGACTAAGAGGCTTCGATGATCCACAGTTCAAGGGGTCAAGCTGTGCAAAAGGAAGAAAGCTCCTGTTCAGGGTTTCTGCAGTGATCACCAAATGAAATTCAAGACTTGAACTCTACACTGAGCAAAATTTAAAACCTTTTTCACAGCCATGAAGGTCAACAAACAGTTTGTGTCTGTCAGTGCTTCCCAGCTGATAAATAAAAGTAACACACTGAATCAATTAGCATGACTTGGACTCAAATGAGCAGCAGAAAACTGATGGAAGGATTAAGTACACCATCTGTTTTTCTTTTCTATGCTACAGCACTATTGATATACCATTGTGTACATCAGACAACAAAACCATAATCGTTATCTTTCCATCAGATAAATCTTAAATATCCTCTCAGGCCTCTTTGTAGTGGAACAGCTTTTTAAGTCACAACTAATACGTGATTTTCCAGGACATTTGTCATGACATAATACTGGTATTGCAGATGGGGATCACGCCCTGCCTGCACTAAAAAGGTTCCTCCCTGTGTGACCTCCTTTAAAACATATGTGCCGATTTGTAGCACTAAATTTAAGGAAGGCAAAGTAAGTTGACTAAAGGGCAGTCCTTCCAGCCATGCCCACCTTATTGAACCAGACTTATAATATTTCAATTTAACAAGCTGTAATCATAGAGTTTGGGGACTATCATTTTTCTTTTAAGAAAAAAACACAGATTCAGACTGGTGAAAGCTCTTCTGCTTTCAAAAACACACAAAAAAAAGAGCAATAATCCTTTTTTTCCCCCCAATCCAGACCACATCAGATCAGGCATAAAAGAAAAACCACCACACCTACGCTTGTCAAATCTGGACTAAATGAGCAGAGAGAGAATAATAACTGCTTAAAACACAGATTCAAATTTGTGAAAACCTTAAGGGGCTTCATTTGCCAAACTTTGCAGAGAAACTGCTCCAAATCTGTGCCACATCAGCAATAACAAGTCCTAAATGTTTAACATATTCCACAAAAAGGCTCTGTACTTGTTGCTGTCATAATAAAACTAGGAAAAAGACTTCAAAATAAAACTTTACTAATGCAGAGGTAAAGGTCGTTATTGCTGAACCATCATTAGCTTCCTGGAGGACTATGAACAAAAAGTAAAAAGACAAAACTCGGACAAACGTGGTAAAAAAAAAAAGGTCAATGTTTTGTCTCTTGCAGTCGCTGAGATTCTAAAGAGATGAAGCAACTGAACGCCAAAGACACACCTGCTGCACACAATTAAGAAAAAAGCCTCCACAGGTGATACTGATGAGGAAAATCATCCCTAACGGTGCAACTGAGCAACACACTGGACCACAACAATATGGCACAAATGATTTATCATGTGTTCTATTTCTAATAAACTGTGGGTGTACCTTCTGTGTGATTCTGCTTCAGTTAAATTAGCATACACATCTCTAATTTCTTTGTTTTCATAGCTATTAAAGACAGATAGGCTCATTTATTTCATACATATGTGTTAGATTTGAAATTTAAAGATTTCACTTGGAAATATTTGGTAAACAAATAAACGTTAATGTATATTGTAGCTGGATTTATAGTAGCTCATGGATAAGTTATGCTAGCTTAAGGCTGTTATGGCCTGTTGATAGAACCGTTAACAGGTGAAAAGGCCCTTCCGGTTTCGTCTAATGACAATTTAGCCACCTGTGTTCGCTGACAGCTTGTGAAACAGAAAATACAAGAGTAAAAACACTCACCCTGAGCAGCGTGTCAGCCAGGTAGACCGCACACCAGCCTGCCATCACAAACACCAGCAGGGACACGGGGATCATGGTGCAGCTGTCAGACGACTCTCCTCAGACACGATTAACCAAACTGCGCCGCCTCCATCGCTCCCTTCGCCCGCCGTTTATCGCACAGCTAGCCGGGGTTAAACGCGGTTAGCAATGCAATAAAACGTCCACATTTTTAATTCAATATAAGGACAGACGCTGCGTTTGTTTCCAGGGATGCTGTGAATGGAAAGAAGCGTCAGCACTGTGCGACAAACCTCCGGCTTTCTCTTCTTCTTCGTTGTCTTGCGTCATCTTCTTCTTCTTCTTCTTCGCTGACAACAAAACCGCGCACTACCGCCACCAAGTGTTGAAGTGCAGAACTTCCCCTATATATATTTTTAATTTAAAAAAATAAAAACACAAAAAATGATAGCAGTAGCAGACATTAAACATGAGGATAAAATTTGTAAAAATCTACATAACAGCTACAAAATGGAAATAAAGCAGTCACACTTACAGAAACAAATAAATAAATGCAAAGTGTGCTTTAATTAATTATTTGTCTTTAATTTGAGTATTATGAGTAAAAAAAGAAAAAATGCTTCACCTATTTTATGAAGATAAAAATAAATGTAGTATTTTCCAGGTTTTTTTCCACTACATATCCACACACAAAACCTAAACAAAAAACTAATTTGCCTTGAAGGGCAACGGGAAATATGGAAATTTTTACTCTTTCAAAGCTGACGACCAGCCTGTCAATGTGATAAAATCTGACATGCAAATTTTGCATGTTCCTCACTTTGTTTTCATACTCTTTATGAAGCCCTCCGTCATACATTTATCTAATCAGACTGTTTAATTACAAAGTCACAAGTCTGGCAAACATTACATTTATTTAGTTTGTTTAATGCAAAATAAAATGTTGTATTGTATATTGCAAAATATTGTGTCATCTGTGTGTTAAAGAAAATTAGATTATGTAGTGTCTTTCTACTCATACTACTGTTTTTGTAGGTGACAGATGCATGTTTTTTACATTTCTTTCTCCTCTTGTAATGCTGTAGCTTATTGCAAAACAGGACAACAACCAACACAAAATATTGCTCTGGTCACTTGACTAAAGGAAGAAAGAAAAGACCTACTCAGGCCATCATAACAGAAGAATCGATCAGCTACTTTGGCTGAGCTGCAGGCAGAAGAATTAAAGTGTGTGTTTGGATATTGGATTTCATCTTTCCAAAAGGTCAGGAGGGTAAAAGGACGCCAATAAACGTGGATTGCCTGAGTCAGACGCAACAAGGAAACCAGCTTCCAGTATGACTCATTAAGCCATAAATGTGACCAAGGGAAACATAAAACTGCAAAATAATACCTCGTATTCGAGATGTCCCAAATTAAAGTTCCAGTCCTAAGAAAAGCTTTTTGACAAAGTGCAAACTGTCCAGAATGACTCTTCATTTACGTCAGGAGGAAAATTTAAACAGACCAAAAATACCAGAATATGCACACAGACACATAATAACATGATATCCTTATTGACGTTCCGACTGTAAAATAAAACTAGACTTTACGTTGAAAAGGTTAAACAGTGAGATGTCATATGCGGCCTTTCCAACTTGTTGTGTCACATTCGCTTGCTGTGTTTCTTAGCTAGCGACTAGCATTCCTATTCCAATCATTAGCATCCCTGTGCTAGGAACTAGGATGCCTAGGCCAGTCATGAGAATTCTTAGCTAATGACTAGCATTCCTATTCCAATCACTAGCATTCCTGTGCTAGCAACTAGCATGCCTAGGCCAGTTATGAGAATTCTTACGTTAGCGACTAGCAATCCCAGGCTAGCAATTTGCGTTCCTACATGTGTCACTTAAACAGCAACTAGCATTCCATTGTTCATAAGTCACTAGAATTCTTAGCTAGCATAGCATTCCTATGAGTGACTATTCCAATCATTAGCATCCCTGTGCTAGGATACTTAGACCAGTCACTAGAATTCTTAGCTAGCGACTAGCATTCCTATTCCAATCATTAGCATCCCTGTGCTAGGAACTAGGATGCCTAGGCCAGTCACTAGAATTCTTAGCTAGCAACTAGCATTCCTATTCCAATCATTAGCATCCCTGTGCTAGGAACTAGGATACCTAGACCAGTCACTAGAATTCTTAGCTAGTGACTAGCATTCCTATTCCAGTCACTAGCATCCTTGTGCTAGGAACTAGGATGCCTAGGCCAGTCATGAGAATTCTTACGTTAGCGACTAGCAATCCCAGGCTAGCAGTTTGCGTTCCTACATGTGTCACTTAAACAGCAACTAGCATTCCATTGTTCATAACAATGATATGCATTTAGTAAGGTTAGATGACACACTTCATGTCTCCTCCTAAAGCCTCACTTCTCTTTCATGTTTGAGCTTCACTGTACAGAATAATGTAGCACATTCGAACTCTGACACTATCAGACTGTTATTAGATTTATCTGTTGGAGGTGGAAGGTTTTTCTGGGTGCACCTGAATGTAAGGTGCTCATCTGCGACCAGAACTTGTGTTACTGTAACCAGTTAAGGATTATGGAAACTTAAAGCCTGCATGTTGCACAAAGGAGAGACTTGGAAAAACATTAGTCAAATGCTTGAGAGGAAAACATTTGCATATTTGGATTTTTACAGTCAGGAAGGAGCCGTCATTTTAAAGAATTTCCAACCAGGTAAATGAAGTTAATCACTGAAAAAACAAAACATGTGTAACTTTAACAGGAATAACTGCTGCATGCAACATTAAAGTACTTTAACTATGCAATAGTTGTACATTTTCACATTTTTCTTTGTGCTAATTAGTTGATTTTTGTTCTTCATTGGGGCTTATTTATGATTAATCAACTAAAAAATGCTATGATATGACTCTGAGGCTTCTAGGGCCCCCTGGGATGATACAATAAA